>CM034146.1:311452196-312652196 GCA_019776745.2 Taxus chinensis | reverse complement strand
GGTTATGTGATTTTTACTTATCCTGCATCATCTTTGGAGCTCTTACCATCAATTGAATCATTTGGTTTAATCTTCCACATACCTATTGTTGAAGCTTGATAGTATAAGTGAAGAACATTTGGATACATCCTTCATGTACATGTTATTCTTATTTTTTTTGTAGGTTTGTCAAGTCTTCTGGGATTTCTGCTTAGCCTTTCTACTGTCCATCATTGATCTAAGACCCATTTATCCTCCCTACTCCTCAGCCTATATTCCATTTCTACTCCAGTCATCTCCACCTGGATCTGGTCGCTGTCGACCCATATCACATATCTATTGAATCCACTTTATTTGGCATCCTATCCACCTTGTTTTACATCTCACTTACTCTTTTGTATCCCAACCATTTTACCAACATTCTATCTACCCTTTTAGCAAAATTGTCCATCTGTCTTGACATCTCAGAACCAGTATCTACCCATGTTTTTACACATTTTGGGATCAGTCTATGCTTCCGGTCACCGTCAACCATACTATCTGATCTCAGGTTGTCCATCGAGCTGATCTCTAGTTTGGATTTATTTTTTAGCATTTATAGTATTAGTATATCATTTTAGCTTATCTTAGCTTATCAGATATACTTCAGATTCTATTATCAGCATATTTCCATTTCATTGTTGATCATTTACGTTTGTTATCAAAATGTGGGCTGACATCCTTTTTTAGGAATCTTTGACTTCTCGTAACATCAATTTTATTAGGAAACCCACCATATTTATCATTAATCCTTTTTCATGTTTTAGTCTTTGTTGTTGTGCAAGTCATTGATTCACTATGAGGAAGATCTACTATTGTGTTCTTGTACCATCTTCATCATCATCCACATTAGGAGGTCCCTAAACCCTCTCATTTTCTAAGGTTTTCTTGATTCCTAGTTTAGTCTTCACTAATCTGAAGCAAGAAGCATGAAAATCTTGACAAACATTCTAGCATGCCCAATAGTACCAGCCCTTCTTTGGTAAGGTCTCTTGCATTTTCATTTCTCT
Organism: Taxus chinensis; assembly: GCA_019776745.2. Classification (NCBI taxonomy): domain Eukaryota; kingdom Viridiplantae; phylum Streptophyta; class Pinopsida; order Cupressales; family Taxaceae; genus Taxus; species Taxus chinensis. The sequence continues at coordinate 312,651,168 of CM034146.1, read as the reverse complement.
CATTTCACACTTTCTACCATATCCTTTTTCTACTAACCTTGCAGGTAAGAGTTTACTTTTGTTTTCTTGTGTTGGAGTGTGGGTTTCTCAGACTCACTTTTGCTCGTTGCTCATCTTGAATATTAGATAAAATTAAAATCAAACACTAGGTATTCCTTTTTTCTTCTCCCAATTCCTTTTTTCTTTATCGCATCGCATACTCTGGTCATGTGTCCTCGTTGAATTTTCACACTTCATTTTCAGATCTTAAAAAGAACACCCTCATTGTTTGTTTTCTCACATAGTATAACTAGGGGGTTAATCTCTTGCATCCACTCTCCTCCACACACATCTAAACATTCCTCCTAAATGGAACTACTGGGATTTCATCACACAATAGGAAAGCCACCACGATGTTCTGGCCACGTTATAAATTTAATAATAGAATCGGGCCTCACGTACGTTCAGGTATATCAAGGAATACATCCCTAAACATCCTAAAATCAACCTTAGATTATTTGTTTCCTATGTTCCCTCTTAGCCCCTTTGTTTTCTTTCCACGCTTCTTCTAAGTAATCAAGATTAAACAAAACTATGTTGTGTGTGTTGTTTGTTGTAGTAATTAATCAGCATAGGTTTTACTTTCTTGTTTCATGTCCATTCTTACCCAATCACAAATCAGAAAAATAGAAAAATCTTCTTCATCTAACATTCCCACCTCTACCTCTCTTTCTATGCAGATGTCTACATTATGTTGTCTCTTCCTCTCTGGTCACTCATCCCATCACTACCATCTCTTCTAGTGAGGCACCCATGGTTCACGCTCATTCTCATGTTGAAACCAATCCCTCCTTTTCTCACCATTTGATCCCTTCTAGACCAGCTACTCCCTCATCGACCACTTCTATTGAAGCCTTCGTACCCCCTATTATCCCCCGCGGATGTGTGGAGTTATAAGAAATCCTAGATGTTAACCCTATTTTCCTCCATGATTACCTCATTTGTAAATCTACTCACCTTCCCATTGATGGGCCTCCTCTTTAACAAATCTATGCCTACCATTCTCAACCTAAGTCTACATAGGTTCTAACATCTCAAATTTCCATCTTTTTCCCTTGAGAAATGAATGAGTTGGCCATCACCCAACGTGAACATGCCTCCATAGATTCATCCACACACCAATCTACTCAATTGGTGGTCCCCATCCCATCTGGTTTACCTCATATCAATACCATCCCTTATTCCTCTATTCCCATCATATCTTCATCTATTTTGGTCACTGATGTCCTCACTCAACCACTTCCGGAACCCACCTCTCTTCCTCTTACAATTAAGCACCCCCTTCAGAACTTGTTTTCCATCCCTATATCCCATGTTCATGTTAATGTTCTCTCTTCACAACCAATCCCTTCATAATCTACTCAGACACATCAACACCCTCCTCATACTACCTTTCATCCCATGTTTTATCATCAACCCATCCATACATCCCAACCTCTTCATCACACTCACCCTCAATCCAACCCCCTTGTCATACAGGTCCCTCAATCTTATCCTTCTACTTACATTCCCTTTCAGCAGCCCATTTCTCAACCTCTCCAATCTCAACCTATCACTTATCCTCTTCATTATCAACTACCTCATTAGTCTCCTATATATCCTTTACACAATCAAGCCCACCCTCAATCTACCTCGTGCACTTACTACATCCAACAACCTCATCCTTTGACATCTCTTCCACCTACTTCTAATGACCCCATGCAAACATTTTTTAGTATACTAGCCAATCTAAAAGCTGCTACACTAGGTCCCAATATCTCATTCACATACAGTCAAATTTGTAATGAGCCCATCCACCCTTCTATCCCGGTCAATCCTTATCCTCCTCATTGGGAACTTCCTAAGTTCTCTAAATTCAACAGCAAAGAGGATCCTCAACAACACCTCTAAGCCTTCAGACATGCATGTCATCTCATAGCTCATGATCAAGACCTCATGCCTAGAACCTTCCCCATGTCCTTATCTGGGCCAGCATTGGACTGGTATGATGGCATCCCTCAACACTCCCTCTTCTCCTTTATACATCTTTCCCAATTCTTTGTAGAGAATTTATCCATCAACATTGCTCATAAAATCACTATCACTTATATGTACGACATTAAACAATTTGAGGACGAATCCATTTCATACTTTGTCACAAGCTGACATGGCATCATCAACTAGTTATCCTTTTCCCTTCCCTAGAATGAGCTCATTGAGCTCTTTTCTTGATCCTACACTAAACATATTTCTTCCACCCTTTAGATTCAATCTTTTAAAGCTTCAAAGAATATTTTACTATGGCTCATAAGTTAGAACATTGTGCCTTTGAGCAAGGCCATGTTAAACTCAAATATAGTAATCCTAATATGGAGTTCACCAAATCCTCCTCTTGTTATCATCAAGACAAATCCAAAGGTTCTGCAAGTGCTATTTTCATTAAGTACTCTTTCACTTCTACCTTCCACACTGAGCCTTCACAATGAGCTCCTCTTCCTACCCCAAACTATACCCATCTCGAGGAGTCTTATAGTTCCATATTTGATAAGATTATGGCTACCAACCTCATCCAGCTCCATCCAATTTGGCCTTTAGATGAATCACAGTCCAAGCCCATCTGGTATTGTGAGGATGCCTATTGCAAGCACCATTGATTTCATGGGCACGACATTGAGAAGTTTCGTACCTTTAAGGACCTTTTTCAATGACTTATCAACCAAGGGGACCTTCAAGTGAGTAATCCTAATGCCCCTCCCAATCAAGCACTTAATTTCTTTAAATAGACTTTTCCTAATCACTCGCCTACTATCTAAGCGGCCCCTTTCACATCTCAAACACTTGAATCTCATACCATTAGCACCATAAGTCTTGTCCCGACATCATCCTCTTTGAATACCTCATTACATCTATCCTTAATCCCATCATATCTAGATCTATCATGCCTACATCTACCACATCCAATCCTAACTTTCACATCCATCATACATCCCTATCTTTTTCATATGCCCACTTCTACACCAGATCCCTCACCCACTTCTTCCTCTACACCTTCCTCCGACACCTGTACTACATCTACCCTGTCTCGAAAACCCATCAACATCCACCCCTATGTTTACATCTGATCCTATTCCACCTTTTACTTTTATACCTTTCTTAGAAACTCATCCAAATAATGTCCATATTCTACCCCTCTCCTCTACATCCTCTCCTATCACATCACCTCTTATTGAATCCATTTTACCACCAATCTTGAACTCCTCATCCACCTCTCAAAATACCCCCTGTCGATATTATTGTCATCCCTACCAAGAGTAAACATCCACAACATAAACCTAAGAATCTTGGCGCACCTATCCAAAAATCCCTTACCCATCCACATAAGAAGTTGGAGTTACCCCCTCCTAAGACTCCTCAATCCCAAAAACCTAGTGTCTAAACATCCATCTTGGGGCTCCCTCCTTCGCTTTTAGGACTTGGTCCTTCATCCAAAGTTCCCATCATCACTCAATCAAATTCCAAATCTTCCACCCATCCCTCTAAAACTATATCTAAACCATCTACCCCTCCTCCATCCAAATCACTTGTTCATTCTTCTTCTAGGTCATCATCAAAACTATCCCAATCTCAATCATCATCCACCTTTCCTCCCACATCAAAATATAGGGTTAGGACTCCTATCCAACCTCATAAGAAAAAGACCCCTCTTCTACCCCCATCCACTTCTTCTAAATCAAGCCCATCCCAACTTCCTAAAAATCCTTGCTCCAAAATTCCCATCGAATCTTATACTGAGGTGTTTCAGCACCTTCTCCATGTATTTGCGGTCACCCTTCCACCCATCAAACCCTTCGACTCCCATGGTCAAAAACCCACATGGTTTAATCCTAACGTTATATGTTCCTACCATCGTGTTCTAGGCCATACTACAGAATATTATAAATCCCTTTGTGCCCTTATCTATAGTCTTATGGAAGAAAATGATCTCCTTGTTGAAGAAGGATACACCCTTCCATCCCTCAGCCCATCCTCATCCAAATCTGACCTTCTGACCAAATCCAAGAATTAAGTTCCCTTTTACTTTTATTCCACCCCTGGCTTCTCTTTCTTCCAAAGGGAACCCCCCTCTTTACATAGATGTTATTCATATTACCACTAGGTCTCTCCCTTACGAGACCCAACCATCCACCTCATCCAAATCTAAATTCATCATTATTTCTCCTCCCAGTGAGCCTTCCCCTCATATCTTACCTTTTCCCCCCTCTTTTTCTAAGGCTAAGGTGTCTAACCTAGTAGCTCCTAATCCTACCTCCATCGAGCAGACCATCGTAAAATAGTTACACCAAGCTCTTGTTAAGATGTCTCTTTACGAGCTCATCCAAAGCTCCCTCAACCACAAACAAGCTCTTATTGAAGCTTTACAATGCATTCCTATATCATCTGATGAGCCTTAACCCCTTACGGATCTTGTTAGAGTTCTCTTGGCTTAGCTTCCCTACCATATCCTTCAAGGATTCTAAAATCCCTGACATTCTTCCTGAATACCATGATCTTCCTCTCTTCATCACAGTTCGTATAAATGACACCTTCATCCACCGATCCATGATTGACAATGGTGCTAGTATCAACATCATTTATTCCCATACATTTAATCAACTTAAACTCCCTGACACCATTGTCACCAAATCCCCTATTGTTCTTCATGCCTTCAATGATGTTGTTGCCCCCACTTTAGGCACAGTTATCCTTCCCATCCATGTTGGCCATAAAATCCTTCATGAAATCTTCTACATTGTAGAAGGGGAGTTTCAGTATAATGTCTTGCTTGGACGCCTATGGATTTGTGCCATGCATTGCGTCCCATCTACCCTCCACTATTATATTAAATATGAACATGAAGGGAAGATTCATACTCTCCCTAGTGATTTTCCTCCCTTTAAAGAATGTCATATGACTTATCAACCAAATGACGTGTGTGTCCCTAAACTAGAGCCTTCTTCTGAATCATCCATCAGCTCTTCTATGCTTGCATCTAAATTACCCCATGGTGGATATTTTTATGATGTTATGCAGTTCCTTGCCCTAGGGGAGTATCAAATCCTCACTCTTAATTCTCTACCTTCTATCAACTACCTTGGCCACCATGACAAGGCCCCTATGTATCAATCCAATGTTGGGGATGTCATCTCATTCGGTCCCTCTTTTCTCAAAACCAATATGGTTATATGGTGGCTTTGATCACCCTTCCTCTCATTTTGAATATCACCCTCACACCAAACCATACACTAATGGTTTCAGCTTCCTCTCTAACAAATCCATTATCCATACTTACCTTTATCACTATGCGTGGAAGGGATACAGTTTAGGATGTTATGAATAGGGTATTCATGATCTTGTCCTTAACAAATCCCATAAACCATGTGAGAAGTTTGGCTTGGGATACAAATATCCCTCCACTCCTCCTCCATGCACTTCTTCTTCCTCTCACATCGGCATTGAGTCACCTCCCTTTTCTCCATCCCACTATCTCACGGACCCAGATGATATTGTATCTATCCCCCCTAACTTTTTTTAAGTCTCCACCATTTCCCTCAGACCGGTCACATATCAGGTTGAAAATGAAACCGAATCATTTCCTCTTAAGTAACCTGAAATGATATGGGAGGATTCCCCTACCATTGACATCCTCCACGGCAGTGATGATGACTCCATTATTTCTCATATGTGGTTCGAGGATTATCATATCAAAAAGTCTCTTCCCCCTAATACTTCCACCCTCCTAAACGAATCCACCATCGACATCAACATAGGGACCCCCAAGAGCCCCGCATCCTTAAGGTTAGCCAAATATCTTGATCCTCAAGAGCTCAAAGCCTTTACCTCCTTCTTTTCCAAGCATATCCAAGCCTTCACATGGTCGTACTCTGACATGTCAGGTCTTGATCCTTCTATCGTCATCCATAACATCATCATTGTCCCTGATGCTAAACCTGTCAAACAGAAGTTACGTCACATGCATCCCCATGTTTCCCTTCTTTTTAAAGAAGAGTTACAACATCTTCTCTCTGCTAAATTCATCCAACCTATTGATTATCCAAAATGGGTCTCGAATATTGTGCCTATTACCAAATCTTCTTGAAAGCTCCACATCTATACCGATTTCTGAGATTTAAATCTCATTTACCCTAAGGATGACTTTCCTCTTCCTAACATTGATCAATTTGTTTACCTCAAGATCATCCATGAGATGCTCTCTCTTATGGATGGTTTTTCTTGGTTACAATTAGATCCTTATATCGCCCCAAAAGACCATCATAAGACTTCCTTCATCACCCCTTGGGGGAATTTATGTTATCGCATCATGCCTTTTAGTTTGAAAAATGTTGGGGCCACTTACCAATGTTTGATGAACTATATATTCCATGACCTTATCCATAAAACTTTGGAAGACTATATCGATGACCTCTTGGGTAAATCCAAGCATCGACGTGACCATATTTTTGTCCTTGAAATCCTTTTCAAGCACCTTATTTGCTTCCTTCTTCAACTTAATCTAACCAAGTGTGTGTTTTTAGTACTAACTGGTAAACTCCTTCGATTCATCGTCTTTATCAGGGGTATTGAAGTTGACCCCAAAAAAATTAAGGCCATCCTTGAGATGCCTCCCCCTTCTAACCTCAATCAACTTCACAGTATTCAAGTTCATCTCCATTCAATATGTCACTTCATTTCACAACTCTCTAATCATTTCCAACCCTTTCATTACCTTCTTCGTAAAGACACCCAATTCGATTGGGATGCCAACTGTCAATAATCCTTAAAGAATATTAAGCAGTATATTTTTTCTCTACTTATGCTTACACCTCCACACGAGGGGGAGACTTTCTATCTCTATATCTCTTCCTCCGATCATGCTCTAGGTGTCATGTTGGCACACCGCAATGAGCAAGGAAGGGAGCAGGTTGTCTATTATATCAACCATACCCTTCTTGACTATGAAACCCGCTACACTGAAGCTGAAAAGTTGTGTTTTGCCCTCTTCTTTTCTACTTCTAAATTTTTTCATTACCTTCTTAACCATAAAACCTTTGTTGTTACCAACTTCCACATTCTTAAGACCATGCATTCCAAACCTTATCATAATAGCTACATCACTCGATGGCTCATGCTCATGACAAAGTTTAACCTAAATTTCATCTCTCAAAAATCCATCAAGTGCCAGGTTATTTATAATCAACTTTTTGAGGCCCCTCTCCCTGACAATCAACTCCCCCATGAACAATTCTTCAATGAATCCATCTTCCACTTCTAACATGAATATTCTCCTCTCAAAATGACACTCTTCTTTGATGGATCTAAATGTCAACAAGGGGGAGGCACTGGCATCATCATTATTCCTCCTTGGGGCACCCCTATTCCCCTCACTTATAAACTTGATTTCAAATGCACCAACAATATGGCTGAGTATGAAGCTCTCATCTTAGGCCTTCAAACCACCGTCATACTTGGCATTGAAATTCTTGATATCTATGGAGATTCCTAGCTCATCGTCAATCAAGTCACATGCACTTGTCAATGTAAAAATGATGTCCTTAAAAAATATAGGGTTGGTTTTGTTTTAGCTTGATGTCATCATCTTTCTCCTTAAAGCATTCAGTTCATATACCATCCAAGCCATCCCACGATCATCCAATCATTTTGCTGACACGATGGCTTCCCTCACATCCCTTATCCCATGGACAATGGAAGAGCCTAAACTCTTTATTTTTGTTCAGTGTCTTGATCAACCATCTCATGTCCATGAGATTCCCCATGTCAATCATATTGATACCAATCAATATGATCTGTGGTACTCTTAGATCTTTGATTACTTATCCCAATCCAAAATCCCCTCTGATATTTCTAAGAATGGTAGGAGATCCTTCCTTCAACATGCAACCCTCTATGTTATCCTTGGTGGAATCCTTTACAAATGTGGGTTTGATAGCATTCTCCTACTTTTCCTTAAGTATTCTAAATCTACCTATGTTATTCAAGAATTCCATGATGACATCTGTGGTGGAAACTTTAGTGGCTTATCTATCACTAATCATGTCCTTCATATGGGATATTACTAGCCTACCCTTAACCAAGACTGTTGTGAGTATGTTAAAAAGTTTGTTAAATGCCAGTAGCATTATAATCTTATCTACATCCCTAGCCAGTATCTGTATCCTTCCTAGGACCTTTGTCCCTTTTTACAATGGGGACTCAACCTCATTGGCACTATCAATCTACACTCTTCACAGCACCATCATTCTATCATCACCACTACTGAGTACTTCACCAAGTGGGTGGAAGCTATTCCACTCACGTCAACCAAAGCTAATCAAATCATCAACTTCATTTATCAACACATCATTTTTTGCTTTGGTGTTCCTCATAATCTCATCACAAACAATGGAAATTCCTTCACAAACAAATGTCTAAAGGAGATTAGTGACTCCTTTAATATTAAGCTTAGATTCTCTTCTCCTTACTATCCCCAGGCTAATGGCCAAGGCAAAGCCTACAACAAGACCCTTCTTAACATTTTTGCTAAAACTATTGATAAGTCAGATCATGATTGGCACCTTCGCATTTCCTTCACTCCTTTGGGCCTACTGGACTAACATCTACACCCCTAGGTGCTACTCCTTTCTCTCTCATCTACGGCTCTGATCCATCCTCCCTCTAGAAGTTCAAATTATTTCCTTACGTGTTTCCCTCCGTGAATTTATTTCTGATGAGGACTATCATCCAAAAATTCTAGCACAACTTGAGTTGTTGGATGAACATCACTTGGTTTCCCTTCAACATCATCAAGTTTATCAAGATCAAATTAAACATGCTTACAAAAAGCATCTTAAACCTCGTGACTTTAACATCAGTGAACTTGTACTTAAAGAAAACCATAATATCACTAGTCTAGAAAGGAGCCAATGTGGAAAGTTTTCTCCTAATTGGATTAGACCATACATTATCATAGATAAGTATGGGTCTGGTGCTTATCATTTAGCTTCTCTTGATGGTAAACCTGAACTAGAACCTCTCAATGCTTTGCACTTGCGACCTTTCTACTGTTAGCGTATCTATTAATGTGATCTTAGCCACCTTAGTGATCTCCTTTTCCCATCAGTTACCTCTTCCATTTATTATTATACCCATCTAGAATTATGTGGTCCATCGTCACTATCCTGTGTATGACCTTAAATATGGGCACCACGGCTCTACTCATAGCATGTTCCTTATGGATAGGTTCTTCCTTCTTGGTGAGAACTCCACGATTGTTACTTCTATTTCCCCCTTATTTTCCTTCTAGAACCACAACAAGATCATTCAAGTATAGCTCACGCATCTTTATCTTCCCCTCGCCAAGTGGTCTACTTGGTTATCCCCATCCTCTATGTAAAATTCAAAATCTGGGATGCTCCTTAAGTTGTCTTATCTTAATAAATAAACTGCTCCCTCAAAGGATAGTTGTTCATGTAAATCAAATAATGTAAAAAATATAGACTAATCCCTCAAGGAAAACTATCATCTATCCTTGCCATCTCAAAAAAATGTAAAAAATCAAATAAAAACATGTAGACCACTCCCTCAAAGGATGGCTACCCCATTGTATCATGGTAGTAAAAGGCTTCCCGCATTGATCAACATTTCATGTGTAAAATCATCCTAGGAAAGCTTCCTACATCGATCATATTTCCCACCACAAGCAAACTTCATGCATCGATCATTTTGTGTCATTATAGTTAGGGCATAATCCTAGGGACACCACTCAAGGAGATCATGTTTCCCGCATGCATGTTATATCTTGACCCCTTTGTCATGTCAATAATAGGTATATAAGCTTCTCCTTCCACCTCTCCTTTCTTGATCATGAGAGTGACTAGCTATCATTGGTTCTATGTTAACACTTTCCTTTGGTCACAAGTGCATTACTTTGTGTGATTATAGTTCTTGTTATACCTCATAATCCAATTTGAATCATTCCTTCCACTTACATCCTTCTCTATGGTGTAGTGTCCTTTGCATGTTCGTTGGTCACCACCTATAGAGTCACATCCCTTTCTAAACCTCTATTTTCCATTCCCTATTTAGTGTCATATGAACCCATCATCCTTCCTATATCTAGCCATCTATCCATGTCCAAATCATATTATTCATTTTCCATACTTTTATCATAACACATTTTCATATCACCATTTATATTCTATATCCTATCTCATTACATCCCATACCATTTATGCCTACCATGTTTCCTAATCCATCACATTTAAATATATCTATCACATCTTATCACATTCATATTCTATTCTAAATTTTCCAAGAACATAATAAATCCATAGTTTAAACATTATCATCATTACACCTATATCAAAGAAAAAATCATAAACATCCACAGCTAATCCATGACATCATAATCATAATAATCCACATCTAAAATCTATAATCATAATCATTACATTCATTAACCACACATATGACAAATCGTAAACGTAACCATCATCATATATATATCATAAGTCCAAAATACAACAATATATCATATGTCGCATGCCTCTAAGGGTCCTGTCTCAAAGTAGATACATCATAAAAATTAGTAAACTATACATCAGACAGTCTCAAATCCTTCCCTCTTGGAGCAGGTTCCTAAATCAATGCTAGGGCCTCATCACCAACCTCCTGGATCGCCCCTCATGGTATTTTTGTCACGCTTAATGTCCTCCTAAATGGTGTTGGTTGTTTTGCACCACTAGCTAGTACTTGTTATAATGTCAGGTGCTCTGCATATCTATGTTTGGGGCATCTTGTGTGTCACAATCTCTTCATAATATCAAGCCTATTCCACTAGCATTGTGTATAAACTCAAAGGTACCATCCCTAGAGGCCCCATCTACTCATCTCTCTGTGATGTCTCTAATGCACCACTCTCCGAATCTATAAATAATATGGGTGCAATGTCTCCAAACCTCTCCATGTAGGCCTCACGTTACATCCTATATTTTTCCTTCTACTACCTAGCCTCGTCCCTCTCTTGTAGAAGGACTATTGCCTCTTTTCTAGCAGCCTCTTACTCTTGGCAAGTGGTGTCTCTCTCCATTCAAGCTAAATCATGCTTTGCGAACAATCTAGCAATCTTTGAACCATCATCCCCACCACCACCCCTCAGTACTGCTTCATCCTCTAATGTTGGCATTTTCTCATCCTCATCATCTCCTCCATTGGCCCCCTTGGATTCCATTTGAGCCGCCCATGTCCCGGTCATCTAGTCAGCATAGCCTATTCCCACTCCAACATCATCGTCATCATCCCAAGGCACTCCCGCCTCCTCCAAAGGACCTTCCATGTCTAGACTAGGAAAATCCCTCTCAACCTCATCCTGCCTATATACAATCGGATCTCGTGGCACTGTCTGTACCACACTAAACTATCGTCGGACCCTGTCAAATTGTATGGCCTCGATCATCTCAAGTTGGCCAACCTATTCCCATCTCTTCCTCCTTATGCCAACTAGCTCCACATCAGCTCCCGTCAATGCAGGGAAGTCACGATACAGTCGCCACCTAACTTTATATGTCTCTAGATCTATAAATTTTTCATCATACTAATCGACATCTCTCACTCCCCTCTCACCATGATCCTGGTTCTCTCCACATCAAAAATCTAACCTCCAACTGAATATGATCACTTATCACCCATGGAAGTCACGTCAACCTGATGACTGTTACATGCTCATATGCCCAACAGTGGAGTAGAAACCCCACATCTAGTCTTGTCCTCCTCCTCAACCTATACATCGACAACTCGTGGTACACTTGTGCTAGTAACATTGTCCCAAAAGAGAACAATTTCCTGTGATCCACTATCTCTACCAAAACCCCTACCAGTGTCCATAGGAACCTCACACCCCCCAAATCTGGTAGTGCATAACAAGATATGGACATCATCACTAAGAAAATCAATCGGCTCTAAGGAACCACATGATCTTATCTCATCTCCTATGAAAATTCCTCATAATCAAATGTAATATGAGGTGCATCGGCTCCAAATAACCACCTCAACACACCCAACCTCACATCAACTGTAATTGGCACTATTTTCTCTCCTTGTATAGGTAATCTTAAAATCATGTAAACATCCTCTAGGGTGACATGCATCTCACCCTAACTAAACCAAATTTTGTATGTACGCACATCCCACCAATCCACCAATGCAATCATCAAACCAACATCTCGTGGAATCCGCTGGTATTATCTGAATCCACCGAATCCTAGTTTTGTTAAATGATCCCACTCGACATCAACTATATCACCTCTAATCTGATCATAAAGGGCTATTACTTTATCCCTCAAGTACAAGGTCTCTTGGGCTTATAAAACAAATAACACACGCAAGCATCAAAAGTCTCATCATCAAAATTTCATCTAAACCTCACAAAAAATCAAAACTTTATCTTCCCATCCTCAATCAACACCAACCCACCTTGGGTTAACGCATTTAGGTCAGGGTCGATAGTTTTTAAGGCTCGGTCAAAGGCTACCGGGTCTATTGGCCATCAACCACCCCTAGCGCCAAGCTAAAAATTAAAAAAAAAATGAAAAAAATTAAATAAAAACACCAAAATATAAAAAAACAAGCCAATGTTTCGATACTCACCATCCTACAAACCCTCTGGCACTTCTTTCCAGCTCCACTGGCCTCCATTTTTATCAATTTCTCTCTCTCTCTTTCTTTTAAGCTCAAAGCTCTCAATCTTCACTTGGTCCTATCTAAATGAGCCTAAGTGGCCGACTCATGGGCTTATATAGCCCACTATACCCAATCGCCGCCAACCCACTTTGGGTTGTCATCGCTTTACCCTGGTCTTCGTTGACCCACTCTGGTCGACATCAACATAATCCTTTTTTTACCTCCTTTTCTCGTCCTCACTATTTTCCATCACTTAATTAGCTTGTCTACCCTTTATTTAATGTCTCACCCATAACACACTATTTTTAGTCATTTCCATCTTTTTGATATCATCTTGCCTTTTTGGTTGTCTTTGTGTTCCTCTTTAGGGCACCATTCTCATCGCCATCCCCATCTTCTATAGACGCATATTCACTCGTTTCCTCATGTATGAGGAAGTTTGCCTTACCATCCTCACATTTGTTTGTGTGTGATGTCTACCTTCGACTCGTTGTTTACATGGCTTGCACATCTATTTGAATGGATTTTCATTGGATCCCCTCCATCTCGCAATGGTTTTCTTTGACTCACAGGTTTGTATGACATTGTCATCATCTCCATTGAGAACATACCTTCTTACCTGCCGAAGTGACTCCTAAAATCACCACCATATTTTTAATCCTATTTTTTACTTGAATCCTTCTTTCCTGGGGCATCATGCCTTATCTTCACTTTTCCCACCCTTTCTCACCCTCCCTTCTCATCCATCTCTGTAAAACTTGTGATCAATTCCCCTTCGTGTTGTCAATCCCTAGTTTGAGGGGGAACACCGCATCAATAATCCTCGCCAATCATCCTCTCAATCCCTTCTCGTTTTTGTCTTACAGTTTGCCATTTCAAACCCCTCAACAAAAAGGGGAAGAATGTAGACACTTGTTTTTAGTGCTCTTGTGCCTTCGTATTATGTACACTCCTCACCCTCGCCTAGCGCTACCTCTTTCTCATCTTATTCTTGAACAATCCCATATTCCCTCCTAAAATCCTAGTTTTTCTTCATATCCCATCTTACTTACCATTATCCTATTTATTTATCATTATTTTTATCATCCCCATTTTTATTTATATCTTAAAACCCCCATTAATCCCTAATCTACCATTAATCTCTTAATTTTCCTAATACTATCAATAAACCCTAATTTAATACCCTCATGAGATTCTCATTTCCCCTCATCATTATCCCTCATTTAAACTCCTCCCTAAGATACCCTTACCCATTAAATATTATTTCATAGGTGTGCAAGGCTAAAAATAGCTTGCTAGAAATTACTTTCCCATTTCCACCCATTTTTTATCCCATTCTCGCTACCCCATTACGATCCTAATGTCTCTTGGTAGACTTTTTGTGTTAGTCGCTGGTGACCCAACCCTGTATTATTTAAACACCCTCACCCCTCCTCTCTAAAGGCTAGAAAATCATGTATCTCTTGTGTGCTCTATGATTGTTGCTTCCTATATCATCTTTGGAGTTCTTACCATCAGTTGAAACACTTGTTTTCTCTTCCACATACCTATTGTTGAAGCTTAGACCATAGTGAAGAACATTTGGATACATTCTTCATGCACGCTCTTCTTTGTTTTGTAGGTTTTAGGTCTTCTGGGAACTCTTCTCAGCCTTTCTACTATCCATTATTAATCTTAGTCCCCTTTATCCACATTACCCCTTTTCCTATACTCTATTTCTACTCTGGTCACCACCACCTAGATGTGATTTTCATTGACCCATACCCCACACCTACTACATCCACTTTATTTGGCATCCTATCCACCTTGTTTTACATCTCGCTCACACGTCTATGTCCCAACCATTTTACCAATGTCCAACCTAACCTTTTGATACTTTGCCATCTATCTTGACACTTCAGAACCAGTATCTACCCATATTTTTACACATTTTGGGATCATTCCTTCTCTGGTCTCCGTCAATTGTACTGTCTATCTCAGGTCACCGTCAACCTGCTCTGGTTTTGATTTACTTTTGTAATTTCTAGTATCAGTCATCATTTCACCTTATATTAGCTTATCAGATATACTTCAGATTTTGTTATCAACATGTTTCCATTTCATTTTTGATCATCTACTTTTTTTATCAAAACATGGGATGACATCCTTTTAAGAATCTTTTGCTTCTAGGAACCAACTTCATCGAGCAGCCCACCATATCTATCACTAATCCTTTTTTATTTCTAGTCTTCATTATTGTGCAGGTCATCAATTAGTAGCAAAGAAGATCTAATTTTTTGCACCCATACTATCTTCATCGTTATCTACATCAGGAGGTCCATAAACCCTCCCATTTTCTGAGGTTTTTTTGATTTCTAGTTTATTCTTCACTAATCTGAAGCATGAAGTGCAAAATCTTAACAAACACTCCTTTCACTTATGAGGGATATGCTATGGGCATGCATAATATATGCATCAATGGATATTTACACGATCAACATGAAATTATTGCTTACCAGGTCTTTAATGCCTCTCCATATGGCTTCCACCATGACATCGATGATATTCTAGATTATATTATATGATCCTACTCTTCGTTACATACTTTGGGGGTACCATCCCCCCCTCTTCTAGTATCATTATGAGTCCTTCATTTCAATTTTCACGCACCCCATTTCACATATTTTTGCATTCATCACATACACATCTTGATGCATTGGTATTGTCATTACCATGTGACACACTCTCGTGTTAGGTTCACACTTGACTATTGACAACATACTATACACATGAACCTCACACACTACACACTTCACATCTACGCCATCTTCATTTTCCTACACATCTTGTGCACTTCCTACGTCATTTTTCTTGCTTCTATTACACATCCTATGCTCTTTGTGCTTTCTACACATTCTACACTCTACACATATTTATCATCATCTTCTTAGTTATACTAGACATCATATGTGCTTTGCGCTCTCTATACATTACACATCCTCACACATCACACACCTTTTACATCTACAACATCTTCCTCTTCCATCTATTATACATCATATGCACTTTGTACTTTATCTACCTATACATCTTACACAATATACACATCTGTCGCTGCACATTACACATCATCACACTCGGCCCATTCCACACACATCTTTCTATTGTCACAATATCAAACAACACATTACACACCTACAATCTACATCATAGTCTACTCACACATCATGCTATTCTATTCTACACTCTACACATCATGATCTAACCTTTATAGGGAACACTATCTGACAACACACTCTAGTTTTATGGTTCATACTCGATTGCTAAGGGTCTACATCTGAATTGAACCTCACCTCAATCACAACATCCTACCTCATACACCTCACATTCATGACCAATCCTTCTAATGGCTTATTCAATATTTCTAGCACATAATGATATGTTATTATACAACCTACACTCTGCACTTCATAATCAATATTTCTATCATCTTTTTCTACACCTCCTACAACCATCAAATTCAGCTCTCTTTATCTTTCACAATCATACGACACTACTCTAAACTTCACATGTCACACTTCACAAGTGATACTTTCTAGCATCTTATTCACACATTCTATGATCTAAGCTCTATACTACATCATCAACCATTATAGCTTCATGATAAATTCTATCTTCCACATCACATCATTCTACAATTTACGCTTTGCGCTCAAATGTGCGACTCTTTATTGCATAAACCAAGTTGTTTGAACCATTTCCCGATGACGCACTCTTGTTATATAGTTCCTTCTTGACCATTGAGGGGTATTTTATAAATGAACCACAATTCACTCATGCTTACATCCACACTCGGGGGGCATGTTGCCCCTACCACACTCATATTGCATTTTATCTCATCCACATCATGTTGCATATCTTGGTTGCACATAGTTCTTACTTACTTATGCTTACATGTACACTTTATTACACATGCTAGATAGATATCTTGTATGTCATTATCTTTCCATACACATTTGTGCATTCATTTACTTTCTAGTTTTCATCGCAGATTCTACATATCGATACACACAACATGGATGTTTGGTGTAATACCTATTACCAGTCCCACAATGGCTCCTAGGGGCATCCAATTTCGTACATTATAGGTGTTATTGTTTCATTTTTCATAAAACACTACTATATCGGATTATGCATGGTGTGACATACCTTTTATCTTTCTAACATGCTAATAGGTGCTTTATGTGCATCATTTGTCTTGTAGGTCTATTTTTTTCCATAGTTATCTAATGTTTACATACTCTTGTTTTCCATTATTTGTGGGATTTTCCCTATGCTTTGTCTTGTGTGCATAATTTCTTTCTTTCATACATTATGGACTCAATTGTCTTGTGACATCATGAGTGATTTCCCATGTTTATAACCCGCTTTTAGCGTTCTACATTGTTTCATTGCTTGGTACCTTACATTGTTATCATTATACATACTTGTTTGCACTAACACTTATCTTCTAGCCACTTTTTTCGCGTGCCTTGGTTTCTACAAATCACATTCCCTCCTACATACTGGTATCACTTTAGCATAGGGTCATATTTTAGGCCGCATCCTCCCAGTGATGTCACATGCAACCCAAATGAGGGGGGGATATATTAGGTGAATCATTCACCCCATTTAATAGCTATAGTCACAGTTCAACAGTCTATAGTCATAGTTCAGTACAATACAACATAGAATTAACATGAGTCTATAGACTCATAGAGGGCTTAGAATCAGACTTGGGTCCTTACTTCAGCACAAACACTAGCGCCCAAAATCAGACTTGGGTTCCTAGGCAATTTTGTCCCTTCCTCGGTGCCTAAGACTAGGGGTAAGATACACAACATTTTTCAATACAGTAAAGTTTCAACATTGTCACTGAGGATTTTCACAAGGTAGGAAGTCCTTTAGCACTTTGAAATCATGTTTGATAGCACTTATTCACATTGGATTGGACTTGTGCACACCATCTACAGTGGTGTTTTTACTTTGGGAAGCAGTCAAAGGTTGGAGAATAACACTAGACCTTTCTCCCTGTTGGCATGTGGTCCTATTAGGTGTTTTCATTGGTGAAAAACCAAATTAATGAAAAATTGTATGATTTATTAGGGTCACATGATGTTGTATGTGATTTTGGCATGATGATTCAGATGTTCTCTTGATGATACATTGAGATTCAGTGAGGATTGTTTACTCTTACAAGCCTATTCAGGTGCCTAGGTGATGTTGCATGGAGATAGGAGCTTCTTGAATTCTTTAGAATAATTTTGGCATGATGGATAGTAGGTTTTTAGAGTTCTTGGCCACTCATAGTAGTTTCATAATGCAGATACATGTGATTCACTATGTTATAGGTGCTTATTTGAAGTAGGTACGGTAGCTAGGAGATATGAGATTGAGTTTTGGAGATATAAGAGATCATTGATGGTTGCATTCAGGTATACCATGGTTTATCAGGTATTTTTTGGTCATTTTCAAAGTTTTTATTATGAGTTATAGCATTCTTTCAGTTGACCCTAGCTTCTTCAGTGATAAACATACAGGCAAGCAAAGGTAAATCTTAATGGATGGAAAGATGGAGGTATGGTATTTAAATTCTGATGATTATAGATGTTATTGTAATGTGTCATGTTTATTTGAGAAAAAAATCAGGTTTTTAGGATGTGAAATTTGCAAGATATGACAGTTTGTGTGAGATAGGGTCAAGAACAAGTGTTTTTCCAGCTCAAATTTGATCTTCTGATGCTCACCTTGAAGTGTGTACTTTGCATGGGACCTTGTGGATTTCAGGGATGATTATATGGTGATTCTATAATGTTTCACAAAATTAATGAGGTCATTTCATTATCATGTTTTTATGAATGAATGTTAAGAAGATAAAGTGTTCTAAAACCCTAGTTAAACCCTAGCTAGGAGTAGTTTACAGAAAGAGAGGTATAGTGACCGAGTTTTGATTGGTTCATTAAAATTCGTGATTTTATGATGCATATTACTATCTTATATTTCCATAAATTTATTTTTTTGGTCATGGTGATGAGTGGGCCCTACTCAAACAAGTCATTTTCTGAAGAAGAAGATTTTGAGTCAAGGTTTTTTAAATGAGGTATGTGTTAAATTGATGATATGGAATGTATGTGATTTTATCTTGATGTCCATCTATGTTTTAGGATATTTTCATGCATTTATATGGTCAATTTAGGTCCATTCAGGTTGACTGGTCAAAGGGTAGTTTTGAGGCCTTAAAACGTAGTGCTCAGTAAAACGGTCATATCGAGAGCTACAGGTGGATTTTTTAGATGATTAAAAATGTTTTGGAAATATTATTCATATATATTTCCAATGATATGAGTTTTATCCCATTATGAGGTTTTTTAATGAGGTTTTAAGGTCATGCTCTGGATAGGAAGGTTTTTCCAATGTAGGACATGTTGTGTTTTTTTACAAGTTTTCAGTTGATTTAAGCATGAGATGGATTAGGTGAAGATTTATATCACATGGACTGTGAAGAGGGATCATTTTTTCATCCAATGAATCAATTTATAGGCATTTAATGTTCATATAAAAAAAATTATGAGCTAACCTTTGGAAACATATTTTTTGGCAGGGTGATTTGGTGAAGACAAAAGTGGATGTGGTTTGAGAAGGTGGTTGATTAACGGATTCTAACTTTCTTAGAAGTGTTATAAATATTTTTTAAATTCCATAAAGTTTTCACATGTAATGTTTTGGTTTATTTGAATTGATTTGGTGGCATAACGAAGTTTACAATGTGCTGAAGGGCGTAGGAAACAACAATTTTAAGAAATACAGAGAGTACTGAGCCATTTAAATAAAATAATTTGATTGGTTGAGATAAATTGTGACCATTTTTTATGTTTAAATAATATATTAATCATGTTCAATAATTATGGTTGCTTGAATAAGAATAATTTTGGAGTGAGAAGAATTTTGGCATCCTAATGCATGTGTTTTGGTGAATTTTGGTGCATGAAATGTGGTTTTTGGCTAGGCAGAATCATATGGGTCACTTGTAGATGTTGTGAAAAAGTTATGGGATTTTTTTAGTGATTCATTTATCAAACCAAAGGTGTATGACCAACCTCCTTTGGTTTAGAAGAAAGATTTGCATATTAAAAAGATGTTTTAGCTCATTTTGAGAGCTAGTCTTACATGGGGGAGTAGTGTGACATAAAGGAGATTGTTTTGAAGGTATGAAGGCATGAGTTTAAGGATGATAGAGTGTGTTTCATATTAAGGAATATATTTTGGCATGATATCAATATTTTAGAGGCAAGACAAGTTGAGAAGGAAGAAGATAGAGCAAGGTTGATGCCCTAGGGTATGAGCTAGGGTTTACAAGCTGAATATGTGATCTCCATCAGTTGTTGCAGCATAAATATCAAATATCAAATATATTCAAGTGGATTAGTTGGTGCTTGGTCATTATAGGTAGTTTTAGCCTCCTTGTAGAGTGGGTACTTCGCTAAATTAGGGGTTGGTGCTCTTTATAGGGTTAGTTCTCTACTAAAATAGGGTTTAGTGCTCCTTGTGAAGTTGGTGCTTCACTAAATCACTTTAATTTTTGTAATATAAGTAGATTTTCAGTGCATTTTTTTCCCCATGAGGAATTCCCATTTACATGTGGTTTTCTTGTGTTGAATACTTTGTTTCTTTCTCTTGTGGTTGATGTTCCATATATTAATAAGCACGTATGGTTATGAATGTTGTGCGAACAATATAATTGATGAATGTATGGTTTGTTAAATGTAAGAAAATTAATTTTAGGATTGATTCACCCACCCCTCTCAGTACCTTTCCCTTCCAACAATTGGTATCATAGCAGGTCCTTATGAAGCAAGTTTTACAGCTTGAAGGACATCTTTTGAAGCACACGCAATGAGTAAGTCTTCAGATATTAAGGCTATATTGATAAGAAGGAATGAAATAGATTATTCCTCTATTGAGGCATATCAAATTTAGGTCAAGGATATGGAGATAAAGCATAATCAAGCCATCATGGATCTGAAATCTCAAATGGAGAGTTTAACTAAAACCCTAAAGGTCATAGAAGAAGATTGCAGCAGGTATGAAACTGAGTTAAGATCCTTAAAATAATATTTGGAGTAGGAATCTAGTAAGTTAAAGACCTATGAAAATTTAGAGAAAAGTTCAGAAGCCCTAAATGACATGTTGGAGAGTCAAAGAGGCACAAATGACAAAACAAGCCTAGGGTTTGAAGGAAAGCATGATGATGAAGCTGGTCCAAGCATGAAATCAATTGAGAATGTGACTAATAAGGCTGATCCAAGAAGTTCTAACTCAATTAGAAAACCTAATTCTATAAGGTATGGTTCTTCATTCACTAGTTATTGCTTCATTTGTCATTAATTTGGTCATAGAGCTAGAGATTTCAAGAAAAGGCCTTTTGAGAATGGTGTAGGTGTTTTTAATGGAGAATGATTTTCATTTTGTGAGTAAGGGCATATAGCTAAGGATTGTGGATGGAATTTGAGTGTGTTTGAGCCAAGAAGAAGGAAAGAGGTTTTTTGCATCAATTGTCAAAAATTTGGTCATATTGCTAAATTTTGTGAAAGCAAGAAGTGGTATATTACAAGGTTTGATCCAAGGAACAAAAAGGAGGTTTCTCAAGTCAAGGAGGTCAAGAAGATTGATTGTCATCCTACCATATAGTGTATGAAGTCAGCTAAATAAAATTCTAGTGCCATCAATGTTGGAAATGTGGTCAAAAAGTCCAAATTTAGTCAAGGAAGCATGTTTGCACTTGTTAAAGAAGAAAACATGTGTTTGAATGCCTTTCAATGTCTTTTATAAGACAAGTTGAAGAAATTGGGACTCTAGGAGACCTCTAGAGTGATAAGGTTACAAGCTTTGAAGGTATTTTATGCAAGTGTCAATGCAAAGAAAATGGGTTGAGCTTAAGGTTTGAGTGTGTGTGAAGGTCTTGGAGGAAGTCGACTTGAGAAGAGTCTTGGTATGAGCATTTATAGAGCAAGTGTTATTTTCTAGAAGTGTCTAACAATTTATAAATGTTGAAAAAGACTTCACAGTTAAAGGGCTACATGACTGATACAGAATTTTCAAGATATATGAGGTTGATAAGGTACAAGGATGTTTGTGATGAGTAAAATACATCTCTACAGGTCAGTGAATTCATGAATCTGTGTAGTACATTGCTAAGTCCTTCATAAATGGTTTCAAAAGAACTATGTTTCTCTTTGTATCAGTATGAAAGTCTTGTTTTTTCATCATATAAGGAGTTGGATAGTCAAGGCAAGCATGGATTCCAAAATTTGTGTGCATGGAAGTGTCTTAGTGATGTCTTTAGCTATGAATGAAGAATGTAGAGTACTATGAGTCCATGTAAGTAGAAGGAGTTGCCACAAGTTTGTTTAAAGACTTGTAGGATGTGAAAGGTGACTTCATGGTGCATAAGTTTTTTTATAGAGTATGTACATGCAAAGATGAAATTATTGAAGATATGAGTCACAGTTGGAGGAATCTGAGCTTGGCACTATTTGACTATGAAAAGGGTAAATTTTATGTTCTACAGGATTGATATTAAGCTACATAAGGAAAAGTTTATGAGCTCATTCAAGTTAATCCTAGGTAGAGTATTTTGTGATGATATTATGAAAAGGAAAAGGTATATTGTGCTCTCTAATAGATGTAATACAAAATCCAAAATGCAAATTATTCTAAGAACGCCAAGGGCTTGGAGAATATGTGCATCATAAAAGGTTGAGGAGCTCTTGAAGGCATGTCCCAGAAGGTAAGAAGCTTTTCTCTTAAAGTTTTATTTCTTCAGGGAAAGTGCATTTTGTGTATCAAGAAGACTTAAGACTGATTGTCATATCAAGTGATGAAGTAGTGTTTGAAAATTCTTCCAGTGGATAGGTGCATATCATGATACAATTAAATAAATCAGTGAGGACAATGAGGATTATCATAAAGATGTAGAGAAGGAAATAATGAATCACAAGGTGAAAAAGTTACAAAGAAAAAAAAAGATAACACGAGGTTTTCTATGACAAAATTAACTAATGCATAATATGGAAGGCTCCATGTTCAGGTCCTTATAGAAGAGGCAGAGCATTCTCAAGGTAGTATGACTCCTTCAGGTAAAAATTTAAGATGAATGTTATTAACCTATCTAATTTCTCATGAAGGAATAAATTGAAGGGGATAATATGTATACAGTTTCAAAGATGCTAAGACCATATTCACAGTGAACACATTGGCTAAGGATATTCTGCTATAGTGCTACAATGTTGCAAGAAGATGTGTTTAGTCTATAAAATTCAGGGGGAGAATCTATGAAGTGTTTGAGTGAGCATACAAGCTAAGAAAATCCATTTTCTTATTTTGTTGATGTTTTTCTTGGTGGAATGTTGGTAGATAGTGCTACAGTGGTCCAGATGCTTCTACAGGAATGAAAATGTTGTTACAAGTGAGTACAATTTGTTTAAGTGTGTTTAAAGTATTCATGGCAAGGGGAGTGATTGTATTATCTTCTAGAAGTTGCATTGGTGTTTCTCAAGGAAATAGAGGTGTGAGTTGGGTATGTATTTCTTGCATTGATAATTCTTTAATCCTTGAATGCGTGATATCGGTCAAATATGACTGATATCGACTAAAAAAGTAGTTTAGGCCATGGTAAAAGTGTTGATGATGTTTTCTAGCCAAGTTAGCAAGGTGACTATCTCATTTTTGTGCTTGACAGCTAGAATTGGATGCCATAATTCTAGGGGGAGCTATGGGTTGTGTGGTCAAAGCATATATGAGGTTTTAGGGCATGCCAAAGTTGGTCCTAAGTGTACTAGAAGGAATGTTTAGGGCTTTTAGTCCTAGTGAGGTATGTAAGAAAGGAAAATGCATTGAAGAAGATAAGTATAAGCTCAGACAAAGTGGTGTATGGTCAAGAAATTTGGAGTGATGATTTTTTATGCTCAGTTTGAAATTTTTGGCATGTTCATGGTGTTTATGCCTCAGTCTATGCTCAGCTATAGTGTTTCCATGAAGACTAAAATAGGGGTAAAATAGAAAATGCTTGTTTTTGCATGTGTAGAAGGTTCAAAGTGATGTGTTGGCACCTAAAAATTTATGATCATGCTTCTTTCATGTTTTTTGATGATGTTCAAATGTTTTAGATTCTTGGCCAAGGGGGAGCATGGTGCTTACATGCTTGAAATGAAGGCAAAATTAGTTCTTGAGGTGATTTTCAAATTTTTTGAGCTAAGATGATATCTTTGGTTGATGTTTCTAACCAAAATTTAATACTATGAAGATGAGTTAGGTGAATAATATGTTGTTACAGGTATGACTTTGTCATTAATGTAAAAATGGGGAAAAGTTCATGGTGTTTTCCATCAATGACAAAGGGGGAGATTGTTGGCATGTGGTTCTATTAGGTGTTTTCATTGATGCAAAACCACATTAATGACAAAGTGGATGATAGATTAGGGTCACATTATGTTTTATGTGATGTTGGCATGATGATTCAAATGTTCTCTTGATGATACAATGAGAATTAGTGAGGATTATTTGCTCTTGTAAGCTTATTCAGGCACCTAGGTAATGTTTCATGCATATAAGAGCTTCTTGGATGTTTGAGAAGCATGTTTGAATGATGGATAACATGTTTTGATATTTTTTAGATACTCACAGTAGTTGCATGATGCATATACGAGTGATTCACTATGTTACAGGTGTTTATTTCGAACATGTATGGTAGCTAGGATGTATGAGATTGAATTTTGGAGCTATATGAGCTAATTGATGCTTAGATTCATGTATATAATGGAGTATCAGGTATTTTTGGTCATTTTCAGAGGTTTTATGATTAATTATATAATTCTTTCAGTTGACCCTAGCTTCTTCAGTGAGAAACAAACATGTAAGAAAAGGTAAGTCTTAATGGATGGAGATATTGAGGTATGGTATTGACATTAGGATTATTGGAAATTTTATTTTAATGTGTCATGGTACTTTGAGAAAAAATTTAGGTTGCTAGGATGTGAATTTTTCAATATATGATAGTTTATGTGAGATAGGGACAAGAACAAGTGTTTTTCCAGCTCGTATTTAATCTTCTGATGCTTACCCTGAAGTGTGTACTTTGCATAAGACCTTGTGGATTTCAGGGATGATTATATGATGAGTCTAGAAGGTTTCAAAACAATGATGACATCATTTCATTGTCAGGTTTTTATGAATGTATGTTAAGAAGATAAAGTGGTCTAAAACCCTAGTTAAACCTTAGCTAGGAGCAGTTTGCAGAAAGAGAGGTATACTAAGCAATTTTTGATTGGTTAATAAAAATTGATAATTGGATGATGCAGAGGAATATCTTATATTTCAATAAATTTATGGTTTTGATCATGGTGATGAGTGGGATCCACTCAAACAAGTCAGTTTATGAAGAAGAAGGTTTTGGGACAAGGTTGTCCAAATGAGGTATGTGCTAAATTGATGATATGGAATTTATGTGAGCTGATATTGATGTCCATGGAGTTTTTATGACATGTTAATCCAGGCACATGGTCAATTGAGGTCCATTCAGGTTAACTGGTCAAAGGGTAGTTTTGAGGCCTTAAAAAGTAATGCTCAGTAAAATTGTCATATCTAGAGCTACAAGTGGAGTTTTGAGATGATTCAAAAAAAATCGGAAATATGATTTATATATATTTCGATTTAGATTATTTTGTCTTGTGATGAGGTGTTTTGAATAGGTTTCCAGGTCATTATTTGGACATGAGGTTTTTTGCTAGTGCAGGACAGGTTGTGTTTTTCTCGAAGTTTTGAGTTGATTTAAGCATGAGATGGATTAAGTGAAGATTGATATCACTTATAATGTGAATAGGGATGAATTTTTCATCCAATTAATCCATTTTTAGGTCTTGAATGTTTATATAAATATTTTTATGAGCTAACCTTTGGAAATAGATGTTTTCGCAGGTTGATTTGGTGAAGACAAAAGTGGTTGTGGTTTGAGCAGGTGGTTAATTAAAGGCTTATAACTTGATTATATGTGTTCTACAGGTTTTTAAAATTCCATAAAGTGGTCAAATGGAATGGTTTTGTTGAGTTGAAGTGATTTTGCGGCATAATGAAGTTTGTAGGGTGTTGAAGGGTGTAGGAAACAACAGTTTTGAGAAATACAAAGAGTATTGGGCTCATTAAATAAAATAATTTGATTGGTTGAGATAAATTGAGACCATGGTTGATGTTTAAATGATATATCAATAATTTTTTTATGAATATGGGAGCTTGTAGTTTCGGAATGAGGAGAATATTGGCATCACAAAACATGTGTTCTGGTGATTTTTAGTGCATGAAATGTGGTTTTTGGCTAGGCCGACCCATATGGGTCACTTGTAGCTGTTGCGAAAAATGTATGGGATGTTTTAGTGATGAATTTGTTGAAACAAAGGTGTATGATAGACATCCTTTGGGTTAGAAGAAAGATTTGCATATAAAAGTGATGTTTTAGCTCATTTTCAGAGCTAGTCTTCTATGGGAGAGTAGTGCGACATAGAGGAGATTGTTTTACAAGTATGAAGGAATGAATTGACGGCTGATTTTTTTTTATATTGAGGAAGATATTTCAACATGATAGTAATATTTTAGAGGGAAGATAAGTTGAGAAGGAAGAAGATAGAGCAAGGTTGACGTTCTAGGGTATGAGCTAGGGTTTGTGAGTTGAACATGTAATATCCATCAATTCATGCAGAAAAAATATCAGAGATCAAATATATTTAGGTGGTTGAGTTGGTGCTTGGTCATCCTATGGGGTTGTATCCTCATTTTGGAGTGGATGCTTCACTAAATTAGGGGTTGGTGTTCCTTGTAGGGTTGGTGCTCTACTAAACTAGGGGTTGGTGCTCCTTGTGAAATTGGTGTTTCACTAAATCACTTTTCTTTATGTAATATAATCACGGTTTTAGTGGTTTTCTTTCCCATGAGGGTTTCCCACTTACATATGGTGTTCTTGTGTTCAGTACTTTTTTTCTTACTTTTTTGGTTGATGTTACATATATTAATAAGCACACATGGTTATGAATGTTGTATAAATAATATAATTAATGAATGTAAGGTTTGGTAAATGTAAGAAAAATAATTTCATGAATGATTCACCCCGCTCTCAGTCCCTTGTGCTTCTAACACCCCCTACACTACTTCTATCGTGGCATGAGATTGCCTAAAAACTACCTCTTCATCAACATCTTCAAGATCCTTTCTATCACTTCTTCTCATCACAGATCAGGTGCACATGTTCCTTTTTCTACTATTTACACATTTTTACACACTTTTTACAGGCATCTTTACATAAATGCACATATATTTGACTACTTGTTCATTCTTCTCTTTTACATGTCCGTCCTTATGGGAAGTGGTAGTCAACATCAACGCACATCCATCACACTTCGAGCACATCATCAACAACATGTACAGCATCACATTTACAAGTGTGTTTTCACCCTAGGATCATTATTCATCACTTTTCTTTTTACTTCCTCTTCTTTAGCATCCACACTTCACACTTTTTATCACTCCATGCTCTTCTTGTCTCGACACGCTCTTCTACATCGATCTACATGGTTACCAGGTATGCATCTATATCTACTTTATGTTACCAAGATTTTTCTCATCAACATAAAGTGGGGGAAAATGTAGACACTAAATCACGCACTTAGTGTACATTACTAGGTCCTAATCACATACTACTATTCATATTCTTCTTACAAGAGAAGAGTACTAATTGATCACTATTCTTGGCCTCTTAGTTTCATCTCTAGCCTCCCTTTTTCCCTTATAGACCTCATTTCCTAGTTTGACCCTTCATACTTCACCTTTTCTATCTCTGGACATAAGCGCCCAGCTAGGATACCAACGCCCAGGCACCCTCATCCCCTCTAGGCACCCTAGACCTCTATGTGCTTTTCTCGCTCCTTTTTGGCTCATTTCTAGCCATTGGGCATCCCTATCTCTTAGAGTGTCAACCTTTTAGTGATTAATTACGAAATTTGAACGAGAGAAGCATATAAATATAAAGTTATGTGACCAAATTAAAGGACTAAGCTCTAAGCATCTATATTATCACCTAAGGTTACATCTCACAAGCACTCAAGATCATCTAGCACCATTACAAGGGACAAGGGATGGTTTTCTGCATCACATGCATAGGAGGGAAGTTCATTTTATTACATGCACACATCTATTACATGTTTTTACATCTAGCTACTTTTCTTGCTATCAAGTGGGACTCGCACAAGAACCACCCAGGGCACGATTCTACACACACACACATAGAACTACATTGGGTCTTAGATGTATTATAGTGCTCAGTCATAAGATCCCTTGTTTAACAGTTGAGGACAGTACGACCCCTCATTTTGCATCTTTCTTTTTTAGGATTTGATGTTCTTTTGAGGGTTTTACAAGTGATCTGTTTATTATAGGTTATCAATGACATCGGTGATCATAGTGCGACCATATAGTGACAAAAAACGAGGGTTTTGGACAAGTTCACAACCCTATAAAATTCATCTTTGAATATTTTATGCAGACCCTGGTGCCTAGGAAGGGATCCTAGTGCCGAGGCGCCCCAGTACCATTGTAGGTGCCTTGATCCCCACTCCTCCTACACTCCTGCATTTTTTTTGGCTTTGTTGTGACCTCATGCATTTCTATTTTTCTAGTCTTCTACCTTCACACACTATTGGGATTATTGCAAAATCAACTAAGTGTTCTGACTCTTCATTGCACTTATGGTTTTATTTCATTTTGATTATTTTCTTATGTACTTTACTTTCATATCTTGTTTGTTGTAACATACATAATAATTTAACAAAGTAATCTACATATTTAATTTACTTTTGTTAAATTAGCAGTCTTGACCAGATCTAAGCTCCACATGCTGAGTGATATTCCATGAGCTTGAGCTTATGTCGAATATTAATAGTTTGTAACTAAAGAGGGGTGTCGAAAGGATTGAATTCTAGGAGAATAGAGATCCTCCGAAACACTTTGTGTAGATCCAAGTCTGCCCGCTTACGCACCCAAACAACTTGCTTACCAAATTGGCAGAGGAATCAAGTGGTGCATTGAATCGTCGCTTCCCACCACTCAATCCAACTGGCAGAAAAAGCTGGATGTGGTGCCATGTTCCAAACTTTAGCAATGAGAGGTACCACCCCCAAGTGACTCATCAAGGAAACATTAAGAAGGAATTGATTTGATGGGAGTTTAAAAGGGATCCTACACCAAATAATCTTGAAATAGATTGGACGATAATCTGAAAAAAGAACATATGACCACATTATGACAAGGGAGAGGCCTTATGTCTCAAAATCAAAGATTTTTTTGCTGAGAGAGAAGTACAAACTCATGAAAAATTAGACATGTCAAACTCCCCCTAATCTTTTGACACGCCATCCTCCGAGCCAAGGATTGTAAAATTATTAGCAAGTGGGATCTGGTCTAAATTAGAAACATCAACATGAATGGAGTGACATTCAACCCCATTATCTCCTCATAAGTTATGGGTCACATCCTAGGGTGGACTGTGTGAGTGATGAATAGGTAGAGAAGTTGAAGCTAAATTCCTATAGTTCTCCATTTGTGAAGGTAAAACTTGGATCTGTGAGGGTTTAGAAGGAATGGAAACTGACGAGGGGGAAGGACACAGACCCAAATTATCCTTGGATGGAAGAGGGGAAGGAGAAGGAGCAGAGGCACCACAGAAGTGGAATTAAAACCTGAAACCTTCAGATTCCTTACTGTAGTCCGCCCATCAGTTGGTTGATCACCTTTAAGCTTAGATACTGAGGGTTGTGTCACCAAGGGTTTAGAATGAGCTAGAAGAGGGTAGTCGTGAATGCGATGGTCTTGGGTTTGACAGAAAAATTACATGTTAGGGAGGTTAAAATAAACCACCTTTTGAGAGATAAGCATGGACTCAACTTGAATATCCAAGTGGTCCCACAGATCTTTCGCAACCTATCAACTTTGACACAAACCTATTTATTAGGATGAGTGTAAAAAACACTCTTGCTCATGGCATATCACCCTACCAATGGGTTTAACTATCTCTAGAAGGAAAGACTAGAGATGAACGGGGAGTCTAGGAAGCTCGATCCAAACCAGGATTTTAAAATAAACTTGGCTAGTGAGACTAAATTTGGGATTCCACTGAGAAAGCACTAAAAGGGTGTTACCTAAATACTAACAAGCGGCCTTAAGAAGGATGGCTTGGATCTGAGAAGGCTTGCGAAATGAAAAAGAGATAAAATCCCTTAGTGAGGTAACTGATTTCTTAAACAAGGATATTATTGGAATCCTAATGGTTCTTTATCTAATTTTGTAGGTAATATTCTAAGGGGATGTGGTCACATAAATAAGAAATAAGGTGATTGTTATGATACCATTTGACCACAAGGTCTAAGAATTCATCAGAAATCACAACATCTGGGGATGATTCAGAGTCCATACCTCATCGTAGACCTTCGGCACAAACTTCCAAGCATGCTTAGAAGCCATTTCCACCACCAATTGTAACAATCATTACAATGGATGCATAGGTAGACATTTATAGGCTACTCACCACCTTAGCGGTGGGAAAACAGTTGACTAACACAATGATAGTACCGAAGGTAAAACCCTAGAAAGGATAAGGAGGCACAGTTTAAACAATGGGATAACACAAGCACACACATGAAACCCTAGCAGAGCTGAAGTTCTTTGTCCATAATTATCAATTTTTCAAGAGAAAATCCTAGTTAGCATACATTTTAATGGTTGGCTGAAATAAATTTAAATGGAAGTTTGCGAGAGAGTAAAATTTAAAGTAAAAAAATCGTAAAAAAATAATTAAGAGAGACACATATGAAAAAAATAACAAAGAAAGGAGCACAAATTTTGGCCAAAGGTATTCACAACCTGCCATAGCAAAGACTTGGGCACAAACTTGGAAAAATCCCAAACCTCCAGTGGAGTACCACCAAATTCACCTCAAAAAACTATGGCTTTCGTAAGGCAAACCATGTTTATTACACAACGGATTTAAAAACACCTTGAGTTTCCCAATCTTGGGTTACATAAGTATCATGGAGGAGATGATTTAAGGAGGGGGGGATTAGGACAGGATTTACATATGATTTCAATGAGTGGAACTCCTGAAGATTTTTATGTGAGGTGATAGTGTACACCCAACCAAACAAGTAAAATGTAACTCATTGAAGATTCCAAAAGTTGAACTATGCTAAGAGTGTACCCAAACATTAAAGCTTGAGATACAAGAAAATAAAAAAGTCACGAGAATCTCATGATGTGATAAATATTTGAAACCATAGAGGTGACTAAACTTTGAGAATCCCATTTGAAATTAGCTAAGTGAACACAATTATGATCCGAGATAGATCATGAATTGACTAAAATATGACTGAGGTAATATTTGTCACTAGTCTAAAGCTTATGAAAATAATGATTAGACTTGATTTCACTCATGCAAAATGACTTTTCAAGTTGGTTGATCGACATATGATGTAAGGTTTTTGTAATAGACTATAATGATAAGGTTGTCCATAGTTAAGGATACAACCATAGATTAGAAAATCTAACTACCAATACAAGGGAAAAATAAATTGATTTATGAATGAAGTGATGATAACCAGATATGAATCAAGTCCTGGAGAATAAAAATGAAATGAATCAAATGAATAAGAATATTAAAGATGTTATTGGTATCCCTTTTTTGATGTATCTTCTTATCAAATCGTGAAGGTTTTTTTATGGATTACATTGTACAACCTCCAATACCCATGAGGAACTTGAGATTCATCAAATCACTTTTCGAAAAGGTGGGTCCCTTCATGAAGTTTGAAAAAGAATCACCAAAGGAATTATTTGTGAGTTTTTCTATTTTGGTAGACCTATCCAAGCCCTTAGTTCACTCCATCAAGTTGGTGTGCTCTGAAGGCTTGTGGACTTGATACTTAAATTTTCAAGGCATGCCTCTCAAGTGCTTTCATTGCAATTGACTTGGGCATAAATTAGTTGTTTTTCCCTCAAAAATTTATAGCCCTTATAGGCCTTTCATCACCCAATATTGCATGGGAAGGTTGGTTCCCTTGATGTTGATATATTGTGAAGGAATCATGAGCAATTATTAGAAAGGCATGCTCAATCTCCCTCTCATCTAGCTATGCATTCAACTTAACCTATATTTCATGTTATTCCTTCTCCCCCTCATTGTTTTTTAAGAGTGTAGATTGTTTCAAGGATAAATGACTATGGGAATTGTGTTGAAAAGGAGAAGGTTGATGTTGATATTTCTCAACTTCTCATGACTCTCCAATCAACTTGTAAGAAAACCATGTATTCTTGCAATTCTTTGGTCAAGAGAAAAAATTGACAGATAGAGGTGGAAAGACTTAGGTTATAAGAAGAGGTTGCATATGAAATTGGTTCTCAAGAGTCTATGGAAGATATTGTCTCCCAAAGAGGGAGAAGAATACTCTAGAGCCATAGATACCTTCCTACCCCCCTTTTGTGATATTGAACCATTGTTTATTACCAATCATTGTTTGGTTTATTTGTGATTATTAAGTTTCTTTTGTGGTTATTTGTTTGATATGATCTCGGGACTTGTCTTGCCTTAGTTTCTTGTTGTGAGGATTCCTTAGTTTCTCCATAGTTTTGTGCTATGGAATGTCTTCCCTTGGACTACTAATTTGGTTAGCAGTGTTGTGTTAGTTTAGTTGTCCATCCTTCTGCTTTGGAGACTCTTTTATCTATTATTGTAATATTGGTTTTATCTTCTACCATACAACCTAAAATTTTGGCTCTTGGTTTTATGAAAAATTAACTATGAGTGAAGGCCCCAATAGAAACCCTCAATTTACAAATTTAAAAATGTAGATTTTTAATTTTTATGAGACTAAATCATCTAAAAATCACCTTATGAATAACATTGCTCTTATACTATTTATTGTAAACATTGTGTTTTAAACAAAAATATTGTTAATTTTAGGTTATAAGAATAAACAATTAATGGTAACTT
This sequence comes from Taxus chinensis, assembly GCA_019776745.2. Lineage (NCBI taxonomy): Eukaryota > Viridiplantae > Streptophyta > Pinopsida > Cupressales > Taxaceae > Taxus > Taxus chinensis. Next base: position 312,618,344 of record CM034146.1, on the reverse strand, counting down.
TGAATTTAACATTTATTTTACCAATCACAAGGTAATTTCAACCTTAAATTTGATGTTAAACTTTTTGTCTGGAAAGAAATTTTTCGACCCATCACATTAGTGGAGCAAAATTGATGCCAAGTCACCACTAAATAGTTTATTTTTTAGAAAGCAATATAATTATTAAATCAACATAAAGAGAATCATAAACTCCACTCATATGTAACTTGTCTATATCTTTTTAAGAAAATTAAAAATTCACTGACAAATAAATGTAAATACAAAGCATTATTGATTATATAGCAGTACAAATTGACACAATTATATTATGTGTGTATGATTAACAAGAGTTTACATTCGACCAATCCTTTCCTTAGCATTGAATTTTTTAAAAGTAATTAGATTTGAATATTTTTTAAGTAATTAACATTAAAAAAATTTAAAGTAATTAGATTTGAATTGTTTTTAAGTAATTAGCATTAAATTGCTTTAAATGTATAAAATGATAGACACTTGAGAATGAAAACTTTAATTTATGAAGTGATTAAATATTTTGTTCCAAATGAGGTACTCTAGTAGGGATCTAGTATTGGGCGTTGAGTTGGAGGTGAAATTGTTGTTACTAGATACAAACCCTACACTTTTCTCATTAAAAAAGATCATGTTCTTAGCTTGGTTAAATTCCATGTGATTTAGACTTGAATCTCTCACATTGATACAATTAACAAATGTTGGAAGATATATCTCTATGGTTTGGTTATTATGGTGAAAAGTGCAATGTTTTAATGATATATGAAAAACTTATGTTATCGTGGGAAAGAAACTTTCTATGATGGTTAGATGTCTTACAATGTGAAAAGTAGGGGAGAGAGAATTAATTGCATGCTATATCATGTGTCATTGGTGGGAAAATGTACAATTTAAATTAGAAATGTTTAACAAAGATTTAGTCAAGGGTTCATATGGACTTGATCATACTACCATGCGGACATTATTAGCCAAATTTCTTGTAGAGTTTAGACTAGATGCTAGGTGGAGTTTTTACACATGAGTTGGTCTAATGGTGAAGAACTTGTACTCTTAAAAGAGGGGTCAAAAGTTTGTATCTTGGTGGGGGTAGGGTATGTATGTCTTGTATTAGAAGAAAAGTTAGGTGTCTCCTTTGTATTAAGAGAAGGGTGTAGGGTATGTGCACATTGTATGTGAAGTACAGTTAGGTGCCTCCTATGTACTATGAGTATCGAGTAATCCCATATACTATAAGCCATTTAGAAACCCAAACATAAACCACCCAACATCATGGACTATTAACTCAATCAAATTATTATTATTAGTGTTGGATGGCTAAATGATGACCTATTTGATCATATTATTGGTAAATGATCTATCCTTGCTTTAAAATAATTTTAGTGGATAGGTATTGTAGTTTTGTTTCTCATCAGTTTGAATCGCTTTACAAAATTGGTTGATCGTATCCCAATAATTTTTGGAGGATAATTTGGTGTAAATGTCATTGCAACCTAAGTACTCTTCTTATCCAAATAAGTAATTGGAGGTGTCATAATAGGAAAAAAGAAAAGAATTACATAGAAATCCTATATGAAAATGAAAGGGAAATCCCTAACAAATGTGTGATGTGGGACATGGGCCGCCTTTACAAAACTCAAAGTAAATGTCAATGAAAAGATTAGTGGTTTGTAAAAGTAAGAATAAAAGAAGTGAAAAATTAATACATGGAAGCCACAAATGCTTCAAAATATAAAAAGATGGATCATGGAAGGAGGATAGATATTTAGTTGTCACATCAATTAATAGGAGAGCATTTTCAATTTAAAATGAGAGTATTAATTAATGTAAAATAGATTTTATAGGAGACAACTTAGAGTTGATACGAACACACTATTTAATGAGCATTAATACCCTCTAACATCATTTTTCAATAAGAAAATAAGAAGAAAAATCTACCATCCAATCACACATTTGAAAATTAATATTTATAAATAAATACAAAAAGAATTACTTAATACTATTGTTTAGACTATATGAAATAAAAATAATTAAATTTGATTGAGTAAACAAAAAAAGACTCAAGTAATAAAAGGTTAATAATATAGTAACCCCTGATAATAATAATGTATTACACATTCTATTTTATAATATATCACTTATAAAGTTTTACCCATATTAAATGTTATGATTTTTAAAACTTACCATTGTCGTGATTTAAATTAAAAGATGGTGTTTGACATTGGAATAACTTTGATTATCTTTTCTTTCCAACCGAATTTTGATCAAGGGAATTTTTCAAGGGAATTTAATTGGAATAAATTAAATGATTGGAATAAAAAAAATCGATAGGAGACTTTGGCAAGGGAATTTTTCATGAGTTAATAGGGGAGGGGAGCCAGTCATGGTGCATTACCCAGTAGTGGTGAGGGTAGTTGACATATTTGACTCCAGTTTTTGCACAGTAAAATATTAACTCTAGAATGAATACTATCCTATAATTGTACAAACAATCTTCAAAACTGATGTGTCTGTCACTTTTCATGTACAGCTATAATATATCAACAATAGACTAGTCAATATAATTTTTAAACATAAAATAACATTTATTGTACTCCCATGTTTGCCAAATTTAAAGTCAATATGTATTTAATACAAGGATATATAATTGTATTTCATCCCTATACAAAATTGATAGCACATCATCATATCAACTTGATGTCAATATTCATATAATTTAAGTTCCCATTTTTACAATATAAAAAGTCTTGTCATGCACACACTTTGGCCCAGGTTCTCACAACAAGAAGTCCAAAGTGCAACCCAATTTTCAAATACAAGTTGTCTTTTAAGCATTAACTTTCTCACCCTTTTCTGTACCAGCTACTACCCCATTAATGACATACCTGCATTTTTTTTAACAAAATGTGAGGCTCAAGAAACAAAGACTGAATTGAAATGAGAAATCAAATCAAATTGAACTTCAAATATGAGTAATTGAAATAAAATATCATAAATCTTGATCCACCCCTATCAGTTTCAAACCAATCAAAAAACAATCACAAGGATCAACCTATTTTACCCAATCAAAAAAAAGCACAAGGATCACTCAAACTACAACACTTTTCATATCTCCTATAAATCCAGTTCCTCAACTGCTCTAAAATTTTATTCAGTTAAGAGTTATTTTGCTAGTGCATGCCAATTACAGTGCCAAGCTGCAGTAATCAACTGGTATTCCACATCATAGTGCTACATAGTAAGTTCTTACCTTTGTTGTTATATTGATGCACATTCAATTTATTTTAATTTTTTTTTTTTCAATCTATATATGGGAGGGGAGCCTGTAAAAATCCTTGTAATCCCAAAAATCTGTTAAAAGAAGCGCTTGAGAATTCTGTACAGCCCAATCTACTTTGCAAACAAATGTGACATGTAACCCACCGTGCATACTTTATGCAGTGTTTTCATGTAAGATGTATATTAACAAGTAATTCCAGAGTATATTAATGAAATCTGTATTTCACATTTCCAAGTAGATGTATGTTCCCCTTGCTAGTTCATATTTTATGTTGCCTTTTCATGTAGATGTATATTAACAAGTAATTCCAGACTATATTAATGAAATCTGTATTTCATATTTTACGCTGCCTTTTCATGTAGATGTATATTAACAAGTAATTCTAGACTATATTAATGAAATCTGTATTTCATATTTACAACTAACTGTATGCTCTGTACACGTATATTTACAAAAAATTCCAGGCTAAATTAAGGAATGGCTCTATATTTACAAATAGATATATATGAAATATACATCTACTTGTAAAAATACAGCTACAGAATATACAAGGACAGGAAAAAGGAGCATTACATATACAGTTACATGAGAATGAAGCATAAAATATACAACTACGTGAAAAGGCAGCACGAAATATACATCTACTTGTAAAAATATAGCTACAGAATATACAATGACAGGAAAAAGCAGCATTAAATATATAGTTACATGAGAATGAAGCATACAAAATACAACTACATGAAAAGGCAGCACGAACCAAACTTCGAGACAGTATATAACACATGATATTTTACCGGGTAATCCCCAAAATTTGTCAACAGAAGCTAACGTGAATTCTCTACATCCTCATCTCCTTTGCCAACAAACTTGACACATAACCCGCCGTTCAGTCCAGCTGGAGTGGGAGGTGTCAGATTTGGCGCGTCTTCAGAGTGCGGACCAATACATGTTAACGCCGAGCCCCACCTATCATGTAGTATATTGATTTATAAAATTATAGTAATTATAGTATTCATTCAATTATTAATATTTTACTGTGCAAAAACTGGAGTCAAATATGTCAACTACCCTCACCACTACTTGGTAATGCACCATGACTGGCTCCCCTCCTCTAATTACTTGTAAGTATACATATACATCTTTCTTCAATTTATCCTGGAATTACTTGTAAATATAAATCTACATGTACACATACATCTACAGCTTTCATTAATTTGGCTCAGAATTACTTGTGAATATTCATCTACACTAAAAGGAAGCTTTCAACTATATTACATGTTGCCTTTTCATGTAGATGTACATTTGGTCATAATTTCAAATTTGTATTTCTTTCTATAACAGTGCCATCCTCTGTACTAGACACATTTTCACCTTTGATCTTTGAAGTTTACATTGCTCAGAACATAGGCACTCATATCAAATGGTTGCACTTCTTTTACGTTAGTTGATTCAATATTCTAAAAATCTCATTGTAGTAAGTTACATGTGTTTGGTAAATTTATCTATCTTAGCAGGTTATTATTGACATCATGAGGAGAAGGCAGCTTCCCAAAAGAGTAAGACCAGCATGTGCCAAAATTAGGGGAGCAAGATTTCCGCCAAGTGAAGAGCATGAAGAAGAGGCTATCAATGCCCCGCCTCAAGATGCCAATGACACACCACATGAAGAAGTAAATGTCCAAGCAATAAGCGTGAGCCCTTCAACACTAAAAGTGTCAAAGCCAAGATCTTATTGGAACAAGTCTAATATGAATAATGCCATGAAAGATGTTGAAGATTATGGATACTCTACACGTGCTGCTGCAAAAAAATGGGGTATACCAGCGACCACCCTTACTTCTTGGCTGATGGGCATTACCACCACTAAAAGAAAGGGTCCACCAACAATTCTAACAGATGAAGAAGAGATGGAGATAGTGAGTTGGTGTCATGAAATGGCTGACATGGGACACGGGTTAGAAATTATACAACTTAAAACATGTGTGGCACAAATCTGCGAAACAAGGTCTAACCCATTCACGGATGGTTTTCCCGGGGTAAGTCATGGTGGGCAAGTTTTTAAAAAAGACACCCGGATCTAACATTAAGGACAGCTGAAGGGCTTGATAAGGATCGAGCAGTGTGTTTGAGGCCATCAATTGTGAGTTCCTTCTACATTAATTTGTCTAAAGCTTATGAGGCCAACCCATATAGACCAAACCGAATATGGAATTGTGATGAAACAGAATTACAAGCTGGAAGGAACTGTGGTATGAGAGTTCTTGCTAAAAGGGGTAGTAGGAGTGTGCCATATATCATCCCAAAAAGCAGAGAATGGATTACCATATTGTGTTGTGTAAATGCTGCTGGACAAAGCATTCCAGGATTCTATCTTTTTAAGGGGAAGAGCCATTTAGAAAATTATATTGCAGGTTGTGAGTCTGGAGCTTGCATGGAAACACAATCACATGCATGGATGACAAAGGATTTATTCATGAACTGGTTACATCACTTTGCATCATCTGTACCTGGCGGAGTTTCTCCTACCAATAGGCATTTACTAATTTTTGATGGCCATGGTTCACATGTTGCTTTGGGGACAATTCAAGAAGCTAGGAGTTTGGGGATTGATTTGTTAACATTGCCTGCACACACCTCTCATAAATTACAGCCATTGGATGTGAGTGTCTTTGCTCCATTCAAAACATACTTCAAGGAGGAGAGGCGCAAATGGATAGTTGCAAACCATGGGATAGATGTGAAAAGGGCTGAATTAGCCAAGTTAGGGAGCAAAGCATTCAAAAGGGCTCTTACACCTAGCAACATTAAAGCAGGATTCAAAAGAACAGGTATATGGCCTCTTAATCCCAATGCCTTGGATGAAGACATGGCACCAAGCAGAACATTTGACACATCTTCTCAAGATGATGTTGGTGCAGCAGAAAATATGCTTCATCTATCTAGGGTTGATTTACAGCAAAGTGAAGATGTTCAGATGGTGCCTAACACACAATTGGAGAAAGAATCAGAACCTCAGCAGAAGGAGATAAATATAAATGAATGTGTTGCTGAACAATTGGAAACTCCAAACAGAATTAATCAAATCGATGAATCACTATCTCTGCCCACAGAAGATAGCCCTCCTGATTGGATGAAAGAAGCAGCTCTTAATCTTGGCGTAAACTTGAACTTCAATAATGAAGAGGTCAGCCTCTCTTTACCCTCTCATCCAACACTGCTTCATGACTCAAATTTGGTGCACTACTATGTTGGCAATCAAGCTGAAGACAATGATGTAGATTCACAGTTAGAGGCAGCAGGGGTATTAGGAGCAAATTCAAACCAAACTTGTGAGGCAGACCAAGGACAAAAAACTCTTGGTAGATTCTTGAAACTCCCTGTGGAAAAGGTTAGAGAATCATCAAGGTCAAATAGTGCTTCAGGTATAAGATTGAGTAGGGAATCTCTACTAATCACCCGTAGATCAGTACATGGAGCTTCTGGTTGAGAAAGAGAAAAAGAAAAAAAGAGATAGATGAATTGAAGCAAAGAAAAAAGGAACAAATCTAGGAGAAGAAGGCTGAACGAATTGTTGAAAGGGAAAGGAAGGAGAAGGAAAAGATTGAAAAAGAATATAGAAGGAAAACAAAGGAGCACCAAAAGTTGATTGAAAGGCAAGAAAGGGAACAGAGAAAGGAACAGGAAAGGATTCAAAGGGATCAAGAGATAAAGGAGAAGGAGTTCGAAAAAGCAAGAAGAGAGTTAGAAAGGAAAAGGAGATTGAGTAGTCCAATTAATCCTTTTCCTGATCAGCACCCAATGTTAAGAGAATTAATGGGCATACATTGCCCTTTATCAGTTTCAACACATAATATTGCAGCTGGAGTGAGTGCTTCTCCAAGTTCTGATCCATTCCCAACTACGCCTGTGAGGGATGTCAACATAGGCAGGCAATTGCAAAGTAACACCCCAGCTTCAACTTCGACTGCAGATTCAACACCGCCATTCCTCAGATTTTGGAAATGATATTATCGAAAGTAAATATTTAATTTTGAGGGCTGAATTTTTGATGTAATCAATTGGCCTTTCGATTTAAAAACTACAATATAGTAATAGTAGTTATATGGCCCAAGTATATTGTATGGCCCTGTTTTTGTAATGGACAATCGAAATGTTTACTGAATGAATATATGTCTTCCAAGTTATGTGATACCCTTTTTCAAAGATTTAAACTCCTATTGTTTCTGAAAATTACACTGAGTAACAGAAAATAGTAAATGACATTACTGTAAACAGCCAGAAGCCAATATCACAATCTACCAGTAGAAAAGAGAAAATATGCAATAGTTTTCTCTCTCACTGCCTCAATGAGGGTAAAAACCTCACCTATTAGAACTGTATGGACTGTAGATATTGAAAGAGAATCAAACAATTTATCTATCTAAAAAACAAGAACATAACAGTGTACAGAAGGAAGGAAGCAATCAATATTATTGCTGAAGAAAGAAATCACAAGTACCTTCTCCTCTCTGCATGTGTTGTTATAACGAGTAGCCAGGTGATACACTGCTAAGTATCACTAGCTCCCCAACGCAGAGGTGGTCTGTATAAATGACCGAGAACAAAATTATGAGGCCAAAACAGATAAGGTTAAGGACGTACTGAGATTCAAGGACTAGGTTAATTTTGTTGGCAAAGGAGATGGGGCTGTAGAGAGTTCTCACGCACTTCTTTTGACATATTATTTGTGATTACCTGGTTTTTTTTAACGTTCAGTATAGTGTCCCAAAGTTTGGGTGCACCATGACTGTCTCCCCTCCCATGCAATGGACACTAACCTTATTCTCTGTGATGTTTAAACGGAAATATATATAAATACTCATATGGCCGGGCTGACTTTACTTTGGATCTCAGTACGTCCTTAACGTTACATAGATACAAGAATGGAAACGTCCATCATACAAGGAAATATCAAAAGAGATTAACAGAACCGAGTTCAACCTAAAAGTTTCTGCAAGAGGGTAAGGCTCTTCATGTTTTCATTATAAAAAATGGATTTTAATTTAGACGTATCTGTCATGACCTGCCCTTTTATCTATGTATGCACAATGTGGGGATATAGAGACTGCACGCCAATTATTTGAGAAAATGTCCAGATGAGATGTGGTGTCATGGAACGCAATGATTTCTGGTTATGTTCGAAATGGACACAGTGGTGAGGCTCTGACACTCTTTTATCAACTTCAAGTGGCAGGTGTGAAAGATGACTCTGCCACTGTGGCACCTCTGCTCTCAGCATGTGCTCACTTAGGAGCTCTACAGTCACTCATAATCATCAAATATGGATTATGACACACAGGGTTGTACACATAATCATCAAATTAGCTCAAATATCAGCACACAAAGAATGAAGGCGTTTGGGTAAAAGAATTTCCTTTGATAGAATAGAAATGGTATTTGTAGCAGAACGATAGGTACCTTCAGGTGAAAGTCGAGACCCTGCTATAACTAAAAAGAGGTTCAATAAACAAATATCTTGCTTCCTCCAAAAGGGTACACAGTTTACATAGCTCGCCAAAGATTAATGGAGTAAAGGACTATTAAAATCTGGCCAGGTAGCAAACCAACTAAACCAATTCTTAGAGAAGCAACAATCATACAAAATACCGAATCTTATTCACAATACATGCGCAGCATAATGCAAAATAGATCAAATATTGTAAAGGACAGTGTTTACAAATTGTTGGTATTTTTCCCTTTCTGCTTGAGATCTTATATTAATTCAACAAGTAAAATGATACAAACTTCACAAGCTTCTTTTGACAGATTTTTGGGAATACCTAGTTTTTTTTAATGTTCAGAGTAATGTAATTTTCAGAAACAGCAGGAGTAAAAAAATATGAAAAAAGGAATCACGTAACTTGGAAGACATAACACAATCTACCAGTCGAACAGAGAAATATGCAATAGTTTCTATCACTGCCTCAGTGAGGGTAAAAACCTCACCTATTAGAACCCTAAGGACTGTATTCGCTCAAAGAGAATCAAACAATTTCCAAACGTGTTTGATGTGTTGATAAACACAGTTGAAATCACGCTCACCTCCATACTGGGTCGATTTAACAAGCTCCTCCCCACCACTGCAACACATGTTCACATAATACTATCAGTTCGTTTCATATACGAGCACCAAATAATACAAACTGGTTTTTAAATAACTAAACGACTGTGTACAGAACAATGTACAGAACGTAGCAAGAAATCAATATTATTGCTGAAGAACTAAATCATACCACACGATCATACCTTCCACAACATGCATTTGCTGTTAACTACGAATTGCCAAGGCGATAAACATCCTAGAAAAATACCAGGCAATCTCTGTATCCACGGCACGAAGTCGCAGTCGCAGCGTTCGGCCGGAGGGTTGAGCGGGAAACTCGAACCAGCGGTGGACGGTGGTGACAGAATGCAGAACCAGGGGCACGCATCAACTGCGGAGTCGTTGGCGCATTGAACAGCATTAAACCGAGTTGAATGCCACACAAATATCCATCAACAAGCTGCCACGACATGGTCCTTAGGATCTGTATCCATACCATATCGGTTCGCTGGGATTTGGTTGTCCTCGTTACTCGCGGCATTAAAACCAACGAATGGCAGCGGAAAATGGTGATAGGTGGGGCTCGGCGGTAACATGCATTGGTCCGCACTCCGAAAACGCGCCAAATCGGACACCTCCCACTCCAGCTGGACTGTACGGCGGGTTACGTGGCTATTTTGCTGGAAAAGGAGATGAGGATGTAGAGAATTCGCGTGGCGATTCTGTTGACGTATTTTTGGGATTACCCGGTAAAATATAATGTGTTATATACTGTCCCGAAGTTTGGGTGCACCATGACTGGCTCCCCTCCCCTAACTCTTTTTGTATTGTTTGGTTTTGAAAATTGAATTACATAATGAAAAATATTTGCATTTTCAAATTATCCTAGCCAATCATTACTAAAATAAATTTAAAATAATATATATATAATTTAATTCATTTAGAAAACTTACAAAACAACATTCAATTAGTCTATTGCACAATTTTAAGAAAAAATTAGTTTTATAAAAAGTGATAGTACTCTTGTCAAGGCCGGGAATAATAATATAAGCCTATAAAAGACTAGAAATTAAAGAGGCAGGGCCACTCATTTGAATGTTTTAAATTATTAAAAAATGTTATATATTAGTATTAATATTTTAAATATATTTATCAAAAAAATGTTTGAGAGATATTAATTTTGAGGTGTATATTTTGAATTTGTTAGATATCATATAGATTAACAATTCTATAACTTTCTCTACAAATTTTTAGTTGTTAGGGTAATAAATGATTTTAACCTAATTATAAAAATTAAATATTATTCTCACAATATTTGTTTGGCTTAGACCGAGTAACATATAAAATCAAAAATATAGTGATTCTTATGCCAATAAGTGTGACGTCACATTTAATTTAATTTATAGATTAATGTCCTTAAAAGACCAAAAATGGCCTTTGGGACTACAAAAGATACAATGTAAAGAAAAGGAAGTGTCGTAGCACATATGAAATAATACAAAAGAGAGACTAAACAAGAGAAAGAATAAGATAAACAATCCAATAGAGATATCATAAAGAGACAAATAGTCCAATAGAGATATCATAAAGAGACAAACAATCTAATAGAGATATCATAAGAGACTCAAAAAGAGAGGGGTCGCGCATAGTGAATTGAATATTTTTGCTCTCGGGAGATTCTTCTAATACTCATAATGGTGAAGAAATGTGTAATAGATATGAGGCCATGTGATCCATTGAGTTTGCAACACCTTGCTAGTCTAACATGTAAATTTGGAGGATGGTCACAAGGTCTCTTCTTATTGATGATGTCAAATGGCTAGAAGTAGGATGTAATAACCTGGTGTGAGCCCCATTGGAGACTTTTGGTTGTTGAATTCATGCACCCAAAAACACCAAATAGAGGTTTTGTGCTTCATCAACAACAATGGGAATGCTTCCAAGGTGTGGGGTCTTGGGTTCTTCGAAGCAAGCCTCCACAGAAAACTACTTCTGGTATTAACTACTCTAATGTTATCAATAAATTATCGTACACTAAAAACTTGCAACTGTGACAGACATGTTACAGAACGTAGCAAGAAATCAATATTATTGCTGAAGAACTAAATCATACCACACGATCATACCTTCCACAACATGCATTTGCTGTTAACACGAATAGCCAGGCGACAAACATCCTAGAAATATACCAGGCGATCTCTTTATCCACGGCATGAAGTCGCAGTCGCAGCGTTCGGCGGAGGGTTGAGCGGGAAACTCGAACCAACGGTGGACGGTGGTGACGGAATGCATAACCATATGCGCGCATCAACTGCGGAGTCGTTGGCGCATTGAACAGCATTAAACTGAGTTGAATGCACACAAATATCCATCAACAAGCTGCCACGACATGGTCCTTAGGATCTGTATCCATACCATATCGGTTCGCTGGGATTTGGTTGTCCTCGTAACTCGCGGCATTTAAACCAACGGGTGGCAGCGAAAATGGTGATAGGTGGGGCTCGGCGGTAACATGCATTGGTCCGCACTCCGAAAACACACCAAATCGGACACCCCCCACTCCAGCTGGACTGTACGGCGGGTTACGTGTCTATTTTGCTGGCAAAGGAGATGAGGATGTAGAGAATTCACGTGCGCTTCTGTTGACAAATTTTTGGGATTATCCGGTAAAATATCATGTGTTATATACTGTCCCGAAGTTTGGGTGCACCATGAATGGCTCCCCTCCCCTAACTCTTTTTGTATTGTTTGGTTTTGAAAATTGAATTACATAATGAAAAATATTGCATTTTCAAATTATCCTAGCCAATCATTACTAAAATAAATTTAAAATAATATATATATAATTTAATTCATTTAGAAAACTTACAAAACAACATTCAATTAGTCTATTGCACAATTTTAAGAAAAAATTAGTTTTATAAAAAGTGATAGTACTCTTGTCAAGGCCGGGAATAATAATATAAGCCTATAAAGACTAGAAATTAAAGAGGCAGGGCCACTCATTTGAATGTTTTAAATTATTAAAAAATGTTATATATTAGTATTAATATTTTAAATATATTTATCAAAAAATGTTTGAGAGATATTAATTTTGAGGTGTATATTTTGAATTTGTTAGATATCATATAGATTAACAATTCTATAACTTTCTCTACAAATTTTTAGTTGTTAGGTAATAAATGATTTTAACCTAATTATAAAAAATTAAAATATTATTCTCACAATATTTGTTTGGCTTAGACCGAGTAACATATAAAATCAAAAATATAGTGATTCTTATGCCAATAAGTGTGACGTCACATTTTAATTTAATTTATAGATTAATGTCCTTAAAAGACCAAAAATGGCCTTTGGGACTACAAAAGATACAATGTAAAGAAAAGGAAGTGTCGTAGCACATATGAAATAATACAAAAGAGAGACTAAACAAGAGAAAGAATAAGATAAACAATCCAATAGAGATATCATAAGAGACAAATAGTCCAATAGAGATATCATAAAGAGACAAACAATCTAATAGAGATATCATAAGAGACTCAAAAAGAGAGGGGTCGCGCATAGTGAATTGAATATTTTTGCTCTCGGGAGATTCTTCTAATACTCATAATGGTGAAGAAATGTGTAATAGATATGAGGCCATGTGATCCATTGAGTTTGCAACACCTTGCTAGTCTAACATGTAAATTTGGAGGATGGTCACAAGGTCTCTTCTTATTGATGATGTCAAATGGCTAGAAGTAGGATGTAATAAACCTGGTGTGAGCCCCATTGGAGACTTTTGGTTGTTGAATTCATGCACCCAAAAACACCAAATAGAGGTTTTGTGCTTCATCAACAACAATGGGAATGCTTCCAAGGTGTGGGGTCTTGGGTTCTTCGAAGCAAGCCTCCACAGAAAACTACTTCTGATATTAACTACTCTAATGTTATCAATAAATTATCGTACACTAAAACTTGCAATGGGAAAAGGGGGGAGAAAACTAGAAATTAAATTGGAGAAGTAAACTAAAACAAGGCCATGATATGGCAAATCCTGCCGAAGGCCTTGTTTTGTTGTTGTTGCTATTGTATTTGTTGTAGTATTGTGTGATTGCATGGTTGTTATTGCTCGTTGTGCAATGAATGTCATGCGACTGTATGAATTGGAAAGGACAAGTTGCAATTATGCTGGATTGAAATTTAGGGAACTACATCGATGTTGCAAAAACATGTTTGAAAATGAGGGTCCTTGTAATGTAGTGCAATTGGGCAGGGTGTGTTCTGGCACGAGGCTGTTTCTCTTTTGTTGAAGATTGGAGATGTCTTTGGTGAAGTATTGTGTGATTGCATGGTTGCTAGTACTCGTTCTACGATGAAAGCGTTGGTCGTATGTCGAAGATGGGAAACACTATTGGCAAAGCATTATGTGATAATGCGACTGTTATTTGTTGCAAGGATAAGTTGGAAAGGACAAGTGGCAAGTATGTTGGATTCAAATTTAGGGTACTACTTCGATGTTGCAGAAACATGTTTAAAAATGAGGGTCGTTGTAGAGTACAAGGATTAATAAAAGATGTTGTTGATAAATGTTGGTTTTAGTTGTTATAAGGTGCGTACTTAGAAGTAATATGTTGTGCGGGATTGGTTTTAGGATTTGTAAAAAAAATAAAGAGATAGCTTTGTTTACACAATTTTAAATGATTCAAGGGTTTTGAATAGAGATCTATTAAGTGTAAATATGGTATTTGTGATACATATTATTTTTGAAAGTAGCATCATATTTTGAAAACAATTAACATATAAAGGGATTGTATGTTAAATTTTGCAAAAATGAATTAGATGTGGATTTGACTATGTATAGGTTGTAGTTATATTTGTTTGAAAGTTACGTAAAAAGAAGATCATTATTGGTTTAATTGCATTATCGATTTTGGGTGATATTTCAGAAGGGTGCGATGGATTAGGTAGATATTAAGGCGGGAGTAATAGTCACATGCTTGTATTGTAATGGGATTTATTGTCATTTGCAGAAGGCGGAATGGTGATGACAGGTGTTGGAAGAGGCTAGATACGTGTTATTCTGTACCATGTTTTTGGCTGTGCTTTGGAAAACTTGTTTTTTGGTGTTATGGCGTGGCAATGGCCGAATTGTGGATTTGTGTTTGCAGGGGACGGAAAGAGTATAATCGTAGAGATGAGTTTTTATCTGTCTTTGTGCTTTTCAATTGTCTCAATTTAGAGTCAGTAAATAGAAGACATTGAAATTATTTTGTTGTGCAGTTGTATTGTGTTTTTTGTGACTTAGATTCAGTTTGCAGAGAGCATTTGGTTGAAAATGAGGTTAGACTTAATTTCGTATCAATGGCTGGGTAAATTGAAGAAGTTTTTTATTTGTAGTTTGGTTCCTGTTACATATAATTTGTCATGGGCGGTGCAGGTAGACGAAGAATACAGTGTTCTGGTTTAGAGATGGATGTGCGGTCAAAAAAGAGTAAGGTGTAAGTAACATAATCTAGTAGTTTAGATGAATAACATTGTTAGTTGATACAAAAATAAGCAATATCAGAATTGGAATACCCATTTTTCAGAGAAAGCTTAAAATTCAATTTTTTTGAGTCATTTTTAGATGTCGTTGCAAGTGTTATCGTAAGGGAAAAGAGATTAGTAAATTTGTTTGTTGTGTTTGTAAGGCATTGATCTTTTTTAGCCTTTACTATTTGCATTTAATTGTGAGCATGTAAAATTTTACTTGGCATTGTAGGAGATGGGAATGTTTGTAAAGCAATATGGCGGTTTCAGTTTTAATGGCAATACATGATAGGTTATGTATCTTAATCAAATGCATGTAATGGTTTGGCAGTGTTTGCAATTAATTTATGCAGATTGTGTTTGCTTAGCTCCGTGACTGTATTTGGAGGCGTAGATATGTTTTGTTTAAAATGACAGATGGAGGAGGATGATTTTGGGGTTGCGAGTTTAGGATTCGTGTGTATTAGATGAAGAGATTATTATCTAAGAATCTACTAAAATAATTAAAATGTAATTAGGGTTGCAGTATATGGCAGCAAGTGTGTTAATATGTGTGTTGAGTGCGGGGACGGTGTGGTTCGGACAGTGCCCAGATACCGTATTTTTCCACAGTCACACTTGAACATGTAAGTGGGTTGTATCAGATATAGATGGATACGGTATATGGGGCATCTGTAGCCATATCTGTTTTAAAAGTTAAAATAAATAATTTGCAAAAATAAGCCTTGAAAATGCTAAAAACATATCAGAATAGCTGTAGCAATTTTCTAAAATCTGTTTTAGCAGCGACAAGAGAAGGACATCAATGTGAATGAGTGCTGATTTACTCTTTTCTTTCAAAATTTGGCATTTGCTTTGCACTGTACAATTGCTTTTAAACTTGCCAACTGCAAACAAGTTGGCAATGTATCCAATGTGAACCGCAAAGAACTTGTCAATATATCCAATGTCAACTGCAAAGAACTTGCCGCTTAAAGCGATTATTTAACACTATTGTTTACATGGCATGAGCACTAGTTTCTCGATACAGAAAGTGAAGTATCTGAGATGAAGAAATGTTTCTTTATAAGCAATGTTTGCAGCACCGTTCTCGCAGCAGACAATGGCTGTCACTTTGTTTTACCTACTCTTTATCTTGTATTTCGATAAGTTATTGTATGCATTAACATTGTGAAAGTTCCACACAAAGAAAGAGTCAAAGAGACAAAACTTGGTCAGAGACAATAACTACTCGGAGTAAAAGATAAAGAGCAGGAAAAAAGAAAGTGGTGGCCACCATCTATTGCAAGAATGGTGTTGCACACATTGCAGTGTGCATAGCACAGGTGCTTAGACGCAGAATAGACAAAATCAATACTAAAACTGGATACTGGAAATGCCTTCTCCATGCTCTAGTTTCAAAAAAGTCATTCATGGAAAGCATGGCTAGACAAAAAATAAACAGACTAGGTTTATAATTAAATACAAATAGGACGCTACTATGACAAAGCCTCTTTAGTCACCACCAAAGACATGTGCCAAAAGATGTAGCTTCAAACATATTTATGAAATATTTGAACCATGTCTGAATGAATACGTTGTCTGAGATTTCCTTTTCAATGAAACAAAGTATCAGCAATTACCATCGATTTTTGCTTCGTGGTGCTCTCCTCAACACTGTGCTTGTTCAGTTTTCCATAGGTGTGGGATTTGTAACCTGTTGCTTGGTATATGCACTGGACATCTTATACAGCGTATTCATTCACACATGGTTCACAAACGCTGCCTAGACAAGCTTCGCCACACTAGTATGCTACTTGTATTTGATTGTACAACTAGTCAGTTTATTTTTGTCTTACTGTGCTTTTTGTTGATGACTTCTTTCAAACAGATCAGCTGCTTCAAACTTAAGGTATTGCAAGGCCAAACAGTAGTGGCTGCACTAATGCGATACTTGTATTTAATTATAAAGTTGGTGGCTTTTTTTTCTTGTCTTACCATGCTTTTGGTCAATGATTTTTTTGAAAGTAGAGCATGGAGAAGGCATTTGCAGTGTGCAGTTTTAGTATTGATTTTGTCTATTTTGTTTGTGAGCAGTAGTGGTATGCACACTGCAATCTGTGCAGCATCATTATTGCAGGAGACGATAGCGAGCACTTTGTTTTTTTGTTGTTCTTTATGTTTTAGTTGGAGTCTTTAAGCAAGATTTTTTTCCTAGACTGTTTGTCTGTGTGGAACTTTCACACTATTAATTAATACAATAACTAATAAAAATAAAAGACAAAGAGGAGTCAAAAGAAAGTTGTAGGCACTGTGTAGTGCGAGAATAGAGTTGCAAAGATTGCAGTGTACATAGTGCAGGTGCTCTGATAAAGAATAAACAAAATCAATACTAGAAATGGATACGGAACATGCCTTCGCCATGGTCTAGTTTGAAAGAAGCTATTAATCGAAAGCATACTATAATTGATACGTACGAAGAGATGCGCCTTGAAACATATATATGAAGTTTGTGAAACACATTTGAGGAAATAAAATTGGTAGGTTTAAAGGCAAGCCGCACGAGATTTGTGAGCATCTTGGCAGCGTCTGACAAATCAGGAAGTTTGGAACAGAGCTTTGAGCATGGCCGTTAATAAACAAAAGTCAGAAAAATAACATTTGTTACATGCTAATAAAACTAGTTTTTTAAAGACTATGTTCTAAATAGATAGACTATGCACAAATTTACTAGAGAGGTTCATCTCAGGCTTTTAAGGCTGAACACAGTTGGTGTTATAGGATAGGAGGTCTTTTTTTTGTCTGTTTCTGAGTTTTGTGTAACAGTTGACATGGAAAGTGTTTGCATTTTTGTTTGGTTTTGTTTTCCAGAGTATTCATGTTTTTTGTAGCGTGACAAGGCATAGTCGTTGTAGCTGGTCACATAATCTGTTTGAAAGTGAGGCAGGGAACAATTTATATTAGACATACAACAAATTTGTAAGATATAGCAAACAACTGTAGGTGACATAGTAAAAAATAGGTGACAAGAATTAATGTCTTGATATAAAAAGAAGAAATTTAAAGATATTAGATCCTTGTATTCAAATCTTGTGAAAAAGGTGGTATGCTACAGTGAATTAATAGTTGGATATGTAAGCAAATGACAGGAAAGTAAAGAGTAATGAAAATAGACAAAAGGAGTTGTATTAATTGTCTGATAGTAACATAATTAAAAAAATGCTAAAACAAAAGCAAAGCCTATAATATGTAACAAGTAGGCTAGGCAACTGTTTGTTGGTATTGTCAAAAGCATATACAGTAATAGTCGATTGTTGCTGGCGATAACGAGGAGCCTGTTATGAAATTTGTTCGTGTATGTGAGTGGCTTGCAAAAATGTTCCAGAAATCTAAAAGAAGAAAATGAGTATGTTACACTGGAAATAAAGAATTAAACTGATATGTAATTAATAGAAGTGGAAAATGCAGATGCTTACCAAAGAAAAGAGAAAGCTACGTTTCTTTGATTGTGGATATTGAGTTGTCAACTATCAAGGTGAATGTACCTTTGATTTGGAATTGACAGAGAAGAAATACAGTATTTGAGATGTCTTGTTGATATTCTTCATACTGTGTTTGACAAAGGAGAGGGAAGGCTTTTTGCAGTAATGGCTCTCGCAATGTGCAGTGCAACAAGTCATCTATTGTTTGTAAGGAGCAATGGAGAAAGTGCTTATATTTGTATGGTTTTGATGTATTGCAAGTTGCACAAAGTGAAATTTTTTTCAGGTTGTTTAGATCAGGTTCTGTGAGATGATCACATTCTACACAAAATGCTTGGAAAGGAGGAAGGTATACGTTCTTTGTGTGAAGTATACCTGCAATCTGTACAAGGAAGATGAAGTTGACATAATTGATAGATTTGAATTTGTCAATGGAAGATAATTTAAAAAAGAGAAATTGCAGTGTACTTGCCTCTGTGTTTGTGTTTATGGGAGACTGTAAAAATGTTTTTGTAGATTCATCATTTAATGGGTCAATGAAGGATGAATGGCCTGCACGTACAATACGCGAACCTTGTATTCCTTGTCTGATAAAGTTTTTGAAGAGCAATAGTGGTATGTTACCTGCTGCAATGGCATCTCTTATTGTATGACACAATGGAACATGAAAGTTTCCCAAATGTACCTGCAATGACAAAGCATGGTGCGTAGTTAAAATTGAAGGGAATAATGCAGTGCAATGTATATAAAAATGAAAGAAGGGAGTGTGTCAATACTGTTGCTTTTCCATTTTCAGTGTCAGAGTCTTTAACGTAGAGGGTGAAAAGGTCGTTGATGTGGTGGATTCCTGTTACAATTGTGGCAAATGACCCAACAGAGAATGTTGCGTTTGAATGAAGAAGCTCTTCTATTGTCATGTCAGGTGTAAGTTTTCATGTTTTGCAAACTATGGGTATGTTTTCCATGGTGGTTGTTGCATTTGCGGACAAAGAACAATTTGCATCTCCTCGTTCGTACTTTGTTTTTTCTTTGACGGTGAAACCAGTAACACGCAGGCCGTAGCCAGCGACCACAGTGGATGCAAATTTGTGCATGAAGGTGTTGCTCATGTTCAAAGTGATTGTCATTTGACCATTTTTGTCAACTAAATCAGCATGGAGGATTTCGGCTTTTGAGGGGGAGATGTTGGTTGCATGTGCTGGTCCATAGACAACGAGGATATCACCTTCAAATACAGTTGCAAATTTGCCTGCACAAATGTCAAGTATGGAGGATGGCTGCTGTGTTGCTGGTTTTGGACTGCATTTTCAATGGTGTTAGGATGCTTTTATTGAAAGAATAAGTGTCATAATAAATGAATAATGAGAAGAAAGTAAAGAAACATTAGAAAAAGATTACCGTTTAGAGGATTCTTGCAAAATATCGTTGCTGTCAATGTCCTTGTTCTTGGAGGTGTGTTCCATGTCTTTGTTGTTGTAACTATCTGCAAAGCATTCAAATATGTAAATGGTTGTTGTAGAGCGCAAATGAAAAGGAAAGAAAAGAATGAAGAAACTAGATATTTGTTTTCCTGATTCAATAAAACAGTGTGTATGCACTTACAATTGTGCAGTGCTGTTGTTGGTGTTTTTGAAGAGAGCAAAAATTGCTGGGTGGTCAGTCCAATAAGCAAATCTTTCGAATGTATTACAGGTTTCAAGGATTGTGTTTGACCATATATGGTCGATCATGTTTTTAGTGAAGACACTTGAATGTTGTATATGGAAACTGAAATTGTTTTTTTGCATAAATGCTAAAAGCATTGTTGTTTTTCTATTTTTGTTTTGCATGTCGATGTTGAAGTCTCCAAAAATGTAGGCGGGAATGCTTAAATCAAGGGATCGGAACACATTGTCGAGAACAATGAAAATGTTTTCCAGATTTGCATTTGGCGCAACGTAGACATTGACAATAGATATGCATTGGTGTTGCAGTAATATCTTTGCCAGTAGTGACTCTACATGTGCATCGTGAAAGCAATGTTTTTCTACAAAAGGTATATTGTTTGCAATAAAAATTGCTAGACCATGGACATGGTGTGCAGATAAGCATTGGTATCCATCTAGGTAGTCAATTGCAATGGGGGAAGCAATGTGAGTTTCTTGTAAACAGAGAATGTGAGATTGCATTAATTCATGGTCATGTAGAATGGCCTCTCTGTGAGCATGAAGACTTCGGGTATTTAGCGAAGCAATCATAATAGACGAAGAAATATCAGCTGTGGACAATTCATGTTGAATATTCCATTTAGCTTCATTTCGGAGTCGTTCCATTTCTGTGTTGATTGTTTGTTTGATGTTGAATTTTTTTTTCGTAAGCGGGGACAACAAGTAAAGGCTGGAAATGGTTCTGACTCGCGATAGAGCAGTATATGCCAATCCATGGGACGACACGCCAAGGGGACTGAAAGCAAGTCGTTCAAGTGTGAGGCCTTGTGCTCTGTGGATTGTGCGTGCTGAACAAAGCTGCACAGGGAATTGCTTTCTTATTGTGACTGGTGTCTTCAATGATGTTCTATGCAAGGGTCTAGCAACTCGAACAATAGGAGTCCAATCTAGTTCTGTTGCCATTGTTGTCAATTGCGGATGTTTTGATCTTTGTTGTTTTCCAATACAAGGATCATTGAATTTTATCCATACTGCATCAAAGCCATTTGTTGCTGTATATGTTTTGAAAACTCCGTCAGAACCATTGACCAATCCGTCTTGGATGTCGTAGTTCCCTGCGAAAATTTCAATTAGCATGTTGACTTTCAGTTCTATATGTTGTGGCAATTCCACAGTTTTAGAGTAGCTTTCCATTTGTTCTAGTGTTGTATCTTGTTCATCGATAGAGTCAATGACAATTTTGCAGCCTGGAGCAAGTGCAAGCATTTTTTTACTATGTTGGAGAACATCTATGTTTTTGTAGAAAAGGAATGGAAGTGTTGGATCAACTGGGATTGGCCGAATACAATTATGGTTGAGGTGTGCAAGGTCAGAGTCTAAATTTTGTCCAATGCAAATTTTGTTTAGGACAAAGACAAAGGCAGCATCTTTCTGACGCATTGTTTCAGTCAATTCATATATTTTGACATGTGTATTCCAAAAGTCATAGGCAATCAATTCTCTGGAAATTTTGGGGTTTTTAAACACAAGACAGTCATTGACTGGTTGTGCTTGGTAGAAGTCTCCGCAGAAGATCATGTCAATCCCTCCAAACCAAGTTGTGGGCATGTGTTTTATTTGACGTAGTCGCTGGTCTGTGAAGTATAGAAGTTGACCTCCGACCAAGGATATTTCGTCTATCAGAGCAAGTTGTAATTGTTGGTAGTGCTTTGCCAAGCAATCCAATCGTTCATTGCTTAGTGGCGTAGTTCAGATCGATTGAAAGGCAAGAGGAAAGCAGAATGGAGTGTTATTCCACTGGCATTGTAAGCAGCTTTTCCCATGAATGCCAAGATCAAGCCTTTGATTTTCAAGGGGTCGCTATGCATGGAGCTATCGTAAATACGAGCCAATGTTTCAAATATCAATTTTGCAACAAATGTTTTACCTGTTCCAGCACCTCCTGTGAGAAAAAGGTAGATAGGAATTGATGGGTCTTTATTTTTCTTAAAGCAGATGTCTTTCAAAATGGCTTGTTGTTTCTTATTGAGAAGTTGCATTTGTTTGAAATATGTTCTGTTGTCTTGGATGCTAGGGTGTTTTGCTAGTTGAAATTGTTTCTTTGCAATGTCTGAATGTTGATGTCGATTGTGGAAAGGTAAATCATGTTGTATGTCATAGTCTTCAAAGGGGGGCTGTTTATGTGTAGTTATGTTTGTCATTTTCTCAGAGGATTCGAGAGACAATTGCACATCGTGAATTGTTGTGTCCATGTCACCCCATTTGCTGTTAGTAGTGTAACGGTATTTGGATTCATTGGAATGGATAGTGTGTTTGTGAAATGCATATGCATCTTTCGAAGTTGCAAATTTGTTTTTTAGGCTGTGTTAATTTTCTGTAAAAGGGATGTAAAGCAAAAGCTTTTCACGGCAATAGTTGTCTATGTCAAGATATTTGCTATAGTTGACAGATCTGATGATCAGTGGCTTGTTTCGAGGTTTTTTATTTTTGCTGCCATTGTGAATGGAAACAAAGTCAGCTAAGCAAATGGAATGCAAAGAATGAGGTCGTGCTATGTAGTGGTCTATGATAGAGCGGCACATGATGTTTGTTGATTCATCTGGTTCTTGCTGAAGTACACTTGGAGGTTTTAGAATGAATGTGCGCTCTTCGGGATTTGAAGTGTTTATGAAAACACATTTTTGTGATGTATTGTTTAAAGGGATGGAAAGAACTATGTGGACTGCTTGTTGTGCAGACATTTGGTGGGTATTTAGCATTGCATTGCCTAGGCTTCGTATCATTTGAATAGCATCGAGGTGCATCTTTTAGTGCTCAGCACGAATTTTGGCGAATGCTTTTGTCATTGTTTGATCAATCTTGGTCATGTAGGAGCAGCAATATGTTGTCGCTGCATAAGCATTCAGCACATATTGAGCATCGGTATTTGCTTGCCAAACCATGGGCATTTTCTTAGAGAAGCTATTATTCCATGCTTGAGCTGGTTTTCTTTTGAGCAGCAATGTTGGTTGTTTGAGTGTTGATTGTATTGCTTGTATGTATGTTATTTCGTCAAGACCTAGTTCATGGAGGAACATTTCATGTGTTATGCAAGTATCGTATCGTTTGCTCTCGAGAACAAAGAAAATCGAATGTGCAATTGCAATAGCAGATTCTGTTGGTTGCTCTACAGGTTCAAGTATTTTTGTACAAGCCATTGGAGGCTGGGGGAAATTGTATCTGCACTTGGATTGTTTTTTTCTGCAGCTTTGTGTGTGGTGATGGCATTGCAATTGAGCGATATGTTGAGGGAACGAACTAGTGTCACATGTAATGTATTGGTCAACGTACGACTCTATAATGTCATTGGCATCGTTTCCAAAGACCGGTGCATTTTTTGTCCAGATCAGCCAATGGCTATGAGCATTTCCCCTATTTTGGAATTCCGTGACCCAAAAGAAATCTTCTATATGGCCAAAGAAGGATTTGTCTTTGCAAAGTAATTGTCTTAATGCATAGAGTCTATGTTTATAGTAACGAGTGCATGTAACGGGATCGTTTTTAACAAGAAAGTTAGAGTTGTTGCAATCTGAACGTGTTGGCTTTTGTAAAGGGACATTGTTCTGATATTGGGTGTATAAATTATTGAGGGCCTCAGTTAGTGGCTGCCAACAATGCTCTGCACTTGAGAATGTTGCAAAGAAAGTAGGCGGGCCGAGTTGTCGAATCATTGCAAAAAGGTTTTTTCTTGTTTGTTGCATATAGTCTGGGGAAATGCGTATTTTTTTGAAATCGATGTATCCGATGTCAGATCTTAAGATGTTTTCTAGGTTCGGTTTGTATTTGACGTCTTTGGCAAATAGTGTTTGACCTTTTAATTGGCCCTTTCTGATTCTAAGCCATATCGAACGACTGACTTGGTCAATTAGTATTTTTATTGCTTTGAAAAATATATTTGTTATGTGATAAGAAAATCTACGATCTGAGTGCATTAACTCCCATTGCGCTATTTTTTGATATGCGATTGTTTTTGTTGTTGTTTCATTTCGAGGTTGCCCAAAAAACAAAGTTGGGAAATTCATCTCTTCTGAGAATTTGTCTTGAAAAATACCCAATGGTGTAAAGCCTTCTGCAGGAGCGACATTTATGATCTTGTCTTTAAGGTAGTGGATAGTTGAGGAGTCAGTGAAACCATGAATTAGTGTGTCATGTGCATTGTCATTATCGATGTCATCATCAGATGAGCTGCTTTCGGAGGAGATATGTTCATGTTCTTCATTGTTAATTGTTTCAAAGTTGAGTGTTGTAGAGAGTGTTTGATCCCAGTCATGGTTTAGTTTGATTTTATGCATAAGATATAATGTTGTTGCACATAATTGTTTAAGAGCTGCCATAGTGATTATGGGGCGCACATTACCTGAATGATATGCTTTTGTGTATTCAAGGCGTCGTTTAAGCGCCACAGCAATTGTTTTTGTTTCTTCTGGGTATCTTGGCAATGCTTGTTGGATTATGTCAATATTTGTTGGAACATTTATTATTGCTCCCTTTAACGTGTATTGGGGACGTTTATGGCTTTGGCATCGTATCTGACCAAATGCAAGTCGTAGAGACACGAGTCTCTCTTCAAGTTCAGAAAGCATTGCCACAGCTGGAAGCATTGGAATCAGTTCAATTCGCTGAGGGCATGTCAATCTTGGCAACTTGGCATTTAACAAGCTTGTTGAACATGGTCGACAAATTGTATTGGATTTTGGCATTGTTTTTGTTGATGTCAGTTGAGCATATGTTTTTTTAGTTGAATTTGTAAAATATGTCAGATTGTGCTTGAAGTGGAGTTGCTTACAAATACCGCATGTATGGATTGGTGTGTCATTTGTTCGGGCATGAAAACGGGAAATGAATTGTGCAGAGTTGCTTGTTTGTTGTGTATGTTTACGCATAATTGTTTTTAGCTTTCACAGGGACAATTTTGGCATTGCCGAGTTGCATTGTTTTATGGCGGTTGGCATTTGCAGTTGCAAAGAGTCTTTTGCTTTTCGGTTGACTGTTTCAGTGGAGACAATGTCATCTGTTGCAGTCTTAAGCGATGTGGACATAAGAGCTGTTTTGGCATTGAAGAAATTGGCACATGAATCACCTTTGAGTAGCAGGGAATGTATAACATTGGGATCTGTTACAGCTTTGTTATGTGTCTGTTTGCATATATCTCTTTTTATCGAGCGAAGCGAAAATTTCGACGGTTCCTCGTTCTGGTTGTGCGTAGTGGTTTGCGCATTTGTTTGCGAAGTTATGCTTTGAGTTTCTGTATGCATTTGGACAGTCGTATATTCCGATGTATAAATGGCACCGAGTATTGGAACATAGCGAGAGTTTGTAGCCAATAGTTCGTAATGGAAATGTGGTTCGGGAAGCGAAAATCGGATGAGATTGTATGCTTTTCCAAGTCGTGCATTGCCAGAATAAATGTTAAAAACTTGGAAAGGATGCGAGTCCCACAATTGAATATTTATTTCAAAAAGTAGGCATAACCAATGGATAATGAAGTCGTCTGTGTGTATATTGTTGTGGTCATGGAAAGTGGCTATGTTTATCACAAGGCCTTGCCATGTGCCAATGTGCGGTATGTTTGTTATGGGGTTCTGATGAAGCCAGGTATGGAGGAAGTGAAGAGTTGTATGATCTTGTCGAAGAATAGAACTACAAAAAGCCTGAGCAGCATACCTGCGCAGGCAGCGAGGGTCAAATTCATTGTTGCGAATGCGGCAAAAACAACTGAAAAGGCTATCAACATTGATATTGTCATTTGTCTCTAGCCTAACAAGGCATAGTTGTTGTAGTTGATTGGATAAACTCCTCCAAAGCATTTCTACAGAATTTTGACGGGACATTAGATGAGCATTGTTTGTTGGTTCAGGGCAAGGCGCATTTTTTTTTCCAGAATAAGGGTTCATAATGGCCACTAAGAGGGTTGGAATCATGGAAAAGAATACAATATGGTAGTATCTGACTATTTGGGATGAATTGGAGATAATTTCTGCCTCTTGTTGCAGACCAAACCCATATTGGCAAGTTCAGCCATTTGGAAAGCCATTTTATGCAAAAGATGTCGCCCCATAGGCCTTGTTCAGTAGCTTCGGGCGAGTACACTGCAGATAGTTTCATGCGATGTAAATATGTTTCCCAGCTATGAACACCATGCATAAGAAAAAGGCTTTCAGGATCTAGTTCTAACTGTAGAGAAGCCAATGCTACAGGATCGGAGACAGAGAGCAAAGTCTGGAAGTGTTCAATGGCACCGCTTCTAAGTTCAAGTGATGTGTATCGAAAATGAAGCAGTACTGCAAAGGAATCAAACAAGCAGTCACCGACTCCGTACTTGAAAGCATAGTCTCGGAAAAGGTTGAACCTATGCAAGACATTGTCTATGCTTTGTACGATGTTGTTTGACAATGTATATTGCTCAACGTCAACAATCGTGGTAGGCATGGATGTTCTTTTGCATTCGGTTTGTTCTTTTTCTATTTAAAAAAAAACTTTTCTGAGCAGAATATAGAAAAGAAGAGTAATGTTTATACCTTTTGCAATGGAGCAGGAGCAATTCAAACAAGTAGCAATGAAATGTCTTTGGTTCTGTGATTTTGCTTTTGTCACGAATCTGAAATGTACACAACACATGTTATGCATTTAGTGAATGTTGCAAACCAAAGTACAGACGAAAAGAATCTTTGTACATACAATGAAGCAAGTTGCACAATGAAATACACAAGAAAAAGCAGCCATTTATAGCAGGAGCCATGTAGAATCAACAAAATCTATATTGTGCTCCATGCAAATACACAAGCAATGCAGAGAAAACATGTATTTCAATAAACTCAGCAGAGCGTTGAAAATAGGAAGGAGAAATTACAATAGTTATAACAGCATATTCAAATGCTGAAAGCAAAGGACCCAGAAGCTTTCATTTAAAAATGTTGTAAGGCATGTGCTTTGGAGCATAGCATGAAATTAGTTAAGCAGAAACGTTTTTTTTGCAGATGCCCATTTTTGGAAAACTGATCTCAGAGCACGAAACAGATCTGTCTACTCATCCAGTCAAGGCTAAATGCAAGAATGGCCTTAGCACAAGCTAAGAAAGTTGCACAAATGCTAAAATGTTTCAAAGGCATTTTGACAAGTGATTGGAGTCAGCCAGAAACATTCGCGATGCAAATTAACCGATTATGCAATGCAGCAAGAATGTTTAAGCAAGTGTTCATTTGTTTGGCCAGTCTTATTTTAGATATTTATAAGAGACTTTTTGACTCTTAGAAGGTTTCAAATGAGTATGCGTAGATTGTATTTTGGTGAGGAGAGAAAGTGAAATAAGAAACTGTAATAATCTTGAAAAGTAACTTGTATCTTGCAACGAGGTAGAAGAAAATTGAATTTTATCAAATGTAGAGTGCATAAAGAGCAAAAAACACTGTTGTAGTGGTGTCCAAATGAATAGAATGCAAATGTTAAGTAATAGAAGTTGCAAAAATTCATGGTTTCCTTCTATCATATAGATCCAATGTAGAAGATGCTCATCAATGTTGCGTTGTTTGGCTTCAAACGTGGCAATTGCATCTCCTTAAATGTGTTTCACAAATTCCATAAATATGTTTGAAGGCGTATCTCTTGGTATGTGTCAGTCTTACCATGCTTTTGATTAGTGACTTCTTTGAAACCAGAGCATGGAGAAGACATCTTCACTATTCAGTTTCAGTATTGATTTTGTTTATTCTGATTCAGAGCACCTGTGCTATGTACACTGCAATGTTTGCAGCATCGTTCTTGCTGCAGACAATGGCTGTTACTTTGTTTTACCTGCTCTTTGTCTTTTATTTTGAGTAGTTATTGTATTCATTAACATTGCGAAAGTTCCACACAGAGAAAGAGTGAAATAGACAAATCTTGCTCAGAGACAAAAGCAGAATAGCAGGAAAAGCAATTCTGACATTGTTAATCAATACAAGAACTACTCAAAATAAAAGATAAAGAGCAGAAAAAACAAAGCGGTAGCCATGATGTACAAAATCAATACTAAAACTGTATACCGAAGATGGCTTTTTCATGGTCTAGTTTGAAAGAAGTCATCAATGGAAAGCATAGCAAGACAAAAATAAACTGACCAGTTGTACAATCAAATATGAGTAGCGTACTAGTGTAGCGAAGCTTGTCTAGGCAGCGTTTGTGAACCATGTGTGAATGAATATGCTGTATAAGATCGACTTCTTAATTAAATAATTTATCACAGGGTTTTATGCGTAGACAGAGTAAAAGAAACAAATTTTGTGCGAAAGAGACAAAATATAGCCTGCTGAAATGGAAATGGTTGCAGGTTTAATGGTCTTTACGATGTCATTTTCGAAGATACCATATGTCCAGTGCATATATCAAGCAACAGGTTACAAATCCTGCATGTATGGAAAACCGATCAAGCACAGTGTTGAGGAGAGCACCATGAAGCAAAAATCGATGGTAATTGCCAATACTTTATTTAATTGAAAAGGACATCTCAGACAACGTATTCATTCAGACATGGTTCAAATATTTCATAAATATGTTTGAAGCTACATCTTTTGGCACATGTCTTTGGTGTTGACTAAAGAGGCTTTGTCATAGCAGCGACCTATTTTTATTTAATTATAAACCTGGTCAGTTTATTTTTTGTCTAACCATGCTTTCCATGAATGACTTTTTTGAAACTAGAGCATGGAGAAGGCATTTCCAGTATGCAGTTTTAGTACTGATTTTGTCTATTCTGCGTCAAAGCACCTGCGCTATGCACACTGCAATGTGTGCAGCACCATTCTTGCAATAGATGGTGGCCACCACTTTGTTTTTTCCTGCTCTTTATCTTTTACTCCGAGTAGTTATTGTCTCTGACCAAGTTTTGTCTCTTTGACTCTTTCTTTGTGTGGAACTCTTACAATGTTAATGAATACAATAACTAGTCGAAATAAAAGATAAAGAGTAGGTAAAACAAAGTGACAGCCATTGTCTACTACGAGAACGGTGCTGCAAACATTGCAGTGTACATAGCACAAGTGCTCTGCATGAAAATAAACAAAATCAATACTGGAAGTGGATAGTGAAGATGTCTTTTTCATGGTCTAGTCTAAAAGAAGCCATTAATTAAAACCATGGCAAGACTGACACATACGAAGAGATGCGCCTTCAAACATACTTATGAAATTTGTGAAACACATTTAAGGAGATGCAATTGGCAAGTTTAAAGGCAAATAACACAACATTTATGAGCATCTTATGCATTGCATCTATATGGTAGACGACAACCATGAATTTTATCAATACTTGTTGGCTTAGCTGTTCACTATCCAGATCCAGTTTTGATTTTGTTTGTTCTGTTTTATGTCGAGTAGTTATTCTATTGATGAACAGTGTCAAAGTTCGATGCAGAGAAAAAGTGAAATAGACAAATCTTGGTCAGAGACAAAAGCGGTACAGCAGCAAAAGCAGCTTTGACAGTGTTAATCAATACAAGAACTACTCGAAATGAAAGGTAAAGAACAGGAAAAACAAAGCGGTAGCCATGATGTACAAAAGCGACACTGAAACTAGATACTGAAGATGCCTTCTTCATGGTCTACTTTCGTAGAAGTCACTAATGGAAGTCATTGTAAGACAAAAATAAAGTGACCAGGTTTACAATCAAATTCAAGGAGGGCACAAGTGGAGCGAAGCTTGTCTAGGCAGCATTTGTGAAACATGTCTGAATGACCATGGTTCAAAGGCAAGCTGAAAGCGGGCTTGTTGAAGCAACTCGAAACAGATTTAAGCAAATCAAGAATTCTGTGGTTCATATGTGTGCCAAATGTGCAAGCACAGTGAAGGTGCGTGAACTATTTGATAAAATGTCAATATATCCAATGTCAACTGCAAAGAACTTGCCGCTTAAAGCGATTCTTTAACACTATCATTTGCATCTCATGAGCACAAGTTTCTCGATACAGAAAGCGAAGTATCTGAGCTGAAGAAATGTTTCTTTATAAGCTTAAGATTGATAGAAAGTAGCTCAAATCTGATATGTTTTCAGAACTCATTTTGTTAAAGAATCACTTTAAGCAGCAAATCATTTTCAGTTCGCGATCAATATATTCACATTTTATGAAACAGGTCACGTACCTTCACTATGCTTGCTGACATTGATAACTTGTTGCGCAGAGTTTTTCCTTGCTTGTTGTTCTTCATTCACTCTAGTATATATTTATTTATAATGCATTCACTATAAGCTTAAGATTGATTGAACGAATGAATATAAAACTGTTACACATTTAAGCAGATGCAATTGCCAGGTTAAAAGCCAAACAACACAACATTTACGAGCATCTTGTGCATTGCATCTATACGATACAAGAGAACCATGATTTGTATCAATACTTGTTGGCTTAGCTCTTCAGTATCCAGATCCAGCCTTGATTTTGTTTGTTCTGTTTTATGTCGAGTAGTTATTCTATTGATCAACAATGTCAAAGTTCAATGCAAAGAAAGAGTGAAAAAGACAAATCTTGTTCAGAGACAAAAGCGGAACAGCAGCAAAAGCAGCTCTGACAGTGTTAATCAATACAAGAACTACTGAAAATAAAAGATAAAGAGCAGGAAAAACAAAGTGGTAGCCATGATGTGCAAAATCAATATTAAAACTGCAAACTGAAGATGTCTTCTTCATGGTCTAGTTTCATAGAAGCCATAAATGGAAAGCATGGTAAGACAAAAAAAAAGTGACCAGGTTTACAATCAAATTCAAGCAGGGCACTACTGCGGCGAAGCTTCTCTATGCAGCATTTGTGAACGATGTCTGAATGAATACGCTGTCTAAGATGCGCTTCTTAATTAAATAAATTATCAGAGGGTTCGATGCACAGAAAGAGTGAAAGAAACAATTTTTTTGTGAAAGACACAGAATATAGGCTCCTCAAATGCAAATGATTGCAGGTTTAATGATCTTTACAATTTCATGTGCATCACAATGGTTCAAAGGCAAGGTGAAAGCGTGTTTGCTGAAGCAACTCGGAACACATTTAAGCAAATAGAGTTTTGCGTTGCTCATATGTGTGCCATATGTCGAAGCATAGTGAAGGTGCGTAAACTATTCGATAAAATGTAAATATATCCAGTGTCAAGTGCAAATAACTTGCTGCTTAAAGCGTTTTTTTAACAATATTGTATGCACGTGCTGTGCACAAGTTTTTGATAGAGAAAGCAAAGTATCTAAGGTGAAGAAATGTTTCTTTACAAGCTTAAGATTGACAGAATGTAGCTCAAATATGATATGTTTTCAGAACTCATTTTGTTAAAGAATCACTTTAAGCAGCAAATCATTTTCAGTTCGCGCTCGATATGCTTACATTTTATCAACTAGGTAACGTACCTTCACTATGCTTCCACACGTGGTATACATAAGAAGCAGGGAATTCTTATACATGACATTCAAGAAATGTTATTTTTCCGCCTTTAAACCTGCCAATTGCATTTCCTTAAATGTGTTTCAAGTTGCTTGAGCAAATGCAGTTTGACCTTGTCTTGGAATTGTGGCAATGAAAATGACATCGTCAACTTGATGCGCACAGTTTTTCCTTGTTTGTTGTTCTTGATTCGCTTCAGTTTATATTTATTTATAGGGCATTCACTATAAGCCTAAGATCGATTGAACAAATGAATATAAAACTGTTACAACATTTTAGATACTTGTAAAAGTCTTTGTGACTGTGACAAATGTATTCATTCAGACATGGTTCAAAAATTTCATAAATATGCTAGAAGGTACATCTCTTGGCATATGTCTCTGGTGCTGACTAAAGACGCTTCGTTACACTAGTATCCTACTTGTATTTAATTATAAATCTGGGCAGTTTATTTTTTGTCCAACCATGCTTTCCATTAATGACTTTTTTGAAAATAGACCATGGACAAGGCATCTTCAGTATGCAGTTATAGTATCGATTTTGTCTATTCTGCTTCCGAGCACCTCTGCTACGCACACTGCAACATGTACAGCACCATTCTTGCAGTAGACGGTGGCCACCATTTCGTTTTTGCCTACTGTTTATCTTTTACTTGGAGTAGTTATTGTCTCCGAGCAAGATTTGTCTCTTTGACTGTTTCCTTGCGTCGAACTTTCATAGTGTTAATCAATACAATAACTACTCGAAGTAAAAGATAAACAACAGGCAAAAACGAAGTTTTCTGTATTTCCATTTCGTTCAGAGGGCTTTCATTGAATCTATTGGTTGCAAAAGATATTATCGATGTCATATGCTATTCTGGAGCTGTGTTTTGATGGAAAAACCATATATATATATATATATATATATATATATATATATATATATATATATATATCTACTTTATTTACATACACAACTGCTATGAGCTGTTGCGCCCGCGACTTTATTTTGCTAAAGTCTGAGAACTCTTTTTTGTCTGATCCAAGATAAAATGACGAACATTAATACTACTCTTTGTCTGTTATATCTCAGTCAATCAGTTCTGAACCTAACACTGGTTTTCATTTATGCTCTGAATATTGGCAAGGAACTGGAATAAAATTTTCTGCGAAAGAGCACCAACGTTTGTGTTTTTTCCCATACATTTGTGTGTAGACGTTTGTTCCAATCTGACAAGATCCCTGACTATAGATCGTTAGTAGATGATCTCAGAGATACCCAAGTATATATTTTTCCCTCATGTGGTGCTTACCAGTTATTGGTTGTTGTCAATTTTGATTTTGTGTACAAAGAAAAATGCACTTGGCCATGGGATTAGACGCAGCTTCAAATAACAACAAACATAAACACAGAGAAACATAGGAAAATTAACATAAACAAAAACACAGAGCTTAAATTGCCTTGCCATGAAAACTTACCTTGCTCTTCAGAGTCCTTCACCTCCTGGCAGGCAGATGAAAATGAGAAATTACACAGCGTGTAAGAAACAAACATGCGTTTCCCTCGAGCCACTCAAAACTGTCAAAAGCGACCTAATCTGTACATCACAGTCAATGCATTAATGTTTCATAACTGCTACGTTTTTTCACTCAACAGTGCACATAAAGCCAACGACCAATAAAATGTTGCCAGAATAAAAAAATCAAAACCTAAAACTATAGTCCAGCCTCATTTAAATACACATGTCACAATACGATCGAAAACAATGCAAATGTTTAATTGGTAAAGTGAAGACAATATCCATGCCTTCGGCAGCATAATAAACCACCCAAAAAATATTATCGCATGAACAGTTTTCAATTGAAGTTTGAATTAATAAGCAAAAACACGGTTAAAGCATATGCGTTTTGGCCTTTGAAATTGTCCAGGTATTTCCCGTTGCAGATCTATTTAAGGCACTGCATATGTTTTCCATTACAACTACTCCTCGATCTGCCAACTAATATTTTTATTTTGGGTTATAATCACATTGCTTTTGGTGGATTTATTGTTGTTCTGTATTTTAACAATGGAGCTGGACGAGAGATGCGTGGTAGGCAAGAGGCCTCGTTATGACTGTCTTCTCTTCGGTGGGTATAAGAAAAATACAATCTTTGTTTTGGAAAACCAATACCCACTTTGAAGTGTGTTTTGTAGCCATTTTTCTAGACAATTTCTGATTTGGTTCGTGTTTTCTTTAAAGATCTTGATGATACATTATACCCATTAAGTTCAGGACTCGCTGCAGCATGCACCAAGAATATTGGAGGTAATGTCGGGGCTGAAAAATTCATTGGTAACTGCATTTTATGATATACGTTTCATAATTTATTATTCCTCTTCAGAAGTTGTGATGATTTCTTGCTCTATTTTTTTGGTTTCTTTTCAATGAAATGATGAAGTCTGAATTGTGGGTATGACAGATTATGCGGTTAAGAGACTTGGAGTTGACAGGAACAAAGTCACAGAGTTTTGTAGAGAACTGTACAAGAAATATGGAACAACCATGGCGGGACTCAGGGTTGGTATTCATTCCCTTTCTTTTAATGAAATTTAATAATGCACCTGATTTTTATTGATGATAAGAATACGGAAATGTAGGATTGAGTGTCATAGACGACCAGAAAACTTGCTCTTGTAAGCATTGGAACAACTTAAGTATGAAATCCCCAGGAAATTTTAGCACTGGGGAACTTCTCATAAGTGACAGGAGACACAGATTTGCATTATTATAGTTCTAGTGAATAGATTAACTATGAACTTGAAATTTTCAGGAACTATTGTTTATCTTTTACTTGGAGTAGTTATTGTCTTCGAGCAAGATTTGTCTCTTTGATTGTTTCCTTCGTCGAACTTTCACAGTGTCAATCAATACAATAACCACTCGAACTAAAAGATAAACAACAAGCAAAAACAAAGTTTTATGTATTTCCATTTCGTTCAGAGGGCTTTCATTGAATCTATTGGTTGCAAAAGATATTATCGATGTCATATGCTATTCTGGAGCTGTGTTTTGATGGAAAAACCATATATATATATATATATATATATATATATATCTACTTTATTTACATACACAACTGCTATGAGCTGTTGCGCCCGCGACTTTATTTTGCTAAAGTCTGAGAACTCTTTTTTGTCTGTTCCAAGATAAAATGACGAACATTAATACTACTTTTTGTCTGTTATATCTCAGTCAATCAGTTCTGAACCTAACACTGGTTTTCATTTATGCTCTGAATATTGGCAAGGAACTGGAATAAAATTTTCTACGAAAGAGCACCAACGTTTGTGTTTTTTCCCATACATTTGTGTGTAGACATTTGTTCCAATCTGACAAGATCCCTGACTATAGATCGTTAGTAGATGATCTCAGAGATACCCAAGTATATATTTTTCCCTCATGTGGTGCTTACCAGTTATTGGCTGTTGTCAATTTTGATTTTGTGTACAGAGAAAAATGCACTTGGCCATGGGATTAGACACAGCTTCAAATAACAACAAACATAAACACAGAGAAACATAGGAAAATTAACATAAACAAAAACACAGAGCTTAAATTGCCTTGCCATGAAAACTTACCTTGCTCTTCAGAGTCCTTCACCTCCTGGCGGGCAGATGAAAATGAGAAATTACACAGCGTGTAAGAAACAAACATGTGTTTCCCTCGAGCCACTCAAAACTGTCAAAAGCGACCTAATCTGTACATCACAGTCAATGCATTAATGTTTCATAACTGCTACGTTTTTTCACTCAACAGTGCACATAAAGCCAACGACCAATAAAATGTTGCCAGAATAAAAAAATCAAAACCTAAAACTATAGTCCAGCCTCATTTAAATACACATGTCACAATACGATTGAAAACAATGCAAATGTTTAATTGGTAAAGTGAAGACAATATCCATGCCTTCGGCAGGATAATAAAATGGATCACTTTACATGTATCTATTATTGACACAATGTAATATAACCCACACACAATATATCATAAAAGAATGGAAAGGAAAGATAATGGTAACACTATAGTCAAAGGGTAGATATGACCCTTAATCAACGTTATATTAATGATTTTGGAATGCAAAATCTGTTACATAATGAAAAAGGCATTGGACGCATTACAAAAATTCAAAAATAGATGTCTTGGAAACTTAGAACATTCAATACTCAACAGAGGAGTAACTTTTCATTCAAGGGAGAGGAACCATTTACACCTTTTATAGAGACAAAGAAGAAGAACATAAAAGAAGAGAGAAGGAAATATTGAGCCTTCGTTATAAATTTCCCACATGTTTGTGGTTATGATATTTTAATGAAAAAATTTGATGTTTACACCCTCAATCTTTGTCAAAACATTGAAAATATCTCATTTCGCTTGCAAATGGGTAGTGCCTTGGTGGAGAAGGGATTTTAAATTTAATGGGGCATTGGGCTCAAAATGTTATATCACCATTAATATTTATATTTAATTTGATCTTTTATATAATATAAATGGCAACATTGACATTGGCTTGCTCATTACTTCCAAAAATTGATAGATCTTGACATGGAATAGATTTTATTTGAAATTCCTCCTTGATATATTCTCAATGAATATGATTTTTCTTGATTTTGTGCTTTTAATTAAAATACATTGTTTTTTTTTTTTTTCTTGTTGTGTTTCTCGTATGATGTTGGTGAGACCATCAAATTTAACCATAGAGTCGTTCCTGCTACATGTCACTCTTTAATTTCCCTACTTAACACCACATGACAGGTTCTAGAATTCCCATACTATCTTCTCTCATTTAATGTCGATTCAAGTTTCCCTTGGGCTCTAATCATGTGGGATTATGAATTTGAGCCACAAGATTACAATCCATATTTGTAGGCTCCATAAGGTTTCTGTCTTCCACCTCAACTATTAAAAGTCTATGAAATGCATATTTCTGAATTTGTACCACGTGGAAAGAATTTGTGCTTCTGTATTATTGATTATTTTTCCAATTGCCTTCACTTTTCCCATAATCTTTCCAGACAATGGGTTTATAGGTTTTCACATATGTCTTGATCTCGTTCTCCCATGCTCTAGGTTATTATGGCCTTTGCTTTGTTCCTCTTTGTTTCATGTGAGCTCCAAGCTTCTATATTTTTTTCACATGGTATTCATCCATGAAACTGGATCTTGTACCATCCTTTGACCATTTACACCTTTAATCAACATTTCTTGGGACCTGACTTTACGTAACTTCAACACATGGCCTCCATCTCTCTCCAATTTTGTCCCATGTCTTAGCGGATTTGAACACTTTACAAAAATGTTAAATCCCATAGAGCCTTTACTCTACTATATTAAGAAATCATTTTTCAATATAAACCCTTAGGTGCTTCTTTTCTTGGCCAATGTGGGACTATTTCCAAAGGAAAAATACGAGGGTCGTATACCTCCGCAACTCCAAATAATGAACTGGATGGAAAAAATCAATTTTTTAGGATCCAACCCAATTTTAAGCATTTGTAGACACTCAAATTTCATAACCTATCCTTTGGAAATGAAAAATTTGACTATTCTCTCTTTCTAAGACAAATAATCAAATTCTAAGTCAAATCAGTGCATATCTCTAGCTCTTTCTTGACTTTCCCATCTCTACACTCTACTCTGTCACAAACTCAATAAATATTAATTAATCAAAATAGTAAATCATACATATACATCATTCTAGAACTTTTGGTTCCACATCACATGTTTCCTGTCTTAGACAACATAATTTGGCCAGGATATGGTATACGGCCCTAGCTAACTTGTACGGTCCTGAATCTTCTTATCTTCTAAATTTGATTTCAATTTGAATATCTTTATTGCATCATTTCATCTTCTTAAGGTCAGCCTTATCATAATGTTTCACCTACAGAAGGCTATATAAGCAATTTGATACCACTTAATTACTTATTTGTCACTCTTACAGGATAATATTGCAAATATCATTCCATAAACACTCAAGGCTCTCCTAGATCATCATAAATCAATTACATATCATTTAGAGAAACCCACCATACAATTTCGAAGCACTCAACTAGGTCAAAGAGTGTATCTTCCTCCATTTCCAAACATGCAACGGTCCTAGATCCATGTCTTAGCAAGATCAAAGTCACTCCAAACATTGTCAAAGGGTTTCAAGGGACAAACGGTTTTGTATAACAATTGAAGTGCACTCCGCCACACTACTAGCTTATTGAGTACATTATCTATTTTATAGGTACCCAACTATATTTTGGGTTAAGAGATACAAGGGTAGTCATAGGGGGTTGGCTTAGATTATAATCACATTTGTGCATGTGCTTGGGATAATTACATGAGGATTTATCCCATACAAGGGCATGTAGTGCAACACTTGGATTGGTTTGCTAGGGTTGACCATCAAGGGAAATGCAACCTCACCATGTATATAATTTCTCCTTTGTTATCTAATGATTTTATGAAGGGTATTGCAAGTATTTAGGGTTTTTAATTTGTTGTAGGTAATTATAGGTTGTGCAAATAAGAGCTACATACAACAAAGAATATTTCTAGGAAATTAAAGCATGTGGGAATTTAATGTAGACACTCGAATTTGGAAATTTACCCTTTTCACACTATTTATTGTAATTGTGCTTCTTGGCTAAGACAAATACCCACATCCTATCCCCAAATAGTGCATGTTGTCATCCCTTTCTTAACTTTCTCATTTTCATACACCTATATGTTAACAAAATCTAAATATTAATATATAAGAACAATGCTCAAGATTTTATTTCCAATATAAAACTTTTAGAATTTACTTAGCTCCTCTCTATCCAAAATTGTATAGTTTGGTCATGCTATATACTTAGGTCCTAGCCGATGTGTACAGTACTACACCAACACATTTTCAAAGTCTAATTTTGATGCACTATCATTTTTTGGGTCTTTTCATCTTCTTGGGCCAGTCTTAAATTTACCTTTAGAACCCTATATAATCAAGTTAACATTACCTCATTTACTAACCTAGAAATCGTGTAGGATTTTATTGACAAATTCATTTGCAACATTTGCATAAGGCACTCAAGACTCCTAAATCTTCCTAAAGTTGATGCACATCCACTAAAGCAACCACTAATATAATTTTTAAGCACTCAACTAGGTTAATAATTTTTTATTCTCTCAAATCTAAGCGCACCAAGTTCCCATTTCCAAGTCTTAGCAATAGCACAATTCTATTAATCATGATCAAAGATGTTCAAGTTTCACAAGTAGTTATGTGTGTGTGTGTGTGTGTGTGTGTGTGTGTGTGTGACATGTTAGGTGGAGAACTATGTATTATTTTAGGCCTCATCGAAGTAATTCCAACGTATGTATTTTATAATGTGCACTTCAACCCAAGCACTAACCTTATTGTAGGGTATTCTACCCAAGGTTAGGTATTTGAAGTGATTTAGCTTGTTACAAATGATATCAAGATTGTGCAAAAACTAGGGTTTGATAGTGAAGTAAATTTACAAGCCACTAAAGGAATCAAAAATTTATAAAACCCCACTCAAAAGTCATCCAATACCGTAAAAAAAGGGAAAGAGTGGATTATACATCTCAACCAGACCCTACGGTCATGCACCAGGGAATTTTCAGTCCAAAGTACCAATAATGAAGCTTTTCTAGACTTGCACTCCCATATTGTCTATTGTGTCTTCAAAAATTATTCTTTTATAACTATACATATCTAATTTTCTCCTCCTTTTTTATATATGAGCTTGTGTACATGCATTGTGTTAGTGATATTTTATGTCACTTTGGTTACTTTGTTGATTTCAATGACTTATCTCGTGAAAGTAGCATAAAATTATCTAACCATGGAGATATCACCTATCACTTATTAATAAGGTTATCTTCCTATACCTTTCAAAGGGGGAGATCCCTTGTATAATGGGAGTTTATTTTGGGTTTTGCATACTTTTAACCAGAAATCACCCAAAAGGGTGTGAAGAGAGAAGAATGGAGAAAATAGAAAGGTGATAAGATGGAAGGGAGGAGTTCACAACAGGATAAACGTGGAGGGGTGTTGGGAAAACTCAAGGATAATAAAAAAATAAGGGAAACCCTCTTTATCACATTAGCAAAATAACATGGGAAATAGTTGCAGGGAGAACAAGAAACACCCAGAAGCACAAAGTATTCACCATTAATAGATTACTAATGTATTTCATAAAGTACACCTGCACATATATGCAATACAAATCTTGCAGATCCTTGTCTCACTTGTAATACAAATGAATGGAAATGTGGATATTTCTTCTTCCAATACTCATATCATTTATTCATGAAGTGTGAAAATACACTATACACACAAAGTTCCAGCAACTCTCTTTAGAAATGATGCTCCACATTTTATTCAAAATGATTAACTTTGGTTATTCCTAGAAATATCTTGTTTAAGTCTTCATCTTTGTGAGCAATGATATACTACACAAATAAAATCTTTGTCACAAACATGACCTCTTGTCTCCCACATGAATAAACACTTATCTTGTAATCATTACGAGGCATGCATTCACATTACTCATTCCCCTAAGTCGATAAGAAAAAGCATACCATAAGTTCTCTTGGATTTTGATAGTGTCAAATATTCCTAAGAACCCTCAATAGAAATGTAACAATCCTCTAAATGGAAGGAATTCCTCTTTGTGAGATGGAATCAAGCACTGACTGAATGGACATTGCCATCTCTATCATGCTATCATGGAAAACCTCAATTTATTTAATTATATGTTTCATGGTAACCAATCCTCTTGTGATCTTTGATTTAGGTTAGCAAATGATTTTTTCTTCCTTTTTAAAGTGTTTTTAACAATCCACAATGATGTTCTTGGCTGCAACATGGATGCAATCGCCATGGATGAAGGACTCATCCAAATAAATATTGAATGAATTGTTTTAAAATTTTCTTGAGAGAATAAGTGATGCTCCAATTTTGAGAAAAGTATCTCATCAAGATCAATGGGAAAATGTAAATTCCAATGAAGATGGCAGAATACTGTGAAAAAATCAGTCATCCATATCTCCAAAAATTCTCCACCTCATCATACAAGAGATGGATCAAATGAAATATTAATTTAAGAGGAAATTTTTCTCTAAAATTTAGGCATTTTGGATCATTGAGTCACCGAGGAAAAATCTAAAACATTTTCAGTTGTTTTGGGCACAAATTGAGGTTTTAATGGGGTTTTCAACTACAACATTGATTAGATCACCATGAGAGAAGTAATTATCCAATACACATGATATTTGATCTATTTTAAAGGTGTTTGCAAAAGGAGTGTATTCTCTAGTTTTTATGAAGATATATTGTTGGAAATAGTTGGAAATTGTAAACCAAGTTCTAATTACACAATGGGCTTTTAAGTGGGATTTGCAATCCAAAATGAACCAAATCAAATAAAATGATTCCCTTCACTCCATAAAATTAGTAATGGATCAAAGTGAAGGCATTTTGAAGGATAACTCATGCGTAAAATTTCATGGAATTTGGCCTTGGGAATCACAAGATATGAGATTTGAAATTTTTGAAAGAACTTGGGCAAACAATGGTTATTTCCAGCACCAATCTTCAATTGGGGAGATAAAAAAACTATTTTTTTGACAACCCTTGCATCATACATAAACTTGAAGTCTATTTTGATAGGAGTTCATGTGCAAATTTTTAGAGGATTCAACCATGGGAACTCAAGATATGAAAAAATCTTGTTTAAGCACAACTAAGGAACGCAACTAGTTTTCATGGCCAAATGGGAGGAGAAAATGA
This sequence comes from Taxus chinensis, assembly GCA_019776745.2. Classification (NCBI taxonomy): domain Eukaryota; kingdom Viridiplantae; phylum Streptophyta; class Pinopsida; order Cupressales; family Taxaceae; genus Taxus; species Taxus chinensis. The sequence continues at coordinate 312,577,114 of CM034146.1, read as the reverse complement.
TTTTTTCATGGTGTTCCTCATATTCACTTTATCTAATTTTTTGTTGGGATTTTTGAGGGAAGACATGGGATTCAAAAAGCCACTTAAGTGGTGTAGGGGTTTTGGATTTGCAAGTGTAAAAATAAAAATGCACCCCATATGCAAACTCCTCATTCAAAATTCATTCCAATTGGAAGAGGAAAGAATTTTGAAATGCATGGAGAATTTTCAAAGTGTGTAAATTCACGAGAAGGGGAAAAAATGTGCCCAAGGTCTTGGGGTTTGAGCAAAAACACACAAAACAAGCCAAATTTCTATTTTCAAGTTACTTTTTGGCAAGTGGGATTGGCCAATCAGGTTGAGGCACAATTATTCGTGTGGGGAAACATAAAATTCCATGATTTTTTTTATTTTGGTCCCAAAATTCCACCATGCTCCATAAGTGTGCCCAAGTCACTTAAGTTGTTGACATTAACAACTCAACAAAGAATTAGAACATAAAGTTCACTTTTTGGTCCAAGACCAAAACTTTGAGTTTTTGGTGGGTACAATATATGATATTAATTGGAAACAAGAAAAAATATTCAATGCAACCACTTAGAAGACTTGAAAATGTATTATTTTTTATTTTTGAACCAACTTACCTTTTTAGGGTATAAAGGAGCAAATTTGATTTGATCTATCACAGGAGCCTAAAATGAGTAAAATTAAAACCAACACTTAGACCATGAAGAGGACTCAATCAGAGATATTTTAACTATTAATTAGAATTTTGATTCCACCTAGAGTTTCTGAAACCTTCCGTGTAAGTTTTATTCTTCATAAATACTATGGTTCCTTAGTGTCTGAAAGGTTTCTATTCTTGGTACTTCGAAAGCATTACTTTTAATATAACATCACACATTAGAATCTAAAACCTTTACAATAGCTATGTTCTGGGATTTTGAAACTGCCTAAGGCTCCTAAAACCTTTTGCACAAGATGACCTTTCTATGATGACCAAAAATACTTTCTCCTCAAAAATTGATAGAAGTGAATGTTCTCCCAAAACTAGTCCAAAGCTTCCATAATATTTCATAAACCATACTAACATGAAGTAAACTCAGAGATCTTTCCAATGACTACATTCTAGAATTCTAAAACCACACAGAGCTTCCAAAACCTTTCGCACAAGTTAAAACTTGTAAAGAGATAATTTTGACCAACTTTCTTGAAAGGTGACGAAAAATTTCATGTGGTTGTCAATTAAAATTCACAGATATTTTACATGCAAATAGATGGATCATACTCAGTTACTTGACTTTATTTAACTGGAGCACCAACAATGTAAGAAGGAACACCAGAATCTCACAATCTTAAGTAGACCATTACCTTACCCATTGGGTAGAATGAAATCAAAGGGAGGGAGAATGAAATGAGACAAAACACAACATGAAAGGAAACAAACCACACAACATGAAAGGAAACACACCACGTGACAAACAAACCTAAATCGCTTATGGTATAGATGGGGGACAACCCACTTTTTAACGAAATACTTGTTTTGTTCTAGATATTACCCATGTATGAGTAACATCAAATGATGCTGATTTGTAAATCATTTGAATGGTTCAATGAATTAAGACCCCTTTCTCAGTTTATTGGTAAATAAAGGTGTTGCAATAGGTCTCCATATACCTGAGAAAGGGAATACTACATGTTTCTTCTTCAGACAGTATTTATGGCCCTTCTTGTAACTGAAAATCCATCTGAATGTATCATTGTCGTTGTTGCTTTAAAAAAAATTATCGTTGCTAATCCATTTTGAATTCACCCATGCTTTTGATTTCCCATTTTTCACCTTATAATTGTTATAGGGTTAATTATTGATCATACTAGGTTCTCCATGTTCGCACCTAGGCTTGTTATATCTAATGGGTATTTTCTCTGTTCTTGTCATGCTCAACATGACCATTGTTTCCATGAGCTAGTTATTGTTATAGATTTTAATATTTTCAACACCATTGTAAACTTCTTGTTACTTCATGTTTATCATCTACTACAAATGGATATATTTCACACACACGAAACCATTCTCAATTTTCTACTTGTTATGGTGTGACTCACATGATGTTTCACCTTCTTGAAAGGACAATAAACACAAGGTTCAATTCAAAATAGAGAGATCATCATTCTCATTGGGAAATTTTTGAGATATAGTAGTCATCATCATGATGGATATAGCTTCTTATTGAATGAATCATCCTTAAGAGACTCAATAACCTTTCTATCTATCTATTCATGATTAAGAATTTCCTCGTCTCTAAATGGAAAAGAAAAACCTTCATATTGTAAGAACCCCTTGGTAGAATACTAGAAAAACAGCTCAATTTTTTTAATTATTATTATTATTTATATACATTCCTTCATGTGAACTGCCATATGATTCCACCAAAGAAGAGAATCCAATCCCTATTTCTTAACTTAAAGTATCCACGATATAGAAACCAAAGGGAACAACTAATGCTTGTTTATTAAAGGGACAATACAATAATCAAAGGGCATCATCTATTTGCATTTTAATCAATTGACTGATATTATTGTAATCAAATAAGATAATTACATAAGAAAATGAATTCGTTCCACATTGTCTAGTTCACTAAGCATAGAGAGAATACTAGCATATGAATGTAATGACATAGGAACTAATTCATTACCCATTTCCTTTTGCAATAAAGATACTAATGGTACGAAATATTCTGTGTTTTCAACTTTGTACATATTAGTTTTTAAGTACACGACATGATCATTATGTTCAACATGATTTTTTTATAATACAAATTACAAATTAGAATACAATTTTTTTAGAGACATTGATATGGAAGAACATAAGGATAATTCTCAATGTGAGCACCATCGAGATAACACAGGAGATCATGTCGAGGTCACAGTAATGAAGTAGAAGAGGGATAACATCATCATAGCGTTTTTCCTCCAACCACAGAGCCAGTTTGGTTCCCCCGCACAACTCTTGTATCCCGAGAGTGGCCCTACCCTTCACGAAGAAGGTAGATATGAAAAATAATACCAAAAGAGAGAGTATTCCATGTATATAAATCATTAATGCATACGACATATTCAGTCATGATGTTTTTAGGATGGTGAACTGGAAAATAATAAATACATTTTTATTAATACTAAGTATTAATTGTGCATGGCCATAAGACTTAGATATCAAAGGGTTACTCCAATGTATCCTAACTCGTATGCGAGGTATGCCTGGTAACCCCAAACATTGGGTCAATCTTTGGTAACCCCACAAAAGGACCCATATCCACTCATACTAAGTCATGGTGAAGACTAAACTAATTCCATTATCCTTTTAGTCCCACTTTCCAATGTTCACTATACTTTAACTCGTAGCTACTGATTCATCTCATCCCTCCTGACCCCATACTGGACGACAAATGATATCCACAAGGTAAGCAAAAATTTAACATGTGAAGAAAATTTCATAGGTATGTAGGTGATAATGTGTCACATCAATGTCCATTACCATTTCATGAAGCATTAATGTCATCACACCACACTGAGGATTGTAAACTCCCAGTGACCTAAAAATTCTAAAGATTAAACTAGATTTTACATGATAACAACCGATGTAGAAAGTTTTATTTCCTATTCAATTTAAATAATAAAAGTAATACAAGGAAACATAATCGTATATATGATCAAAGGTATCATAGGTTTTCTAGATGGACATGCATGATTAGTTTCACTACTAGCCGCTAAATGTTTACTTATTCTTACCCATGCAAGGGTTATAGGTAAAAGGAGGAGAATTTAACCACATTAATTCAAGTTTGATATTTAAAATGCTGAGGTGCCCCATCCCCCTCAATTTATTATAAGGGAACACCATTTTTAGGACTTATATTGAAATTTTATAACATATTTCAAAGTCAAATAAACATGAAGTTTGTTTCGTATAAGCGCAAAAATAATTTACTAGTAAAACAAATAAACCTTTCTTGGAATCTTAATTTATAATTATTTATAAAACACTTTTTTTACATATTAAATTTTATAGTAAATTTAAATATATCCATATAGCGTATTATTCATCACTAACTAAATTAGGAATTTCGATTAAGAATAATGAATAAATAAATAAAATTTTAATTATGTTTTCAAATTCTAAGTTTCTTTAAAAAGGGCATCATATTACTAAAATCAAAAATCCATGTGACTTAAATGGTTTATATGCCTTTAAATTTGGAAAAGGTTAAAAGATGCATGTTTAATAAAATGCTTAAATAGGGAAGGTTTGAAAATTATCAAAAGTCTTTAAAGAATTGTATTATTGAAGAATAAGTGGTCAAATTTAAGTTAAATATAATTCCAACTAGTTAGGGGGAAGTTAATATATTGAGCCCAATCCAAATATGATGGAGACTGGAATATCAAACCATGTTCTAAAATAATTTAAAACAATCTTATTCTTATTTATTTTAATAAATGATAAGAAAATTCATCTCATTTTTATTGATAGTTTATTTATTTATCTTATTGATGAATTTCATCTCATTCTTATTTACTTTAATAAAAGATAATTTACCCAACATTTACCTAATTTTATTATTTTGTCTAATATTGGGTAAAGGATAATTTACCCAACATTTTCCCAATTTTACTATTTTGTCTGAGTATAAGAAAATTGATTAATTTAATTCATCCATCATTTACTCAATTTTATTAGTATAAGAAAATTGATAAATTTCATCACATTCTTATTTATTCTAATAAAAGATAATTTACCCAATTTTATTATTTTGTCCAGGGTAAAAAATAATTTACCCAACAATTACCTAATTTTATTATTTTATCTAAGAATAAGAAAATTGATGAATTTAATTCACCCATCATTACTCATCATTATTTGTAATATATATATAGTCTTATATATATAATCTAAAAGCATTGATGATTTTCCTTGATATTTAACATAATATTGCACTCGATGATTTATGATTGAATATCTGTTTCATTAAATTCTAAAGACAAAGTTAAAATAATTTTCTTGAAGGAGAGAGAGAGAGTTTACATTACAAGCAATGTCTCTTGCCGTGCATCGCCGCCCCATATGAGTCCCCAAGCAATATTTACAAAATTACACCCCACTATTCGTGTCCTAAGCACACAACCCGCACATACCCAACCGCTAGAGTTTTCTCCCACAGATATTCATCAAACACACACCCAACCACGGAGGGCGAACAAAACACTACGCGGCCGCCGCACACGATACGATCTAAAGTCCAGCCTACCACACTAAACAAAATGTTCTAAAACAGCCCCAAATGTCCTTGATTCCTTCTACGTCTCTGCTGCTATAAAAATAATTTCAAGAGCTGATTTTACTTGCCATCAACCCTGCCTTATTTCCCCTTCTCCCATTATCCCCGGGCAGTACCCCCCCGAGAATTGGTATCTTACCTTCTTTCATTCACCTTATGGCAGCGCCCCCCTCATGCCCCCCTTCCAAACCTTAAGGTGGGTAGGACGTGCATTCATCTTATGTCAATGACCATTAATTGAGTGGCACTCCCCTCAATAGTATCCTCTGCAATAATTCACTATCCATTGCCAGTTCATTTTATCTTTAATTTATTTTTTTGGTTCTTTTCCTTTTCCATTTAGAGAATACTAATATTTAATTTAAACGCCACTTATGTCTTCTTTAAAATAATTTTTAGGTGACATTAAATTTTCAATATTGCTCTTCAAAATATGGAAACACCATTTAAAATTAACCATTCATTTTAATAACTATGTGAACATGTATTTGTTAATGTAATATTAAGAGTAATATAAATATAGATTCATATTATTAATTTTGGTTGTATTTTAAATGTGCAAGTCAAGGAGATAGTTCAACAATTTGTAGTGGTTTATGGTTAAAATGTAAAAAAGCTATAAAATACTTAAAACTATATATGAGAGTGCACCTATAACAGACTTGAGTCAAAATGGTGACTCGAATTCTGAATAGGTTATCGAACACTCGATGTATTTTCAATCCTAAAAATCTAAAGTGTCTTGTCATACTAAAACATATGGTAAAACGATATTAGAAGCAATTTACCCATACTCGACTTTACCTATGTCATTGTTAAGGATTTAGGGGCCACGACATTCCCGCTCCTTTTGGTACCATAAAATTTGTATATACTACCTCTCTTGCGTGATTTCCTCCCTCTAGTCCAAGGGACATATATCCTGCAACCAACCCATACCAAATACAAACACAAATAGTGGTTAACCAGGATCATCATATAAAGTTAACATGATTAATAGATTGAAGTGATAATCATATTGTAGAAATGGTAATATTTATCCCCCAAAATTACATTTAAATAAACAAATTACACACTATAGCATGATAATCACACACTCCACATAACATCACATAGTCAGTTAGTTACATCAAAATTTGATACTTCAGAGAGGGATGGGACACATATTCATAATATATCATTGGGTAAGTCCTCTTTTGGATATTGAGAAGATGATTAGAAATCATGGTTCTGTGTATTATTTGATCTCCTTACCATCCTCCATCAGGAGACAAACAGTAAGTACTTTATTCTGCACGAAACTTTTCCATTCAACCAGTGCTTGATTCTCATCCTCACAAAGAGAAAGTGCTTCCATTTAGAGGATTATTAAGTTTTCTTGAAGATTCGGGAATATTTAAATACTAGCAAATCCAAGAGAGTCATGGTGTGATTTTTTACCAACTCAGGGGCATGGGCGTGATTTGAGTGCATGCTTCCTAATGATTTTTTTAAAAGATAAGTTTTTCCTTGTGTGGGAGACAAGCTATATTTTTGTTACAAAGATTTTAATTTTTGTAGTCTATCATTGCTTACAGAGATATAAAGTTAAAGAGAAGTTTCAGTCATGCCAAAGATAATAATTCTAGATAAAGGTGGAACATTCATTTCTCAAGTCAAAGAAAGGCATGCTCGTAATAAAGAGAAGTAGCAACGGAAGTCCTATTCGTTGCAACATTTGTCTCTAGGAAAGGAGGAAGAGAAAAACTCAGCTAGCATCTTGTTGATTCACCATTTCTCGTTTCTTTTCTACTTTAAACATTCTAAGTCTCTATTGCGAAATAAATTGTGAAGTGACTAAGTCACTTAAAGTTGTTTTCTTCTTTTCTATTCACTTTTAATTGAAAGCACATTTGTCACCATGAAAGATGAGAGTCAACTTATTTGGCTATAAATTGGAATGATCTTTATATTTCAGGATCATATTTTGCTCGCTTAGTAATTATATTATTTATTGCCTTTTTTATTATTTTAATCTAATATAAGAAAATTGATGAATTTAATTCACCCATCATTTACTCAATCTTATTATTTTGTCTATATATATATATATATATATATATATATATATATATATATAAAGCATTGATGAATTTCCTTGATCATTTTAACAGTAAAAGAAAAATTGCACTCGATTAGATTTATTGATTGAATATATGATATTCAATTAAATTCTAAAACAAGTTACAAATTATTGTTCTTGAAGGAAGAAGAGATAATTTTTTTCTTTTCAAAAGTTTGAAGAGTGATGAGAGATGTTTTAATTAAAATAAATTGTCTCTAGTTTACAGCCCAAGCATTCAGCAACCAACCAATTCTTCTAATCTCTAACTCCACTTGTAGATTTTCTCCAAGATAAAATGTTGCTCAAAATCTTTTCTCGCATATTTGTTGCTCCCAAAATTTCTAAAAAGAAAAATGTTTTATAAAAATAATCTCCTCACTTCTTGCTCACTTCTTATTTCCTTCCTCCCTTATGGATCCGAGAATGTTGAGTATCTTATTTATTACCTTATGGCAGCTCATCCTTCCATAATTAATGTGGTAGGATGCATTCATCTATGTCAATGAATTAATTGAGTGGCACTCCCCTCAATAGTATCCTCTGCAATAATTCACTATCCATTGCCAGTTCATTTTATCTTTAATTTATTTTTTTGGTTCTTTTCCTTTTCCATTTAGAGAATACTAATATTTAATTTAAACGCCACTTATGTTCTTCTTTAAAATAATTTTTAGGTGACATTAAATTTTCAATATTGCTCTTCAAAATATGGAAAACACCATTTAAAATTAACCATTCATTTTAATAACTATGTGAACATGTATTTGTTTAATGTAATATTAAGAGTAATATAAATATAGATTCATATTATTAATTTCGGTTGTATATTAGATGTGCAAGTCAAAGGAGATAGTTCAACAATTTGTAGTGTTTTATGGTTAAAATGTAAAATAAGCTATAAATACTTTAAAACTATATATGAGAGTGCACCTATAACCAGACTTGAGTCAAAATGGTGACTCGAATTCTAAATAGGTTATCTAACACTCGATGGTATTTTCACATCCTATAAAATACTAAAGTGTCTTGTCGTACTAAAACATATGTGTAAAACGATAGAAGCATCTTACCCATTTACTAGCATTATACCTATGTCATTGTTAAGGTTTAGGGGTACACATTTCCCTCTCTTTTGGTACCATAACTTTGTATCTACTCTCCTCTCTTTGATGATTCTCTCCCTCTAGTCCAAGGGAAATATATCCTGCAACCAACCCCTAACAATAACACACAAATAGTTAACCAGATCATCATATAAATTCAACATGATATAATAGATGAAGTGATAATCATATTGTTATCAATGATAATATTTATCCCAAATTACATTTAAATAAACAAAATTAAACACTATAGCAGAATAATTCACAACTCCACATAATCAATCACATATGTCAGTTATTACATCAAAATTTTGATACTTCAGAGAGGGATGTGACACATATTCATAATTATATCCATTGGGTAAGTCCTCTTTTTGGATCTTGAGAAGATGATTAGAAATCATGGTTCTAGTGTATTATTGATCTCCTTACCATCCTCCATTCAGGAGACATAACAGTAAGTACTCTTATTCTTCAAGAATACCTTTTCCATTCAACCAGTGCTTGATTTCATCTCACAAAGAGAAAGTGCTTCCATTTAGAGGATTATTACGTTTTCATTGAAGATTCTCGGGAATATTTAATACTATCAAATCCAAGAGAGCTCATGGTGTGATTTTTTTTACCAACTCAGGGGCATGGGTGATTTGAGTGCATGCTTCCTAATGATTAAAAGATAAGTTTTTACTTGTGTGGGAGACAAGATATATTTTTTGTTACAAAGATTTAATTTTTGTAGTCTATCATTGCTTACAGAGATCTAAAGTTAAATGAGAAGTTTCCAGTCATGACCAAAGATAAATATTCTAGATAATATGTGGAACATCATTTCTAAGTCAAAGAAAAGGCATGCTCTAATAAGAGAAGTAGCCAACGAAGATCCTATTCCGTTGCAACATTTGTCTCTAGAATGAGGGAAGAGAAAAACCTCATCCTAGATCATCTTCGTTTGATCACCATTTCTCTCTCTTCTTTTCTATCTTTAACATTCTAGTTCTCTATTGAGAAATAAATTTTGTGAAAGTGACTTAAGTCACTTAAAGTTTTCATTTCTTCTTTTCTATTTCACTTTAAGTTGAAAAGTCACATATGAAAGTGAAGAGTCACTTATTTTGGCTATAAATTGGAATGATCTTTATATTTCAAGGGATCATATTTTGCTCTCTTTAGTAATCTATATTATTTTATTGCTTTCATTAATATTTTCCTTCATTTTCATCTTGTCACTCAGTCGAGCACATGCTAGCATTTGTAAAAAGTTAAAGGACTTTTTTCCTTCTTTTTGGAATGAATATATCTTGATAAGTCTTTGTATTTATCTTACATTATCCATTTCATTATCTTGTTATGATGTTTTGTTTTCCTTTCCTATTTCCTCCAATGAAAACTAGAATCACCTTTGAGTTTTGGTTGATGAAATTTTAGTTTATCTCATTAATATGATTCCTCTTTTCATTTCTCTCTCTTCCTTTATCTACACATTATCCATATCGTATCTACCATTGCAATCACAACATGGGTGTTTCTACACAATCCCTGACCTCTGACCACACTGTATATTGGTCTAGTGTACATAGTTTCCATATTTCAATAAATGGGAACCTCCCCATTTCTAAGAGGAGGGACTTTGTCCTGCAAGTGTTGATGAGATTTCATATTTTTTCTCCCAACAAAATATTTCACCAACACATTGAAATAAATAATACATTATTTTGATGTTGTAAAATCAATGTTGGAAGTTAATTTATCATAATAGCTCCTTGTTTATTAGCCTTAAATTCCTTTTTAGTATTGTGTATTCCAGGATAAATAAATCTAATAAACTTTAAAAAGGTGTAAATAATTTCATAAACAAATTGAAAAAGGTTCCAAGATGGTACTGTTATGTTTGTGGAGCCTGTTTTCATGTTAGAGTGTGGTACACCTTCTATGTGTTACACTCAGGTATTTTTACGGTGGTCCCGCTCGCCGGTGACCGGGTCAGGGGGTTCGGGGGGGTGAAGCCCCCCCGATCGATGGGGGCTCGGGGGTGAAGCCCCCGAAGGAAAATTTCATGGGTGGTTTATTAATCCATGGGTAATGGGTAACCGTTATGGGCTGTTTTTGGACCCATGGTTTTTCGGTACCCATTGTTTTGATACCCGCGGTTTTTGCCCATTGTTTTGATACCCACAAATTTTACCCATTGTTTTGATACCCACGGTTTTTGCCCATGGTTTTGATACCCACGGTTTTTGCCCATGGTTTTGATACCCACGGTTTTGTATCAAACTGCTTAAGCAATTGTCTGTTTATATGGTCTTATGCATATGATAGATAGACAAGCAAATGTATTGCAGATGTGCTTTGAATTCGAGTGTGAATTCTGTAGAGTTTGTTGAGCATAGCTCCAAACGGATCTGGGTATTGTATTGAGAGAGTGGAGGCTTGTAATAAAATCTAAGCAAGTGATTCTTGGTGGACGTAGCCCAAATTGGGTGAACCACGTTAAATCTTGTCTCTCTGTGTTGTGTTATTTATTCTGCACTTTTATTTGAGATCTGTAATATTTTTTGCATATTAGTTTCTACTGTTGCGATTTTGTAAGGGATTATTCCGCATATTTTATCTCTTATTCCCTAATAGGTACATATCTAGTTAGGACCATACAAATCTAAGGAAATTTCGTACAACAATCATATGGTCCTACACCAGCTTAGTTACTATTTCCACTATTAATAATGAAGCATTTCTAGTCTCTAATTTGCCTTTTCCACTTGTGTGCACATCCAAATATCCATTTATGTGATTTTTACATCTAAGTCTTCATCTCCCCTTGTGCATTTGAGATATTTTTTCATAATTTATCATTATGGAAAGTATCAGTGTTGTTTTGATTTTGCATGGTTAATTGTGAATTAATTAGATCATAATAATATCTTGTAATAGACCTTTGCACCTATATATTGGTGTGGGATTTCCATAACATAATTTACTTAGGGTATAAACAACACCATGAGAAGATAAAAATGATCTCAAACATGGTTTCAAAATAAAATAAGAAGCTAAGAATAGAGTCAAAACACCAAATGAATGAAAACAAAGAGCAGAACTTCAAATGAATAAAATTGATGAAGAGAAAAAAATCACTTATCAAAACCCTTAATAAATTTCTATACACATTGCCAAAAACTGTTTGCAGAGTCCAAAATACCCAAAAAAAAAAATTGAAAGCATTTTAAAAACATGAGAAAATAGGGAGATGTGGTGTAATTTACCAAAATGAAGCATGGGGATTATTTAGGAAACATTTATAGCATCCCGTACGGGTTATTTTCTTGCCAAATAAAAAACTAGTAGCCTTAGCATCTATGAGGCATATATTTTGCATTAAACACCTAAAATATAGAAAATTAGAAGTTTGGAATCCCCTTAAACAATTCAATTTGGTTCATTCATGTTTGAATTCTTTAGAAATGAAAACCTCTAAAAAGATCCTCCAAGAGTGGGATAATAAATATTATATAAAAAATGAGAACACACACATTCTTTAAACGAAAATTGAAAGGTGTACAACAATACTAATATGAAAAAATAAAATCTATCCTAACCTATTGTAATAATGTACATAACATTATTATACGAAACCACAAACTGGCTGGGAGAAGTAACTCCCCTTTCTAATTATTCTAGGTCATGTAATGAGCTTTAAAATGGTTGTGGCAAGTGAGAGGATTAAGTATAAGGTTTATTACTCCCCCGCCTTTTAAATATCATATTATTTCACATAATAGACTCCTTATGCATTTGTCCTTTGTTTTGGTAGGTGTACTAGGTGAGTTTTTGTGCTACAAAAATTTTCCTCATGCTCTACAAAAAACATGATAGGGGGCATCTCTAAGTCAAGCTTTAAAAGGGCTTGTTGTTTTATAGGACATCCTTATTTTAGAGAAAAATAACTACATTTTCTTGGGATTTCATCATCCTTGTGCCCAACCTCATATATAGATTTTTTTTGGCTCATTCACCTCCTCTTCTTTGAATTTCGACTCTGATATGTTGGAAGCACAATGAATGAGAGGGGGGTGAATCAGTCTATTAAAACTTTTACTTCAATTATCTTAACTTGCATACATCATTCAAAGCATTTATTCAACATTCATTAATCAATGTGAGATTATTAACCATGAAACAACCATTCACAAGAACATGAAGCAAGAGAGTACACATGAACTCAAGATATAAAGTGGAAAACCCTCAAGGGTAAGAAAATCAATTGAACCTTTGCATATATTACACAACATAAATGAATTTTTTTAGTGAAGCACCCACTTCATAAGGAACACTAACCCATACAGCTTTAGTGAGACACCAACCTTACCAAGAGCACCAACCCCTATTTAGTAAGGCACAAACCCTACAAAGAGGATACAACCCCCTAAGATGACCAAGCACCAACTCATCCACATAAATATGAATATCACCTCGACCTTTTTGCTTCAACAATGTATTTTGATCATTTTTTCGGCTCTCTCTACTCAAAAACCCTCTCAAACAGCTCTCAATCTTTCTTCGTTCATCAATGCACCTAGAAATGTTAATTAGGTCAAGTGACCTTGTAGATCCTTATTTTTTGTCCTACTAATCTTTTCATACACTTATTTTCTATAATATGGAGCCCTTACAACACTCTCTCACACCTCTTCTTGCTTTCTCAAACCTCTCTCATCTCCACTAACACAAATGAGCAAATACAATTCACCTTTATACATGATTCTTACCTCAAACCACTCTAGGTCATAAAATACCACTATGACCATGCAAGTTCGGCCATATACAACATAAAAACACATTACATGACTTTATGAATTACTTTTCAAGACCCATATAAGTTGGAAAGATCCTTACAAACTCAAACATGAAACAAAAATCAAACAAGTACCGAAGTGAGAGGCATTTTGAGAAGTGAGATTGGGTATTCCTTCGATTGAAACCTTATAAATAAAGGTCATTTCAACAACATAAGAACATCAAGCTAGAACCAAAATTTTACAAACCATATAAGGTTCTCAAACAAATAGCAAGTGTAGATTACAAGTTAGAACTTCCACCCTCTTCCAAAATTCATACCATATATCATGCCTCCTGCTTGAAGAAAGTAATTGGTACCAAGCTTATCATCCAATTTGAATTACCAGAGTTAGATGAAGAAGGTAAGTTCATTATATAACCTGAGGGATTCATCAAGAAGATAGTGAAATAACTAAGAAATTGAGAAATTACATAATTTCTCATCAAATGGATCAATCTACCAGTTGAATGTGTGACATGGGAAGATGAACAATTCATGCTACAACATCCTAAGTTAATAATATTTGAGGGAAATGGTTTTTTGAAGGGAAATGGAATGTTATGTCCTTAACATTATATATTCATATGATTATTAAGGTTATGTAGTGCATAACCTGAACCTTTCATTTATTAGTTCTTAATAAATAATTTAGGCCAACCTAATTAGGATGAAAGGGTGTGACCTAATTAGGTGAAAGGGTATGACTCTTCATATTTATTTATATAAATATGGGTGGGTGTAATTCTCTCAAATTCATCACATATTAAATCATTTAGTCTATTTAATCATTTATTCTAATTTTTGGAAGTATCCCTCTCAAACTGGACTGTATGCGAGTAATTTGATAAATAAATATTATAACACATTTATCCTTGTCATGGTATAGAGTCCATTTCACATTTTTAGGAGCATAGTTATAGGTGTTACTCAATGATTCCATCTCGTTATCAAAAATTTCTACAATGGAGACATTAACAATCATTGTTACTAATGATTCAGGTTTGGTATGATCACGTTGATGAAATTGGTATGTGGTTAGCCCCTTTGAATTAAAGGGAAAGAAAAAAATTGTATCATTTTCAAGGATGTCAATTATAAGTGTAATTGATTTCATGGATATGGATATAATTGCTACTTGTGACTTTTTGTTCAAAGGAGAAGGTCTATTTTTAACCTCCACTCCCTTTATGGCTAGTGATTCTTATGGTGTTCCTTCCAAATCCAGTGAATAATACTTGGTTATAAAATTGGTGCTTATGATAAGTTTGTTTCCAGATCTGAAGGTTGGAAAGTCATCTTCTATATTTGTATATGTTATTTCCCAAGTTTCATAATTTTTGCACTTATCAATAGAAATAGGCCTATGTACTTTTTGTGTGGAGCTCATGATGTGTGTGTATTATCAGTTTATTCCTAAGGTTCCTCTAGAAAACATTAAATGGCCTTAGGTCACCCTATGCAACAATGAATATTTTCATACGGATGAATCATATTCATTGCAATATGGTAGAAGGGATGATTTTAATCTAATATATATAAGGTATGTTGAGGATAATGTTATAGTTCATGTTTATGTCAATAACATATGATTCCATCATAACCTTTTTAGGGCCAACAGTTACTAGATGGACTATATTCTAAAGGATGTGGCTTTAACACTATCATAGCCTCAAAATGTGTTCCATGTTAGTGAAAATTTGGTCTCACTATACCCAAAATTTCAAAGGAAGGAGAGAGGGAAAATATTTATAGTGATTCCATAATCAACCATTTCTCTCTTTACAAGGTTTTTGTATATTTAAACTTATAGGTAAAGAGTGGGATCATCTTTCCTTTCCACTTATGCATCAACTAGTAATTATCTTAATTTTAAAAAATTAACCCACATCTCTCATTTTTGCCTATCGGGAAACATGTCTAGATCAATATGATTTATCTGGGATTTTGAAGGGGTGTGATGTGGGCCAAGTGTCCAATTCCAACAACATAAGTAACATAATATGATTTGTATGATATTTTTTTTACTAGATCCAAAAATGATATGAGACAAAACATCTTTTTGAGATCATTTATTAGGTCATAATTCCCTACAAGCCTAGGAATATTTTAGGCCGTTCCTAATTTTTTTTTAAGGGAGGAGTAAATGGTTGATATTCTCTAGTGTAGGTGATGATGTTAGCTTCTTCATCATTTTCCATCTCTATGACACAAATCATACGATTTTTCCCTAGTGTTCCTAAGCATGGGTCTATGTCAGGGTTTACCACATTGGAATTAGAAGCTTCAATATCATGGGTCTTTGCTAAGATGACGTAGATAGGAAAGTTTTTTCGTATCATGTTCTAAGAAGTATGTTTGGTTTTTTTATATATAGATGATAATTTTCTATGGTGTACAACGACCAATTTGAACTGGTTAATTTTTGGTTATGTCAACATTTCCTAAAAACATCTTGTTAAATAGTTTTCATTCATATTCGGGGTGTCGCTACATAAACTTGTACTCTCTACAAAACCTAGTATCATAATCAATGACTCTATGTAAAATTAAGTAGAGGTTTGTATCATCTTCATGTGGCCCATAGTTATTTTTATAGTCACCCCCTTTTTGGTAGTTTTTCTTATAGTTTCCAAATTACTAGTTTTGATATGGGTTATTCATATTGTGATTCTAGTTTAAGGTTTGGTTCTTATTGTCACTATTCTTGTGTGGTTAGAATATACCATGTGGATGATAGGTGAAAAATTAAGATTATAACTATTCCCCATGTTGCAATTATTTTTTTCAAATTGATTTGGTACATTATTAGTTGCGTTCAGTTTTTTGGGTTGATCTGTAACACCCTCTATCATGGAATTTTGGTTATATTTTATGACCCTAGGACCTTGATGTCCTTTATTTTCTTTCATTTTTTTTTGATATCCTCCCATGTTTTGATTAGGAAGACATATTTCTATTGACACCATAGTTCATATGGCGAGTATTGATGGTGGCTTAACCAATCCTTTACACAATTTCTAAAGCCTACCTGTAAGACTTGTAAAGGAGTTTTTTACATGTCTTCCCTAGTATCCTTATTAAATGATTGGAGGAATAGGTAACACAACTCCCACTGGTCCATATAGGGTTAACTAGCTAAACAATGAATTACTTTCCACCACCATGTGATGAAGTGGTTAAAAAACGCATTTGGTTCTTGATTGATATGTAAGAACTCTCTTATATCAATCCTAAAGAGCTTGTTTATGTCAAAAGCCTTGACAAATTTGGATATAAGTTGTCAAAAGGAATGGATAGAGGCTTCAATCCAAGGAATTAACACCAATCAAGCATGATTCATTTGAGGATTGTAGGATTTGTTTTGCAACCACTTCATCCCAAGGGATGGAGCTCCCAAAATTTATTTGCATAGTCCTTGATGTTAACATTAGGGTCCCCCTTCCCTTAGGAATTTTAGCAAGTGGTTAGGTAGGAAAACCATGAGGATAACATGGTCAAGAGGTTCATTAATGCATTTATAATATGTCCCTATTGCAAAGAAATCCAAGGTGGATGTATCAATGTGGTTGAGAGGATTTGTATAAGCATCAGACAGAAATCAAAAAGGGATAAATTGCCCAATCTAAGTGGGAGGCATGTGGTACGTGGGGAAATTTCTATTAGGTTTTTCTTTCTTAAAGAATGTGTCATAGCATGATGGTGAGGCTTCTAATAAAGGGGCACCCATAAATGGTTGAATGGAATGACTCTAGAATGAAGAAGCACTTGTTGGTGAAAATATTGTATGGGTAAATAGAAACAACATGGTGGTATCCATATTATTAGGCATAGTTTAAGGAACAATGTTGTTGAGGCGTCTCTAAGTTTGATAAGCATATGGAAAAGGGGAACCCGTGCCTAATGTGTCAAATCCCATGAATATGTATCCCATTTTTGGTTTTGTTGAGAAGATAACATGTTGAGATTGGTGTGGTTTTTGGAGAAAAGTGGTGTGAATATCACCTTGATTATAGGTATGTGGGGCCACATTCTAACATAATGGTTGATGACTTGATAGGGTCAATCACCATCCAAATCCCAAATACACCACACCAATGTGGAGATGAATTCATTCATCATGGTTTATATGTTTTATCTATGAGCTTGACTTGTGAGAGGCTCTCTAGGAGAGGGATAGTAACCTATTATGAATTTTAATACATTTAGGCTCTCATGTAGAGTTTTTTGGGATTATTCGGTTTGTGTAAATGTATCTTGGTTGGTTGTGAAGGTGGAGGCATAGGAATGCAACTTGTTTAACACATCATCAATGATACAAAGTTTATCATTATTTTGATTGAACCACATGATGATTTCGTCATGAAGCATTTGAAGTATAAAGTATGGCCTTATCATTACTTGTGGACAAATTTCTAACCCATTGGTTATAATTTCAATATGGGGTTTGTGACAGATATCATGAATTTGAGTAGGGTCTCATAATTCCTCTAAAACAACATGGTATTTAAACTAAGGAATGTACATGGATGAGTTGTGAGCCTAACTATTTTTATAATAATTATCATTCCAATAGGAAATCAAGGGAGCTTGTTAGGATTGATCACATTTCATTAAGGTTTTGGTAGGGTCTGATAATTTTTATAATGTTTGGAGTTCATAGCATCATCATTGAGTTTTTAAAATCTTGCACCGTGTTAAATTTAGGTGTGTTCAGTGATATGATTAGTGATAAATAATATTTTCAACTAAAAGGGAAAAATATAAATGTAACTCAAGGTAGAAGAATATTTTTGGTGCGTTGACCACAACATATCTAAGCTAAGATGGTTGATATAATAATCCTCTCTCTAGATTAGGATATGTATACAAGAACATAGTGGAGTTAACATATAATCAAGATATTGAAAAGGGGGTGTGATTATGGTGGTTATATGTGAATCTAAAAGAGGGTAATCCACACTCAATTTTAAGGATCCTAATAGAGTGGCCTATAGGCTAAAGAAATATATAATGGTAATAAGGAAAAAAACTTATATGGTGGTTTTAATTACATTTTTTAATAAGCAAGAGTTATAAAGGAACTATATTATAAGTTATAGACATGTTAGTAATACATGATAGATCATAATAATCAATTAAACTATATAAAGGAAATATTATTCTACATGTTAGTAATATGTGATGTTTCCTTCCATGCTATAAGATTATATATTTTACAGGTGTTCCTCTTCAACATCCCAATAGTTCCATAACTTGTGCTCAACTATTTTGGTTGTATTCTTAATGCAACAATGTCCCCTCTGCATTTTTTTGATCTATTGGGTCATATGTAGTTATCTTTTTTATCTCATAACAACTCCATTCCACCATGTGTTCTAATGTATCCCTTCATTTCTTCTATGACATGGATATTAAATTCAATTATTATTAGTCTCATTGATGTCTCGAGATACCCTTATGTCGCACGATGGTCATGAAGCTCAATTTTTTTCCTCGATTGGTTGCAAAACTTAATGTCCAACCTATGTTGATGCAAGTGGGGAAGTAGTATATACCTTTTAAATACTTATGGCTTATAGTTGCTTCATATGGATGTTTTTTCCCTTTATACATATTGTTCACTAAAGATTAAATTTTGATGTCACATTAGATACTAAATTTCCTACAAGAAGGGAATTTCCACCATTCTTCACTCACATGAGCTCTAACTTGTTTTTAAATCACTTTCCCTCCAATTTATTCTTTAACGAAAAATTTTTGTTCTATTCTAAGGGAATTTTCTCTTTGGATTTGGGGGTTTCCTACTTTTCGACCAGTTCTTCTTCTATTTAAAATCAACTTAAAATTCCATCTTCTATGTATGGTATTTTAACCTCTATTTTGATTAATAAACACATCCATGACCTCTTTTTCAATCTAATGTAGTTGTTTATATTTCAAAAAAGGTTGAGTTATCATGGATTATATCCGCACTACTCTTTTCTCATATCTCCCTAATATTTAGTATATTGTTCTTATCTACTACAAAATTGTGATGTGTGCATGGACTATACTTGCATTTTTCTAATATATTGTCTTATCCTCAAGCACGTAGTGGAAGGAAGATCCATATTTCTCTCTTGGCACATCACCATTTCACTTTTTTCTCTACTTTCCTTCTCCCTTCCCCCGATAGTTGTTAGATTAGGTGGTTAGCTATATCATTAGGAGTACAAGTAGGTGAGAATCAAATCTCTATGGAGATTTACTTCAAGTCTCAAGTACCACACATGAGAAGAAATAACATGATTTTTTATTGAAACATATTTCACAAGCATATTCTTTCAACTTTCAATAGTGATGGCATGCCTAGAAGGACACTATATTCTTATTAAAAAAATTAATACTTGTCATAAACAAGAATCTTTAATTTTGATATCTACCTACATTTTGGTGTGTTCTTAGATAATTTGGTGTTTTGAACCCTACTTAAGCACCTATCGATTCCACTCCAATATTTTTTAAAGATACAGTGGCCATAAAACATGAGATAAATAATAACATGAAGTAGTGCTCAACAAGAAATATGTTTATAGTTTTTGCATATTTCTCTAAGAAAACAAAGTGGCCCTATTTAAAGGGAGACTTTCCCATCTACAGATCTCAATCCACTCCTCCACCAAATAGACCCTCCCCTACTTTTTTAAGGATCCTTTATCATATAACCTTCATGGCCACACATAGAAACCTCCCCTTTGTTACCTTCAATGGAGGAAGTTATTTAGCATTGACTTCCTAAAATGACATCCTTGTATCTTATCTCAAAATTCTTTCATACTTCACTAGAGAAACTTTAGACAACCCTATTAAACATATCCAAGACACTACTAATTTTTGCTCATTTCACCATGTCATCTAAGACAATGTTGTTATTATATTTTTAGCTTCTTCACTAAAATTTAAATCTCTTGACTAGTATAGAATGCTTCCACCTAACTCAATACATGACGAGGATAAGATGGGATAAATATTGTGCATTGTTCAAGAAAAGGGTTATAACATGTCTCATATGGAGAAACTAACCACCATCAAGAAGCATCTTATCAAGGCACCATATGATTTAAATTGTAGATTTCAGAAAACTTAGGACAAAATCCCACCTTGGGTATGACCTTATCCTCCCACATCTTTCCCGTTATTCATTGGGGCCTTCAATTTAGACATTACAGTCTGATTTAATAAAAATATAATTTAAGCTAAACCTTATATTATAATATAGTAGTAAATGAATAAGAAAAAAAGTACATATTTGGCCTAAATAATAAGTAATATAAATGTAAAACCCTAATTCCAAGAGGGAGAAAAGAAGACTTAGCTGATTCACAATAATCTCGAAGGTGTGCCAAGTTGGAAAATTTATAAAATAGGTAGGTGTATTTTCGCAACCAAGCCCAGAAAATTACAAAATTTTCGAAACAAGCTAGACAGGGGTGCTTGGGCCTTGTAGACCCTTTTTGGGCACCCGTGACTATGACAATGGCTAGAATGTGTTTTCCTTCTTATCATTTATATTTCGTTTCCCTTCATTGGTGATCATGTGTATGTCATTGTAATATCATCGAGTTTTCCTGAAACCCCAACGCTCACCCAATTGAATGAACTTACAATCCAGGTGATGCACTACATTTCAGACTCCATTTAGTTCTATGTGTGTGTGTATAATTATTCCCTAGGTGGCTATTGTACCAGACGCACTTGAATAGCAAGTAATAGCTAGATGTAGAAGATGTAAATAGATGTGTGCATGGAAAAATGTACTTCCCCTCCTATGAAGTGTATACAAAAGAATGTAGTCCCTTGTCCATTGAACAGTAACTAGATGGATGCTTTGATGCTCTTAGAATCCTCTTGGATGCAACCTTAGGTGATAGTAGTAGATGTTTAGTGTTTGGCCCTTTATTATAGTCACATAGCTTTGTATTTATATGATTCCCTTGTTTGAATTCTGTAATTAGCCACTAAAATTCTGACCCATAAGAAAACAAGATGCCTAACAGGTAAAAAAGACCCAAAAGATGCGAGCAAGATACAAAGAGGTCAGGAACGCCCAGGAGGATGGGGGCGCCTGGGCGCTGGTGTCCAAAATTAGAAAAATTAAAGTATCGAAATTCAGACAGGGCAGTAGGATGTGTAAGACCAAGAAGGAAAATAGAAAGAAAACAAAGAGGCCAAAGACAGTGGTCAATTAGTAGTTTTCTCACTTAGGAATCATATGAATAGTGGTATGTGGCTAAGACCTGGAAATGTACCCAAAGTGTTTGATTTATTGTCTATATTTGCCCTCACTTTATCTTGTTAAGTGAATGCTCGATAACATAAAGTAGATAAGAGATGCGTACCTAATAACCATGTAGATCGATGGTGAAAAGCATGGTGAAGAGACAAGAAAAAATCATTGAGTGATAAAAATGAAGTGTGGAAGTTGGAAAAGAGGAACTAACCCTAGGGGTGAAATATTATGTGTATATTTTGTGTTGTACCTATTGTCAATTTTGCTTGATGTGTTGAAGATGTGACTGATGCTTCCCATCAGGACAAACCTGCAAAATAGAAGAGCAAAAGAGTATTCAAAGTCGTTTATGTGAAAAAATTGATCCAAATACGTAAAAAGCATGTAAAAGTGTGTAAAATGCAAAAAGGAACATGTGCACCTGATCCGTGATGAGTGAAGAGTGTAAAAAGGATCTTGAAAATGTTGTAGAAGAAAAAAAAATTTGGACGATCTCATGCCACAGAAAAAGAAGTGTAGGGAGAAAGGTCTAGTTTTATTCTACATCCTTTGACTGCTTCCTGATGATGTATACACCACTACAGATGGTGTGTTCAAATCTAATCCATTTTGATCTAGTTTGATCCAACGTGAAAATAGAAAAAAGAGAAAGTATGCATATTGATTGTTGGAGGATTGTGCTTGTACTGAGAAAACTATTGTACAGACTATTTTAAACCATGTTGATCTGATAGAAATGTTGTAACTTCCCCCTGGTCATAGGCACCCATGCACTCATGTCTGTGTCTAGGTGTTGGCATCTGTGTTGTGCTAAAGACCCAAGTCATATTATGGGCCATTTTTATGACTGAAGGCTGTGTTGTACCGGTACTAAATTATGTTGTACTGTGATTGTGAACTGTTGAATGGGGTGATTGATTCACCCGATGATGTTCCCTCTCATTTAGGGTGCATGTGACATTGTTAGGAGAATGTGTCTCAAAGGAGGACCGACCATTGAAATGTGATTGATACCTTGAAGGGTGGAGGGAATGTGCTTGGTAGAAACCAAGGCACATGCTAGAAAAGTGGTTGAAAACAAGTTTTAGTACAAACAAGACAAACATGCGTATAGAAGAAAACATGTAATATAACAAGAAGACAATGTAAACCATGAAAAGTGGGTTTCAAACATGGGACATCACTCACAATGTCACAATACAATCAAGTCTAAAGTGGCCAAAAGAATACAGTGTGCACACATGACAAAGGGCATAGCCCGTAAAATATGGAAAAAAACAATAGTAGATAATAACAAGCAAGGTAACAGACAACCATGGTGGCAAATAGACCTACAAAGCAAATGTTGCACATGAAGAACCTGTTAGCATGTTAGAAAAATAGAAAGCATGTCAAAGCATATATGATCTAATATAGTAGTATGCTAGTATGAAATAGGAAATAGTATAAATCAAAACAATAGCATCTGTGATAAGTACGAAAGTAGATGCCCCAAGGAGACGCTATGGGACTAGTAATAGGTACAATTTCAAGCATCCATGTTGCGTGTAGAGATCTATGTAAAATTTGCATTCACAAATAGAAGGAAAGTGAATCCACACATGTATATAGAAATATAATGACATATAAATAGTTTTCTAGCATGTGTAACAAAGTGTGCATATAAACATAAGAAAGCAAGAGTAAATGCAACAAAGATATGCAGTATGTTGTGGATGAGATGGAATGGAATACAATATGATTGTAATAGGAGCAATGTGTCCCCCGATTGGATGTGTATGCATGAGATGAGATTAATTTATAAAATACCCCTCAACAGTCAAGAATGAACAAGAGAACAAGAGTGCGTGATCAAAAAATAGTTTGAATATGTGCCCTAGAAATATTTGATCGTGAAGCATAGAGAATGGAGAGTATGAGTGAGTGTGGTGAGGTTCATTTCAGATTGATACCATCATAATTCAAGTATGAACCATGGAACTAGAGTGTGCCATTGGGTAAAGAATGCAATGTGTAAAATTAGATGCAAGAAATATGTATTGTTAATATGTATAGTGTGTAGTGCATATGATGTGTGATAGAAGTTACAAGAAAGAGATTCCATGAATGCATGAAGTTTGAAATGTGTAGTGTGTGAGGTTCATGTATGTATTATTCCCTCAACAGTCAAGTGTGAACCTAAGCATGAGAGTACATCATAGGGTAATGATGATACAAGTGTATCAAGTGGTTTGAAAGAGCTTAGAAAAATGAATCATGAGGTGTAGAGCGTTAAGTGTGATAGAAGATGTTAGAGACAATTGATAGTGATAGAGGGGGGGAAATGTGGTTCCCCCCAAGTATGTCAATGATATAGATCTACATGATGATGTAAGAAATACTTTGCAACGATGAAGGCATTTGAAATATATCATAAGAAAGCATATTGTTATCACAATGTTGAGTAGGAGAAAGAGTAGGATCATGGTTGGATGTGGGGTCGAACGGAGGAATTCAAAAGAGGCCATCTAGAATTTTCTTTTCTTTCTTTACGATTGATTGATTGTTTGGTAATGTTGTCGAATATTTGAGTGGAGGTGATGTCGTAAGGATTTTGAGAGGTGATTGCTTAGGAGGTGGTGATGTGGAAGAAGACTTAATAAGAGGAGGTGATGGAGGACCGACCTTGAGAGGTGATTGCTTAGTTTGAGTGGGTTTTATGGGTAGCGCTTGAGTGATGGAAGGAATAACATTAGAAGTGATGGCACGATGCTCATTATATATAGATGAATAATATTTAGGAACCCATTAGGATGTAGCGATTGAAGATGGGAATGTAACAGAATGTTGTGTAGCAAATGAGATAAAACCTTGATGCCTAAGATGTTTGATTCTTTTTGTAAAGCATATAAATCATTGTCATTGTGCTCATTGATTCAATGATAAGAACAAAATGGGAGACCTTGATATTTGACCAGCTGATAAGGAGGATAACAATGTGTAGTCAGAAAATTGATCAATCGTTAGGTGAGGAGTTGTGGAAGAATATCATGTTGCTTAGTATTGAAATTAAACGTTAGAGGTGTAGGAAGTGATAATACTTGGGTTTCACCAATATGAGCACATGTAGAAGACATAGAATAAGGATGACAATAATAACTTGTGTGAGCCTGAGAAGTGCCTTTAAGATGTTGGATTTCATATTTTAGAGATGTAATCGTGGATTCCATAGACAGAAATTTATCTTGAAATAAAGAATGAAGATCTTGAATGGATTTGTAAATAGATTGATTGGAATTATAATCAAGAGATTCATCAGAAAGACGATAGAAGATAGCATTGAATTGAGCGGGTGGCATATCTCTAGGAAGATACATGGCGTATAGAGTTGTTTTAAGGACATATTTGCAAGGTGGATGCATTTGAAGTAATTCATGCAAAGAGATTTGACGAACCTTAGGAGCCATGAGAGAAGAAAATTGATGATCCAAGTGTGTTCAAATGAGTCGGGTTCACTAAATGTTTTAACAAAAATAGAATTTAAGCTAAACCCTATATTGCAATGTAGCAGCAAATGAATAAGAAATAAACTACAAATTTGTCATAAGCAATAAGAAATATAAATGTAAAACCCTAACTGCAAGAGGGAGGAAAGAAGACTTATCTAATTCACAGTAATCCCAATGGTGTGCCGAGCTAGAAAATTGATAAAACATGAAGGTAGACTGTCACAACCAAGCCTAGAAAATTGTAGAATTGTCACAAAAAGTTGTACTGGGGCACCTGGAACATGTTAGGGGCACCTGAGTGTTGTAAACCCCTACTAAGCACCCATGACTGCGACAATGGCCAAAAAATGATTTCTTCTTGTGTACTTCATATGTCTATATTGCTGCCCTTCACTACAAAGAGAAAGAGTACCTGTCGTTGTAAGAACACATAAAATTTCAAAAGAAAAAGATGAAACTCAAAATAGCGTGGTCACTGACTGGGTGAACTTATGATTTAGGTGTTACACTACATTTTAGACTCCATGTAGTTCTTTGTGTGTGTGTAGAATCGTGCCCTAGGTGGCTCTTGTACCAAACACACTTGAATAGAAAGCAATAGCTAGATGTAGAAGATATAAATAGATATGTGCATGGAAAAATGAACTTCCCCTCCTATGAATTGTATGAAGAATAATACAATCCCTTGTCCCTTGAATGGTAGCTATATGGATGTTTTGATGCTCTTAGAATTCTCTTGGATGCAACCTTAGGTGATAGTATTAGATGATTAGTGTTTGGCCCCTTATTATGGTCACATAGCTTTGTATTTATATGATTCCCTTGTTTGAATTTCATAATTAACCACTAAAAGGCTGACCCATAAGAAAACAAGATGTCCAACAACTAGAAAAGACCCAAAATATTTGAGCAAGATACAAAGAGGTCAGGGCACCAAGGAGGATGGGGGTGTTTGGTTGATAGTGTCCTCGTTGGGTGTTGGTGTCCAAAATTAGAAAAGTTGAAGTATCAAAAGTCATATTGGACAATAGGGTGTGTAATACCAAGAAGGAAAATCGAAAGAAAGCAAATATGCCAAAGATAATGGTCAATTAGTAATTTTCTCGCTTAGGAATCATATGAATAGTGGTATGTTACTAGGACCTAGAAATGTACCCAAAGAGTGTGATTTAATGTCTACATTTTCCATCACTTTAAGTTTTTGAGTGAATTCTTGATAACAAAAAGTAGATAAGATATGTCTACCTGATAACCATGAAGATTGATGGTGAAAAATGTGCTGAGGAGACAAGAAAAAAGTGTGGAGTGATAAAAATGAAGAGTGGAAGCTAGAGAAGAGGAAGTGACCCTAGGGGTGAAAGCTTATGTGTATATGTCACGGTGTACTTGTTGTCAATGTCACTTGATGTGTTAATGATGTGATTGTTTCTTCCCATAAAGATGGACCTAAAAAAGAGTATTCAAAGTCATTTGTGTGAAAAATTTGATTCAAATATGTAAAAAAAATGTAAAAGTGTGTAAAATGCAAAAAGGAACATGTGCACCTAATCCGTGATGAGTGAAGAGTGTAGAAAGGATCTTGAAAATGCTATAGAAGAACAATTTTTTCTGGCGATCTCGCGCCACAGAAAAATAAGTGTAGGGAGAAAGGTATAGTGTTGTTATCCATTCTTTGACTGCTTCCTGACGATGTATACACCACTATAGATGGTGTGTTCAAATCTGATCCATTTCGATCTAGTTTGATCCAACAAGAAAATAGAAAAAGGAGAAAGTATGCATATTGATTGTTGGAGGACTATGCATGTACTGAGAAAACTATTATACAGATTGTTGTGAACTATGTTAATCTGACAGAAACGTTGTAACTTCCCCTTGGTCATAGGTGCCCATGAGCAAGGGCACCCAGACACTCATGTCTTTGTCTAGACGTTGGAATCTATGTTGTGTTAAAGACCCAAGTAAGATTCTGGGCCATTTCTCCGACTGAAGACTATAATGTACCAGTACTGAACTGTGTTGTACTATGACTATGAATTGATGAATGGGGTGACTGATTCACCCGATGATGCCCCCCTCGTTTGGGTTGCATGCGATGTCACTAGGATAATGCAGCCCAAAGGAGGACCAATAATTGAAATGTGATTGATACCTTATACGGGGGAGGGACTAGGTTTGGTAGAAACCAAGGCACATGCAAAAAAATGGTTGAAAACAAGTGTTAGTGCAAACAAGACAAATACATGTATAGAAGAAAACATGTAATATAGCAAGAATACAATGTAGACCACGAAAAGTGGGTTTCAAACTTGTGACATTGCTCACAATTTCACAATGCAATCGAGTCCTAAGTGGCCAAAAGAATACAGTGTGCACACAAGACAAAGGGAATAGCCCGCAAACAATGGAAAAAAACAATAGAAGACAATAGCAAGCAAGGTAACAGACAACCATGGTGGAAAATATACCTAGAAAGCAAATGTTGCACATGAATCACCCATTAGCATGTTAGAAAGATATAAAGTATGTCAAATCTTCTATGATCCAATATAGTAGTACACTAGTATGAAATAGGAAATAGTATAAATCCGAAAAATAGCACTTTTGATATGTATGGAAGTAGATGCCCCTAGGAGCTGTTGTGGGACTGGTAAGAGGTACAGTGCCAAGAATCCATGTTGCGTGTAGAGATCTGTGTAAAATTTGCATTCACAGCTAGAAGGAAAGTGAACGCGCATGTGTATATGGAAAGATAATGACATATAAAATATTTTTCTAGCATTTGTAACAAAGTCTGCATATAAACATAAGAAGGCAAGAGTAAATGCGACCAAGATATGTAGTATGTTGTGGATGAGATGGAATGAAATGTAATATGAGTGTAATGGGAGCAACGTTACCCCTGAGTGGATGTGTATGCATGAGATGAGGTTCATTTATAAAATACCCCTCAACAATCAAGAATGAACCAAACAACAAGAGTGCGTCATTGGGAAATGGTTTGAATATGTGCCCTAGAAAGATATGATCGTGAAGCATAGAGCGTAAAGAGTGTGAGTGAATGTGGTGAGGTTCATTTCAGTTTGAGACCCTCATCATTCGAGTATGAACCATGGAACTAGAGTGCATCATCAAGTAATGAGCAAAGCGTGTAAAAGTAGATGCAAGAAAGATGTATCATGAATATGTATAGTGTGGAGTGGATATGGTGTGTGATAGAAGTTGCGAGAAAGAGATGACATGAATGCACGAAGTGTGAAAGTGTATTGTGTGAGGTTCATGTATGTAGTATTCCCTCATTAGTCAAGTGTGAACCAAAGCACGAGATTGCATCATAGGATAATGATGATACAAGTGTATCAAGTGGTTTGAAAGAGCTTAGAAAAATGAATCATGAAGCACGGAGCGTAAAGTGTGATAGAAGATGCTAGAGACAATTGATAGTGCTGGAAGGGGGGAAGTGTGGTGCCCCCCAAGTATGTCAATGATGTAGAGCTACATGATTATGTAAGGAATACTTTACAATGGTGAAGGATTTTGAAATGTATCATAAGAAAGCATATTGTTATCACAATGTTGAGTAGGAGCAAGAGTAAGATCAGGGTTAGATGTGGAGTCAAACAGAAGAAGTCGAAAGAGGTCGTCCAGAATTTTCTTTTCTTGCTTAGCGAGTGGTTGCTTGTTTGGTAATGTTGTATGAGATTTTATTGGAGGCGGTGTCGTATTGATTCTAAGAGGTAATTGCTTATGAGGTGGTGTCGTGGAAGAAGACTTAATTAAAGGAGGTGATGGAGGACCAACCTTGAGAGGTGATTGCTTAGTTTGAGTGGGTTGTATCGGTAGTGCTTGAGTGATAGAAGGAAGAACATTAGAAGTGATGACACGATGCTTATTAGATATATATGAATAATATTTAGGAACCCATTGGGATGTATCAATTGGAGATAGGCATGTAACAAAATGTTGTGTAGTGAATGAGATAAAACCTTGACGCCCAAGATGTTTGATTCTTTTTTGTAACTCATAACAATAATTTTCATTATGTCCGTTGATTCAAAGATAAGCACAAAATGGGAGACCTTGATATTTGACCAGACAATAAGGAGGATAATAATGAGTAGTTGGCAAACTGATCAATTGATGGGTGAGGATATGTGGAAGAATATCATGTTGTTTAGTATTGAGATTAAACATTAGAGGCGCAAGGAGCGGTAATACTTGGGGTTCACAAATATGAACACATGTAGAAGACATAGAATGAGGATGAGAAGAATAACTAGCATGAGCCTGAGAATTCCTTAATATGTTGGATTTTATATTTTAGATATGTAATCATGGATTCCATAGCTTGAAATATATCTTGAAATAAATAATGAAGAGCTTTAATGGAGTTACAAATAGATTGATTAGAATTATAATCAAGAGATTCATCAAAAATACAATCAAAGATAACACTGACTTGAGTGGGTGGCGTATCTCTAGGAAGATACATGGTGTATAGAGTTGTTTGAAGAACATCTTTGCAAGGTGGCTGCATTTATAGTAATTCATGCCAAGAGATTTGACGAACCTTAGGAGCCATGAGAGAATAAAAATGAGGATCCAAGAGTGTTCAAGTGATTCAGGTTCACCAAATGATTTAACAAAAATATAATTTAAGTTAAACCCTATATTGCAATGTAGCAGCAAATGAATAAGCAATAAAGTACATATTTGGCATAAGCAATAAGAAAGATAAATGTAAAACTCTAAGTGCAAGAGGGTGGAAAGAAGACGTAGCTGATTTGTAATAATCCCAAAGGTGTGCCGAGCTAAAAAAATTATAAAACAAAAAGGCAAATTGTCACAACCGAGCCTAGAAAATTATAGAATTATCGGAACAAGCTCTGAGCACCCGTGAGTACGATAATGGCCAAAAAAAATGATTTCTTCTGTGTCACTTCTATATCATTTCCCTTCGCTATTGATCGCTTGTATGTCGTTGTAAGATCACTAAGTTCGCCAGAAACTCTGGCAGTCCTGACTGAGTGAACTTATGATATGGGTGTTGCACTACATTTCAGACTCCATGTAGTTCTATGTGTGTGTGTAGAATCATGCCCTAGGTGTCTCTTGTACCAGACACACTTGAATAACGAGCAATAACTAGATTTAGAGGACAAAAATAGATGTGTGCATGGAAAAATGAACTTCCCCTCCTATGAAGTGTATGCAAAAGAATGTAGTCCCTTTTCCCTTGAATGGTAGCTAGATGGATGCTTTGATGCTATTAGAATTCTCTTAGATGCAACCTTAGGTGATAGTAGTAGATGCTTAGTGTTTGGTCATTTATTATGGTCACATAAATTTGTATTTATATGATCCCCTTGTTTGAATTTCGTAATTAACCACAAAAATGCCAACCCATAAGAAAACAAGATGCCCAACAGCTAAAAAAGACCCAAAACATGCAAGCAAGATACAAAGAGGTCGGGGGTGCCCAGGAGGACGAGGGTGCCTAGACGTTGGTGTCCTGGATGGGTGTTGGTGTCCAAACTTAGAAAAGATGAAGTATTGAAAGTCATACTAGGCAGTAGGGTGTGTAAGACCAAGAAGGAAAATAGAAAGAAAGCAAAGAGGCTAAAGATAGTGGTCAATTAGTATTTTTCTCACTTAGGAATCATATGAATAGTGGAATGTGACTAGGACCTAGAAATGTACCCAAAGTGTGTGATTTAGTGTCTACACAGTCATGATCTAGACTATGGGTGACATGGTTTTACCTGGTGCTTATGAGGATTTCGTACTAAGTGAAAATAGCCTAATTCAAGATGGGAAAATTTATTTTATAGACCTTATGCCTCTATTTCTTGAAATGTGAACTACTAGCACCACCCAACCACAATCTATGCTCACCATTACCCACCAAAGAATGTTAAACTTGTTCCCATTGCTTTTTCTAATGAGCTAGAGGAACTTAAAACCATATGCAGAAACATTGAAAATAAGCTAGCCACCATCAAAAGGCAACAATATTCCATCTCTATAACCCATCTTAGCATTTAAACATATTTCAAAATCAAGACCATACAACCAAGGTAAATTTTAAGGCCCAAAAAAAACTCGTAGAAACTATTTGGCGAATATTCAAAAACCACACCTTGGATCATTAAATTATATTTTATCAAAAATATATATAAAGAAAACAACACCAAAGACCGGTAGCAAATACTACCAGTCAACAACATGCATTGTCAATTGGCAGCATGTTAACGGTCAGTAGCATGCCAACGGTGGATAGCATACTACAAGTGGATAACATGCTACCAATCGACAACATGTTATCGGTCAGTAGCATACTTGTCGACTAATAGCATGCTACCAATCGACAACATGTTATCGGTCAGTAGCATACTATCGACTAATAGCATGCTACCAGCCACTAGCATGCTATCAGTTAGTCAATCCCATTAGCCATTAAAAGCAATTCAAACTGCTACATACTAGTTATCTACACATCTTAAAAGCCAATAGACTAACACTCTGTGATCATTGATTCCTATTGAAGACTACAACCTGTTGTAGTAAGAGATTTGACAGTTGAAATTAGACTAACAGGGTTTCGTTGAAATCATCTGGCCAAAAAACATTTCACGTTTTGAAGACTTCAAGAGCGATCATTTTTTGGCTAAAGTTGGAGAAATAATGAATTTTATGATCATTTCAGTTACTCATACGAGTGACGTTGATATTGAGGAAATCCAGTTACATGCTTCTATTTTCTTGAGTTTATGGAAAAGATGGATTTGGGTTGTTTTTGGACAACGGAAGAGGGTTAAGTTGTTAATATTACTAGATTACCATATTAGTTGACTTCATCAAAGGGCATGGAGAATGGATGTGTAAGTTATTGGACTTTTATGTAGGAATTCACAGACCTTTCGTCACTGATATTTTTACTACATGAATAGTTGACATGAAAATGCATTGTGTCGTGGTTTACATTGTTTCTATTCTATTGTGTATTTCCTATGTCAGTATAATTTTTGGAATCACCATGACACTCTTCCACTAGTTTACTGCAGTATTTGATAGGAAACATCTGGCCCATCAGCTTATGATGTTACTTACATTGTTTTAGACAACATCAGTTAAATGCTCAAGAGAGTGATTTGGGTTTCACGTCTTTTATGCCTCTAGGAGAAACTTATGATCCTTTCAAAGGTTATTTGGTGAACGATTCAGTTGTTGTAGAAGAAAATGTTTTCGTCTGAAAAGTTGATAGTTGTTGGTAATATGACTCGGAGAAAGTAACATGATTTTTGGGACTCAAGAATCAAGGAGCTACTTGCTTCATGAACTCACTTCTTGAAACATTATATCACTCTTCACAGAAAGGTTGTTGTCCTTTTTTACACTAGATCAGACAAGCAATAGTTATTGTCATTATCTAGCATTCATGGTTATTTCCTTTCATTTCCTTTCCTACATGCGTTGATTTTTACTACTCATAGTGTGAGTAATTGAAGTTTTCATTTCCTACATTTTGTTAATTAGTTGGCTGTAATTTGGTTTCTGCATCATAGGTTATGGGCTTCATAAGTGTATTAATGTAATGATGATCGTCTCGTTACTTTTAAATGATTATAAGGTTGTGTATGACATGCCTATAAATTAAAATGACATTCCATCTAGTAGCATTCCATTGGCCTTACAGAGTTGTCAATTTGTCTCTATGTGAAATTTCTTGTACAGATCAGCAGCTTGATGTCAAAGGGTGCCGAGACGTCTATGCATCATTTGATAAATATGTTGAAGTTGAATGCCTTGAGGGAGATAATAAGTACCATGTTGAAAAACATGGTTTACAAGTTGAGAACATTTTATTTTATGCTTTCTTGTGTGTGAAGTTCGTAAGAATTTGCTTGCTTGTTTTTTGAATTGTTAGGTCCGCGAGTGATTTTAACCAATAGATGTTTGAATCTGTGTCCTGCATATTTTGTTGATGTTTTAATCTTTCAATAACCAGCAAAACATTTTATCTAAATCATTGAAATAATAAGTACTAATGTACTCTAGTGCTTTCAGGAAATTGATTTTCCTCCTATGCTACAACTTCAATTAAAGCGATTTGAATAAGAGTTCATGCATACGATAGTTAGGGTGATTGCATACCAATATTTTACTTGCATGTAGATTATATTTTTCTTGCTTCAATTCGTGAATCATCAATATGATTATGAGATCAGTCTTGTGCATGTGATCATTTGTCTCTTGGTTGCCATTATTTATCTATGATATTTTTGTATGCAAGCACTAGGCATTTATGTATTATTCTAATACAATTTTTTTAGTGTTATAATTGAGTGTGCTAAGGTTGAAATGATACAAATTTTAGACTCTCTTAAAAAGGCCCAGCGCAGAATGTATAACTACTTCTCCATTAGGCAATTCATATTTTTGATGATAGCTGTAGAAAACACTCTGTACAAAAAACCATGAAACTAAGATTTTTTTTTCTTAATGGGCAATATGACAATATGGTATGGATTGAATTTGAAGCTCCATGTCAATGGGATGCATCTCTTTAAATTCAAAATTTAAAATGTTTGAGGAAAGATGTGAGATTACTATAAAGACAACCATATTTGAAAATGAGAATAATTTCTATTCTGTTGGACATTATGCGAATATTAGGAATCTTATATACTTAAAGAGGGTTAAGAAATTAGTTTTCGGCCTAACTTAGTTTTGGTTTTTGTAATGTAGTTTCCAATTCTCGTGTTCAAGTTCAGTTTAATTACTTTTTCTTAGCATTCCTTATGCCTTCTATAGTCAGGGACATTCCCAATTATCACATACCTAGCTTTTAGAATACTTGAGATGGTATCACTGATCCTAAATAAAGGACTGCAATAGTAACATGTCAACAAGAGTATTAGATATGCATTTTGACAAAATGCTTGGTATTCCAATTTTTCCACCCTTTTACTTCTCCACACTCTCACTTCTCCGGCATTTAACCCCTTCTTCTTCACCCTTCTTCCTCTCCTATTGTTTCTCTCTCTTGAATTTGACAACTTCAAAAGATTCCCTTCGGTGTTTCCATCGTACATTTCACGTACGATTGCTAGTTTTTAAACGTTTCAATGTTATTCAATTCATCAAAACATAATAATTATTGTATAACTTTGATAAATATATATTTATTTTCTTCAACAATGTTTGTAATGTTGACTTTATCTATAAATTTCTAATTCTAAATTAGAAATATGTATTTTAATTTTGTTTTAAATATTATATATTGATTACAATGTTGAATTTTGAGATATAGAATTTTTATTTCTTACTAAATCATAAATAACATCGAATGTTTATTTGATTTCTTGGTGGAGCATTAAATTAATTCTCACAATTTGAATTTAAATTAAAACTCTATTAATGACAAAACTTAAATCCAACATTATAAATAGAGAATATGAACAACACCTCTTGTAAGAAGGGAAATAGTTACTACCGGTAGGTAGCATTATGGATGATACCAACCAGTAGTAGCCATAATGCTAATAAATGGCATCATCCATAATGCTACCATCCAGTAGCATTATGGATTCTAGTGTGTTGTTAACTAGTAGTAGAAAGAATACTACCGACTAGTTGCACATGATTTGACCGCACTAATCAGCAACTGCCACATGTCCAAATCCTTTATGTATAGACAAAGAGCCTTGTTATTTTGACTTTTTGCAATCACTCCCACCTGTAACCAATGAGAAAACCACAACACCTGCCCCAAAATTAGAGTTACACTTCCCATTTAAAAAAGAACCTCCTAACTTTAACCCAATACCCATTTATTTGTTGCAAAAAAATGTCTCATCAAAATAAATCCAAATCACCTACCCAAGACCTTCACCTACATAAATTTGTATACATGAACCTTGTATTTCTTAACTCCACATGCTTCTAGCAGATCCCGATTATTTTTCACAGTGGATAGAAGCTGCAAGTTTTATGATCCTTGTGTATATGCCACAATTTCAAACAGAAAATAAAACCCGTAACTACCTGCTAACCAATTATAACATTGCCTTGGGTACTTTTCACATTCAACTCCCCTCCCACACACTGTCGTTTGGAATGTCCCCTAAAGACATTGAGCATTTGATAGGACTACCACACAAAGATGTGGATCATGTGACAACAAAGGTCATATTAATGGACAATGACATCGAGTGAGTATCACTACAACTTGTCTATTGATGCAGCTACTGATAAGTTTTTTCATAATCATATTACAACATTTTTTTGGTTTACCCATTTTGATTTATTATTGTGTTAAATATTTAACAAATTTGTGTTTCCTTACACTTACAGCTTCCCCAAATATTTCAAAAAAGGAATTTCAATACAAGTTTCAATCACCATTTTTTGAATGATATGGTGGACTTTTTCTAGACTAGAATTAGTTTGCAGGGCCGACATATGGACATTTCAAACTTGACCTTGGCTTATATCGTGTGAACCCTTGGCAGACAGAAATATGATTGGATCACATGCTTATCCTCCAAGAGAAAAAATAACCTGAGTTATGTTCTTTTGAATGTCAGTGCTTGTATTAGATCCACAATTTTATTCTTGCATTATATTATGAATCTCTTTATAATTTACACAACACCCCTTCTCTAATAGCACTCCACATAAATCTCACATCTATGTCCATAACAATTGAACAGCATGAGGTGAGTCCAAAATTTATTATTATTTGTTTCATAATAATTATCATTCATTTTTTATATTTGGTTATAATTTATATTAGATATTAATAGTCTGTTAAATTATAATGGGTCATAGTTCTTGAAGTTGCTTCCTGAAGAGAGGTTACTATGAGAGGACATTACCCACCAAAATTTAGAGATTTAGTTAGCATTGGAGAGGATCCCAAGAAATCAACACCATAGTTAAGAACTTTTCAAGTAAAATGGATGATAAGTTCATTCACACCTTGTCTAATCGACACAATTACCATGTCGCTACTCGCAGGTATGTACATATTTTTATTTGTTTTAATGTATATATAACTTCGTAGAAATATTAGCTTTAAGTTGTTTATAAACTTGTGTTACACCCACCTCCAATAGCACAGGTATATATCCTCATGGTAGTCCGACTAGAACAATGTACGAATTTGATGAAACACGGTATCAAGAACACTTTTCAGCACCTCAAGGTGTGTTTCCCATTTAAGTTATAATTTTTAATTTATTTTTAGTTTGTTATATTTTTAAAATGAAGAAACTAATAAATTCAAATTTTTAATGGTTAATTAGGGTTTGATCACAACTACCACTCCTAGTCACTTCGCTCTACTCCTCAACCACAACAACATGCTCCATCTGAATCATAGCTACAAACTATGCATATAAGTAATGTTTTTTTATCAAAAATGGTTTATAATTTTTAAGTATTCTATTCTTATTATGTTTTTCATTTCAATTTTTTGATATGATTTACGATTCCAATGCATCCTCCCCCTCCAAATCCATCCGTTAGTTTGAGAAAGAAATATGTCGTCGTCATCATATAATGTCAAAACAAGGGTATTGGGAAACATATTTTGTTTCCTACAACAACTTCAAGCAGGGGTACCCTTAATTTGCATCTGATTTTACAACTTTTTTGTTAGGCAATGTTCATAGTGTATGGGGTACTTTTATACTAAATGAAATTGATTTGGGTGAGGAATATATTGGGATTGAAAGCAGGGTGGAGGCCCATGGAACTTTCAATCCACGAGTCATGATTCATCAGTTAAGGAAACCTTCTCCAGTAAGAGAACCAACATCAAGAGCACCTTCTCCAAGAGAAACTACCTTAACAAATGATGGAAGAAAAAATTCACTTAACAGTATTTTTGATAATAATTGCTTAGCCATTGTTAATCATATGGTAACCAAGGATATTGAACAATTGAAATTGCGAGAGTTTAGGGCTAAAT
This sequence comes from Taxus chinensis, assembly GCA_019776745.2. Lineage (NCBI taxonomy): Eukaryota > Viridiplantae > Streptophyta > Pinopsida > Cupressales > Taxaceae > Taxus > Taxus chinensis. The sequence goes on along the minus strand of CM034146.1, from coordinate 312,540,027 downwards.
ATTTAATAAAAAATAACGCCCAATTTCCTTGCCACTCCTATAGACATTTATTGTATTCTTTGGTTCAAAATGAACCGGAAAAGTTTGATATTTTGATGAAGCAGGTTGTATCTGGTATTTTTTTTATTTCAAATGCTTGCAATGATAATTTGTTAGATAAAATATTGAAGAGAATTGAGAATTTAAATGCAGAAGCACAAGCCTACCACAATATGTGGTCAAGAGACAAGAGTCTTGTAGTTATTGTGAATGTGGAGAAAGAAAAGGCATTGGTAAGTTTTAATAAATTTTCAAATAGGATTTATTGTATTTTTAAATTTTATTAATTATTTTTTGTTTTTTAAATGAAGTCAAAGTATCATAATTTAAAGAATGAGGCAACAATGCGTGATGTTCATTTTAGAAGTACAAGAAAAATTTTAACTGCAGTTGTTGATTTGAAGCAAACTCTTGTTAATTTAAACAAGCGGAATAATTCCTTAAGAATGATCATAAAGGGTAATGGAATAAATCCTAAAATATTGTTGAAGAAGAAAACAAAAGAAGATCCAATGTTATTGTCAGTCAGTGATGCAGCCAATCTAGAACGTAAAATAGTTTATAATATCAATGCACTCGTGAAGGATCTTGTTCAGTCCCAAGTATTAAAGGAATGTTATGGTACAAAAGAGTCGGTAGCACAAACAAAAACTCCACTACTTAAGGATGAAGCTACACTATGAAACTAAGAAAAATGACTTTTGTAAATCTAGATTTATAAACAGATTTCAAAACATTTGCTTGTAAAAAAAAATTGTATTCAACTATAAATAAATATAGTGTTCTTATAATTTTAATCTTTCTTATTATATAAAAATATTGAGAGTTTCAATCTAGGTTTGTGTTGTACTTGTATTTTATTCATGTGTAAGTTCTTCATATAAAATAATATTGTGATAAAAAATATTTAATTATGTATGATATTAAATTATTTTCAATTTCAAAATTGTTTGTAAAGTTGGATTTATCTCTTAACAAAATAATATGCTAAGTTATTATTTTGTATTTAAAAGGCATCAAAAAATAAAGATACTGAAAATATTATTCAATAAAGACCACCACAATATAATAACTAACAAGTTACAAACTTATAATGTGATATGAAATTTGACTTCTAGAAATATTATGTTCATAAATCTTTAGTCAAAATCAGGTAGCTCAAACGATCCTTGAATATTTAGTTCTTCAAAACTCAAACTATTATCTAACCTTTCATTGTTATATTCAGTCACAGTGTCAATGTTTATGTCTTCTTTGTTAGACATTGTATTAGTATTACAGACCCCTCTCATTTCTGCAAGAGAATTCCATATTGTCATTGCTCTTTCATGAGGAAATGTGTCAACGGTATATCATGAAACATACAATCTCAAACAAGTCTCAATATTTTTATCCAATTTGTTTCGATATTTTGATTTAACAAATGTTAATAAGATAAATACTCTTTCATCTTCCACCGATCCCAATATCATAGTTTGACATAATTCATACAATCAAAAATACTCACTAATGTTTTCATGTAGGATGCTACTAGGATACAACTTTTTCCATAACTATGTAATTGCATCATTATTAGGCGAACCAACTCCTAAAATTTAATTGGAACCTAAAAAATTTAGGCAACCCAGTCCTAATCCCTACCCTAATAATTTTCTAAATAAAAATTTCAAAAACCGGAATATTTGTGAATTAACGAATATTCGCCACTAAAATTTATATTTGATTGCAACAACAGTTTTTTGTTATGTCTAATCTAAGAAAGGTTGTAGTCCCCATTTAGAACTACATGGTTGAAAATATGAAATAGTGTTACCCATATGGGTTGCCGCATGATTCCAATAGTTGTGGCTATGGGAACGTAAGCCAATAATTGATGGTGCAAAGCTCCATGACACACTAAAGCCTAAAATTGAACCAATTTATACTCTGATGATGTCACCTTAGAGAAATCTAGCATGTTGGTTGGAAGATGAATTTTGTGCAAGAATTACCAATGGTTCTGGAGCATTAAGGCCTAAAGTTCAATCAAACTACAACACACAAGAAAATAAAAGGACGATGGAGCAAACTATTTAAACCATGACATCCCTTATCATCCTTTTTAACATACTATAGCCTATCATAGAAATGATAACTCCGAACAAGGTAACTCTACCACCTAAATATTCACCCTCCATAGCCACATGGATGTCTAAAAACTTTTATCCTTTGATGGAGAATCCAAAGAAGGATCGGTTTGCATATAACCTTGATATAGGTCCCAACTTGGCTTCTTGGGTTTGTTTGATCAAATGAAGAAGACCAATGTGAGTGTCACAATGTGGGATACCCTTGTCATGCCTAGATAGATGGGTCTTCCAAGTTGAAGTAAGTAGACAATGCCCCCAAGCTAACAAAGAAAGAAACTTCATAAGTTACCAACCTCTATCAGTTAAACCCGGTTATGGAAGGAACTCAAGATAAACCTCCTCCTTTCTATATTTCTCTTATTCTTGGGAAACTTGTCCACAATTGCACGATTGAATATGGAACAAGTACCTCTATGATGCCCAAACAAGTAATCGAGGTTTTGTATACCAATTACAAACTTATAAGAAGAGGATTTATCCAATTATATGGCACTATTGTCAAGACACTAGGCTTCATCAAGGAATTGAGTCTCACTTTACATGTTTTCCCAAGCATAATTGTGCCTCAATAAATAGCGGTCATTAATCTTCCTCCCATGTTTCTAATATACATGTCTATATATTTCACCACAAAGACAGATGGATATCTTTCATTAAACTAGTCTCACGTGCTTTTTAGAACTAGATATGGCACCAAGGTAACTATTTAGAATGATCATATTACTTATCTCCATGTGCAAACCTTTGATCTACGGCCTATAGAAGTGAATTGCACCATCTACGATGAGTAAATCGAATAATCTTCCACTCTTGATGAGCCACATGAGGGAATACTCAATTAACAACTAAACTAGTGGTCTCAAGATATATGGGAATTCAAACCTTATGACATTTTTTAAGAATGTAGCATGAGTACATATTGTATCCAAGAGGAATGTGTGAGTGTTCTAAGGGTTTTCAAAGAGGAAAACTTAAACTGTGAAATATGGAATATTTTTTTCAATGGTTTAAAATCCAATATTGGCGTTGGCATGGGTGTTTTCCTAATCTTTCCAAGTGATGAAAAGACCCTTTACTCCCACAATCTACAGTTCAACTACATAAACAAAGTCATGAAATATGAAGCTTTGATCCAATCCTCAAAATTATTGAAAAGAGAGGTTTCACACAACTACAAGTCTGTGGAGATACTAATTAGTCATCATGAAATTAAGATCACAATGGAGAAAAAAGGACCATGGTGATTAAATATGAATATTACCAAGAGGCCTTGATGGACCCTGATAAGCCTCTCAAGCTAGAAAAGGTATGTAGTCCAAACCAATAAGATTTTTTTATCAAAAAATATAAAGATTATGATGACATCTTTACATTGACTTATGATGACCTCAAATGCTACAATCAACATGTCATACAACATATCATAGACCTTGTGGTTGATGCCAAACTAGTGAGGTAAAATCAGAGACCTATCAATCCATAAATATAGGCTTTGATGAGAAAGGAATTGACAAAGTTTATTTAAGCCAACATCATCTTCCCCATCAAGCATTCAACCTAGGTGGCCAACCTAGTCCTAGTAAGAGAGAAGAATGTAGAGATGTGTCAATGTGTGGATTTTTTAGATCTTAACATGGCTTCTCTCAAGTATTTCTCTTCCCTACCTTCTATGAATCAGATTCTTCAAATGGTTGCTAGAGATAAAAGGTTATCACTCCTTGACAATTTCTTTGAGGAAGATCAGTTCAAAACCACCTTCACCACCAAGTGAGGAACATATGCATATGGAAGGATACACTTCAAATTATCCAATGTTGGAGCCACATTTCAAACGATGACGGACATGGCCTTTAAGGGCATCATCAATGATGTCGTATTATTCTATCTAGATGATATCACAGGGTTCTCGAAGAAGAATGAGGATCATTTAGATCACCTAGAGAGGATTTACCGAAGATGTATAGAGTTTGGGATCTTTCTTAATCATAAAAAGTCTATCTTTGTGGTTTATGAGGGAAATATCATGTGCCACATTATGTCAAAAGAGGTCCTGGTAATAGATCATGACATAGTCTCTGTTATCTTCACATTGTTCCTACCACCTCATAGGAAAGAATTGAAGTCTTCCCTGTAGATTATGGATTTTGTGAGAAAGTTCATAAAGTAATTCACAGATATAGTTGAGACGATTACGCCCATGCTAAAGAAATGTGTGGTTTTCAAATGGATGCAGGAAGGAAAAGAGGTCTTTGAATAGATGAAGAAATCTATTTCTCAAGCCCCAATGCTAGCTAACCAGAATTTTGAGGACTTCATCCTTTATGCCTTCGATGGCCCACACACCATAGTCGTGGTTATCGCCCGGGAGAACCAACGGGAAGGTGAACAACCAAAAAATCTCAAAGATTGTGAAGCCAAGTATAGCTTCATTAAGAAGCAACATTTCATGGTCCTCAAAAGTCTGGATATCTTCAAGCATCTCCTTTCCAACAACAAATTCAAAGTTTTCATTATTCAACCGAAAGTTAGATATTGCATCATGGAAGGAGAAATAAATGACAAAAGAATAGGTTGGATCCCCAAGATCATGCAATTTTACATCAAAATTAGAGCTACCATAAAAAGAGGTGGGGCTCTCTACCAACACATTTTTGAAGACATGCATAGTTTTCATGAATTTGTGTGTGCCCACAATGATTGGTTATTGATCAAAGGAAAGGAAATTGGTTGGACTCAAAAGATGATAAGGCAGCTCATGATTGGAGGATATTTAAACATCGTAGATAGAACCAAGAAGATAAACGTCTAACTATGTGCCATCTCATATGAGTTGATTGGAAGGATATTATTTTAAAAGAATTTGAATGCATTGAGCCTAAGGATGTGGAAAAGGTGTTAAGAGAGTTCTACTAAGGATTCTCCAATAATGACTTCAATTTGCAAACAACCACCAAAAAGACCATGCCAGATGGTTATTAATGCTATATGATGTTCTTAGATACCTTCAAATGGGTAAAGTAATTCCATGAATGTCTCTTCTTCACAAGTAGAATGCATAGAGCCCCCTTCCTCTACAACTAACCGCAACCAGTCAAACTTCATCCTAGTGGGGATTGGACTTCATTGGGATGATCAATTTAACCTCTAGTTTCTACCATCAATGGATATTAACCACCACTAATTACTTCACCATGACCAAAGAGGTCCCACTGAAGGAAACTAAAGAATTAATCATTGACTTCCTTGAAATAGTTATCACCATGTTCAATGTCCATCACACAATCATTTTTGATAATGTTAAAGTGTTTATAGAAGTCCGGATCACAAACTTTGCTCTCTAAGTATGGCATATACCTCAATACTTACTCCAACTACTATCTATAAGGCAATGGACGTGTAGAGTCCATGAACAAGAACCTAATTAGAATCATGAAGCATACAATTGAGGAGAAACAAAGACAATGACATTCCAGGGTGGAACTATCCTTTTGGGCCAATAGGATCACTCTAAAGTGCTCAATTGGAAACTCTTCCTTTATGTTAGTATACAAAACCAAATCCAGGCTTCCACTCTCATTGGAGCTTCTAGTTTTGGACCTAGCTCATTAGTTGGGGCTACAGCATCATGACACGAGGATGGTCAGGATAGCAAAATCATCACACCTAGAGGATATCAAGGAGAATTATAGAAACAAACTCCAAGAGTATCAACATGTGGTGAAAATGTTATTTTACAAGCATGTCGTCAATAAAAGGTTTTAAGTTAGCAACCTGGTGCATAAGAGGGATGGTGATAAGGATAAACCTAGAATACATTCCAAGTTTGACACCATTTGAGAAACCAGCATCAAATTTTCAAGTGTAAATAAAAGAATGCCTTTGAACTCTCAAATTTCAAAGGAGAACTTGTGTCGATTCCAGTTATGGGATGTTCCTCAAAAATAGGAGACAAGGATGTGTAAGCCATTTTTCTGAAAAATAGGAGATGGGCACTGAGAGACGCCAAAAAAATACTTATATATTTTTATAAATATTTTTAAATATATAAGTAAATTTTAGTGAAAACAATATTATACAGCATAATATAGCCAAAGAAAAACATTAATAACTCTTTCAAATAAAGATATTAAAATTTGACAAAAGATAAAGAGTAATTATATTATTATTTATCTCTGGTATCTCACCATATTTAAGGTCGAGAGTACTTTTGTTTTTTGTAAAGACACTGAAATGTAAATCTCCAAAATGAGTACCAAGTACAATCTCTGAGACAAGTACCAGTCTCTAAGACACATTTTAAGTACCAGTCACTAAGACTTTTTTGGTAGGAGATGTCTCTGTGCAACACTGGTTTATTTCATCTTAATACAATGTACTTCTGTGAATGTTATTGCTGGAGGTCACTAAATTGATAGCCTGTGGGCCATTTTTTGTAATTTTAACTGTATAATACCTATAAAAAATTAGGTGGCTGTAGGCAATGACAGGCTGAAATTTTATAAAACCGTATAATTTTTTTAAGAGTTGTTGATAAATATATATATAATATGTGAAAATATATAACTTGTTTGTATATATGTGAAGAAATCATAAAAATAAGTATAGAAAAAATGAAATTTACAGCCACATCAAGGAGGTAGGCCGTCAATAAGTTTTGATCTGACAGGCAAAGGTAATTTGAAATTTCAGGCCTGCTAATAACCCATTGGATGCTTCAGGAAAGCACCCTTAAAGGACTAATATACAAGCGGATAATGATATTTGTATGTTGCTTAGGTGCACAATCTGAAATTCGCAAAAAATCTTCCTTATGTTAGTTATTATTTTCTGTAAGGCAAAAATAAACATTCAAAAGTTTATCATTTCTGTGTCTTATGCAGAAGGATGAAACAATTAAAAGTTTTTAGTTTTAAACATTTTCACGGTTCTTATCATCGGCTCTAGATATATCTATAACTTGTGGACAATGGTAAAAATACGTGTGTTTTATAGCTTGTCTATTAGTTTGTTTTGATTGGGCTGCAATGGTAGAATAATTAATAGATCCCATCTCAAAAAATGGTTTATTCCCATAAAATACATGATGCTTGTGGTTTACTTGGGTATAACCATACCTGTTTGTCTTTTTTTACAACTCTTCATAAAACTGCAGTTTCAAAATTGCAAGTTTTCACTTATGATTACTTTGTATTAGAATATTGTTTTATTAACCCTCTTTTTTTAATCGACCAATTTTACCATATTTCAGATTCTATTCCTTGCCCCTTTCTTAGTTCCTAAAATGGCTAGTACCGCACAGTTAACAAACTCCAAAAAAAATTAAGGAAATAAATGCGTCTCCAGACTGAACCATAAACAAGTTCTACAAAAAATACATTAATTGTTCAAATTGCCAAGTCTTGCTGCTGTGATACTATTTTTTATTCCAAATAACTATATATGGAATAAAATCTTGGTAGTTTCACCTCCAGCAGTTTTGATAACAATTAAAAATGATTCCGAAATCTTCTCTGAACATTACCAATTATTTTTAGAACAATTCAGAAATTTCCTTTCGACATTACTGATTCAGAGACAATGAATAATATATCGTGAATCTTTCATAGTGTACGCACCACAGAATTCAATCTGGTATAGCCATGCAATTCACTGTACATTATATTTGGGCTGAGATGCAATATATTTGATAGCATCAGCACAAGAATTGATCTTGTCTGCCTTATCATCTGGAATTTCAATTGAGAATTCCTTTTCAAATGCCATAACTAATTCCACTTTATCTAAGCTGTCGAGGCATAGATCCTTTTCAAAGTCTGCTGTTTCACTAACCTGGAAAAGAAATTGCATGCTATGAGATCTCCCAGAAATCAGGCACTAGTTACAATTCATAAAGAAATGTATAAAAATAACTCCAACAGTTCAAATATAGTAGTCTCTGCATCAAAAGCAATGAAAAGATGGTGCATTGAGACAAGCTGCTTTAACAAGCATGCCTTTAATTTATTAAATGAAAAAAGCTACACTGCAACAACTGTAGCTTACAAAATGACTCTTCCATTAAAGACTCTAAACTTTAAAGAGACAATTAATTAATGCCTGTATACCATGTTTATATTCAAGATGTTGTTACACAAGTACTAATCTAAAGCATACTCCCACAAACAAATGGTAAAAACAAGTGCTCGGTCAAAATGCATTAAAAAGAACATTGTCTGTTTGTCATATACCACCTTAAATGGTATTGTACTGTCCAGATTCTTTCCAATTTTGTCATACTCTAGGTCAAACGGCACAAGAGAAATGTCAAAATAGACAACAGATTTCAGGTTTTGTCACAGTTATTGTCGTCTTCTCCATGTGATTGTTGTTTCAACTACTGCTGTTGGTACATGTTAATACTGCTTCAGCAGAGAAGCTTTTCCAAGATAAAGGCAAACACCTAGGCTCTTCCAATTTGACAACCATCATGGCAGCACATATCCTTCCTGACTGCCAGCTAGCATTTAACCACACAAGAAAAATCTGGTAGCAATTGTCTTTCTTATGCAATAGTTTCAAACAATAAAGCCTCCAAAATCCCTATCCAATGATGGTTTTGGTATCAGCCAATCAATATAGGATGTCCCTTTCTTTAGGGAATACACCTTGTAAAAAGCTACAGTGAGTTACTCCAAGCTTCAATCAAACAAGACTTTGCATACAGTACAGTGAAGCAATGTACAAGCTAAGTTCCAGTTATCAACAAAACACTATTATAGTGTATGAACTACGAAGTATGAACAGCCAACACAACCTTTTGCACAAAACAGAACCTGATGTAATATAAACAAGTGGTAAAATGCAAAGTAACTACTGGCAATAATTTTTGCAAATGAAATCATCAATGTTGTGACTATCTCCGAGTTAGTGAACCAAGAGCCTTGATATTTTCAAATATCAAGTATTCCTTGATGTACACATTCCAGAATCCATACATCATTCACTTTCTTTAAAGAGCTATAAATCTGTTTGTCAAATTGGCTTGGCATTGAAGTATTTAAGAGTTTACAAGTAGAGATGATGAAACCTCTGATTAAGTGATAGAGAGCAAATGTTAGCACACCTAGCTGGGAATGATGCTATGGTAAGCTTTGTGCCCTACTCATATAATAGAAAAGTCTTTTTGAATAACTTTTAAAAGAGAATGGCTCGGGCACAAAGACAAACAACAGGAAAGCATGAGCATTGTAACCAATATATGAAACAACCACTATGCATTTGTTCTATTTGGAAACTCGTAGGCTTGTTAGGCCTGTTTTTAAAATTCATGATTTTTACCTTTAAATGCCTATAATGTCGGGTCTACAAGCTGTTTTTCAGTCTTACCAACCTGCTTTCTAGAGTATACTTCTGAAGTAGGATTACACATTACAATACTCTTTTATGAATCACTCCATAAGGTCTCCTAAGAGCCGAATCAACTATAATACTGTAACTCAATATCTAAATACCTTACATCCTATGCAAAAGAAGTGCCGAGTCTCCTACATATAACCTCTAATCTAATAGTAATAATGTTGGAGCTGCAATAAACCCTTAACCCACAAATTACATAATTTACTAAAATGTTATCTAATATAACTTAATCAACTAGTTGGCCATTTGACCCAATATAACTAATCGATGATTGCACATGCTATATGTCGGCTACTCCATAACCTCCATACACATCATAATACATTGGCCCTAGGTACATAACATGCCCTCACTCCCCTGTCCCTTAGCATCAGGCATCTCCAAAGCATGTAAAGAAACTAGATTATATTATCGTTTCAACACTAGAGACTAGTACCAAGCTTGGTCATCCGTCTCCACATGTGATGGTCTTCGATGGGTCATGCTCTCGTTGTGCTATTCTGAATCCATGGATGTTCATAAGCCATTGGTCCCTTGATGCCCCGATGACTCTTGCCTGTAACCTTTGTAGACTTAGCCTCTTCTTCCATTTCTTCTCGAACTTCGACCTTTACCTTCCGCATGAACCTTTGGCTTTTGAGCGGGTGAAGGGTTTGAAAGTCTCTCACAACCACCCGAAATGTCACACATCCCGTTTTGCATGCTATTTATGGAAAGGTTAAATTTAACTTTATTATGCAATAAATGGAGTTATAACATGGACATTATGATTTGGCCATTAGCTAGAAATTGCATACTTCAATGGAAGTCATTTATTTTGAAATATATTAAATGTTTTGGATGCAACAGGCTACCTTTTTGCACAGTTAAATGAGGTGGATGCAGGGACAGGTATCCCTTCGTTGAAACATAAGAGACGGAGGGAGGGCATCATTGGGGAGAAGGTCGCAGATAGAGAACATTGAACTCGATACAAGGAAGGTAAAACGAGAACCAATCACACACACACGGGTTTGGGGTTGTGTAATTAATATTTCAGCTTGGTATGATGAGTTAATTTAATAAATCGTGATTGTACGTTGATTTTGGATATAATGCTTAGCTGGACCGATTTGTTTATTTTCCGCCTTGGAGCACTGTGACAAAATACGCTGCTCGGATTACGAAGTGGCATTAACACCACCGACATAATCCGACAAGCATATATCACCACTGCAGCGTTTTACAATTGATTTGGTTTTAAAACAGTCGACTAATATCGACTTTCCATACCAGTCAAACTTTTGTAATTATTGATCCTGTCAAGAGTCTTACTTCGCGCCAACTAATATTTGAACATGAACCACCTTTTTCAGTTGAGTTGGGTGTCTTGTGTTTTAATTAAAAAGCTATTTGATAAAAAAAGGTTGTGGCCATTTTCAGACCTGCACCTTATATTATTCATCTTGGTGCATGTTGATATCCTTGGCATTTAGCATGTTCCAACTCCACATTATTATTATCATGTCTTGCATTCTAGACGCAATTCGTGACATTTAAGTCTCCCATTTGTACTCTATGTCGAATGTATTTGACAGTAGAACCTTTTTAGTTACTCATGTTAATGTGATTACCACACATCCACACCACCGTGGAGGATGGATTTGCTATTGATTCGGCTAAGCCTTCGTGGCAATGCTTTGTTGACTCTTTCCTCTCATACTCGAGTGCCATTCGAGTTATATTACTTGGACATTTAACATTGGTGCCATGTGGGATTTTGGGCACTGTGAGTGAGCTTTTGAAGCCCTATTCCCTCGGGCAGTTTAGTGGGAAGTAAATGTTTTCATAGCTCTTGGTTTTTACTCTGATATGGAGAGGGAGTTTTGGGGAGAAAGCTACGGACCACGTTTTGTGGGGAGTTTTGTTGAGCTATGAGTTAAGTTTTCCTTATTATTATCAATCACACCCACAAACTTATATAGATTGCTTATCAAAAAAGGGCGTATCCACCAGCCCTGAGAAGAAACAACAGAGGAGCAATTCTAAGCAACAATACCTGAAGTATCATACAATGGTAAGAGGGGAGGCAGAAGTAGAGGGCAAGTTCAACAAACGTAGTTGAAACGGGGTGTTATCTTTGTTTCATCTCCTTTAATTCTATAGTAGCTAAGTTCATGAATTCACATGGATTCATTTGCCACTGCTCTTAATAGCTACCAATCAGTTTTGCACTTGCACTTTGCATTTATTCCTGATGTTCCCCAAGGGGAAATCAATTTGTGAATTGATTCCAAAATCCCAAACTTACATTAATGCTTGCCATTCAGCACACTGCAGTGTAAAATACAAATGTTACCAGACGTCATTGAGAACATTTTAAACCATAAAGAAAGTTTGTTTTACTCCTACAAATATAGGACAAAAAAATGTGCATGCATCATGTTACACACCTGAAGCCGCAGTAATGGCATGAGGCACTCAAATAACAAGATTGTGCCACTGGAATTTAACAATAAACTTCTCAAGTGAGGCAAATTTAAAACATTTCCTTCTATTGCACATAACTAAGAAACACACTTAATGCATGTTCTTTGAGAAAAATATGGCAAATATGTGAAACCTCCGGCCCTCAGCAAGATTAACCTCCCAACAAGATTTCCTCATAACCCACATTTCCCTAGGACAAGACCATAATATGGCGATGGTGAGAGGGTATACAACAGGAAAGCATGCTCAGAAATGGATCCTACGATAGACAAAACCCACCGCCACATGACCTGGTCTGAACTAGGCTCTTCCTCTAGCCTTTAAACCATTGCAGAAGGTCTAAAGCACCAGATAGCCACCATCTTGGGCGTGGTTCTTACAAAAATATAGCCAAAAGAAGAAAGAAATAATGAAAATCTCTATTTTTCACCATATAGTTAGCATACTCCAATAATTTTGTCTCTCTGGCAATGAAATACAAAAACAAACAGAAAAAGCTACCTTGTTTGCGTCTATACTGTCAAATTTCTTAACTAGTTCAATTACTCTGTCCGTCAGACAACTGAAGTTCTCAGGTGACATTTGTGCTGATACTTGAGAGATTTTCCTCTTCATCATAATCCATGAAATCCTATCACCCCTTTGAAACAATTCATCGTCTGCACAAACCTTTATTCTCGCATTCCTTAGAACAATAGACTTTATAGATTGCATGTTCTTCCCTGTTCAATCAAAAATATGAATTCATTGCCCTGCTCAGGTAATCACTCAACCTCTTATTCATTTCTATATTAAAGATCAGATGTGTGCTTGATGTGCATGCATAAGAGTACTATATAACGATGTACACTATTGATGGAAAATGCAGTGCACACATTACTTAGGGAATATAAAACACTAAAAAGCTGGCTTGCAACATGAGAGTTCAGATGGTGAACACAAATTATATATTTATATAGCTATTATTAACATTCTACAAAGGGAAGTGGCAGACTTAAAATAATTATATTTGTAGACACCTAGTTTTGGTACAGGGCTAGTTAATTGCCATTGTGCTATTGCGTGTGCTAGTATGTTTGTGTGTTTCTGAATTATTGGTTCAAGTTAGGCTCTTATTGGTGCATATTTCCTTGTGTTGGTGTTCTAATTTATGTCATCGACTCTTTGATTGACTCTCCTTGTCACTTTCCTCTCTTGTTGAATGTGTTTTTGTCATTTTCTCTCTAACATCACCCTGGTTCTGCCCCCTTCTCCTGGTTTTCTCCCTCTATTTTTGGTGTTTTCTTAAGCCTTTACCACTTTCATGGGACAGTGACCATTTTTGCACAATGCAAAAATGGTCGCCATCCCACGAAAATGACTCCCTTGCTCTTTTGGGCCCCTTAACCCCTTACCTTGTTTTGTCAAGTATTGTTCCTTGTTTGGCCGGCTTTCCCCCTGCTGTGTGTCAGCTTGCATGCTAATAGGGCCCTAATTTGAATTCAAGAAGTCTATAATTACATAGGTGCATTAGTGCAATTAGGACGATTATCTACACGCAAAACAAGAGGCAAAATTACACGTTAAGTTATTTCCTTTGCTTTTGTCAAAGCCGGTCTGGTTTGTTCCTCCATCCCAGCCCCATATGATGAGGTTGCTCGCATGGTGGTTCGTTATGTTACTCTAGAGGGTCATTACATCACTCTTCCCCTGCATCATTTAGTGCTTCTAAATCACTTTCGCAAGGGCCCTAGGGTGAGCATTCCCTACTATTTTTTACAGTCTCTAGAAAAATCTATTCAGGAAGTGCATACCCACCAGTGTGGCTTCCCTCTGCATCATTCATCTGCTTCATCAATATTGTTATACTCACTCGGCCAACATTCCTACACATTCTATCCCACCTCCTAAGCCCCCTATTCAGCATAAGGTGAAAACAAAGAATCACGAATCCCCTGCCCCTTCTCCTCCTTCATTTAAGCACATTCTCCATAGCAATGACAAGGGGAAGGAATTAGATATTGTTGAGAGTCTTTTATCCATTGGCCAAACTACTCATGATTCCGATATCCCCTCTGGACTTAGGCACAGATCATGCAGCATGATGACTAGATCAGAGATCTGAGGAAGGATGTTGCTCAATTATACAAGAAAGGTCCCAAAGGCAAAAAGTTTTTTGACAACTCTCTTCCTCTTGAGGCAAAAGTTGAGGAAATTTCTAAGAAGTTGGCTTCCTTAGGAGTCTATTGGGCACATTAGGACTAAGCAAATTGATCATTTGGCTATGCATAGGGCCTTCTTGGATTTCATAGAAATTCAAGTCAAGCAGGTGTGTAACCTCAACAATATTTATCCCGGAATATGGAAAGGTGGAAAAGATAAGATCCTTGCTACTTCCACCATTAATATGAACGACCCCTCACAAACCACAACTCTCAATCTCTTTAATGCCCTGGGGGAGATCAAAAAATGTTTTAACAAGGTGCTCAAGTGAAGATCTTTGTTTCTCCTCTCTTTCTGTTTTTGTTGGTTTCATGCGGTTTTGGAGCTGCAGTGTTGTTGTTTTCATGCTTCCTTCTGGCAGGATGCTCCCTGTTTTTGTTCTTAACTACTATATTTGGTTTTTAGGCCCTTTTGCTCTGGGGTGTGGCCACCACTTGTCAAAAAACCACTGATGTCTCTCTATAAATCTGGTTTTTAAACCTTCTTGTTGTTAGGGTATGTTCCCTCCCAAAAAACCATTTACCAATAATAAAAAATAAAGTTATTTCCTTTGCACTAGAATGATATTTAAGAGTTGGATATATTTTACTTCTTAAGCATCCCCATACCAAAAGACAAGGTCAAGCATTTAGAGATTCATCCTAGTTGATACTAGTTGTTACACACATTGAATGATACAACTTGGGATGCGGAATAGTTTGTCAACTTTGCACAAGTGTCGATTGCGATTATGTTCATATACAAGGGGCTTGATAATAATTTGGAGGAATAACACATGAA
Organism: Taxus chinensis; assembly: GCA_019776745.2. NCBI lineage: Eukaryota > Viridiplantae > Streptophyta > Pinopsida > Cupressales > Taxaceae > Taxus > Taxus chinensis. The sequence continues at coordinate 312,525,013 of CM034146.1, read as the reverse complement.
CCCTTAACATTCCCCGTTTTTTGTGGGTTTTGTAAGGAATTGAGCATAAATTAGGAGTTCTACAAAAGAAATTAATTTCTCAATGATATGAACTAATCCAGCCAAACTGAGATAGGGTTTCACACAATAAGGCATACCGAACACAGTTGTGAAGTAAGATTTCATTTTGCATGCACAAAGCCATATTCGCCAAAAAACGACCATTTTCGCACCATTGTACATGGTGCAAAAATGGTCAAGTTCTAATGAAAAATGGTCAAAGGAGATTCATAGTCTGATTTTTTCTAGACATCGTTCTGCTGGGTTCTAGCTTTTTTCCTTAATCTACCACTGAAAGTCACTCAAAAAATTACACAAAATCGGGTATTATCCTACAAAACACTAAATTCCCCTAGCATTTTATTGTTTTATTATTTTACATTGTTCTAGTTGTTCTCTAATTTCCTATGTTCTAGCTTAGATCCTTTACTACATGCAATTAGGTTTTAGGTTTAACTTATTAAGTCATTTTTGGATCACGAAATTACGCAAAAAATATCCTACAAACACCAAATTCCTCTAGCATTTTATTGTTTTATTATTTTGCATTGTTCTAGTTTTCTAATTTTCCATGTTCTAGCTTAGATCCTTTACTACATACAATCAGGTTTAGGTTTAATTTATTAAGTTATTTTTGGATTACTTAATTACATTACATTAGGTGTGCTTTGTTTAGTGTAATTGTTAGCTAAGACTACATGCAATTAGATTTCAATGTTAAGACTACATGCAATTAGCTAAGACTAATTTTCCATGTTCTAACTTAGATCCTTTACTACATGCAATTAGGTTTTAGGTTTAATTTATTAAGTTATTTTTGGATTCCTTAATTACATTCCATTAGGTGTGTTTTGTTTAGTGTAATTGTTAGCTAAGACAACTTTCCACACCTAAATTTTGGTTTTTCTATGGTTAGTTCTTTGTTCCAATCATTTTAACTAAGGGTTTTTTTTCTTTGAATTAACTCCTCTACTCAACTAGTGCTCAACATTGGGTTTCATTTTGTGAAAACCCTCGTTTACTTGTTACATTCTAGGTATTGCTATCACCTCTCATTGTTTGTCCTATGGTTAGTTCTTTGTTCTAATCATTTATCCCTAGCTCTTGTGTATGCCATATTGGTTGTATTAATTATTTACATGTTATATATGATTTTTATGCCATCCAAGTTGATTAGATCCAAGACTTCAACCCGACATAGAGCTAGGTAAAATTCCAAACTGGTTGATTTGGTAGAAATTCCCTTAATTCCTCCTATAGTTTGTGCAAAAAAAAGATGGTGACTCTCAATGAGACTTAAGCTCGCCCTAAAATCATTCCAATATCTCTTGAGACCTTTATGGATGACAATGTTTTGAATGGTCCTTATTCTTATCAAAGGTCAAAACAGTAAAGTTAAAGAGATTGCTTCAAAAGATCCAACTTAGAATCTAGACATCATTGATCTTAGAGAACATCTATTGGTAAATCCTAAGGAAATGGCCACTGTATGTGTAGTACCCTAAATTTGATAAATGGCACTTGGTAATTCAATAAATACACATTTTTATACATTTGGACCAGCAACGCTTAATTGACTTCTTTTCATATAATTCCACCTTCCAATCAATCTCAAGTCTACTAGGTCAGCCCTATTTTCCAATCTCATTCTCAGTCTATACAGGAATCTCCTAAACACCTGCACAGACCTTTCTCCATTCTCTATTTGTGAGTTTGCATCTCCTTGGAAGATATCCTAGCCATGTGGATGGTTTTGTACACAATATTGTTTCTTGGACGGTATCATTCACAATACCATCCACCCTTACATGATAGCGTCTTGTAGCCTTCTAACAGCAAGTTTTCCGATTAGGGTAGCTTCATATCTCATCCTAGGAGTAACTTTCAAGTTAGCATTGGACAGAAAATTAACGAAAGGAGTTATATATAAGTAGATTTCCTAGAGGCTCTATACACGCCAAACATACTCAAGTAATAGGGAATCCCTTTGGAAATCATTAGAAAGGCTTTAAACTCATCCTAAATCTCTCAAGAAGCAGCCCTAGAGAAGTCCATGTGCCAAACCTGAAGTATCACAATCAAAGTTACAAGGGCCAAGTGTCTTGTACCAACTAGATGATCATCGTACATAACATTATCAAAATTCTTAGTTGCATTCGTATAGGATTGTGGGAGAACGTGCGGTTTGAGCTCTCTTCGGAGTAGTGGTACAAGTCAGTCCAACCCAAAAAATAACCCTTTTTTAAGGTGATCCATTGTCAAGCATGCATTGCTAGGGTTTGGAGCAAGCCGAGCCCAATTTTGTACCATCGCATCACAGCACATAGAAAAACCTCCATAATCCAGAAGCTAAGAGAGAGGTAAATTTGCACCAAAAAATCAGATCATCCAGAGCCCTCGAGGACAGGATCGTAGCTCCGTGGACACTATTGCAAATGATATAGACCCCAAACAATATCACCGATGATACTGTCCAACTTCTCACGATTTTGTCTCAGACAGATTTTAAGAGCATCAGAATTTTCGGATTTGTCGCCAACTATCTCTTGCGCCCATTTCTAGATTTTGTAGTATTCTTGCACTTAGTCTTTTTGCAGAAACAAGTCAGATTATTCTATTACACATTGATCTGTACCTTATAATATTTTTAAACTGCCTTTATGTGTCCAAATAGTGTGTTTCAGATCTAATTAGGACTGTTTATATTTGATAATCTGAAATACACTTTAGTTTCCAATTATTTTATGCTTATGGTGTGAAGTAGTTTAAAACATTTTGGTGAGCCTGCTTATTGTCGCATACCAGCCCCTGGGGTTTTCCTAAGTCCTATTATGGTTTTATTTATTTCCTTCTTAGGGTCTGATTTTGGGCTGATTTCTGATTCTTGAGGTTTTATATACCCTTTCCCTCCGTTTGCATGTTCAAATCTAAGCAATTTCTATCATTAGCCCTTAGTTTCTCAAGTGATTTTCAAGTTTATTCCAATCGAGAGTGTTATTTCCACAAAAATGGTGGCTATCGACAATGGTTCTTCTCCTTCTTATATATCATGTATATTATCATGTCTATTTTCCTCTCTTAAAATTGGACTCAATTCATATGTAACAGATAGTTTTATGGTATTAGGCACAATACATGGTTGTTACAAAAAATGCTTGTCATTGGGTATATGTTTCTTTCCTCACCTATATTATTTTTTTCCCCTCACCAATATCATAGAATGCTAGCATTTGGTTTGACACATGATAGAGTTGTATGAGATAGAAATGGTCCATGCATTTTATGTGAAAGGCAAAATGTTAACGAACATAGCGAGTAAATTAAGGAGATTTTTTTCTATAAGGATTACCACAAAATGACTTAGCTAAGGAATCCAAACCTGAGGAGGCACACAATGAAACCTTGATTGACACTAATCTGCCTTTTACAGGCTCATACCCTACACTGTGTGTTTAGACTCTAGACCAATGCTATAATTGTTCAAACTTGTGTCTACAAATGTCATCCCAAGCAATGCATGTACCTAGCATGGGGGCACCACAACCTACTACTTAGATTTCTATGGATATTCCTATACAGCATACAACTTTTGTTGTGCCTAATAGGACTGAACCCAATATTTCACCTTTATTGCCTAGTTTATCACCAAGAAATGCAATGCATACCACTCCATGTGTCGCTACACCTAACATTTCTTCCACCAGGCCCACACCTAGTATACTTCCTATAGTGCCCCCATATACCGTTACTCAGACAGCTTCAAACATTTATTTACAGGTTAAGGCATCCTATGAAAAGTATAATGCCAGACTTTAGAGTGCCTATTAATACACGTGATGCTACAAATTATTCTCGAGATGGACTCCAACGAGACATTTTATGTTTGCAAGCACAACTCCAACAATTAAAACAAAAGTCTCATAAGGCAAGCCATTCGATTACATTTCAAGATGTACTACACAACCCATTGGCTCTTGAGGTCTTTAGTTCCCCTTTGCCTATCAGTTTCATTGCACCTAACTTTGAATTATTCAATGGCAAGGGTGACCCATCACAACATATCAGGATATTCTATGCCTCATGTATATATTTTGTACAGAATAACAAATTGTTGACCAAGGCTTTTTTGAGATGTCTCAAGGACTATGCCTTCTATTGGTTTTACACTCTACCAAAGGGCTCTTTACATAACTTCAGTTCCTTAGCTGACAACTTCTTAACTCATTTCATTATCAACATTAGCCAAAAGGTCATGTTCTTACAACTTGAACAAATTAAACAAAGACCTACCAAGCCTATCAATGACTATGAGCTGAGATTCAAAACTATGCTTATGAACATGTCATCTCTGCTATATGAAAGTGAAATCCAAAAAAATCTGAGTCTAGAACAGCTTATCCACGACAACAAGACGTTTCAAACATACAAATCCTTTGATGAACCTTGTAATGCGGTTAAGGCTTTTGAATCAAAGATCTTCACTACAAACATGTTTAAATATGGGAGCAATACCTATACATCTAGTGGAGGAAAATTTCAAGGAAAATCAACTTTCAAGGCTAAGCCTAATGATACTCCAATAGTTCAAGCTAAGAACACAGAATATTGTTAATATGGTACAACCTCCAAACAGGTTTTCCTTTCATATCAAGAGCATTGAAGACGTATTAGATTATCTGAGAGTCCTCACAAAGTACTTCAAAGAGATATAATAAATGAGAAACAAACAAATATACATCCTAAAGTCAATACAATTATATCTCAAAGTCCAAAAACATGGGAATCTAAGGGAAAAAAACACATTGAGCAGAAACAAAAATTTGAACGTGAACACCCAAAGAAGAAGTATGAAGCTCATATAACATATAATACATAACCTCCTCCAATAATTCAACAACCTAAGCAAACAAATGTACCACATACGGAACCTGAGGTAACTACATTGCAAACTCAACCTCACAAGGACTACTTGTGGCATCAATACTTGTTTGATCTAGCAAAAGTCACACACAAGAAGCAACACACATAGCACAATGCATGTATAAAGAATACCAATCTTCAACACTCTCTTCTCAACCAAAAAAAGCTAATATAGCTACTTCTTCCCATTCATGGCATGTAAAATTGGCAGCAATCAATAACGGACAAATACATGATTATCATGTTGATGGGATCAAATGTTAGCATTCCTAACCTATCTCTTATGCCAGCTCAATTAGGCAGATTATTGTACATGGTTGCTTTTTTCCATTTGCTTGCTTGATGACCCTCCCTTGAGTTGAATGATGATTCCTCCATTCTTCTATTTTGACATTGACACTACTTGTTTTCACATTGATCATTCTTCTAGCCCCTTTGGTTTGCTTGTTATTTCTCACTAGCCCTTGGCTTTTTGATTCTTTATCTCGCTCCTGATATTTACAATAGTTATCCTATGATGACACATGCATATGCATTCTCTACAATTATTTGATCTTAGTACACACTTTGAGGCATGTTATAGCTTGATGTGGCATATTATTTCCCCACCCCTCCCTATTATGCCTACTTGCTTTGTCACGGCACACACTGAGATTACATGATCACGTCTTTCTTATGCCTACATATCACATGGCACTTGTTTATGCACCAACTCTTGCCACCTACCATTAGTCTTTTCACATACTCTTTTGAGACATGATTATGCTATTGACACTTACATTTACATCAAGGGCATATCACTTGCCCCACCCTCCTGAGACCGCTTCCCTTTTACACCTTGTGCACATTACACTTTGACAAATGCTATCAAAAGTTTGGAGCCCTTCAAATTCTTCTATTTCACATCCCACGCCTCTTGGCCTCCCTTTTGCTTGATAACCTTTCGGGTTTGAATTCATTGTTTACATTTCTGTTGTGTTTTCTCATTTCACCTCTTGGCTTTGATTCATTGATTGCCTCCTAACTTTGTTCATTGCTTGCCTCTTGGCTTTGTTTACGTATTCACCTCTTGACTTTGTTACTTGCTTGCCTCTTCGCTTTGTTTCCATTTGTTGCTTCTTGGCTTATAGATTACTTGATCTCCACTTGGCATCTACCTGATTGATTCTTATTTTTTACTAAAATATTCAAAAATTAGAAAATCAAAAGATGTGCACTATGTACTACTTGCTTTACTAGTACATAGTGTTGTTTATCATGTTATATGTTGATTTACATATCCATTATGTGTGCTCGTACTTTTCACTATATACTTGAGTTTAGATAAAGATTTTAAAAACCAGTTGAACCCGAACCAGCCGATTCGACCGGTTTAATAGTTTTTTGCACGAACTAGTGAAAGAACCAGATTGGTTGACCGGTTTGAGGACGGAACCGACCAATTTGGCCTCAAACCAATCTGGTTTCGATCCAAACCGATCGGTTTGGCCCTGCGCAGCCGTATACGGCGATTTTAATTTTTTTTAAAACGTTTTTTTAATACATTTTCTATTGTTTATTTGTTCTAAACCCTAATTTGGTGTTATAAATACACCCCCCCTCTATTCACTTCACACCTCTCTCATTGAGCATTTGTGAGCAAAAGTATTTGTGAGCATAAGATTGACGAGTTTAGTTTTCAAGTGAGCTTGGTAGTTGGAGGCTTAGAGCTTGTTTGGCATTGCTTGTGGGCTCTTTGTGGTGATATTGGCATCCATTTGTGAGCACCTCACTTCTATTTGTGAGCACCTCTCTTATTTGGAAGGATTTGGAGGATTGGGGAGCATTGAAGAGTGTTCATTTGGAGTGAGTTTGGGGGTTGTTTAGCATCAAGTGTGGGCTCTTTGTGGTGGCATTCACATCTACATTTGGAGGGTGCAGCCCATATACAAGCTTGGAGTATTTTTTCACCTCATTTGTGTGCACATTGAAAGGTATGTTACATTTTAAACTTGCCCCTTATTTATAAATTTTATTAAATAGAAAATCTGAAATTTATTTTATTTTTATTTGCATTTTCAGATTTCTTTGCATTTGCAATGGCCCCCAAAACAAAAGACCCTACATGGAACCATGCAGACGTAGTTGATAATCAAGTTTTTTGTAAATATTGTAAGAAACACATCAAGGGGGGGGGATCCATAGCTTGAAACAACACTTGGTTGGTCAAAGAGGCCAAGTTTCCCCATGTGATGCACCTAATATTGATGCCATTAGGTTGGAAATGAAAAACTTGTTTGAAAAACATAAAGAAAAAAAGGCTAGGCAAAAAGAGATGGAAGCTAAAATAGGGAGAAGGAGGGAACATGCCTTGAGTGTTGAAGGATCTTGCTCTGACCCTTCTCTCCATGTTAGAGACCCCTTTCGGTATATGTCTCCCCCATCCACTCATAGTCAAGAAAATCGGCCTCAAAAAGAAAGATCATTCAAAGCTTTTTTCCATCTTCCACACCTACTAGTGCCTCCATGCCAACAGAAAATCAACCCACCTTGGATAACCATTGGAAGAAGCAATACAAAGAAGCAGCTTTTGAATACATTCCTAGATGGTGGTATGATGTAGATATCCCTTTCAATGTTGCTCGCTCACCTTATTACCAGTCTGTGTTTGATTCCATTGTTGTTGTTGGTAAGGGTTTCAAAGGCTCTAATATGCATGACTTGGGAGGATCACTTTTGAAGAAAGAAGTTGCATCCATAGATGAATATTTGAAGAGTTGTAAAGCATCATGGGCCAAAACCGGATGTAGTATTATGTCAGATGGGTGGAGTGATGGCAAGAACCGCACCATAATAAATTTTCTTGCCTCTTGTCCACAAGGTACTATGTTTTTGAAATAAGTTGATGCATCTGATAGGGTGAAAGATGCAAATTTGTTGTTTGAGCTTTTGGATGAGATTGTTGTAGAGGTGGGGGTGGAAATTGTTGTACAAATCATAATAGACAATAGACCTCATGCTTGAGGATATAGGAAAAAAAGATTGGATCAAGAACATTGTAGAGCATGCCAAAAGTATCACCAAATACATCTACAATCACTCATGGGTATTGAACCTAATAAGGAAGAACATTGAGGGCAGAGAACTTGTTAGGCTAGCCATCACAAGATTTGCAACAAATTTCCTCACGTTGCAATCTCTTCTTTCCCAACAACAAAACTTGAAAAAAATGTTTTCAAGTGATGAATGGAATGCATCAAAGTGGAGCCACAAACAAGATGGGAAAGACACAGAAAAGAAACTTTTTGACAATTTATTTTGGAAAAAAACCGTAGAGATTGTGAAAGTTGCCGAACCTCTTGTTAAGGTGTTGCGGTTGGTGGATGGGAAAAAAATAGCCATGGGCTATATTTATAAGGCTATGGATCAGGCAAAGGAGTAGATAAGGGCAGCATACAAAGACAAGGTAACTAAGTATGGGCCTATATGGGAGATTATAGATAATAGATGGAACAATCAACTCCATCGCCCTATACATGCAGCTGGATATTTCTTGAACCCGAAATATAATTACAAAGCTCGGCTTGGAGAAGATCAAACAGGAGAAGTAAAAGATGGTTTGTACGAGTGCCTAGAGCGCATGGTCCCTGATGAGATGCAACAACTTGAGGTTCACCAACAGATCAGTTTCTTCAGCAAAACCACAGGTACCTTTGGAAAAAACCTTGCAAAGATTGCAAGGGACGTGGACCAAGTAAGCAATTCTAAGTTTTTTGAAGTTCATTTGATTAAACTTTTTAATGAATAATCATGAATTATTAGCATAAGACAATCTAATTTGTTGAATTACGCTTTAGCCTTTAAGTTATAAGTTTTACTTTTAATTTTTAACTTTGTATTTTTATCGTCATTGTTTACTAATTAAACATTTACATTTTTTATTGCAGCACATTGGTGGGATTCATTTGGTAATCACTGTCCTCAATTGCAAAAATTTGCAATTATGATCCTAAGCCAAACTTAAAGTGCTTCTGGGTGCGTGCACAACCGGTTCGTCTTTGAGTGGATTCACACGAAGAAGAGAAACCGTTTGGAACAACAGTTGAATGATCTTGTCTTTGTGCAGTATCGTTACTGGAAATGGGATCCTCAAGGGCATACTCATCAATATCATCACCGGCCTCTGGCTCTGACTCGAACCCATCCAAATCCTCAGGTACATCTGCAACAACTATATTGGCACGAGGAGTAGCATGAGTGCGACTAGTGCTTGCTATGTCTCGTGACGGTGGTGGTGCTGCTGCTAATGACTCATCATCTTGATCCAAACCCATCCACCCCAAGTCATCAAGATCAAACTCTGCTGGCTAAATCTCCTCTACCCAATCTGAGGTTGGATCTATATCATCCAAGACAATGGGATCAGTATCAAGTTTTTGGTTCAACAACTGGTTGCGCCTTAGCCGAAGGTTAGCTTCTTCTTTTGTGATTCACTAATGTTATAAATAAGAGAATTGTTGGAAGATTCATCGAGTTAGATCAATAGACTATAATGCATCTTAGTCTAAGATTGTTGAAGTTTGTACCGAATTACTATCTATTTAGAGTGTGTGTCATCTATTGTTTATTTTAAATGCTTCCATGTATAAGGTTATGAGTTAGCCAAATGTTGTGTTAGTTCAAAACGTTGCATGGTTTATGGCAATCCTTAATTGGATTTTCTGACCGCAATTGCATCAAAACAACCAATATATCAAGCTCAAAATAAGTCTGCCATAGATACAAATAGACGTATTACATTTGAGAAGTTATTACATTTTTTCGAATGACTTCTCAAAGCAAAAAGAAAAATCTTCTAGCACTCAAATAGACGTCGAATTTGATAGTCAAATCACCCAATAACAACCGAATGGACATCTAATTGAAAGCTCTATGTCATTAAATATTTATCCACAAACATTACAACCCCGCCACCTCGTCAACTCCCACTCTAGGACACCTTTCCCCCTAATTATGAAACTTTTGTATTAAGGAAAGTCCAAAAACCAATTTTGTCGGAAGAACGGCATTTTTTTAACACGCTTAATCTTGGACGTTACGGAATTACTTTTCGTTCATAACTAGGGTGGGCGATTATTGTTAAGTACGCCACATTTTTTGACGTAGCGCGAGGAAATTAGTCGCCCATCGCTTTAAGACTTTCTGTCCGCCGAGTTAGTGTCATATAAGACTACGTTATTTCAATCACATGATTTGCCACTCCAAAATATTAGGTGAGCACAACATTTTTGACTTGATTAACACCACTCAAGGGATTACCCGGTCACATCTCATCCCTAAATAAATAATTTCTCTAGGAATTTGATTCTAGAAAATATTAACTTCTAATTTTTAAGTCTAACTATGGACTTCTCTTCAATTACATCAATTAACTCCTAACTTCTAAATTTATAATATTTATATTTTGACTTTTTATTGCTTTTATTGCTTTATAATTTTTAAAAAATTAAAAAACTTAATTTTAATACTTATTGTTAGATTATTAACTGTATATAATTGTAGAGACTTAATTTTGGTATAATGTGGACTACTTAATTGTTTATGTAGTAGTTTATTTATCTTTTTATGAATCATTGATTCAATTTAGGCTCTCATTGGCATATGCTCCTTGTATTATTTGAATTTTAGTATGTTAAACTTATGTTGTGTATGAATTTGGAGATTTTATGTTTTGCATTGTCCTTTGAAACTCTATTTTCCACTTATGTTGTCTATTTGACGTTGTTTATTTCCATTTCACCTTGTTTCCCTCTCCCCATTGGTCAGTGTTATTTAACCTCCCTTTCTTCTTATTTAAAACACTTGACAGTCCATAATGTCATCCTTGCACATAAATGAGAATCTATATTTGATAGTGATCTTATTTATGGATCTCGAGTCTGTACAAATCTAACATTCACCACCCTTCTTTAGTGCTAGAACCATTGATACTATACACAGGCTCAAATTCTCTCAGATCACGCCTTTTCTCAGTAGCTCCTTAAAATTTTGTCATATCTCCATATTCTCCTATGGGATGTCATCTAGTTTATTCTAGAATTTTGTAACTTGTAGTATTTGTACAGTATCAATGATCATAGCATGTTGTTTTTTTGGAGTCTCGAACTATGGAGGCAATTTAGAGCCTCATTGTTTATGTATTTTGTTTCGGAATCTCATATATGATATATGTAATGTGTATTGGACTTGGAGTTTGTGCCATTTTGCTATAAACACCTTTCTTACATATATACAAGAGCAAGCTTTGCATATTTTGTGTGTAATTGTTGGAATCATGGTTTTTAATCTTTCAAATATATTGTTTTCATTAAAAATATAATTTTTTATATATTTTTTGGTGAATTGGTTCATAAAGTCTGAACCGGTCCGGTTCCGGTTCGGTTCCGATCCGACCCTCGGTCGATTCCGAGTCCGGTTTCGATTTTTAAAACATTGGTTTAGATGTATGACATAAAGGGTACACATGAACATGGGCATGGACAAGTTGATGTTTGACATTGCTCACACCTGGGGACAACCACTCTACATTGGAGGCATGCCCATATTGGGGGCATTGTAGCTCTTATTGTAGGTTCTATCTTTCCATGCTTGTCCATGTCCATTGACCATATTGAGCTACTTAGATTGCTTATGCATGTCTTGCCCTTACTTATATGACTCTTAGTGCTTATGAATGTCGTACAATAGTATATACGATGATGACATTGTTTGTTTAAGTGTTTACACTGCTTGTCATGTGCTTTGTTATGACTGCGTTGATTGATTCCACGTTTATGAGTGTGATTTCACCAATTAGTTCCATTACAATTAAACTGATTGATACCATGCTTATGAGTGTGATTACAACTGTTGATTCCATGCCTTGCTTGTGACTGTACTGTTTTCTTCCATGCTTATGACTATGTTGATTACATTCACTGCTCCATGTTAATGCTTATTAACTAAGTTGTGTTTATGACTATGTATGGGTGTGTTGTGTTAAGTTTTGTCGTGTCGAAAGATCCTCTAGTCCATGTCATGACCAAGTAAAATCAGTGTCGTGTCGTATTTACTTTTATGCTTCTTGATCATGATGCTTGTCACATGCTTTCACTAAGATTACTTACTATGTATGCTTGCTCGACTATCTACTATGCTATCATATATTTGATAGTTGATGCCATGATCCATATCACGCACATTATTAGTGCTTATGCTGCCTTCATTCATATCATGCATCTATCAGGTGCACATACTATCACAGCATGCTTCGTTAGTATAGCTTGCTTGACACTTGTCGGTATTTTTTAGTTGTGCTTTAGCAATGAATACTTATACACTACTAACACTCATCGATGCCCTTGCTTTGGATTACATCTTACGTGTGTACTTTCAAATAATAAAAATCTTTATTGTGTTGACATATCCTACAGAGTATTGTATACATGCTTTATATGGTTTAGTCCTTGCTTTATTTTTAAGAAGAGTGATATGCAAGAGAACATCCCTCAAATCAAAGGGGGTCAAACAATGGGCTGATTTAGAGAATCAAACAATGTTTGTTAGAGTATACCAAGGGCTTCTGATGCCTTTAAGAATCCAAACGCAATACTATTGAAAGCTTATACCAAACGTGTTACCACATTTTTCCATGCCAGATTGAACAAAGGTATTTTCAAGAAGTTGGCTATTTTTGGCGAAAAGTCTACTTTTAGCATTTTGCTATTTTTAGAATTCGCCAAATATAGTGTTCTAGATGAAAATTAGATGGATTGAAAAATTCGCTATTTTTAGCATACGCTAAAAATACCCAGTGTCTAAAATTGGAGTGCAAAAGCATGCACAAGAGCTAAAGGTTGCATGTGAGAGTTAGCGCCAAAATTAACAGTTAACTAAGAGATAGCAACTCTAAAAATACAATGAAAGTAGTTGTTAGACACAAACCTGTGGCCCACAATAAATCAGGAAAACAGCAGCTAATTATGCCAAAATTGGGAGCTTTGAGGGTTTAAAATAAGATTTTATTGCATGCTAATTACACCCATGAATTGGCGCCAGGTTACAGCAGTCGAAGGGCAGATTTACTTATTGTTAGGCACCTTTGCATGTTAAAAAAAATCAACGCAGCCTTTACCCAAAAATCAGCAAAAGGACAAAATAAAAAAGTGAAATAATAAAGTCAGCAAAAGGACAAAAAGAAAAGCAAACTGCATGTTTGACCAAGGGTTTACGCAAGGGATAAAGGAGGTACCTTTATATAATTTAATTAAATTGCATGCATGGTGCTTTGGGGTCTATGCTAAAAGGTAAACGAAGAGGTTCAAATTTAATTATTAAATTAGCAGCAGAAGTGCAGATATGGGCAGCAGTTAGCAGTATATTATTTATTTATTTTCCACCTCACGCATGTTGCCAGCAGAGCTAAAGGAAGAGGAATAAAATAATATATTTATTTTTTGCATACAGCAGAGGTCTGAAACAGAGGGCAGCAGCCTTTAAAGGCTTTATTCTTGTAAAGGAAAAGAGATACACACTCTTCCAATTGTTTTGCTCTGAAAATCCTAACTTGTACTTGCATCTCTGAATAGAAAAGCTTCATTTTTTGCCTTCCCACATCGCTGGTTTTCTGAGTATTCATCGTGTTTATCAGGGTATTGTATTGCTTTGTTGTAGAATTTCTTCCCTATACTGTTGTCCCTTACCTAAACCTTTGAACTATTTTTTGCAGATTAGCCTAAAGTTGTGCATGTGTGTGGATCTCTATATTTTTTGTATGCAGTAGTACGTGTGTGTGTCAAATCATTGGTGTATCACCGCAATTTTATATTTCCCGCATTTCTTCTCCCTGTTCCTTGTCAATTTTTAGTTTTTCAGGTGATTCACAAGGGAACCAGCCCACTCTGAAGGTTCACCTAGAAGTGCACCTTGATTAGAGAATGATGAACACTCTCTCTTCTGTTAAGAAAATTGGAACACCTCAAGGTTGTGGGAACCTATAAGAGAGTGCAAGAGCACATCCCTCAAATCAAAGGGGGGAAAACAATGGGCTGATTTAGAGAATCAAACAATGTTTGTTAGAGTATACCAAGGGTTTCTCATGCCTTTAAGAATCCAAACCCAATACTATTGAAAGCTTATACCAAACCTACGATTGCCATTTCAAATATAAAGTTGTCGTTCCAGATCCAAAAGTTCCTACCAAATCAAAAGTTGTTGACCAAAATCCACAAAGTATTTTATTCAAGTCTTGTTCCTAATTGAGATCAAGTTTTGTCTCTAATCAAGATCAAATTTTGTTCATTTTCTAGCTAGGAAGTGAGCTTTCTCGCATTGGCGGGATATTAAGTCCTGGTACCATGAAGTTCTGATAATTTTTGTCCCTAATTAAGATCTACACCTACATTACAAGTTGGGACAGATACACTCTAAGCCGTCCTTCCTCCAAGGTTTGGCAGTATTTAGCATGGCCTCTTCCCCATACTTGAGGTCTCTCCAGTTCAGCAATTGTTTGGGACATAACATTCTCAAAACATGAAGTGAGGTGACAACATGGTTCGCATACCACCAGGTGTATTCATTTTACTCTTTCAAATTTCATAACTTCATAATTCTAAGTTTAAATATTCAAAATTCAAGTTTTTCCTAATGGCTTTTATCAAATATTAATCCACTTGCAATTAATGTGTTTTGTAAGTATGTACATGAGGGAACACAACATTTCCATATCAACTAAGTCCTATATTAATGCTACACATATATGTATTTCTTTATCCTTTTAAACCAGTTATTGTATTTCATTTAAAATACTAGATTAGAGATGGAGCAACATGTAGTACCCTAAACTTGGAACAAGGCACTTGGCAATGTTAATAAACACAGATTTTTATGCATTTGAACCAGCAATACTCAATTGTGTTCTTTACATATATTTCCACCTTCTGATCAATTTCAAGACCACTAAGTCAGCCCTATTTGCCTAACCTCCATGCTCAGAATCACTTACAATCTATAAGATAACCTCCTAGACACCTACACAAACCTCTTTCCATTCTTTGTTTCTGAGTTTGCATCTCCCAAGACACTATTGTATCCCAATGAATGGTTTCGTACACAATACTATCTCTTGCACAGTATTGTTCACTATAGTTTCCACCTTTCATGATAGTGTCATGTAGCCTTCTAACGGCTAATTTTTCAATTTGGGTAGCTTCATAAGTCGGCCTAGGGCTGACTTTCAGGTCAACATTTGGGCAAGAAATTAAATTAAGAAAATGACTCATATAATGTAAGTAGATGACCTAAAGGCTCTATACACATGTCCAGCATACTCAACTGATAGGTAATCCCTTGGAGATCATTACAAAGGGTTTACACTCATCTTAAATCTCGCAAGAAGCAACCCTAGAGCAGTCTATATGCCAAATCTAAAGTATCAAGGTCAAAGTTGTATGTGCCAAGTGAAGGATCATCATATATCACATCATCAAAATTCCTAGTTGCATTCATATAGTGTTGTGGGAGAACTGTGTGCAATTGAGCCATCTTCAGAGTAGTGGTACGTAGGCAATGCTCAACAATTATGGGGGTGTGCTGAGGTCAGTCCACTCCAAAAAGCTAACCCCTTTTTAAGGTAATTTGTTAGCATGCACATATTGCTAGGGTTTGGACTTTGGACAAGGTAGAGCCCAATTATGTATCATCGCATCACAGCACACAGGCACAACTTCATAATCCAAAAGCTGAGACAGAGGCAAACCTACACCAGAAAATTCAGCTCGCTCAATGCCCTCTAGGGCAGGATCATTGCCCCTTGGACACTGTCAAATATAGACCCACAGAAAATATCGTTGACGATATTGTCCAGATTCTCACAATTACGTCCCGTATAGAGTTTCTATACACCAAAATTTCAGGGTCTGTCGACAACTATCTTCTAAGCCCATTTCCAGATTCCTTAGTCTTCTTACACACAATCATTTTGCAGAAACTGGTTAGATTGTTCCATTACACATTGTTTTGTAACTTATACTATTTTTAAACTGCCCTTATGTGTTGATTTATAATATTTCAGATCTGATTAGGATTGTTTATATTCTATATTCTGAAATACACTTTAGTCTTAACCATTTTATGCTTTTCGTGTAAAAAAATTAAAACAATTTGAAACATTATAGTGGATATTAGATCAAACACAAGGTCACAAAAATCCTAATGAGCCTATTGTTCAAGATCAAACCTACATGATGAACCATGGATATAGCAATGCTAGCAATGATGATATACCCATTAAGACACCTCCTATGCCTACTCATATTGTTATCTCTCAGGTTTGTTCCAACACCATTCCATCTAATGCTTCTGCTAATGTGCATGTTCCCTTTCCTCTATGCCTCCTTTGTCCATTCTCATATGGTTCCCTCTTCACTTACTCCTCCAATTCCTTTCATGATGGTGTCCTACACCATCAGTCCATGTTCTCCAGTATTCCTCCTCCATGTGCCAATATGGCATTATTATAAATGTAATCCCGGATTATCATGTATGAAAAATGTGGAAGAATACACAAGGCTCAAAAACTGTTTAACAATTGATTCAATGTGCAGCCACATGGTATGCAATCCTTGTTAGTAGTGCAAAAAATGGGAGATTTTTAAGCAAACGAATTGACAGGTGCTTCTAATCCTAGCCTCCTAAGCCAGCTTCCTCCAAGCATGAGATACAATAGGGGATTTGGCAGAGGTTAGAGAGATAACTCAATAGAGTGAAAAATTTCGCCAAATGTTATAGCAATAATTGGTTGAAACAGTGGGCACACAGATTGGTTGACAAAGCATCTCAACAATTTTCCATCCCAATGACTGCAGTCAATGCTGAACATACACAAAATGGACCAGGTGATGAGCCTTGCATATTGTGATGCAGTGGCAATTAGCTGTTATTAAACCATAGTCATCTGTTTATAGCTTCTGCAGGTGAAAAGTTGTTAAGTCTGCTGATAAATAGAAATCAAAGCAGAGCCCTGCTGTCAGTAATTACATTCTTTCGGGCGATATTCTGTGAATAAATTGGCAAGCTGGCCTGCCATTGAGTTCCGTGTTGGTAGGCGCTTTGACATAGACTATTGTACTTAGTCTGGGATATTAATAGAATTCATACATGCTCAGTCATCATGTGCATCAGATGCCTGAATGGGGCTATTACATTCTTGGCCTGGATATTTTACTCCCTGATTCTTTTTATATTAGTCCAGTTGTTAACAAACTCCACCAATCAGTCAAAAAAGACTTATGCCTCAGTTTACCTGATATCTGTTGTTATTGACTGATTTTTTTCACTTAAAGTAATATAAACTTGTGGCCTGTATCAGGCTGTTTCAAGAAAGTCATCAACAGTTGGATACGCCAAGTGATTATTATGTCAAAATGCCATTTGTTTTTCAAGCTTTCCAAATACTGACCTAATAGACACTTAGGAGGGCCTAGAGGCACGAGTTAAAAAGGGACCACATGTAAGCAATGTCATAACACATGCACTTCTTGAATTAAACATAGACTACAGGGACCGTGCACCATAAATAAATTGTTTGAGCTATAGAATCCAATTAACAGCGATCTTACATCATGCGTCAATATTATTCAAACAAATTTAGTATGTAATATGGTTTTTCTGGATTTAGTTGCATAGTTTCATGTCAATCTAAATCGATCAATATTTCATGAGTTGTGGCATTTCATAAATTCCGCTATCTCTCATGAGCACAAATAGTTTGCTTGACACTCATTGCATCTAGATGATGCTCACAGGATAAAGCATAAGGACTTGCCAGGAGGTTATCCTTCCAAGTACTATATCTCTCAAGTACTACTACAGGTTAAACATGCTAAACCATGAAGTTTTCCTCACAATCTTACCTGGTTACGCCATTTACAAAACTTTTAGAGAGTACTCTTATATGGTCTGATGGAAAATGTGATCGGAATCACCAAGGAAGATCATAAAATCACAAATACCCGGATAACAATATTTGTTTTCCCCTTGCTAAAACCCTAATGGCTAAAACCCTGTTCGTACCCTCGGCAACACAAGCATAAGAGACATGGCCGTAATGATATACTAAACCAAAATCGTAAGAGACATGCCTATAATGCCAATAATACAAGGATGACAGTGCTTACATATCTGCCCCTCGTCATGCTACCATGGACTTCTGATGAAACAAGTAGCCATTAACTATATTAATTTTTTTTAAAAACGAGTCGTGCACAAGATTATATTTGTATAGAGAAAAAAATGAGCACTTACTGGGAGTGAGAACCCAGCCCGCGTAGTTTCTCAGCGTCTCTGAGATGTTTCTCTGTCAGAAGAAGTGTGTTCAGAATTCAAAAATCCCTCATTACTTAGGTAGAATCGTTCGATTGTTTGTTAAACGGCTTCTAAACTTTAAACGGTAGATGGAAAAGCCCTAAAGAAATATGGGAAGAGAGATTGAAGGAAAAACACTTTATTATAGAATGCAATGCTTATAATGACCTTCGTAGAATATAATGCTTATAGTGAAGACTTGATAGCTAAAATGGGAGACCTCATCATCAAGACTAACAAAAGAAGCTCGTAAATGATGATAATAAAAGAAATTGGATTTACTGTTTCATATGCTATTTTTAGCCTCATGGACGTTAAGAAATTTTCATTTCATATGAATTTAAATTCATGAAAACAAATCCCAAACTATACTAAGTGGTTTTATTTGGAAGTGTAGATGTCAAAAGTGGTTTTACACAAACAAAGCACTAAACCAACCACATAGAAAGTGATTCTATACAACTAATGCACTAAACTCACCACGTCTAATTCCAGTTATATTTAAATAGATATAGCTCAATGAATCAATCTTAATTATTACAGTCTATGTTTTTTTATGAATATGGATTACATTCAAAATAATTAGAATAATTAAAATATTTAAAATAGATATTCACAATAATAAATAATTTGTTGTAAATCTAAATATGGTCATGTGTAATAGGCAATGGAAAATAGGAACAAACAGCTACACCAATTAGACCCAAAAAATCAACAAAATATTAACATCTTGACTATAACCATACATGTAATAAAATGGTACGACTAAAAATGTATAATAGTGTGATTATGGTAACTTTATGCAACTATGAAATAGATTTAAGGATCATAATCATTTTCTCTGGGACTCTAAAAACCTCACTCGATTGGTCATAATTTGTTATGAGTCATTGAGAAATAGCTCTCCTTCCTCCAAACCCTAAACTAACTTAACAACTTAAAAAACAAAACAAAAAATTCTTAATGAGACCATCTTTGGTGGAAAACTTGAAATTCACACTAAATGCAATTTATTTTGTGCAATGTCCCAACCCATATTCTTTTATGGATGTAACAAGTAATATATGGTAGATGTTCTTTAAGTGCTCAATTCTACTTTTTTGGGCACATGAAAGCTTGAAATAGAATAGATTCCTTACTCTAGAACTTCAATATAATTCATTTTTAATCTTTATGTGTCTTTGTGTCCTTTATGCACTAATGTATCTATGTATTTGTAAGCTTATTGATTTTGAATAAGGACTTTAATGCCACACAACAACCATGAAAATTTTATAAAAAGGTACATAAATTCCTTAGGCATTCAAGTTATGTGTCAAAAGGACCCATAAGACAGTCAAAAGGACCCATAGTGGTACGACTTTACCATACCATAACATAGCAATATTGTTTTAACATACCATTAACACAGTGATATGCCTCTAACATACTAAAATTTTACTGCAAAATTTTGGAAAAATTCCTATGAAAGCAAGAAATTTAGGGGAAGAGAGATAAAACTAGGGAAAAGAGAGAAAAAAAAGAGGGAGTGCACATGGAAAAAAATGAAGAGCACGAAGTCAATAAAAAATGGAGTCCTAAGGAATAGTTAACGTAGACTGATTGCCGCTAAACCAAAAGCCATAACTGTTAGTGAGGGTGAGACTAGAGAGGTTAAAAGAGACCTGGGGAGCCCGTATGTAGGGGTTGAGGGTCCCACGCATCAATAATTTAGCCCCTTGAGCCAAGAGGTTTGTACTAGACACAGTCGACCATGAGGCGAGTTATCTTGTTAAGGGTGGGAATCGAACCCCTTCCTAGCAGAGTCATCGGTTTGTTAACATAGACTGGTTGCCACTACACCAAAAGCTTGAACTGTTAGTGAGGGTGAGTCAAAGAAGTTTGAAGAGACCTGGGGAGCCCGTAGGCAGGGGTTGAGGGTCCCACACATCAACAAGAACATACAAATTTGAATGTGTCAAAAGTTGCATAAAACACAAGAAGAACATGTTGAAGGTTAAACAACATAAGGGATATGCACCAACAAGAGCCGAATTTGGACCAATGTTCGATAAATGCACAAATACACTGGCACCATAGCAATAATCTAGTGTCATACCGACATTAGGTGTCTACATAATCTTCCAATTTGATGTGTATGTGTGCAAATATATCAAATTAAAACAAAAAAACACTTGTAGAGAAAATTTTGTTATAGTTGCCTAACCATCTATCAATAGTTCTCGAATTCATTATAGGAATAATATGAAGTTGAAAGTCAAAAGGAAGAGGGATCACTTGATCATCATGGTGGAGGGTTGGGAAGATCCTAAAACTAACACTTATGATCAAGTCTCTGGGATATGGGAACTTGTGCTACTACAAACATGTTCAAGTGAATCAATGTTTACTTTTAGAACTATAGTCATGTAATTATTAAAATCTAGGAAAGGAAAGAGAATAGAAATGAGTACACCTAGTGTGAGATGTAATTTAGGTTTAAGGGCTTGATTATATATTATGACGTGTAAATATGATTCAAAATAAAAATACAATAATCCTAACAAACTTGAATTATGTATTGAGATCATGCCACAAGATATGACATAAATTTATCAACAAAATCATAGTTAGGGTTTTAGGGTTAGAAAGATGTTATTGTGCTACTAGATGTAAAAAGTGTGATTGTATTTTGAAGTTATGTACAAAGGTTGTCAAGTGTCATTGAGATTCCTATAAATTTTGAGGATATGAAAGTGTTTGCAGGATGTGTTCATCTATAAGAGAACACATTTGTGACCTAACCTATCGAGGAGGCTATTAATATGTCATATAGTATTTAGAGCTAAATTTTGGTTTTGGGTTTTGGTTTTCCTACATCTTTAAACATGTTTCATGTACCCAGATTAGTGTGATGACAGTGTTGTGGTTGGATATTACTTATCCTTGCTTATTGACCTAAAACTAAGTTAGTCATCATTTGTATTGGGCTAACCTCATCACATCCCCACTAAAGTGATAAGTGTTGCACTACATACCAATACTTCAAAGAGGGAACAAGTCACATGTAGTTATCTCAATCCTATGATGATATGGACATTGTGTTAGCTCCTTGTTGGGTTTTTAAAATGATACTTTTAACAAACCACAGTTAGGGGACAGCAAGTCCCTCTTCTTTAATGGGAGAAGTTCCCTTATTGAAAGCAAGCAACAAAACTTATATACAAATGTACAACTTTCAAAATGTGGATTCTTGATACTTTGAAACGTTTTATGTCCAAAGATCATCAATACGAAAGAACGGAAGAATTAAGGAGATGAGAGAGGAAGAACATAGCAATACCTTCAGGAAATATAGATAACAGAGTATAACCTTATACATATTGAACCAGGGAGATGCAAAATAGAATCATTCACTTTCATAACTAGTATAATTCTAAAGACACAAAGTTTCAGAAATCATATAAACACAAACATAAAGTTTCTTATCATAAAAGACAGTTGATTCCCAAATTTCAGACAAGGAAGAAGGAAAAATAGAGGAAGAAAGGGAAAAACTTCTGTATTGATTACTTTGAATCTATTACCTTTACAGAGTACCAGGATCCAACCCTAACAACGACGTGGAGAAGCCATTAAATAGATCCCAAGAATGGTTACATTCGGTTACAAAAATGATGAAACTGATTCAAGAAACCGACGTCTGAGCTTCTCCAATGCCTCGGTCATTTCCATGCCTAACAGAAAAACCAGACACATTGAATCACAGTCATTCAATCTACCTTTACAAACTTTGAATTTGAGTCGTCCACGTGGGAGAGATAAAAACTGAAGCGGCATGAGGACGCGTTTTACATTTTGTGCCTTTTGGAGAAATGGCACTTCAGAACATTTTGGCCCGCCCACCCGCTTTTGATACAGGCTTGACACGTGGCTTTACTTGAGTGGCGACAAAGTCACGGGTCACTTTTATAATTTTACTTATTTTCAACGCGGGCTCAAAAACTCAAATTGCTCCACTAACCCACTTCCTCGCTTTTACTTTTGATGCGGGCTCAACATAAAAAGGCCCCGCCTGCCCACTAACACTTGAAACATGGCCATGTGTCCTTTGCAGTCTAGTTCAGTATTTTTGCATTTTTTTACTAAGTCCCTTTTGTTTGGAGGGTCATATGTCTGACCCTGGACATGTGGAGGCTCAGTGCACATTTGGGACCTGCCTCCGGATTTTTCCTTTGAAGTTACACCAAGCTGACACGTGGAGGCTTCTGCAAACCCTTCTATACTTAGTTGATTCAATGGTTGGCTCTGCCCTTTCTTTGACTTTGACCACGTGGCGAGCCCGCGCACACTTGGGAACCCGCTCTTGATTCTTCCTTTGAAGTTGTGTCATAGAGACACATGGAGAGCTCTACCGGTTCTTTTATACTTAGCCGATTCGGGCATGCTTCCCACTTGACTTATGTTAAACCCTAGACACATGGAGAGCTAGCGCTCATTTGAGTTTCCACTTTGGATTCGCCTCCTGAAAGGGTGTAGAGCTGACGCGTGGCTCCTTTCGTCAGTCCTGGACTTTTCAATGGCTAACTTTGTCTCTCCTTTGACTTTGACCACGTGGCGAGTTGATGCTCATTTGGAGATTGGCCCTTTAGTTTCACTTCTGAAATTACGTCGTTGAGGCACATGGAGGCTTCCGCCGACCCCCTCATACTTAGTTAATTTAAACGATCGGCGCTGTCTCTTTTTTGGACCTGGGACACGTGGAGGGCTGGCGCAAGTTTGGGGAACCGCCCTTGGCTTCGACCCTTGAAGTTGCACCAATTAAGCATGTGGCATCGTCCGCTAAACCTTCCATACTTAGCCAATTCAAGCTTGTTTTGCTTTCATTTTGGACCTGGGACACATGGAAAGCCTATGCTTATTTGAGAACTGCCCCTTGGGCCCTGCCCTTGGAGTTGCGTCGTTGGAACACGTGGAGGCTTCCACTGCTGCTTGAAACATGGCCACGCCGCATCTAATCAGAGATTTCCATGTACTACCCATGGATGTTGGGGTAAAAATTGACAGGGAAGATACGCATGTCATTCGCGACTGTGGAAAAATAACAAGAAAGGGAAAACCCACCTTTACACCTGAATTTCTAATTGTTTTCCATGGAACAAAAAACTACCAACAATACCAGGCTCGACGCGATCCATTACTCCAAGGTACCGAATCAAAATTTTCAAAACTTGACTTCAAAAAGAAGGGAATTTTGAGGGCGACAACACTCCCAGAATTACACCCCGGGGAGATGAGCAACTAACCTGAGTGGGTTGACTTTGAGAGAATAATGAACAATGGAAAATTCTTTTTCGTTGATAGTCGGGGATTTCCTTAACACTCCACTCACTGACTCAAATCAAGGAGGTGATCAAGAGGAACCTTCACAAAGGGGGTGGTTTGACCTTGTTACTTCTGGATCTGCTTAGACCAAGGTGAGAGGACCTAGTTGGGGGATCTGAATAAAGAAAATATCTCATGGCTTGGTTTCCTCTATGGTTGGTGCAACTTATCTTGAAGTAAATGCAGCCACACATATAATAATTCTCTCAAAAGAGTTTGTTGGATCTCAAAATTGCACCCGTTCCAAATCAGATTGATCTCATTTGAGGCAACATGGGATTGTCTCCAAGCTGTGGGACTTGCACTGAGATAGACCTCCAAAGAAGGTCGGTTTCTCTACCTAATTCTTATGTTAAAACTACTCCTAGAAAGGAAATTGCAACTATTTGACACTAACCTATAGTTCAAAGGGACCAGGGAAAGAGGTGTGTGCATAAAATTAAAATGCTAAGTTAAGGTATGTGATAACACCAAAACATGAGGTGGAGACATTTCAGTGAGTGAAAATGAGAGGAAAAATGGAGGAAGAAAGGGCATACAAAAGTTTCACAACCCAAAACAACATTCAAATGACCATTTTCATATAGCACAATAGATTTGACCCCTGTACGAAGAATAAAATATGCACAATACACCCACAATTGTAATGAAAGGCAAGAAATGCAATACAACACAAGTTAGGGAAAATATGAGCCACAAACATGAATTTTATTGCCTGAGGGATGCACAATTCATTACAATGCAAGAAATAAGGCAAGAAATGCCTTGCAAAACATCAAATTCTAAGACCTGTAACTCACAAAAAAAAAATTCCAAAAAAAATTATTTTTACGAAGTGCTTAAGACTTAAATTTATAGCTTTCTGGAGAGAAGAGAGAGAGAAAGGGGTCGCATACAATGCTTTAATGGCTTCAACTACCCACTAATGCAAAGGACCAATCTGCAAAGAAGGAATGGGCAACCGATATATTCCAAAGCACATTATCAGAAATTTCAAATGAAAATGCGGCACCCATACTCAATCAATTCAGGTAGTTGAACTGCCTACAATTACTCATTAATGGCTTGAATTGTTTTCTCTCTTTTTGCTTATCAAATATTTCCAAAATCATATTTTGATGATGTTAAATTGAAGGTCTCAAGGAGATCTTTCCAATGAGACCAATTTTGTAATATTTGGAGCTCTGTAGCAAAAGATATGGTCATTTGAAGTTTTGGTCTATAAGGAAGCACAAGAATACGACATGTGGTAACCCTTGATTGGCTCGGCGATTGGCCTCTACCCACGTGTACATTTTTTTGTCTTTCTCATGTGTCAGTCACCCATTGGATCATAGTATCGAGTTTTACTTTCTTTTACTTTTATTTTAATTTCCTTGGTATTTGTCCTTATAAAAATGCGGGCTACTAAGAAAAAGGCACGTCTCTTCGCAGTGCTAATCGTCTTTAGACCTTGTCAGTTTCCTTAGAATTATAGGCCAATAGAATATTGCCACATACCTTCACAATTAACCCTTTATATAGAAGACCCTATCCGACTGTGAAATACAAACCAGTAAGGGTGTCCCACGTTGCTTCTCTTATCAAATTTTTCTTTGATCTCCATTGACAATTACAAAGTATCAATCAATGAGGAGACTCCATGCCCTTTCGCATGTCAGACATTTGGGAAACCTTGACTAAAACTTGCAAAGCATGATAAAATAGGATAGATTCACACTACTTCACATGTCAGTCTCGTTTGATAGACTCATCTAATAATTGCGAAGTGTGAGATAATGAGGAAGCTCCACTCACTTTGCAATGTCAGTCTTTCTTTTATAGACTTAGCTGACAACTACAAAATGCGAGCCAATGAAAAGGCTCCACGTTTCTTCGAAAAAATCAATCTCTTGAGAACATTTTTACTTTTTATTGGTCATGCCTTTGCATCACAACCTTCTACTAGGGAGGACTTAGAAACTTTTTCTCTTTGAAGAATTGCCGCCACGTGCGTGCCTTTTGCTTTTATGTTCACCCTACTGACTTTTTGACTTAGTTGTTGCCCAGACCCGACGAAAAATTAACTTAGGTTTATTTTGCAGACTTGAGGTCCGTGAAAGCCTATCTGCTTGAAGTTGGATGGAATGATGCAACATGGCCCCTTGACCGTTGATCTTCTATCACCTGTCATTGCCTTCACCCACCATGCATTGTTCTTTGATTGGCTACGGATTTTAAACATATAAACCGTCAATGAATTAAACCTTAGGGTAAGTGCACCAAGTTGGGGGGCCAAAAGGGGGTCTTAAATGGACGCATTTTTCTGAAAAAAAAAAAAAAACTTCAACTTGTACGAGTTTTTCGAAATAGTTACACTAAAAATTGGAAGATATTGTAGAAATATGAATCGTAGAATTTTGAGTCTAGTTTCTAAGCTACTAAATTTTATTGAAAATGGATAAGTTTAAGTGGGTCAAACAACTAAAATACCAATAGATGCTCCTGTTTTTGTTAAAAAACATAATAGAGTGACTTTCGTGCCCCCCACCATTTTTTGAGCACCATTTAGTATTTTTGAAAACCCTTTGGAAGAAATATAGCTAGGAGCATCCAGTTTGGGCTCCATTTTTTTTTTACTTTTTTAGCGAATATTTTTTTATTTATGATTTTTCTAATACAAAAAATTTATGTTTTGAAAAATAACGGAGCTCCGACCGTGCCCCCCCTAACTACCTCAAAAAATATCGAAAATTAGTTTTTTTTTAATATGTATAGAATTATGCTTAGTTTAGGCTAGTATACTTTTTTTTTAATTTCAATCACTAAAAAAAAAGATACACCATGAAAGATAGACATATTTACACTTCAAAAAATAGCTATAAAAAGGCATAGTTAGAAAATAAATAATATGGATACCTTATATTAGTCAGAAAATTTGGAAAATTATATTTTAAGAAAGAAGAGACTCTTCTCTACATCGTGGTATAATTTTTTAAAAATGGATCGATTGTTTTATTTTGATTTCTCATAAAGGAAGTGTTATTTTTACATTTTCTTGTAAAAATTCGTTGTTTGTTGTGTTTGTGCAGTTCCATGCCTCAAGCTTAGGGATCCAAACCAGATCCCGAGCCTTAAGGCATGGCTTGGGAAAAGAGAAAACAAAAAATGTGTATGCGTTACATAATGCGTACGCATTTTGCTTTATTTTTTTATCTTGTGGCCCCCCAACATCCTTTTCATCTCTTTCACGGGAATTCTGCAAACATTTTGTTTTGTCTGCAATATTCTCTACATTCTTGCATGATTTTTTAGTATTTCATTTTGTCCCCTACCCCACTAGTTGATTTTTTCTAATCATGGGCGATAAACGTCAAGCTAAGGACAAGAGGAAAGTCAAGAATAAGACACCGGAGCAATTGGAAGAGAAGAGAATAAAGAAATTGAAGAGAATGCAAAAACTTCGAGCAGGGCAAGGTACATCCGCTATATCAAATGTAGCTAATGTATTAGAAATTTGGGATGAAATACATAATGAAAATGTAGAGAATAATGATTTTGCAATGAATAATGATATTGAATTGAATGATAATGTTGGTATGGATGAAGAAATTGATATGAATCCAATTGTTGAACCCTTACTTGAGAATCCGAATGTTAACCCCAAAATTTGTATGAAAACACTGAATGAAGAAACTAACCTTGTAAACAAATCTTCACCTCTAAGAACACCTCCTTCCATTTCGCGAAGAAAACCAATTCACTTAATTGAAATTGATGAAAACATTATAAAACTAATGCCTAACAAAATGTCTGAAAGAAATGCGAGAAGAAAAGCTAGTGGAATTTGGGATAATTACTTTGAGAATTTAAATGACGCACAAAGATGTCAATTATTTGTTTCATTGATGAAGTTAATTAAGATGAGACCTATAATGAAGACCATGGGGTTAAGAACATCTAATGTTGTTGATCAAAATGCGTCAATTGTTGAAAACATACATAAAGCATACCAAGTTGTAGGTGGAAAAAGACACACCAAAGATAGTAATGCTACACGACGTGCACTAACTAATTGTATAGTAAGTGATAAAATAGTTAATAAACGCTTGATTACAAAAACAAGCAGTGCTTTGAAGCTAAACAAAAAAACACTAATGAAAGCAATAGAGAGACGTAAACATCTTGAGTTAGTCAATAACACTAATTATTGGGCTTTCTCTAGCAGACTTCCATGAAAAGACAAGAATACATCTGATATTCTAAAAGAATTAATTGTAAAATTTTGGAATGAGAACACAAGGGTGTCACCGAATAGAAGAGATACAGCAAAAAGAAGAATAGGTTCTCGTATTTGTGAATCGTGTGTAAAACATTTCTTAGATATGACTCAAATAGAAATGTTCTCTAAGTTTAAAAATGAAAATCCACAAATTAAAATTAGCCAAAGATTCTTTGAAATGAACAAACCCTTTTATGTGAAAATCAATCACTCACGTACCACTTATTGTTGCAGGCATCATGTTGAATTTTCAATGCATTATGATGTTTTTTGTCAAATACGTAGTGTTTTGCATACTGACATCATGTTGCAGGAGTGTGGAATAAATGTCCCACAAAAATATTCAAGGGAATTTATTCTGACAATATTTTGTGAAAAATCAACAAGACAATTTTTTTATAACAAAGCATGTTTGGATGGAACGTGCAATGTATGCGGTGGCTTGCCAAATCTGAAAAGTTGTATCCACGAGGAGATTACATCTTCAATAGGAAAATAATTGGTTGGTTTCACCAAATATAAATCGGTGGCATATCAATTAAAAGATGGAAAAGAATCTAAGAGGTGTGAGCTTGTTACAAAACAATTACCTGTATCAAAATAAATGGTCAAATTCAGAGAGGAATTTTTTTATGAGTATGTAAGGCACACACATAGAGCTCGATGGTTGGATGAACAATTCAAGTTAAGCAAGGACACATTCCCACTTGGTACTATTGTTTCAGTAGTTGACTTCGCAGAGAATTACACATTACAGCCACAAATGGAGGTTCAGTCTCAATATTATAACTCAGTGCAAGTTTCTATTTTCATGCATATAACATTCATGCACTCTCCTGAAAGCACTGAGCAAGATCAAAAAATATTGAGAGAGTATCATTTCTACATTAGTGATGATCGACACATTCTACAGAATATGTACAAGGGTGTTTCCAGGTGTTTTATGCGAACTTGAATGAGAAGAACATTAGTTTCGATCAACATTACATTTGGTCAGACAACTGCACATCACAATTCAAGAATGCACAGATGTTTTATTGGCTAAGCAGGATGCACAAAGAAACAAATGTACAACATATCTAGATTTTTACTGAGGCATGGCATGGAAAAGGAGAGCATGATGGTGCAGGAGCATGTGTGAAAAGAGCACTTGCAAGAGAAGAGTTAAAGTTCAAGGATGGTGCTAAATTTACAGATGCAAAAAGTATTGTTGATTGGTGTGTCAAGAATATGGGCCATGAATCTCAAGAGAGATCAACGGTTCATAGATATTTTTGGTTGATAGAGCAACAACATCTGAACAAACTTTGAATATTGTATGACAGTTGCAGGATCAAGTGATATGCACTCATTATGTAGTTCAGATGTAAATGCTTGGACTATTTATACTAGGTGCATGACATGTTTTTGTATATCATGCATTGATTTTGCATGGAATGAATGTGAGTCACAGCAGTGGGTAGATGAGTGGACTTGTAGACCTCTAATTCCACTCAACACACATCAAGTTCCACGAGCATTACAATTTGCAGGGTCTTCAGATCAAATGACAACATCACTTGACTTTGACCAAGTCTTTGATTTAGTGCAACAAGGTACATATATATATGTACATGCCATGTTTTAGATTTATAAATTATTAAATGGTCAACTCTTAATGTATTTATAAATTGACTGAACAGTTTTACTTTATGATACATAGGGCACGTTTTTGCAGTTATTACGACGGAATTTATTGAAGAGGGAACAAACTACTTCTTATCTTGTTGTGTAGAGGGGGAAATGTTTTGACTTCCACAGTCATTGATGGTGAAGACCTTGAGTATCCCATTGGATCATTGGTAGTCATTGGAACTTGGCTTCGATGATATCCTATCAAAAAATCAAACATTTGGTTGTTTGAAGACTATGAAGTACATCGGAAGATACTTCACTATTCACATTTGGTCCTTGCAACAAATATTAAATTGATCAAATATCGAGGTCGGCCATCAAACAAAAATCTGTGGAAGGTTCGTGAATCAGATCATGAAGCAATTCTTGTTATTGTCAAGAATAGAGTTGATCCTTGCAGTTCATTGGATTGAATTTGCAAAGGTATGTTCTTCATGAATTTAATTTGAATATTTACTTAAATGATTTTGTTTAAATTTTGTATGATTTAAAATTCTATTTAATTGCTTACTAACATGCTTACTAAAATTCTATTTTGTATCATCAAGGCATAAGGCTAGGACATCTTCATTACACTTCATAGGGTGAGGGATTCTATTTTATTCCATGCACACATTCTACTAAATTTTATACACATAGTTATTACTCGCTACTTCACAAAGTGCGACTGACACAAAAGTAACCTAGGGCATGTTCACACACACTTGCACATAGAACTACATCAGGTCTGAGATGTAGTGCAACACTTAGTTAGTAAGCCCACCATTGTGGCAACTGAGGTCAGTCTGACCCCTTCATATGCATTATTATTTTTTAGGGTTTGATGTTTGTTTTGGGGTCTTACAGGTCTTTCTTTCATCTTGGAGTATTGGCGACATCTAGCGTAAGACAATTAATTTGATACGACACACAACGAAGGTTCAAGGTTATCTTCCAACTCTGTAGAGATTAGTTTCAGATATTTTTCACAGACCATGGCACCCATATTGCAAACCAGAGCACCTACAGGCACCCTAGTCCTCCTCCAGGCTCTTCAGTCCAGCTAGATCCTCCAGATCCATCCTTTTCAAGACTTTTGCACAGTCATTCTTGCTCTTGATTTTTTCAGTCATCTCTGTGACACTCTTCGAAAGGAATCTATTATTCAGCTAAGTTCTTTCCACTTTATTCTTACATATTAGGGTTAACAGTTCCTTTTGCATATTTGTTTAGCTCATTTACATTCATGCTTATTGCATTTATTTAATTTATTATAGTTGTTCATAGCTTAGTTTAATTATCCCCATACTACACAGTTAGTTAATTTTAGTTAATCAGAAATCTAAGAGATAATATAGAAATGATTAAGAGATAACATCATGAAAGCTAAGAGATGCAAAAGAGACTCAAGTAAGTATGGAATAAGGGAATGTCCTTAAACTCTAATGTGTGTCACAATGCCAACATGTGTATAAAGAAAAGGAGAAAAAGATGTAGAGAAAATGGGAAATACTTATAATCTAGTTTATGTAACAAGAGGATATAATGTTTTAAATGAAGGGGGGATGAGTATCACCAAGGATAAAAATAGTTTTTTACTAAAATAAATACATGCTAATCATATTGGCAAGGCTAGGAGTTTTCAACACCAAGGGGTGAAGGAATTTCAATACGTAGGTATTCGTGAAGGAAGACTAGTAATGTATAAAGATATCCCATGTCATATATGATATGTTTTGATCTCCTGATAAGGGGAGTAAGGATAAGAGGTTGACACATTGGAGTCCTCCTTCAGCAAGTTGGATCAAATTAAATTTTGATGGG
This sequence comes from Taxus chinensis, assembly GCA_019776745.2. Classification (NCBI taxonomy): domain Eukaryota; kingdom Viridiplantae; phylum Streptophyta; class Pinopsida; order Cupressales; family Taxaceae; genus Taxus; species Taxus chinensis. Next base: position 312,493,572 of record CM034146.1, on the reverse strand, counting down.
GCCTCTAAAGGAAACCTTGGAGCCACTGGTTCTAGGTGTGTGTTTTGTAATGCTGATTTTCAGCCTGTCCTTGCTATGAATTTTGATTGTGGTGTAACTTCCAATAATTTCGCAGAAGGCATGGCCTTGTGGCGGGGTCTGGCTGAAGCTAAGCACCGAAGCGTACATCATGACTAGATGAACATATAAGTGATGATTTAGCCTAAACATATATCATTATAAGATGAATGGATGAGCGATGATTTATCCTTAAGCGTATATCACTACAAGATGAAATGAGGAAGTGGTGATGTAACCTAAGGTGTATACTACTAAAAAATGATAAAATAGGTGATGATTTAGCCTAAAGTGTTTGTCATTAGCCTAGGATTATCACATGTGTGATGAGTGTAAGGTCCATTTGATTGTTAAACCCTTAGTAGTTGAGTATGGACTGAGGAACTAAAGTGTGTCATAGGGTGGTGAGTGTAACGCGTAGAAAACAATGTAGTATGTGTGATGATAAAAGATGACCATGGGATGAAGAGAATATGTAAAAATGCAGTGTGTAAAATGTGATAGTAGATGTGTAGAATTAAAATGTAAGGTGAATAGAATGTGTGGCTACGCGATATGTAAAAGGTGAATGTCAGAGATGTAGAATGTGTAAAATGATATGTATGTAGATGGACTAGTAATGTAGTATGTAAGAATGATATAATGCTAGACTCATATATGATAAAGACTAGTGTATTATATAGAAAATGTATGACATGAAGACACACATTGTATGATGTATGGTATATGAATATGTATAGAATGTGAGGTAATATGCATAAATATCCTAATAGTGTATGATGTAAAATGCATAAGGTGAGGACTAGTATAATGTATGGTGTACGAATGTGGAAATGGCACAATGTCATAAACAAACGTGGAGCATATATGGTGTATGGTATATGACGCACGATGTGTGATGAAACAAAATGTATGATGTCTATAGTACATTGTGTGGGGTTCAATGTAGTAGTAATCCCTCAACAGTAAAGTGTGAACCGAAACACAAGAGTGTGTCATCGAGTAATGAGGATGCTAAAACGTGTGATGAAAATTGCTTATATGATAATGCAAAGATGATAGATGTTATCATGAAATGGAGGTGGGGGAGATTAGGTGTTATGCCCCCCAATGAATACATGGTAAAATAGGCTATCATGTAATATAATCTAGAAGATCATTTTTTTCAGGTTCATAGTCGAATGGGTAAACATTAGTGACTTGATAAGCTATAGTGTAGGGTGGGTCACATAATGAGCCATTAAGGCGTAATTTATACATGCTCATATCATACTGCTCATCAATGAATGGAGGAAGTGGACAGCCAAGTGCATACCAATGAGTGAGATTTTGAGTGTAAACTAGGAAAGATCTATTGCAAATGAAAACATGTCTAAAGGGCATAGGAAATGAAATGTCTATATGATCCAGATATAGTGTACCTCCAATATAATCAAGCCATGACTTTCCCAATGTAAGTGATGACGAGAAAAGAATACATGATAGATATATTGTAAGATGAAAGATACGCAAACCATAAGCAAAAGTGATACGAACAAATCCATAATAAATATGGGGAGCACTTGGTGTAGGATAGAGGTCCTCAAAATCAAACCCTGGGTGATCTAGGCCCTCATGCGTACATATAGTGTCATTGTATGTAGGATCAAATGGAATGTGTTTCTAGTATGAATCATTCATGAAGATTGCATACAAGTGAATGGTGGGCATGTTAATGTAGATGGTTCATGTGAAGGTGTAGGTGATAGAGTGACATCCATAGACTGAATAGGCCCCTGATAAGGAATAATAACAGTAGTAGTGGCAGGTGGCATAGAAGAAAATACATCTATCATACAAATGGTACCATTAAGGGGTGTAAAATGAGGTGGCTCACCCATAGATGGAGAATGAGGTATAGTGGTGTTAAGATTATGGTCATAACATTCGAAGGGATCAGAAGAACGAAAAAATGGTATATTCAGTACCTTCATGTAGAAATTTAAGACCTTGATATACAAGTACAGCTTGCATGGCATAAAGCCATGGCCTACCCAATAAAAAATTATAAGGGACCAGGAAATCCATGATAAAAAACACAGTGTGTAGGGTTTTAGGCCCAAGGGTAATGGGTAGTGTAATGTGACCAAGGCATGGATGAACCAAACCGTCAGATGCGCGTAGGGAAAGCCGAGATGGAGTAATATGAGAAATAGAAATTCCTAAATGTTTGATGAATGACATGGGACATAGATTAAGCTCATAGCAAATGTCAACTAAAGCACACTTAATAACCGTATTGTGGATGCTAATTGCGATATACAAAGGTGGGTCAGTATCCAAAGATGTAGATGCAATAGGCTAAGAAAATGTATCTTCAAATGCTTGATGTAGAAAATAAGGGTTCATACGAAGGCGAGAAGAAGTAAGGATTTGTTGAAATTGATGTAGTAAATTAGGATGCTTAAGCAAATAATAATTAAGAGATATGCTCGGGATGACCAAACCCTAGGATGACAAGAAGCGAATGTGTAGTATGGGGATAGTTAATCTAAGCTATGAACAACTGTAATAAAGTAAATAAATTCAGTAAGTAAGAATGTAAATGAGATAAACAACTACACAAAATGAAATGCTAACCCTAATATGCAAGAAGAAAGAGGAAAGAACTCCACTGAATAGCAAATGCCTGTCAGAGATTATCGCAAAGGTGACTGGAAAAATCAGGAGCATGAACGATTGTGCAAAAGTCAAAAAAAGGATGGATCTACAGGATCTTGCTGGACTGTAGCACCTGGAGGAGGACTGGGGTGCTTGCGGGTGGTCTGGTCTGCAATCCGGGTGGTCTAGTTTGTGTAAAAGCTTTGCAACTGATATCTGCAGAGTTTGAAGATAATTTGGAACCTTCGTTGTGTGTTGCATCAACTTTGTTGTCCTGCGTTAGATGTCACCAATAATCCCAGATGAAAGAAAGACTTGTAAGACCCCAAAACAAGTGTAATGCCCCGCCTCAGGACACCAGAAAATAGACTAAAAAGTTGGTAAATTTTTTTTATTTTTATTTTTAAGTGAGAACTAATGTTTCACCTAACCGTTCTCATTAAATAATTAAATTCATAACAATATAATTTTAACCGAATTGCTAAAACATTTATTTCTAATTAATTTTATTTACTTAGCTTCTATTAAATTACACACACACACACACACACACACACACACACACACATATATGTGTGTTTCCTTTAAATAATTTTCACCCACATTGAAATATAATTATTCATCCTTAAATAAATTCATCCCCCAATACATATATTTACCCACACCCCCTTTTAATTTAAATGACCATTCCCACCAAAAACCCATGACTTAATGTGAGCAGGGTTTTATTTGAGCCCTAGGATTAAACAAATTTCAACCCTAGATCAAAAACTTGTGCCCTAAAATTCTTTATCTCTTTCTTTTCTTTTCTTTTCCATATTATTTTCCTCTCATTGTTAATTTTACTTTTGTTCCTTCTTGCAGGTCAAGGGTGGGGAAGCCATGGAAGCTTGTATTATTTCTTATGTCTCTTTTTTTTTAACCATCCATTCAAAAACGTTTTGGTATTTTTTGTTTTGTTGTTTTATTGATAAATATATATTTATTTATATATGTTTTGAAGGGGGGGGATTAATGAAGGAGGAACAGCGGCGGCGGGTCTGAGAGGAGGGGAAGTGTGGAGGGGCAGCGTAGAGAGGGAGGGTCAAGGTTTGGTGACAGGGACAGGCACGGGGGAGTAGGGAGGGCGCCGTGGGGTGTGGGGGACAGGCGGCTGCAGGGAGGCAGGGTGGAGTAGTGGAGTAAAATCAAATAACTCCATCATGCCATATGATGGAGGGAGTAAAATCAAATAACAATAAATAAAAATCCGCATGCAACAACCATATTTCCAAGTAACAAATCTAACAACTAGTATGAATACAACACATACAATAAGGCCTAAGAGGCCTAACTGAAAGAAAAGCTCTCCAAAAAGCTCTCCAAATTCAATCTTTTCCACTTCTTGACTCAAGCAAACTCTAGCTCCAAATCCACAAGCATCTAAGCAAAATCTTCAAAAAAAAAGTTCTCTTCTTTTCCCATGAAGGAGAATTTGAAGAGGGAGCAAGTAAAAATCCTCACAAATGAGGGGGTGACATGTGTCACCCCTCTCCTCTTCCAAGCTCAAAGATGCCAAAGATAAATGAGAGAAAGGATAAGATGACTTTTAGCCCTCTTCTTCCAAATTACTCTAAATGATAACAAAACAATTTTTGTGCAACTTTTTACAAGCACACTAATCCATACTCCTTACATGGATGTGACCAAACAAGAGGTAAAAAGGGAGGGAAAACTCCCTCTAGCCTTGGAAATAAGCCCCCCTATCTATTAGGTAGGGTCCAAGGGCTCATTTTCATGTTAAGGGAACTCTCAAACTAAAAAGGGGTCCCCAACAATGCCTAAAATAACCCAATTTCGGGTTTGGAAAATTTGGCACAAGGTTAGAGGGTGTGAGGCCCACCCAAGGGTTCACATGTGACCCTAAACCCTCTAGATTAAGTACATCATTAAACTAATTCAAGACTTAATGCAAGTGGGGTCATTAATTCCCCAAAACAAGTTTACAACACAACTAGACACCCTAAGCAAAATTAATAATTACAAGACCTATTACATTACCAAAGAGGGTCACCCATGGTGCCCAAAACAATAATTCTAATGCTAAGGCCTCAAGCAATAAACACGGTTAGGACTTAGCCCATGGGCTGCTTGTGCAAAGTTGCGTAGCTGGCATGAGTCTCACGTTCTCCTGTGACCTGTCACATGCACACTCATTACACACATTAAACTCACATGTCCAATAAAATATAAATCAACTACTAAATAAGATATCAATGAATTCTAGACTAACATTTCATCTTTCTGGAATCGAATGTGCGACAACGTGCACAACTATACATAATTCACCATAAGTTAGTCATAATGATAAAATGACATGTATCCATAGAATCTCAACATGCAACAAACTGAGTATCCATTAATATAACTACATTCCAAAACAACATCATATCAATTAGTATCCAGGACATCATAAGATAATGCAAACAACATAGTAATCAAGCTAAATCGGTGATATACGCCTATATGTCCATACATGTCTAATCAGATCAAATCTCCTAATGTAATGTCCAAAATATAACAAATCCCTATCAAAACATGTATAATAGTAAGAGGAACAACAAGTAACTAAGTTCTAAAAATGTGGGCACTACAACAAGCATCAAACCCTAAAAAGAATAATGCATATGAAGGGGTCGTATTGACCTCAGCTACCACAATGGTGGACTTACTAACAATGGTGGATAATAGTAAGTGATGTTAGTTCCCTCAGTATGATCTCATAACTTTATATTTATAGGGTTCTCTTCACATAATTTTATAATTTACCCCAAAAAGGCCAACCATAAGAAAGATAAATATGTAAAATGGCTAGAAAGAGCCCAAAAAGTGGCAGGAAAGTGCTAAAAGGACCGGGATGCCCCTGGTGGGACTAGGGTGCCTACAAGCACCCCAGTACTAGGTTGGGCACCCCAGTCAAGAATAAAATGATGGGAAATGACCGAATCAAACTAGGCATGTGGATGAAAAGGGGTGGTAGTGACGAAATAAAATAAAACAAGATGGCCAAAAGATGGGGGTTAATTAGTAATTTCTTCACTTAAGAACCTTCTAAATAGTAGTATGAGACTGGGATAAATAATGTCTAAAGTGTATGATTTTGTGACTACAATTTCTCTTAGCTAGCCTTGATTCTTAGCATCAAATCCCAGTGATTTTATTACATACGGGCATGCTAGTTTAGTTGATACCATTTCTTATAAAACACCTTATATCTTATATATTTACAAGTCTATTAGTCTGACATTCTAAGCCACCCCTTTACATATTGTAATATCAACTGTTATGTTTGTGGAGCCTATTTGCATGTTAGAATGTGGTACACCTTCTATGTGTTACACTCGGGTATTTTTACGGTGGTCCCGCTCGCCGGTGAGCGGGTCAGGGGGGTTCGGGGGCGAAGCCCCCGAAGCAAATTTTCATGGGTGGTTTATTAACCCATGGGTAATGGGTAACCGTTATGGGTTGTTTTTGGGCCCATGGTTTTTTTCGGTCTTTTGCCCATTGTTTTGATACCCACGGTTTTTGTGCCCTTGGTTTTGATACCCATGGTTTTGTATCAAACTGCTTAAGCAGTTGTCTATTTATATGGTCTTATGCATATGATAGATGTACAAGTAAATGTATTGCAGATGTGTTTTGAATTCGGGTGTGAATTCTGTAGAGTTTGTTGAGCATAGCTCCAAACGGATCTGGGTATTGTATTGAGAGAGTGGAGGCTTGTAATAAAATCTGAGCAAGTGATTCTTGGTGGACGTAGCCCAAATTGGGTGAACCACGTTAAATCTTGTCTCTCTGTGTTGTGTTATTTATTCTGCACTTTTATTTGAGATCTGTAATATTTTCTGCATATTAGTTTCTACTGTTGCGATTCTGTAAGGGATTATTCCACATATTTTATCTCTTATTTCCTAACAATTGGTATCAGAGCCTGGTTTGGTTTGCTGAAGTGTTGAATCGCAGGGAAAGTTTTTAGCTTGAGTGGGAGCTATGGCAGATGAAGGAAGATCTAGGGTTGATAAATTCAACGGGCAGAATTTCAGTCTTTGGAAGATGCAGATGGAAGATTACCTTTATCAAAAGGATCTTTATACTCCGCTGTCTGAGAAGGTGAACAAACCCTCGAGTATGACAGATGCGGAATGGGATTTGCTGGATAGGAAGGCACTTGGGACAATCCGGCTGTGTCTTGCATCTTCGGTATTATTTAATGTTTCAAAGGAAAAGACTACAAAAGATCTAATGGATGCATTAGGGAAGTTGTATGAAAAACCCTCTGCCTCTAACAAGATATTTTTAATGAAAAAGTTGTTTAATATGAAGATGTCTGAGAATAGTTCAGTAGCAGATCATTTAAATGATTTCAATACGGTTGTGAATATGCTAGCTTCGGTTACAATAGAATTTGATGAAGAAGTTAGGGCTTTATTAATTCTGTGCTCTTTACCTGAGAGTTGGAATAGCCTGGTAATGGCGGTAAGTAACTCGGTTCCAGCTAACTCGAAGTTGAAGTTTGAGGATGTTGTAGGGGTGATTCTAAGTGAGGAAATGCGAAGAAAAAGCTCTGGGGAATCTTCTACTTCAGGGAATGCTTTGACAGTGGAAACTAGAGGGAGACAGAAGAATAGAGGAAACCGTGGAAAATCAAAAGATCGGGCAAGGTCAAAATCCAAGAACAAGATTGTATGCTGGAATTGTGGAAAGCCTGGGCATGCAAAGAAGGACTGTTGGGAGCTTCGGGATAAGAAGAAACAACAGGAAGAAAACAAGGAGGCAAATGTGGCATCGGGTAATGTATGTCAGGATGCTTTGATTCTTTCTTTGCATAATATTACTGAATCTTGGGTTTTAGATTCAGGGGCTTCTTTTCATGCTACTCCACATAGGCATTATTTTGTTGATTATGTTCAAGGGGATTTTGGGCATGTTTTTCTTGGTGATGATGAGCCTTGCAGTATAGTTGGAAAAGGTTCTGTTCAGGTTAAGATGCAGAATGGGAATACATGGCTATTGAAGGATGTCAGACATGTGCCTACATTAAGGAGAAATTTGATATCGGCGGGGCAATTGGGAAGTGATGGTTGTACTGTGATATTTACAGCTAACTCTTGGAAGGTTACTAAGGGTGCTCTTGTGGTGGCAAGAGGTAAGAAGGTTGGAACCTTGTATTTAACCACTGATAGTACTAATGATTGTAATCTTGTGGCTTCAGATGCAGATACAACATTATGGCACTATAGGCTCGGTCATATGAGCCATAAGGGCATGGACATCATAAAGAAGAATTTTCCTGGATATACAGAAACAGGTTTGGAGTTCTGTGAGGACTGCATATATGGGAAACAGAAGCGAGTAAGGTTTCTCAAGGTTGGACCTACAAAGAAAGAGAGTAAGTTAGAGCTGGTGCATTCTGATGTGTGGGGGCCAGCTCAGGTATCATCTCTTGGGGGTTCAAGTTATTATGTTACTTTTATTGATGATGCAACAAGGAAAGTTTGGGTTTATTGTATTAGAAACAAATCTGATGTATTTGACACTTTTGTTAAATGGAAAGCCTTGGTAGAGAATGAAACAGGTCTTAAGCTAAAATGTCTCAGGTCAGATAATGGAGGGGAGTATTGCAGCAATGAATTTAATGATTACTGTTCTAAGAATGGAATCCGTAGGCAAAAGACGGTTCCAGGAACTCCGCAGCAGAATGGGGTATCAGAAAGGATGAACAGAACAATAATGGAACGTGCTAGGAGCATGAGGTTACATGCAGGACTGCCTCTTTCTTTTTGGGCAGAAGCGGTGAGCACAACGGTGTACTTGATAAACAGAGGACCCTCAAGTGCCTTGGATGGAGGCATACCTGAGGAGGCTTGGTATGGTAAGAAAGTTGATTATTCATTTCTTAGAGTCTTTGGATGTGAGGTGTTTGTTCATATAGACAAGGATGATAGGACCAAGCTAGAGGCTAAATCAGAAAAATGTACTTTCATTGGTTATGGTGGTGATGACTTTGGATATAAATGTTGGAGTATTAAGGACAAGAAAATCATTCGATCTAGGGATGTGGTCTTTAATGAGAAAGTCATGTATAAGCAGCAGTTGCAGGAAAATAGGGAAGAATCCAAGAAAGAATATGCAGCGGTAGAGGATCTTCCGGATGGGAAAGTGACACATGAATCAATTCAGGAACCCCCTCAACAGGAACCCCAAACTCCTATATTGAGGAGGTCTTCTAGGGTAAGAAGAGAACCTGAACGTTTTTCTCCTTCTCTTTATTATTTATTACTCACTGATAGTGGAGAGCCAGAGAGCTTTGATGAAGCAATGCAGGTAGATGCCAGGAAGAAGTGGGAGCAAGCCATGGATGAGGAGCATCAGGCTCTCATGGAGAACCAGACATGGGATTTGGTGAAGCTACCCGAAGGCAAAAGAGCATTACAGAACAAGTGGGTGTTCAGAGTCAAAGACGAAGGAGGAAAGAAAAGATATAAGGCCCGGTTGGTGGTCAAGGGGTTTGCACAGAAACAAGGTATAGATTTTGATGAGATTTTTTCTCCTGTAGTAAAAATGACTTCTATTAGAACTGTTCTAGGAATAGTTGCAGTAGAAGACTTGCACTTAGAACAGCTTGATGTAAAGACTGCATTTCTCCATGGTGATTTGGAGGAGGAACTATATATGCAGCAACCAGAGGGCTATGAGGTCAAAGGTAAAGAGGAGATGGTTTGCAAACTGAAGAAAAGCTTGTATGGCCTGAAACAAGCTCCACGTCAATGGTATAAGAAGTTTGATAGCTTCATGATGGAGCAAGGTTATATCAGATGCCATTCTGACCATTGTGTGTATACAAAGAAATTTGAGGATGGAAGTTATATTATCCTGTGTTTGTATGTTGATGACATGCTGGTTGCAGGTAAAAACATGTAGGAAATAAAAGTACTCAAGAAGCAGCTAAGTGAATCCTTTGCTATGAAGGATTTGGGTGCAGCCAAACAAATCCTTGGTATGAGGATATCTCGGGATAGGAAGGAACGGAAGCTGACTTTATCTCAGGAAGAGTACATTAAGAAGGTCTTGGAGAGGTTTAATATGCAGGATGCTAAACCGGTTGGGACTCCTTTGGCAGGCCACTTCAAGTTATCAAAGGAGCAGTGTCCCAAGACAGAGCAGGAAAGAAACCAGATGTCAAAGGTACCTTACTCATCAGCAGTTGGCAGTTTGATGTATGCTATGGTGTGCACTAGGCCTGATATTGCCCATGCAGTGGGAGCTGTGAGTAGATTTATGAGTGATCCAGGTAAAGAGCATTGGCAAGCAGTAAAGTGGATCCTTCGGTATTTGAGAGGGACCATGGGGACAGTTTTGTGCTACAGTGGATCAGACACCACTTTACGTGGTTATGTAGATTCAGACATGGCTGGAGATGTAGACAGCAGGAGGAGCACAACAGGTTATATTTACACTGTAGGTGGGACAGCAGTGAGCTGGATTTCACGACTACAGAAGCTGGTGGCTTTGTCAACCACGGAGGCTGAGTATGTTGCTGCCACAGAGGCAAGCAAAGAGATGATTTGGCTACAACAATTGCTTGAGGAGTTGGGGCATAAGCAGGAGGAATGTAAGCTATATAGTGATAGTCAGAGTGCTATACACCTAGCTAAGAACTCTGCTTTCCACTCCAGGACGAAGCATATACAGTTGAGATATCACTTCATCAGGACAACTTTGGAGGAAGATAAGTTGAAGTTGGAGAAGATTCATACCAGTCAGAATCCTGCAGACATGATGACCAAGGTGGTCACAAGGGATAAACTAAAGCTATGTTCAGCTTTGGTTGGCCTTCGCAGATGACAGTGAAGGGTTGAGAAGCTTGCTCAGTGGAAATTAGTCTCCAAGTGGGAGATTGTTATGTTTGTGGAGCCTATTTGCATGTTAGAATGTGGTACACCTTCTATGTGTTACACTCGGGTATTTTTACGGCGGTCCCGCTCGCCGGTGAGCGGGTCAGGGGGGTTCCCCTTTGATGGAAGGGGGTTCGGGGGTGAAGCCCCCGAAGAAAATTTTCATGGGTGGTTTATTAACCCATGGGTAATGGGTAACCGTTATGGGTTGTTTTTGGGCCCATGGTTTTTTCGGTCTTTTGCCCATTGTTTTGATACCCACGGTTTTTGCCCTTGGTTTTGATACCCACGGTTTTGTATCAAACTGCTTAAGCAGTTGTCTATTTATATGGTCTTATGCATATGATAGATGTACAAGTAAATGTATTGCAGATGTGTTTTGAATTCGGGTGTGAATTCTGTAGAGTTTGTTGAGCATAGCTCCAAACGGATCTAGGGTATTGTATTGAGAGAGTGGAGGCTTGTAATAAAATCTGAGCAAGTGATTCTTGGTGGACGTAGCCCAAATTGGGTGAACCACATTAAATCTTGTCTCTCTGTGTTGTGTTATTTATTCTGCACTTTTATTTGAGATCTGTAATATTTTCTACATATTAGTTTCTACTGTTGCGATTCTATAAGGGATTATTCCGCATATTTTATCTTTATTTCCTAACATCAACTAATGATCCTTAAGCCTCTTAGCTTAGTTGAAATAGTTTCTTGATTAACACCTAGCATCCTATTTATTTAGATTACATCTTATATTATCTTCAAGATTGTTATATTTATTTGATAGTTTCCTTGTCGGTACCTTTTATCCCCTATGATATTTTTTCCCCTCTTTTATAATACCTACTAATCATCTACCTATGCACACTTGCATTATTTTCCCTCTCCTTGTTAGTATTGTATTTACACAGTTCCTTCATAGATTCATGATTTCCATGGTCGATACAAGAGGTAACTTTCACCCATTGTTTTCAAAATGAAATTATGAGGTACATATATTTCATTTGGTTTGAGTTCATATTATTTTTATTATTATCTCCTATCATGTTATTTCATTTCAGTCATTTTTATTTTGATGTTGCATTTTATTTTCTAAGAGATGATATAGAATACATTTTTTGTGACACACAATGATCTTCAGTTGGGGCATATATATACACATAATTTTTCATTCTTACTAATTTTTTCTCTTTAGAGGCACTCTTCGCACATTGGATTCCCCAAAAATATTTCATTAGGGATATTTTTGAGAGTGGGGATAGTTGGTAAAGATTCTATTAGGCTGGTTAGTGGTGGTACTTGTGAGATATATTTGATGTATAATAGATGTTATGAAACCTTATATGCCTTAAAACCATTGTAGTCATAATTTTACTGTCTCCATATGACATCACCTTGTTATCTTGTCATGGTATCCTCCATATATACCTACAACACAAATACACCTTTGTCATATCACCTTTTAGTAGCTCTAGAGTATTCATATATCCTCTAAGACTTCCTTCTAGGATCCCATGATGACACATTACTTTGGGTCAATAACATTAACCATGCTAGATGTTATCTAGATTTCATCTTAGAACCAACTACATCGAATGGTAGATGTTATCAACGGGAATCCTATATATACATGGAATTTGACTACTTATACCATCATATCATCATTAGTAAATTTGGTCTTCTTGCACTTGAAAATATTCTCTAAAGATATTAAAGGTTTTGAAGATAGTTTTGTTTATCTTTTGCAGTCTACTCTTGTAGCATTAGATACATAGGATTCCCAAGATTAGAAGCTACATTTTCTATGATCTAAACAACCTTACTAAACAAGTGGTTTTTCTATGTCTTATTGTATTATTTTGTAATCCCCCACATCAACTATCTTATAAGGTTCCTCTAACATTGGGGGAAGTTAGTGCATTAATGATGTCTGTGTAAAAGTATCTCTAACCTTTAATTTATTTTAGATTTGATTGAATGCTTGATTGGTCATGCCTTCATTAGAGTAGAGTATAACATTATTAATATATTGCATTATGATATATCGGTCCTTAACTTACAATTTTCCATTTAGGATTTACAAATTATGAATCTTTACAATCTACGTGTATAATCTTAGTACAAGTATCTCTATCTAGTTTTGTAGCCTATATAATAAATATCCAATCAAAACCTATATATATGTCACTCCCTATCCTAGAGATAGAATTTGGAACCATGTATATTTCATAGGGTGTGGATTATCACCTTCTAGATCCATGTATTTAATAAACTATAAACATATTGTGTGTCACTTTAGAATGGTCCCTTCATTACCCTTTTTATCCTATTTTTGAACAACTTAAGGTTTTGTGTGAAATAACGTAACCTTTCTTACATCAAAAAATTTAATCAAGATTAATCTCCTAATAGAGTAAATCAAAACAAAGGAAACACGATGATATAAAATTTATAGAGTAACACACAACAAAAACCCATAACGATCTTGTGTATTGCCAACAATAAATCACCTAAACATTAATCTCCTAGCACATTCATACTTTAACATTCATGAACTACACATTTTGCACAAAATCCCTCAATTTCCATTATGATATCAAAGAATATGTTAGATTTGGAAATGTTCCACAACAATTTTGGGCCTTAGGGTCAAATTTTGAGATCTTCAAAGTCTATGTAGTTGAAAGTATGAATTATTTTCAGGTGTCAAGGGGCTCAAAGAATTGGATGATATTTTGTTTGAAAATAAACAAAATCCGAAGAAAAGATTGAAAAAGGAAGAACAAAGTTTATAAGTTAGATATGGAGGATCAAAGGGTTGATTGGGAAAATATATCCTATTATTTTATAGTAAAGATTTGAATCACATGGTAAGAGGATAATTAGAGGGGCTCTAATTTTGTTCCATGTGGTTGTATCTCACAAGTTCATGGATTTGGATATATGATAAGGGTTTGAAAAGGTCAAGAAGGCTTTTTTGGCTTGAGACTTTTGGATTGTGACATGTGTCACAATCCCATAGACTCCCGACTCTACATAGAAAGAAAAGGAGAAGTGGAAAAGTTTGGAGCCCAAATAATAAAACACTCTAGGATGGTGCCATGTGGTACAATATAGTGGTTCTCTAGATTATTATATTGACTTAAAGATCATGCCACATGAAATAATCGCATAATCCCAGGGTTCAAAAGATGTAGAGAGTAAACAAAGATGGATTCCACAAGGAGGAGTTATAGGATGACACCAATTGGAATGTTGGATGTAAAATGATCAAAGGTGGAGGTTTACATTTTGAACAAATACTTTATGAAATGTTTTAAATGGCCAAAATTACTTAAATACCATTTACCAATACCAATATCAATAGTAGACAAAAAACCTAGCATGCCATCTTCATTTTTAAGTAAAACCTTTTCATGAAAATCACCCCCAACCTTGAGCACGGTAGGAGAATACCAAGTGGTAAGATATAATTCACTCACAATCCCAAGATACAAAAGGGAAATTGATTTTTTAGAGTGATTCAAGACTTCTAGATTGTGACATATGTCACAATATAGGAGCCTCTAGTAGTTTACATGAAAAACATGATCCATAAACATGAAAATGATATGACAATAATGATTACTAGAACTTACCAAATGTCATTCCAAGAATCCAATCAGAGCATGCCAAGTGGAAGAATGAAAAAAGGCAAAATGGATTATAGTTGAAAAATATATTTTTTAATAATAATTAACCGAGCATAGTTGTAGAGCTTTGGGTTTCTGGCTAGAACGTTTTACTAGGAGCTCTACTTGAGGAATAATTATATGAGTTGAAAATATTATTTTAGAGGGTTTTACATCAAAATTAATCATGGGGTGAATTGCTATATTTTTATGATAAATTTTGAGTGAAACTTAGGCCTCCATTTATCTTTATGGTAAAATAATGTTATGCATAACCACCAAAACAAGTTACAATTTCTCAATATATATTCTCCATTCATAATGAGAAGATTATAAAATGTTCACTCTCTCTAAATTTCAACCAAAATTCATTTGTCAATTTGAGTAATCTACTTTAGGAAAAGAAAGGTCTCCCTTTGGCTCTCCATGAAAAAATATGACCTCCTAAAATGTGGCATGTCCAGTTTACTCCTCTCACTTAATTTCTCGGCGATTCAATCTTACTCTCTCCCTCTCTCTCATTAGTTATCCTAAATCTAAGTTCTCTCCATTTTCACTTCTGGAAAGTTCTACAATGGTGTAAAAATTGATGAAGTATCTTCTTCATTGTGCATCTTCAAAGTTTCCATGTTTTGGTTGGGATCTCTTGGTCCCCTTTAGTAGTTTAGGTATGTAGGTCAAAGTTTGGATCTATTTTTATTTTAGTGACATTAATAATTGTATCATGACTTAAGAGTATTGTATTTCAAGTATGAAAAAGAGATCTATTTAATTTTTCAATGGTAAATGAATATTGAATAGAATGGAAGATGTCACTAGAATATGATGTACAATCATTTTGGTTATTAGAAGATTCATTTAGTCACAATGTGTCAAAGTTTTATGTGTAATCTTGGTGTGACATAGAGTCATAAAATCCTTATGGAGATTTGGAATCAATTGTAATAATTAATATTATATTTTATTTATTTTGGGTTCTAAATTATAATATTTTGACAAGTAATTAGATCAATGTGTAAGAGGTTTAGTTATTTGTCTAGGTTATAAGTATTCATATCAATTTTGTAAATCGGTGTTGTTCTTATGATTATTCTTTACTCCTTTACTAAAATATATGTTACTTATTAAGCCCAATGGATACATGCATTGGTTGAAGTTAGAATGATCACTCTAATTTTGAAATTCTTGGTATAAATTCCCTTTGAAATCTTTGTTTTCATTATGCACATCTTTAGAAGTTTCTTTATTATAAATTTCGCTTCATACTTGCTCGGTGTGCTTTTTATTTGTTTAAATCCCTATGATGAGAGCCTATAAATTATGGATATCATGTGTATTTATTAATTAAAGTGATTTTAATCTATGTTTATACTACAAGTGTACATGATTAAATTACTAGGGACGCCTAATTGGGTGCTTAGTTACAGAGGTTACACTTGTAGACATATCTTTTGAATTGGTTTGAGTCAATTTTGTGTGAGAATTTCTAAGGTCTCTCCCCTTGGGCTTGCAGAAATAGAAGAGTAGAGAAGTGACCCCACTTCTCATATTTGTTGGTCTTGAGCTTGATCCGATCTGTGAAGAAATTCCACTTACTACATTGACCTTTATTTTTCTCTCTTTGTCAAATCCCCAGGGTGCAAATTTGATCCCCAAAAAATTGGCACCATTGTCAGGGAGTATTTTCTCCAATACATTGGGACCATTTCCAAGGAGTGTTTTGTCTGAAAAATATACATCGTAGCTTGGGATTATTTTTTTCATCAACTTGTTATAAAATTGAGCACCTTGCTGCATTTTTAGGAAAATGATCAAATTTACAAATACTTAAGTTGTTGATGTTGTTATACAAGCATCTTGTAGCCTCGTGTTTAAAACTTGTCAAAATAGTTTTCCCATCTTTTCTTAGAGATCATACAAGTTAGATCCAAATATTTCAGTGAAAACCAATATATTCTAGCCTTGAAACATTTAAAAACATTCAAGAACTGGATAAATCCTTTGGTCTTAGATGAGAACGAGGCTATCAAAGCTGATTAATATAACAGAGAATAGGTGACAGAAAATGGCATCTCTAAAACCCTCACGGTTAATCACTTTACAAGTATTAAAAGTGTTATGGCCCTGGATATTAAGTAATCGACCTTCTCACATATCTCAAAGGTTTGAATACTTGGCCAATTTTACATAGATTTCCGTTCCTTTTCTGATTGAGGACGTGTGTCACTCATCGACATTCAACACTCTTGCGAGGCTTAATTCTGGGATTTAAAGTATTCAAATTTCCCAGAGTTCACAGGAGATCGACCCAAGAATCTGAGAACTTGAGAACTAGAGAACCTGAGACAAACATTTAGCAAGAGCGTTGAGGAATTTGGAGTCACTGTGAAAATTAGTAGTATTCGCAAAGGGAAAAAATATCCCAAGAGCTCCTAGAGTTTTGAGGAAATCATCTTGCTCCTGAAATTTTCACAAAGTAAAATCAAGGGGATAAGGAGGAACATAAATAATTCAAGATCCCAAGAACCAAACAAACCCCAAAATCTCCAAATTCAGAGAGGTCAATATGTGGCAAACCTAGGAGACTAGATACTGTGTTAGTTTTATAGCTTAAAACAGATGGTCTGTTCTAATGGAAATTTGAGCTCAAGGATGTTGTCGAAGGAGACAAACTGAGGTTTCTTTTTTTGGGTCATATATGTTCACCTAAGGCTCCTTTTGACATGCAATGGTGTCATTTTAAGTGTCTTGGAGAGGGCTTCGCTCGAAGCTTGGTCTTAGAGAAAGAGGTTGAGAGATCTGGGAGATTTCAATGACAATGGTTTGGGTGGTTTCAATTTATTTTCTCATACTTATGGTGCCTGAATCAATTATTATATGTTTTTGGTAGATATTTTTATTTCAACATGCTTCTGAGATGGTATATTCCCTTCACGCCCCACCAAAACATAGAGGAGGATGTTAGACAAGTTTTTGACAATGGGTGACATGTTATATTGGTTTAAAAGTCTATAATCATGATCAATGAAGGAAAATGACTGCTTAAACTTCATCTATTCCTCTTCATCTCATAGGAATATCTTGATCTTTCTTAGAGTTTACCTTCAAAACAAAATATATGCTCGTCCTTCGGAATTGGAGGAATCCAACAAACATGAATCAAATAATCTATTTGTCTTACAAGGGTTTTGATAGGGTTTATGGAAAAATATCCCACAAACTATGTTTCATGGCTCGGTTTTATCATCATGACACCTAAAAGATCCCTTAGCATATGCCCAAGATTGTTATGAGATGGATCATTCCAGTTGAATAACCTTACAGACCTCTAGAAGCTAAATGGATGTGAAAAACATGTGGAAAAGAGATATTTTGGAGCATATTTTCATTCCATTATCTCTCTCTCTTCTCTCCTTCTTTTCTATAAAGACAATTGAGCTCTATTTTATTTAGATCGTCTCTTGAGTGGGAGGTTACTTTGCTTAATTAGGTGCCCAAACATTTTGAGTTGCATACCTTTATTTTGGACTTATGTAATGCATCAAGCTCCTTCCCCAATAACATAACATAATGTGCACTCTATTAAGACATTAATATGATGTGATTGTGGCTCTTTTATTCCCTATGGCTTATGTTGATGTTATCTTTCCTTTATATTTTATTTTTACATGATTTTTGTGGGTTATATTTGCATAGTTTCAACTCATTATGACATTAATGTAACGAGTTAAAGTTTGACATAAATGCATGGTTGATGGTGGCTCTATTATACCTTTTTTTATCCATGTATTTCCTCTTTTTATTCTCTCTAGGAGAGTGATCCACTTCCTACATAGTGCCACCAATGCCCATTTTTATGTTTTTATCTCACCCAATTTCAGTATGAATCAATAGGTTAGGGTTTATGGTAGTGTTAGGATTCAGTAGTTAGTGTAGGATTCAACCTTCTTTGGAGGTCTATCCCAAGGTACCAAGGTCCAAAACCTTAGGGACATTCTCATGTTGTTGCTGAGATATCCAAGTTCTCCATTCTTGGTGATATTATCAAGGGTGTGCATATTTTAATGATAACAGTTTTGGCATGCCTAGTGGAATGTAGTTTGATCAAGAATTTATTGTAGATCTTGTTCTCATCTTTCAAGTGTTTAATTGCAGACTTTATGTGTGTTCATGTTAAGTAATTGCACTATTTTAAGAGAAAAATGCATGTTTTTCTAATTTTATAGTTAATATTTTGTGTGTTCTTAGCTCATTTGGTTTGTGAGCCTTAACTTCATGTACTTGATGACTCCATTGGTTCAGATCTAACCCATTTTATCATTTGTAGACCACTTATTCACCTCGTTTCATATCTTCATGTTGTCACACTTATATGGCTCTCCTCATGAAAACCATTTGCAGCAGTGGGATGAGATTCGTAAACCAACCATGAAAACCTTATGTCACATTCATGGAAATGGCGATTTAGTCCCTATTAAGAATATCCAATATGTAGTCAACCATTTTTCCATCCATAGTATTAGAAAATATAATGTATGTATTAGAATTATCGTCCCTTCCTTCAGAGGTAAGGCTCAATTTTAGTTCATAAGTTTCACTACAAAATCCATTTCAAAATGGGACCAGCTTGGAGACAAACTAGAGAAACAATTTAAGGATAATGTGTATATCATATCTCTCACGGAACACCTCAACACCATAAAGAGATCCTCAATGGATCATGTCTCAAATTTCAACCTTAGATTCAAAAGGACTTAAAGGAGAAACCCTCAAGAATTCACACCCCAACCAAGTACGGCATTCTTTTACTATTTGAGAGCCTTTGATTCTAATTTTGCTATCATGATTCAGTCCCTTGGAGGTAGTGCTCTTCCATGTGTATTTGATATTGTTATCAAATATGAGAAGAGTATTATTCAAGATATAAAAGGGATATTCACGCCTATTTATACTATTATTTCCTCACTTTGTGACTTGAATCTGTCTCTTAATGTAATTTCTGAGCCTCGTAATGTTCCACTTTAGATCCAAGAATCCCTCATGGTTCTAATTGATCTATTTTCTTTCCAAGAAGCTCATTTTATCCCAAGCATCCCTTTTATTTTATCGAATTCCCTCCCATCTCCATCCAAGGTATTACCCAGCCCTCCAAAAAAAATTCATGAATCTTTGAGGAACTATGGTATTTAAAATTTTATTCCTATCCTTTACCCAACCATATCCAAGCCTAATTACCCAACCATGTTGATGGATTGAGGTATTTGTAACTTCTATGATGAGGATGACACCTTGCAAACTTATACCACTCTAAAAACCCTTCAACGCCAAACCATTCAACTATCTTAGACATTTATCATGAACAAAAGAAGGTCATATGTGTTTTGTTTAAAACCTTGAGTTCCAAATAATAGAACATATGATGGAAGATCATTTAAAGGTTTTAGAAGAGGAAATCAGATAGGTCAAGCTCAAAAAAACTATTTCAAAGAACGCATAAAATGGAAAACCCCTTGCAAAATTTTCATTCCCTATTGGAGTAAGCTTCATAAATAAAAATATTGAGGCAATAATTTCATAGTGGTGTGACTTCGATTCAGATGAATAAAACCTACATTTTCCTTTCTAAGAAGTTTCCAATATGAAGGAGAATCAGAGAAAGCTGAAATTAAAATCAAAAAAATCAGAAGGAAGAAGAAGGTGAGAAAGATAGTTTGATGGAGTGCAATGATCAATATTATTTTACATATTTAGAACTTGCTTCCCTTGTTGAAGATTCTAGTTTTGAATCACCAAGAACATCCTTAGTCACTGTAAATCATAAAATATAGCTTCATGCGACTGAGGAAGATGATTTTGAGTTGCTAAACTTCATCTTTGAGGTTGAGGGGGAAAATTCAAAGCTAAACGTTGAAACAAAGGTGTTTTTTTTAGAACAATACGAAAGAAGGCAAGTTTAAAGAGCATGCATGTAACCTCAATGAAAAGAAATATGAAGATGGAGACTTCTATCAGAAATGAAGAATTTTAACTTAGAAGAGTGGGTGTCATATGAGGAATATTGTTGTTTCAAAGCTTCATATTGAGTTTCCTTAGTCATTTTCATTTCAGAACATGATGAAGAGCCCAAAAACATCAATAGTTAGCTCCAACACCTCAAAAACTAGAAGGATGATAAGACAAAGGTGTTTGTGGATAAATTAGGTGATATTTTGAACAAATGATATCTACAGACTAGGTATTAACTCTCATCACTTTCCATGGTCATTACAAATATAATTTTTTGTCTTAAGTTCATCAGGAAATGGAGTTACATATTTTCACTTAGAACATGTGTGAATTTACTTCTTGTACATAAGTTTTATTGGTCCGCTTTGAATTGTTTTTGGGAGGCCTTTTAGAAGGTTGTTTTCCAGATCCGAGACAGATCTCATAGTTGAAGTTCAGCACTAACTTTGAGTTTTAAAGGTAGTTGCAAAGCAAAAGAGACCTTAAGATCTTTTCATGGATCAAAAACATCAATTTTAGATAATATTTGAGTTTAAAAGTTTGCATGGAGGTAAGATTCAACTTTTACATGGTTTTTAATTCCATAATGCAGATTTTTAAAGTCTTCACACTTGAATCCATGCCCAATGGATACAAAATGCTATTATTCAATCCATCTAGCAAGTATATGACCCCTATGAATCACCCAAACTTCCTTTTTAGGAAATTAATCATGTTTACAAAGAATTAGAGGTTTTTTATGATGTTACACACACATTTACATCCCCCTTGTGTTTAAATATTGTCAAAAAAAATTACCCACCTCAACTTAGATCTCATGTAGAGATCATCCAGAAGATTTCAATGAAAACAAGTATGTTCTAGCCTTGAAACACTCACAAACATTCAAGAAATGAATAATTCCTTTGGTTTTACACTAGAACGAGGTCATCAAAGTTCATAAATATAACTTAGGACAAGCGTAAAAAAATGGCATGTCTAAAACCCTCATGGTTAGCCACCTTGTAAGTCTTAAAAGTGTTGTGGCCCTGAATCTAAAGCAAATGTCATATTCTTTCACATGGAGCTAATTTAATTTCTTGTGTATCTTAAAATTTTCAAGACTTAAACACTCTTGCATTAATTTCAATGCCCTTGCCGATTGAGGATACATGCCACTCATTGATGTTTAACACTCTTGTGAGGCGTAAGTCTAAGTGTTCAAGTGTCAAAATTCCCAAATTTCATAGGATACTAACCTAAGAACTAGAGAACCTGAGATGAGCACTTAGCAAGAACACTAGGGAGTTCGAAGTCATATTGAAAATTAATAGTATTCAAAAATGGAAAAAATAGCTCGAGAGCTCTAAGAGTTTCAAGATTTATAAAACACAAAGGAAAGCCTCGTGGTCCCAGGAATTTCATAATGTAAAATTAAAGGGATGAGGAAGAACTTAAAGAACCTAAGAACCAAATCAGACTATGATATCTCAAGATTGAGAGAGGTCAACATTTGGCATAGTTAGGAGACTAGCTATAGTGTCGGTTTCCTAGATTAAAATTGATTGTATGCTCTAATGGAAACTTAAGATTGGGGACCTCATTGAAGGACAAAAACAAAGGTTTTGTTTATGGGTTATATATTTTAATTAGAGGCACTTTTTGACCTGTAATTAGTGTCATTTGAAGCATCTTGGAGAGGGATTTTCTCAAATTTTGGTTTTAGAGAAAGAGGTTGAGAGATATGGGATTTTTTAATCACAACTTTTTGGGTGGTTTTAGTTTGTTTTCTCAGACTTATGGTTCCTAAAAAAAATATTAGATACTTTTGGTTGATCTTTTTTGTTTCAATATGCTTTTAAGACATATTCCCTTCATATCCCACCAAGTTGGATATCATGGGTGACTCGTTATAGTGGTCTAAAAGGTTGTAATCATGACCAATGAAGGAAAATGATCACTTAAACTTCATCTATTCCTACCAATATCATGGGGAGACCTTGATATTTCCTAGAATTTAAATTTAAAACTAAATATTTTCTCGTCCTTTATAAGTGGAGGCATCAAACAAACATGAATCAAATCAGTTAGTTGTATCACAAGGGTTTTAGTAGGGTTTATAGAAAAATATCCCACAAGCTGTGATTCATCTATTGTTTTTATCGTCATGAAACTCGAGAGATCCCTTGGAATATTGTAAGAAATGTGATGAGGTTCTTCATTCTAGTTGAACAACCTTGCAAGCTTATAGAAGCTAAATGGAAGTGAAAAACATGACGAAAAGAGATATTTGGAGCATATTTTGATTCCTCTCTCTCTCTCTCTCTCTCTCTCTCTCTCTCTCTCTCTCTCTCTCTCTCATCCTTCTCCTGAATACAAGTTTACTCTACCCAATTGAGTGGCCAAACATTTTAAGTTGCAAACCCTTTTTTTGGACTTGTGTAATGCATCCAATGCCTTCCCCAATAATTATAATAGATTGAGCATATTATTAAGACATTATTATGATGTGATTGTGGCTATTTTATGCCCTTTGGATTATGTTGATGTTATCTTTCCTCCATGTTATGTTTTTGTGTGATGTGTGTGGGTGATATTTGCATAGTTTTAATTCATGTGTTATGAATGAAGAGATTCAAAGTTTAATATAAATAAATGGTTGATTATGGATGTATTATGTCGTTTTTCTCTATGGATTTCATCTTGTTTTTATATGTGGGAAAGTGATCCACTTATTCCTTAGTGCCATCACTACCCCTTTAATGGTTTTCTCTCACCATTTTACTCTACAAATCAGTAAATTAGTGTTTAGGGTAGTGTTAGTAGTAGGTAGTTAGTGTAAGGAGCCGACCTTATTCAGAGGTCTATCCAAAGGAGCCAAGGTCCCACACCTTGGGGACATTACCATGTTTCTTCTAAGATATCCAAGTTCTCCATGATTGGTGATCTTATCAAGGGTGAACACATTTAAGTTACAACATGATTTATTCACTTAACTCCTCACTTTTATAATCCACTACCGGTATTTGCAGTCTCTTTTGTCTCAATTGTATTTTTATGTTTTTCAAAGAGATTAGATATTTTATTTTGGTGATCAAATTTGTTTAATTACATCTCTAAAATTATTGGTCATTCTAAATTTAAAACTCCCTATCTATTTGTAGACTATTATGTATTTTCTACATTTGCATTGTTCAACATTTGATTGTTGTTTATCAGTTGTATTCTAGATTTTGTGAAAAATAATTTAGAGTTTGTACTCTCATTTACCTAGTGACTTTAGTTTGTGGATCACTTAGATTCTATGTGGATTTAGATCAAATTTTTAGTGGTTTTGTTTGCAGCAGTTGAGTGTGCTTAGTTCATATTTGTGGTGACATAGAAATGGATTTTTTCTTAATGTGCTACACATTCAAGTAACACTTGTGTTATCTTATTCATAATCATTATATTGGATTAGTGAATTAATATTATTTAGAGAAACATTGTAATGGGTTGGTAGGTTCTACTTGTGCTAAAAATATTACCATTTATAGACTATAACTTAAATGATAAGAGATAACATCTTATGGATATAATTTTCTTTCCCGATTTCTTGGATTCTTTCCCCAAATCCATTAGGAAAGTGTTTCCCATGTTTGATAGGAAAAATGCACGTAAGGGAGAGAGACACTTAAAATATTTTACTAACTTCATTAATAACTTTGAGTTGTATGATGAAGGTGTTGTGATCAGGATTTTAATGTAGATTTTGGAAGGAGATTCCCATGAATGGTTTCATGAGTTTCCTGATAAAATTATTGACTTGAGGGATAAATCTGAGCATCTATTCATTGATTGGTATGGTAATAAAATAAATCAATCCTCTCTTTTCTATTGTTTTTACAATATTCAAATATCGATGCAAGTAGAATCATCATAGACCTAATTAAAGTGATAATAGCTCATAATAGAGAGAGATAAGTAACCCTTAGGCTTGACAAAAAGATGATGAAAGAGGTGAGATTTCATGATGTTACAAAAATACAAAACCTCGAGTTAGAATACATCAATATAAAAATGAGAAACCCTAGGGCCACTAAGGTTTAAAAATAAATTTGATTTACACGTAAGGTTCACCAAAATGTTTACATCTTAAAATATATATGAATGTAAATATTATGTAAAATAATATATAGGATGTAAGGGTTCCTCACATGATATTACTATGATTTAATTAACTTAAAATTAATTGTGCATAATCATAACATCGCATTAATAATTACAACAATGATAAATGATAGATATGAAAATTCAAATACATAATAGGAGATGAAAACTTAGTTGTACAAATTGGAAATGAAAAGATATGGATGCGTAGACAAGTGGAACAAGATCATGTAAGACTAGAGATACTTTGATTCTAGGACTAGATGTAAAATTTTCCCTGGTGTAGGATCATATAACTACTGTACATCATTTCCTTGATTCTATATGGTATCGATTAGAGTTGTATGGTCTTGGACCCAAGTTCTTTTGTCATTTTATATAACTCCTTGTGTACTTAAATTTCCTAGAAAAGTGCTTCATTATATGTCACTCTTGTTCGCACAACAACGACACAACATGTAAACACCTAGTGCGGTGGTAGTGTGATGTAGTATGCTTCAACTTATAGACTAAACCATTTGTCCCTTGAAACCCTTTGACAATGTTTGTAGTGAGTTTTATCTTGTTAAGACATGGCTCTAAGATCTTTGCATGCTTGAAAATGGAGGAAGCTAGACTATTTGACCTAGTTGAGTGCTTTGGAGTTGTAGTAGTGATTTCTATAAATGATGTGAAACCACTTTTGGAAATTTTAGTAGAGCCTCAAGTGCTTTTGAATTCATATTTTCAATAAGAGTTTATTAAAGTGTTGGGTGAGTTATGAAGTGATATTGAATTGCTTATATAATCTTATGTGGATGAAATATTATGATGAGGCTATCCCTAAGAAGATGAAATGATGCAATTGATATATTAGAAATGAAATCAGAGTTGGAAGATACAAAGGGACAAGACCGCACATGTTGGTCAAGGTCATACAACTTATCTTGACCAAACCATATGGTTTTGGATAGACAACTTATGAAGTGAAACTAAAAGCTTTGGAATGATGTACAAAGATGATTTATTACTTTTCTTAATTAATAATTCCTAAGTTTGTGGCTGAGTAGAGTATGGAGATAAGAAAATTCAAGAAAGAGTTAAAGAGATGTATAGATTGGCCTTAAAAATATGAACATTTGTCTTAGAAAGGGAACATAGTTAAACTTTTCATTGTCAAATGACAAGTTACCAAATTTGAGTGTCTAAAACCTATAATGGGGAGGCATGATGATAAAAATATAACATATTCTAGTAGTTTTATGAGTTCCATGGTTGAAATAGTATGTATGATTTTCAATTGTTATAATACAAGGACATGGTATTCTCTCATTACACCTCGAATGAGAGCCTAAGTGACTCACTTAGGTAATTTTCTTATGGAATAGTTCCTTACTTATCGAGCACAACTATAACTAAAAGAAGTTGTGTATATTATCTAAACAAGGATTCTCATGATAAAAAAGGAGGATACACATCCTAATTGATTTTCCTAAATTGTCATGTAAAAAAATGATAATTTGATGTTTTTCCCTCTTGATCTGAAATGGTTACATTATATATCATTATAAGAAAGTAATTAAGAAATAATATGGTTACAAATGGCTCAATTGTTGCAATGTATGACAATTTTCCTTCTTGCAAGTATGGTAGTTTTGCTTCTATATGTTTTTTTCCAAATGAAACCTCACATGACACAATGTGGTTTGGAGTGTATTTTGAACTACATCATTTTCCTCAATACTCTAGACTTCCTACATGTGTTCTAGTCAAGTGAATCACATGAGTATAAGAACCAATGTTCTTAGTATTTTTCATCCTTAGAATTGGCACTATGCAGGAATCCTTTAATTGTAAAGTTTAGGGTTGTGTGTAAATCTCGACACAACATGGGGTTGCATAAACCATGTCATACCAAGTACAGTTACACGTACTGAGAAATATAGTAATTGGTTCATAAAATGCATGGGGTACACAAATATATGGGAAGGAGTATCATATTATTTGATTATTGATACACATAGTAATCAAATATTTTTCCATACAATTGTAGTGTATACATAATTATTTGGTTTGTTAGAGACTTTGCACTATAAAATAATGTACCACGAGATACATCATGTGCATCAAAATGATGAAAACATTATCATGATGAGAAGGTGGTCTTCGATGACCCCTCCTACACATGGATCATTAGTCGCCTCTTAGAAATACATGGTCCCCATTTCTCTTATTTTCCATTTATGGGATTTCAAGTTGATTTTTTTGAACCAATGTTCTTAATAAAAAAAGTGAGTGGCATGTTGATGTTACTTCCAATCCCTTGTAATGAATTTAGAGAGGAGGATCTATGAGAAAAGATGTACATATTCAACATTATCCATTTGTGTTGCATGGTTTTTGTGTGGTAGTTAATATTATTGCATTCACCTATGGTTGGTGAAAACTAAATTTGGAGGTACTACGAATTATTCATAATAGCATGGTATAGAACTTGTTATAGATTCATGTTAATTCTAACAAATTTATGTGGTATTGCTTCACTCTAATGTTGAGAAGATGGGTGTGTATACCCATGTTAATTTCTCTATGGATTTATAAATAATCCATGTATATGATAGAGGATTATAAATTTACTATATCCATTTCAAATACATGGTGTGTGCTTAAAAACACAGAAAACATGGTTTATGAATGTATCATGAATGAATATTTTATAGAATTCTAATATTAATGTGCCAGAGACAATGATTCCATAGTAGAGTATTTATAATAACACAATAGTCAAAACGAAACCACATTGACACATATTTTAGATAAACAAATCAGAACGACATTATAATGATACATATGTCATATTGGATTATTTTGGGATGAATCATCGTAATAATCTGGATAACTATAGAAATGCCTTTGAACCCTAAGTACTACGATAAATGTTATTAGTTGATGTAGGAGAATCCATATTGTATGACATGATCCAGCCTAAACACTATTATACAAGAATCAAGTTTGGAAATATCACGTGTTCTAGCTCTAAAAATAACAATAAATCTTCATGTGTGAGCAATAGACATCTTATTACATAAAAAAATTATTTGGTGATAGTACACTACCTTTTTAAAACAAGGTACGTCATGCAAATACCAATACATACACATGTGTATGACAAGATCATGCTAGTAATATGGAAATATTAGTGTTTATCATAATATTGTTTGATATTTTCTTTATACTTGCATGTTTTACATCTCTTATGGGATTTCCACTCTATTATATGGGGTTCAACTTACTTATGTTTGGTTTTTTTCCCATAGTGTTATACACATTTTATTGTAATGCTTCTTAGTGGTGTTTCTAATTGATTTTCCCATAAATACTTGAAGATGGATTAGGGTTAAGTACTACTACAAAATATTTTATTATATTGGCAAAAATTAGGTTAATATCGTGAGATGTGTTTTTTTACGATTTTTTCCAAAAGGGTTTCTCATGTTAAATCTCTATCATATATTGTGAGTGTGCAATTTTTTCTTTATGTTACTATTCAATATCATTTTTAGCATTATTTATCATGTGCATATGTTTATCAGTGTATTTATCTTCAGTTTGTATAATATCTACAATTTATCTAGTTCCTCAAAGAGCAAGGGCATCTTGGCTTTGTGATAAACATTTACTTCTGTGGAAGCTTTGTGTGGGTGAATCTTTTTCATGAAGGAAAATGTTGTACACCACATGGATATAAAGAGAAATTTAATGACCAAAACTTTGAGTTATTTAGGATTAAGATGGATAATATTTTTGTGAACAAATATTAGTGAGTGGACATGTTAGGAAAATGATCTAGGGGTATGATGACAAATATAGTGAGATGGATAGGAAAGAGAAGAGTTAAATCAACTTGTGTCTTTTAGAATAAGTGTTGTTGAATTTCTTTGGAGAATCCAAATGTGAGGAACTATGGAATAATGTAGTGACTTCGCATCAAAAAAATTCTTAAAAAACATACTATTTATTCGATATAAGTTATATTGTCTTAGGATAAATGATGGTGACTATGTGATGAAACATTTGAACGATTTTAACACTATGGTAAGTTAGTTAACCTCAATTGATATTGAAATGGATGAATAAGATATATGTATTATTTTATTAATGGTATTTTTTAGATTAATGGGATAATATTCTAATGGTCATTAGTAATATTGCATCTATAGTAAAGCTTGAGGACGTAGTATCATCTTTTATATCAAAAGAAATGAGTAAACAATCCATGGAAGATCAAACATTGTTTGTGAGAGGTTGTTCCCAACATATGCATAAAATGGGTGAGGAATTCTAGAGGTAATTATATCTCCGGTTAGACATATGATTAAATGTTGGGATTGTGATAAATTGGGCATTTTAAGGAGTAGTGTGTATTTAAAATATTGAAAAAGGTAACGAACTCACATTGCTCCTTCCAAATAAATGAGAACCTCCACTTAAAAATCAAATGATGTGTACTTGGCATATAAGTACACATTCATAATTTCAAGATGCTTGGTCAATCAACTTAGGTATTTATTATACCCTCTATAGGGGTTGGTTTTGTGAAAATTAAAGATATAATGGAGTTAATGTTTTCTTTGGAGGAAACTCGTTGTATAAGGTCATAGTATGACGAAGATTCAATGTGATGTTTAAAGATGGAAAAATAAAAACACTCCCTAAGGTTCTACATAATCCAAGGTCGGGTAGAAATTTGATATATTTAAGTAAAATGGATGATGCATGTGTAAAGGTAATATTTAGTAAAGATATCTTCAATATGGTTAAATGAGAAATGGTGTTGGAAAGAGTTCACGTTAGTGTATTTGAATACACATACACTTGTGTATGGTTTAGGATGCACTAGTATAATTTGTTTGTGTAATATAATGATATGGATAAGAAAATATGTGTATCAAAAAATTAATTTAATTAATTCACTTTGGTTATTAATAGGAAAGACTTCTTTAATGAACGCTTGTTCTACAAGTAATATACTCTACATACCTATATATGATAATAGACAACTATTGGTAAGGTAGTCTTGATAACGAGAGTTATTGTTGTAATGATAGAATTTTGTTTTAAGTTCTTTGAATCTAAAGATGTAGTAATGTTATCTAGATAAATAAAGTTGTATTATATTTTAAACATAATGTGTGTGTGTGTGGGTGCGCGCATGTGTGTTTATAGATGTTTTTCTTAATGTTTATTCTACGTATCCTTGACACGATCTAGTAATTTTACATGGTATCAAAATCCATTAAAAAATACACCTCTTTCTTAGTATGTCTGTTGAGCCCTTACATACTGATTTTTTCTCTCACAATTTTTAAGTATAATACAAAATTTACAGTTTTGTTATTTGGTATTTTACTACTTCATATTATTTCCAACATGGTTTTTGTGGCCTACCATAAATATATAATCCTATGCTCTCACCTCATCCTTTTTGGATATTAGATTATAAAAAGTTAGTGAACATAGTGCGGTACTAAGGGTTGAAGTTTTTTATTAGAACTCATTTAGATTAGAAATTGTGTTCCGAAAATTTTAGAACTCATAAAAAGTTATCATTATTGGCTAAGTAGTGTCATTGTTATCTATAGCATGGGGGGAGATCCCACAATGCTTATGACTCACACAATATCCTACGCAAACTTTAAATTCTACATACCTCACAATATATAGTAAGTTCCTAGGGTTTTTTATTTTTCCATGGAAATCTATTCAATTGTTGTTTTTGGTACATCGTTAATCGGTTAGCCCTAGGAACTTAGTCTAGACATATCTCAGAGACAAGATAATGTGGTTATTATATGATGGAACCTTGAAAAATTGGTCTATTTTCACTTATTTACAAATGGGATAAGTATATTGAAGAGAATACATATCAAATACTCCATATCCTAGGTGTTTGAAATCATGTTTGTGTACATTATTAAAATATGCAAAAATTTCATTCCAATTCATGATAGTTCTAGGACACCTTGAAAATCATGAAAAAAACAAATTTCTTTGATTGACCTAAAATTATACAAGAGGGTGGCTCCTATACAATGAATTGTCCTATCTCATGTGATAATTCGGCCTTTATTTGATAGTTTTGTGCCATGTTGTAAATTTTTTGAATGATTTTTCTCCATTTGACTAGATTTTTTTCCAAAGAACAACCTTCGTCTCATTCAACAAACTTTCCTTCTATGTCAGACACATTTAACTTTTATACAAAAGTTTTGGGCAACTTTGAAAATTGTGCAAAAATTAAAGTTCTCTATTTAATCTAAAATTTCATCTTTGTCTCTACATCAAAATTTTATTCAAGATCATGTGCTAATTGGGACTCTATATCATAATTTTATGACCTCAAAAACTGTGGCAATACAAATAACAAATTACATGTAGAAAATTTATGCTAACAGTGACAAAGAATATGGTAGTTCTAACCAGTTCTAACTACTTCATCTTGAAAGGGTACATAACATATGTGATTTTCATTAAGGGTCTTCACCTTATTGAATAACATATTCCTCCTGAAAATCAAAATGGGTCATTGACACATGTTTATGACGAAGCTAAAGGAATCATAGGACAATCAATCTCCTAAATTGAAGTTTCACTTTTAGAATATCATGATCCTTGAAAAGTTTAGGATACTTTGGATGAAATTTTCTAGGAGCATAGTAATATGAGATCATGTTAGATGGAAAAATAGTTTAAGCCATAGCTAGTCATCAATCTGGACAGATAAGCTATAAATCTAGATAATGATGCAAGACACTCAACTTCTTGTAAGCCAAAATGACAAATATGAAGCTACCCGCTTCCAAGACAAAGTAGAAAATTAAGAAATTTATTTTCTACAACTAATGAATCACCTTAAATTGAATGGATGTTAGCTTTAGGGCCTATCACCATATGGCGAATCAAGGTTCGTTGTTTCAAACTCCCAAGGAAAACAACACAACCATTTTTTTTATGAGAAATTATTTTCCTCTTGTAATCAAAAGTAAAGGCTACGTTGAGATAGAAAATGACATTTTCAAAAAATAAACTCCACGTTCGATATTTGTTTAGGAACTTGTTATCCATATATCATATCACTCATACTCACGAAGATAAAACTGTTGAGATTACCTCCAATGGTGTTTTCAAATATGCAAACAACTCTTTTTTATTATAACCACTCTTACAATCGATCATCAAGTGAGATTGTACAAGTTTGATGGCTTTGTGTTCATATAGCCTTTACAAGTCATGAGCGCACATACAAATGACTTGATTAAACTATGATATGAGCATTTTAGTAATTTGAATTCTCGCTCATTACAAAATCGCAATAATCACACATGGTTCTTAGGTTTCCTTCAAATATGGAGTTTTTCCATATTGTGCACTTAGAAAACAACAAATTGATTCTTTTCCCAAAGACAAATCCTAATAGGCAAGTGACAAGTTGTAGTTGGTTCCCAAAAAACTCATGTCATTCCTTAATATTGTTTTTTAGAAACATAAATATGTGCTTACATTCATTGATGATTTCTCTCGCAAAACTTGGGTGTAATATTTTGAAAAGTAAAATAAAATATTTGACCACTTACAAATTTTCAAAGCCCTTAAAAATGTTAAAGAGGAAGCTATAACGTATACACACATATAATGGAGGAGAGTATGTCAACAACAAGATGATCAATATCTATAAACAAGTAGGCATCCAACTCTAACATATTTTGCTCTACATGCTTTAGTAGAATAATGTAGCTAAATGCAAAAATTGTACACTAAAAGAAATGGCCAACTACATGGTGCATACAAAATATTAAGTCTCTTGATTTTGAGAAATGAAAATTCAACGTGTGAATTACACCCAAAATTACACACCTCATTTAGTTGAACAAGATGTGACTCCTAAATAAAAACGGTCAAGTGACAAGCCAAATGTTTTTTATTTCATGATTTCTAGATGTTACAAATTGGTGCATATTGATAGAACAAGTGAATATAGGTAATAGCAAAGAACTACAAATTATTTTATATCAGGAAATAGTTTTTGCAAGGTTAAAAATTCATTACTTTTTATTACAATGCTCCTAAACATTACAAACTTTCCTAGGAGGTTAAATGGGACCCAACCAACTACCATTCCCAACCACTTATTTATTTTAACATGTAAATATTAGGGACACAGTAACATAACTACTAAAAATGCACCTGTAGTACATTACAACTAGTTTCTTCATTTTTCATATCAACCCATATGCAGAGATGCCAAAACTAGAAATTGAGCATACTAGTCATTTCAAAAATTAAATGCCATAAAAAATAAGTGGTCACATAAAATTTGTGCCAATCGTATGCAAAAGTTACTCCAATCTAAATTTTTGCTCCTTGTTCACACTTGGAAGACCTCCCCTCAATCTAAATTAAGCAAATTTGACTATTTTATGAAGACTACAATTTTATAGCTAAACAACATGTACCCCTTTCTATTTGTACTTCTTGAAATCAAAGTGGAATCTAATTTGTAGAAAACAAAGTTTTCCAAACAAAAAAATGCTACAACAAGAAAGTTATGGTGAAAACTATGACAATATATACTCATTTTCCTTGTTTTGTCAATTAATTCAATTTTCCTTTTCTAGCAAAAATTATGTTTGGCACTTGGGAAGTTTGAAATCTTGACCAACTCGGTCATAATGCATAGTTTTAAAAAACCAATGATAACTCACTCGGCTAATTTTATTGACACTTCTAGCAAGAACATGAAGTGCAAAGATTTTGAAAACAAAAACTATTTACTTTTATATATATATATATATATATATATATATATATATATATATATATATATATATATATATATATATATATATATATATTACCAAACTCTTCCTAACCATCCTACCTATGAAAAAAGATGAACCAAAAACTAATATATAATGTTTTGTTCAGTTTCGTAACCAATAAATCAAATATTACTTAACAACAATGAAAGTTTACCTAGAAGTAAAATGTGATGTCTAACAAACATCACACCCAACAAGTATTTAAAATCAACATATATTTGATTGAAGGGGCCCACTAATGAAAATGAATAACATTTTCTTTTGTTCATACACCTTTTCTACACCACATACATTTTTAAGCCATTTTCAACCATTTCAACTTATTCAAAATTCCATCTACCTCATTTCCAATGCCAATTTCTAATTATTCAATGACTTTTCTTAGATTTTAAACCCGTTTAATGCTTTTATCCGTTTTAAATTACTTCTTACAGGATTTGATAGAAGGAAATGGCCTCCCAAGCATAGGAATGGCACTTTCAATAGGTAACTTTGAAAAATAAACAATAAAATAATTTCTAGCATTCAATTTAAAGCTACCATAATGAAGCTAAAATTAATAAATCTTGAATTCAAATATTCCAATGCCGCCCTCAACAGATATGCTCCAATAAAAATCTGATGCTTTTGTTTCGCCTTCCACACCTTAGCACATGATTTTACACATTTCTACTTCTTCTATAAACTTCAAATGCCTTAGGCATAGATTTTTAGTGATTCTAATCAATTTCTAATGCTTATGGTAACTCTTCAAAATTTCTTGAGCAAATAAAATAAATAATTAAAAATATTTTTTTTTAATCTTTATGAAAAATTTGATGGCAACTTCTTCACTCCTCATGGCTCTTTCGTGGTTGTCTTCCTCAAGGATCAATAGCCACCTTTGACTATGATAACAGTAATAGAACATAAGAATACAAAGTAGTGACAAAGAACTAAAAAATATATTATTCCATGAAATAACTTTTGCAAGATTAACAATTTGTTACTTTTTATTACAATGCTCCCAAGCTTTATAGCTTTCTCAAGAGGTTACACAAGACCCAGACAACTAACAATCCCGACCTCTTATTTATTTTAACCTATAGTTATTACAAACATGATAACATAACATATCCTAGATGACAAGTGAAAAGCTATGATCGAAAGGGTTGTCAATATTGTTAGCTATTGTGAATATGTGAAAGTATATTGGCTTCTTATTTTAGGTACCACTACATTGCTTTATAAGTGGAATGCATTTTGAGGAATAATCACAAGGTTATGAGTAACATTATCTACTCCCCTTCTTTTATTAGTTTCTATCAATTCAAACTTCTAATCTCTCCTTTGACGAATATGACAATTTGAATGAATTTATTGCAAAGCAACAATATAGTTTAGATGATGAATTGCATGGAGCATCAAGATCTTCCACAACTACTATAACTCCATGAACCAAAATTATTTCAGAATACATCTTCACAATTATCACATGGGTAGGCAATCCTAACAAACCATATAGGACTAAATTGTAACATCAATTTAGTGTTGCACACTTTGGCACAATTGGCAATGAGTCGGGAGAGAGAGACTTTTAGTGACGGCTTATGGGCATCCAAAATGGTTGGCAACTATAATAGAACTAACACATGTGACACTCACCTTCCAAAAGAAGTAAATAACAAGATACAAACTAGTGTACCACACTAAGACACAAGCCTTGATTCAATGAAAAATATTTTCATTAGTTGAAGAATTGACTATTATTAAAAATTTGCTCAAATTGCCAAGACAAATAGCATCAAGTCTATTCTCTTTAGTTGCAACACATAGGTGAGAAGACCATTAGGTGGACATCAAAAGTCTTTTCCTACATAAATTTAAAACAATAAATCTATAATTCCTAACTTCCAACGTCCATTAGTAGTGAAACTCCAATTATGGGTCCATTGAAAAGTGTATGTACAACTTGAAGGTCCTCAAGTTTGATAAGATGAGAAAAACATGTTTTTAATCAATTCTGGTTTTTCACACTCAAACCTCATATTGATTATTGCATAGAGTGCCAACAACCAAAATCATTATGCGTAGGAACAATTAATTAAGTAATCTAGAATAATTGACTTATGCATGTTACAATTTTTTTTGGTGTTAACATCCGAAACATGAAAAAAAGGGTCATTTCTCAATCAATCCATTCATCCTCCATATATTTTGTTTCTTCGACATTAAAAATTGCAAATTGCAATTCCATCCCAACTTTTTAGTCAAGGGTCAAGATTTTTGTGTTGTTCTTTGATGACATATTTTACAAGACATTGGTGCAAACCTCTCCTTTTAACTTGCACTTGTCATGAGCTATTAAATGAAAGATGGTTATATTCATGCTAAACAAAGTTAGAAATATTGTTTGTAAAGATTCATCAATTTTCATTTAGACATAATTATTAAAAAAAACAAATATCCACTAGTTCATTTAACATACAAGGATATAGCTTTCATTTAGCATAGTTTATGGACAAACAAACCCCAAAATTATATCATTTTAACACACTCGTTTTGTTGATCAAATAATCAAGACATCCTAGTTTTCCATTTTACCCATTTTAACTTTCAGATGTTTTTTGTTTTATAATACTAGTTTGGGAGATATGCTAGCAGTCACCACCTGAAGTTGACACCCTACTAGATACAACATGCAGACATTGATATTTAGAAGGGCAAATAATCCTATAATTGTTTGATAAAAATTAAATAGATTTTTTTTTGTCATATGTTTAAAAATCTTTTTATTGTTTAACTTTTTTTAACTAGAGATTTTTACTGATCCCATTTTCAATTGATTTAAAATAATACAAAATAAAATATAGTAAAAACAAAGATTTTCTCAATAATTATACTCGCATTAAAATTGTATATAATCAAATGATTTAAATTTTACATGTCATGATGTAATTGATTACATTATTTAGTAATACATACTACAACTATTCAATAGTGTCATCATAATCAGCTATTCAATATGTTCAAAAAACTTTTTATTGTTTAACTTTTTTTAACTAGAGATTTTTACTGATCTCATTTTCAATTGATTTAAAATAATACAAAATAAAATATAGTAAAAACAAAGATTTTCTCAATAATTATACTTGCATTAAAATTGTATATAATCAAATGATTGAAATTCTTACATGTCATGATGTAATTGGTTACATTATTTAGTAATACATACTACAACTATTCAATAGTGTCATCAGAGTTAATTAAAATATTATTTGAACTCTGGATATTGAGCAATCAAGTCCCACTTCAACTCGTTTAAGCCTCCAATTATAATCACAAGATAACTAAAAAGTTAACTTATACAATTTATCATGACAAGGGCCTACAAAGAAAATTGCAATATGAACCATCATGATTACACTATTTGGAACATTAATTTAAGTGTTCATAACCAATTATGAAGAAAGCACACTTGCGAGCTTTTGGAGAAAATGAACACACCTCCACTGATTTTAAGAAAACTGAACGAGGGCACAAATAGAGTGTCTTGAACCAGCACTTGAATATATCACATTTAACAAATGGACTCTATTGACTACAAGTTCACATCCATCACTTCAAAATTTAATTCACCTCAATATTAACACCTTCAAGTTGTACAGACACTTTTCAACTCACCTCATGAAATTCTGTAACACCACAAGATCAGTTTAAGTTCACATAAGTTGAAATCAGCTTATAAATTGTTCGCAATTGGTGCTAGATGCACATTTTAACTAGCAAGTTTTGATTTTGTTTAAAAAAACATTCCATTTGAGCCATTCAAATTAGAAAACATATAATGCAGGCGAGTAGGAAATATTCCTTCAATTACTAAACAGGTGGACCAGAAAAGATGTCAGCTTTATAGAAGGGCGCTCCTAGCACCCATTAAAAACTGTGCAAGAACAAAGAATATGGACTATAGCTTCTACCTTTCAGGTTTTTGTAATAATACAGTTCAAATCAGGATTACTAAATGTCAAATTTTTAAAGCATAAATGTATAATTAAATAATTTGTCAGGTCTAACTAACTGTGACGTATGCAGGAATGCATCTACTAATGCAACTGACCCATCATCATGTATATCCATGGGCAACATAAAATTTCATGCTGTCTGACATTATATCAATTTTGATCTTACATCAATCCTTGCAATCTAGGGCAACATATCCATAAATTACAAAATTTGTTAGCATGTACAAACACCTACTTTGTTACCAAATCAAGTACAGCGTGCCAAGTTTCAATGGCAAACTAATGCCATTTGTATGCACATGAGACAACATAACTTCATTTCATAAAGCTATTCCGCCTCCACAACTTGACCTGTCATTTCATCAGATTCATCTTTTTCAGCATTTCCCTCTGCACCTATGCTCTGGTCCTCATCATCGTCACCCTCATCACCTTCTGCAAGCTTACTCAATTCTTCTTGGATCAAAACTTTGACATGAGCCTTCCTTTCTGTCAAATCCATATCAAATTGTCCAGCTGCAAGCATTTATAAATGATTAATGCAATATTGTGCCTCTCGATTACTTAAGTCATACAAACAGAAAGTGTGCAGATGCAAAATTATCAAAACCCTAAAGTAAGAATATTTACATACCTAGTCGCTTCACTATGTCGGTAAACGTTGCCTGCAAGATAAAATAAGTTAAGAGTACTCAGCTAGAAGATATCAACCTCGTCACACGAAGGTAACAAGTGCATCCTAGAGGAAATTTAAAACCCGCTTGTTGCTTAAAATACTCACTGTGTTAAAATCTACTCCTTTAAGAATCTCAGAAATTGCCGAACGTAGTTCTTCATCAGAGGGATCTGATGTGCTTGATTTTCCTTTAGCCTTAGTTTTTCCATCTACATCAACACAATTTCTTGAATGCAATCCTCCAATGCAAAATGCCAAGAGCTCAAATAGAGATGTGATCATAGAGAAATAATCCACCAAAACAGATTCCTAAACAGTAGACTTACCTTTTTCTTTCAAGCTGGGCTTTTCCACTGAAACATTTGTTTGCTTCCTACTCTGCTTCTTAACCTCAGAAGCAGGTTTATTCACTTCAGATTTTTCTTTTTTGTTCTTTCTTGAGAACACCTTAGACGTAGGGGAGTTTTTAGGACTTGAAATTGCATTATTCCCAGCGGAGTCTTTAGGAGTGCTACCTTTTGAAGGACTCCTCAAACTCTTCTTTGGAGAGGATTCCAAATTCTTTTTGCCAACACTCTCATTGCTTTTCCTTCTCCTACTGGACCCTTTCTTTGTTGACCTTTTTGAAACTTTTTTTGTCTGTCCATAATCTTCATCATCTTCTTCATCTTCCTCTTCATTTTCTGCTTCTTTCTCACTTCCTGGGTTATCATCTCCTAAATCAGTTTCTTTCTCCTCTTCTACATCTTCATCACCTTCACTCTCTTCTTCAGTCCGTTCAATCACTTCTTTGGATCCAACATTTTTCCTCCGTCTCTGTACACCAAAACAAAATCTTGCTCAGTCCAGTTGAATAAATGGTTCCTATTCAAAGTACTTTTTTGCAATAATAGTCGTGCATTAAAAAAATATCCAAGCTAACCAGACATGTCAGAATGGTAAAATAACATTTAACATTACAAAATATTTAGATACCGTTAAGAATCAAACAGAGAGCTCCAATGAAATAAATCACATGAGTAATTATTCATCAGAGAGCTCCAATGAAATAAATTGCATAAGTATTCATCAGAGAGCTTCAATGAAATAAATTACAAAAGTGATTATTCATCTAAACAATATGATAGGTCCGGTTGAATACATGGGTTCCCATTCAAAACATTTTTTTGCAATAATATTCAGGCATAAATCAAAAATAAATAAAATCCAAGTTAGCCAGCCAAATGTCAGAATGATAAAATAACATTCAACATTAAAAAATATTTAGATACTATTACGAATCAAACAGAGCTCGAATAAAATAAATCACAACAATAGTTATCCACCAATAATAGTAGGAACCGAGCAAGCTTGCAAGTAAATTACCCAGGGTACAGAATCTTGATTATGCAACTAGCAGTTTACAATAATGGGAGAAACATCAACTAACTTTTTCCTCACTACTGAACTATAAAGATTGCCATATAACAAGACATCTCATGCAAAAGCAAACAAGCATTCAACAGTAATAAACGATAGAACTTGTACAGGCTCAAAACATCCCGTAAGGACATCCAGGCATGTCTGTTACCAGTCAAAAGCATACCACATCAGGCATCATGTTGACCTTCCTGGAGACAGGATACATTACTTCAAATTAATTACAGCTAGTTTTTTATTTGCAAAATAATTACAGTTGAGGCGGAAAATAACTATCTAACAACCAAGGTAATGTACAGAACTCAAAGATCAATCAGGACTGCAAATAAATATACACCATCTTAATACGATCAGTATATAAATTATCAAGATCCCCTTACAGTCAATTACAAAGAAAATCAAACTCGGCAACAAGATACACAAGACTAATATTCTCATACATGCATATTAATCTCACCAGCTTCAGAAGTATCTAGAAAAAAACCAAATCTTATATATTAGTATAAAGAGCCATTGCACATCATATAATCATATTGAAAACAAAATTTGCACCAACCACCTGACAAAAAAAACGAAAACAAGCAGCCAATTGTATCAAGTGCAAAGATAATCTATCTCTACTACCAAGTGTAGGCACTCCAAATCCACCACTCTTAAATCCTCCTAAAATCACCTAAGCTCCTTTTAACCATTTCTTTATCGATTAATTAAATCTCTTTCTTCACATCCGCTCGCCATAACATCCCATGAACAATTAATCAGATTTAATTGCTAATAATCTCTTATCACACATTCATCAAAATCAACCAAAATCCTCAATCAAAATGCATAAAAGCAACACCCAAAGAAGTACTAAAACACGCTTAATCTCATGCAAGCTTTCTATTTTTAGAAAACTAGTTAAATTGAAAAACCTTGTTGATGTGAAAAACTTACCAAAGTGGATATTGCTTCCAATTTAGAAAAACTACTTGCATCATCATCCTTCCTTACAATCACATTGCTCAAAACTTGCACAACCAATTTTCAATCATCCACACATCAAAAGCAAATCTACATAACAAGGGAGGTTGACATTTACTTTTATTTATGCATTTAATGGTTTCTTTTACACTTTTATTTTAATGTCTCTTTGAATTACAGACTAGGTTTTATGTGGTGTTAATTCCTAAGTTATATCTATGGTTTAATCTCGGTAGGCATGGAAACACCCCCTACTCATATCCCCCAAGAATCATTTCTGGGCCGTGCTTGCAACAAAACCTAAGTATAAAAGCCAAAAAAAATTATTTTTTTAGCATTTATTGTTTCTAATCTTAATCTACCCACCCCACCTTCTTAAAGACACTTTCCTAAAAACTATATAATGACATCTTTGGTCCCTTCTCAATTGCACTCATTTCTTTCTCTTGCTGAATTCAATTTTCATTAAACTATCATTCAATATCGTGAAGAGCAAAGAGACATCAAAACACAGCTTGAAGGAAGAGATTAGGAGGTTACTAAGAGCTAAGAGGATCAAGGAGAAGTTTAGAAACAGATATGGAAGGAGTGATCAACTTCAATGATCAATTAGAAGCAGATTTTGAATATAAGTGCCATGCACATTATATATATATATAATGTGCAAACATTTCTGTTGTATTTTTTACCGACATATTTATTTAAATCAGCATTTCCATATTTCAGACATGTACCCATACCCATACCCATTTCCTGGTAACATAGGGTTTAATCAATGCATACATAAAAGGAATGAGACTCAGGTACTATCCCATCAAATTCACATGTTAGTTGCCTATCTCCAAAATGAGCCTACACAATATCTAGTAAAATTCTGCCTAAATCTCATGCTATTCCAGATTGGTAGTGAAGACAACACTTTTGCTCCAACCTTTGCCCTCGCTTAATCCCAGACTCTTGGAAGGGTACATCAAAATTTAGATAGCAAAGGTTGGGCAACCCACGTTCCCCTAATGGTTTCAAACAAGAAATAGGCACCCCCCTCCCAAATATGGGGTTTGGAGTGGATTGCATTAAGGGACTGCAAAAGGATGTCGTCCAAAGGAAAATGGGACACCACTATATGAATTAATCCGCAGGTTTTTCAGACTATTGGCTTGAAACTGAAACCAAAACCAAAAGGTGCAACAAACTACAAGGATAATGCTTCTTTACATAGGATCTTTTGTTGTAATCTTTAATGAAGGCACATTCTTCAATACATGTCATGGTCATCTCCTGATGTTTTGGACAATCAGTTTTATCCCCCCCTCTTGATTCCAAAATGTCATCGATTAATATTTCAATTCCCAGCAGGACTAATTCTGAAATTCATTTACGTTTGGTTTAAGGAAAATTCTTAGTAATATATCAAGTTGTCAAGAATGCTACCCAAGAACCTAAGCGCAACAATATTTGTAGATTTAGATTTTAAGGACGTGCAAATGCCACCAATATAGGCATGGGTTACGTTTTGAGACAGCAAATAAAGAAATAATAATGCCACCACTTCCTAAATGGATCTCGATTCTATGTATACACCTTAAAATAAATTGTCTCAAGCTTGCAACCAAAATCATCAGGAACAACAAAATGGAAACCATACAGAACTCAACAGAATTCAGGACTCTGGAAACGAGTGGAAAACCAGAGAAGATACAACCAAGTTAAAAGAGGAAAATATCAGCACCAATTTCTAAGAGACTGCAAAGGAACAATTAAACCAAAAAGTAGAAAACAATTAAATGACTGCTTGATGTTCTTAAGCACTAGCAGCAGAAGAGAAAAGAAACAAGCAAAGTAATTTTTAAGCTCTTCAGACATCTAAGCAAAAATATATCTGAACTATGAAATCTCATCTGGCACAGAGAGGTACTCCCCCAAGTAATGCCTCAAATAGAAGGAAGTAATTACTCAGAACAAGAACTTCTAAGCAACACTTGAAACAACCCTCGCGAATTTATGTCTCGTTGGGATGATCAAAGATATCTATAAAAAGAAATAATATCTATAGAGGCATTGGCCGGGGGAATGACTCCTCAATTCAACTCCTTTTATTAATAAGGTAATCGTAGAAATCATCCCACACCCCGACCCCCCCTCCCCCCCAGCTCAAGGGAAGTTAAGCACCTACCATACTATAGATAGTCACTACATATATAGATAGGGTGCACAAGTCATACCAATCCAATGAGCCAAAATTGAAATAGGAACTCAACTACACTAGAAAACCTTAAATTTTGTAAAAAAGAGAAAGTGCAATTTTACCAAGATTTCTTTTTAGAGCTGAATATGCATACATCTTTTAATAAAGATAGATCTGTGTCCTTGGTAAAGGAAGATATATTTTTAAGAACTGAATTTGCATGCATCTTTTAATAAAGATATATCTTTGTCCTTGTTAAAGGAAAATCTATCTATTCTTCTAAAAAAAGGTTAAAGCTGCAAAAAAAAGCATTCGGCAACTAACCAGCAATCCAATGACGAATTTTGATAAGAAAGCATATTTCATTCTACAAGAAATGGTAAATTTATCTATACTTAAGTCACATTTTCTTTTGTCACATTTGTAGAAAGGCCAATAGGGTGGCAATGTCTACACACTTTACTCACATTTCCCTTTGTCATATTTACAGAAATGCCAATAAGGTGACAGATGGCCTTACCAACATTGGAGTCATTAATATCCTCACCTGGAACGTAAAGATTATTGTGTGCAAACAAGACTTTGATCCCAGGCCAGATAGCTCTCAGAAATGTTTCTGGTTTGCCCTACTGTAACTTATTTCTAGGGAAACCCCAAGACAAACCCAGGCTTAATCCTTGACGGAAAAAAAGGTAGTGAGTTCTTTATTGAAAATGAACAGGTAAAATATTAAAAGAATGTAGTGAATATATTATGAGTATAAGGTGTTTGAATAAACCTAGGAATGTATATTAAAATGCATTGGCTTAAGCCATCATTTTTAGTATTTACTGTAGCATTAAAACTGTCACCAGAAATTATTAGACTATTAAAGGTACATTATTTTACTTTTCAAGCTACTTTCTTTCGCATATAGCTATCAGAGCAATGTGATATGACAACCTAAATTTAGCCATATTATGATAATGTGTTTCATACATAGTTACCAGGTCCGGAAATCCAGATCCATTCAAAAAGGAAAAATTCGGGAATTCTTGAAAAAGTTCAAAAAAAATCTGGTCCGAAATATAGATGAGTTGAATTTTATATATATGAAAATTTGACAAATACAATGAAAAACTTCAATAATGCAATGTAAAATGTTATATTTTCTAATATATGGGGTTGATAGTTGACTGTTTTTTCCAGAAAGTGTTAAAAAAAACAAAAAACCTAAATTAGGGCCCACCTGGACCGAATTTATCTGGGTCAGTTAACAAATCCAGATCCTGCCAGATTTTGTGCAGATCCAGCCAAATTTGGTAAATACAGTTTCATGCATAGCAGTTTAATGCTATCTTCCAGTAAAATTTTAGAGCCAAAGCCCACAACAATGTTCTCTTTAGGTATTTTCCAAATAGATGAAATTTTTTAGATTGATCTTTTGCAAATCTTTTTTGATAGTTTTCCTTAAAGATGAAATTTTTTAGATTAATGTTTTGCAAATCTTTCTAAGGTTTTTAATCTTATGTTTATTAGTGCAATAAATAAAAATTTGGATTTTTTGGATGATTTTAACAGCAGCATCTACGCTCCTTGAAATTCAAGACTAGTAAAGTGTGATATACTTGTTGAGTATGACTTATGGGACACAATTGATAATATGTATGAAACATGATGAA
Organism: Taxus chinensis; assembly: GCA_019776745.2. Taxonomy (NCBI): domain Eukaryota; kingdom Viridiplantae; phylum Streptophyta; class Pinopsida; order Cupressales; family Taxaceae; genus Taxus; species Taxus chinensis. Next base: position 312,449,379 of record CM034146.1, on the reverse strand, counting down.
TATTTAAGTATTCTGGACTAGATTGATCTGTAGAACCTTGCAACGTGTTCCAACTACTGATAGCACATATGCATGAAAAGATCTAACATAGGAACATCAAAATACAAGTTTTTTGGTCAGATTTCTATTTTGTTTTCAATATCTATATGGATTTATATTGTTGACATTTGTTATTGAGTTATCACTTACCAGCAGTTATCATGGATAAACTGTCATGCATCCCTTTTGAAATTTACAGGTCTATCTTTATAACCCTTCCTCAGGTAAAATAGATAAAAATATATGGTGGTGGATTGCTAATTTAAAATTTAAAACAACATAACGATTTTTAAAATTATAAATAGTTCAATCTGGAGTCATCAATTCAGCAATAAACAAAGAGCCAGCCAGCCAATTAGATAATAATTACATTGAAACTTAAAACATAAATGTTTTAAGTTTCAAATAAGAAATTATTAATAAATTCTATTCCAATGGAGGGGGTGTTCAATAAGTTCAAATAACAAAGATAGTTGAAAATTTAAATCAAATAATAATTAATATAGTTAGTAAATTATGAAGTACATGAATAACTCAAAGGTCATGAGTTCAATTACAACTAGAAGTTTTTTTTTTTTTTTGGAAGGCTTATGAACAATATATTTCCAAGTATTTACAATGGATATGATAAGTTATAAATATCACTTTCTATATTTACACTTTATCATATTTCCCTTCCATAAGCATTGTATTTACTAATGATGAGAATCAAAATAAAATTTAAAACCAATTCAAATGATTTAGCATTTCTTTTCTTTTCAATATTACTATTTATCCCATCTGGGATGAAAGGAACCTTTGCAATAACAGGACCTAAACCTGCTGCATTGCCACTTACCAACAATGGATTTCTAAGTATTTAATAATGAAGCAACCATTGTTTCTATTAAGGTTATTGTTGTGTTGCAAGATTTCAAAAGCCTCTATCAAATGCCATTTCACATATTGATCTTCAAAGGCCAGCACTATGGCTTTATTAATGCATATGGAATGGTTTGATTTAAGTGTTCAGCTAACACCAATCTTTTTATCTTGCCATATTCAATGTCTTTATCATGTTCTGTAATTCTAGTTTGGAAAAACTTACCAAGTTTACCAATGTATGGCTTCCTTCACAAGCATTCAATCATGTACACACTGTTAATTTTGTCCTTTAAGGATCTAATATTATTCTTCAATATTCTGATCTGTCATATTCATATGAATCCCACTTGATCAATGATGCATCCAAGATATTGAGATTGAGTAGCAAACAGTACAATTAGTTAATTTGAGGGCCTTTTGGACTAAATTCAACAAACATTAGGTTGAATAACCAACCCAAACTGCCAATATAAGTACAAAAACGCTTTACAACTCAGCGAACGATGTATGCCAAATATTGAGCTTGAGTGATATCAAAGATACACTTAGCTAATTTGAGGACCTTTTGGACATGTACATTGTGATGTTCCAATGTCTTACAATATATGAGGATGTCATCCTTGCAGGCAAACAAAAGTAGGGAAGGAACACAACATATCATCCATTAGCCTCATGAAGGTGGTTGAAGCATTGGTCAAATTAGCATCACCACTTGCTCGTATAGGTATTTTTTCATTTTAAATGGAGTCTTCCAAATGGCATTCTAATTGATTCGTACTTATAGACACCCCTTAAAAACCACTATGCATTATCAACATTCAAAATCTTGTTAAACCCATTGTCGCTCTCTATAATTAATTTAATTAATTATATTGCACCTTATCACCCCCCTTAGCTAATTTAATATCATATTAATTATATAAATCCACACATGTTCATTTCCATCTTTAAATAAATTACATATCCTCAAATCCTATCCACCTCCTCAACTCAAGTTGACTAAAGTCATGACTAAAGCTAAAAAATCAATATTATAATCAAAAAGATATGTTTAAATTAACTCAAACCATGCATTTGAATCTAAGTCACAAGGTTTGAGTTCAAGTTCGACAAGGATAAAATTCAGTTCATGTTCGCCCAAGGAATAAAGTTCGAAAAAAATCGCCATTAAGTTTAAATAATAGAAAAACATAAAAAATATAAAATTATCTCAACCACATTCTTAAATATGTAATAATAAGTTCTACATATAATTAAATTGATAAAAATCAAATTGTTAAAAGTTATTAAAAATTAAATTAAATTAAAAAAATTTATATAATATTAAAATTAATTATAAGAATTTTAATTATTATTATTTAACTTAAGGGCATTTAAGTTACAAATGTAACATTTAGGAGTAATAAATAAAAACACACGAACATAAAAGTCTTAAATGTTTTATAATGATTAACATGTGTGTGTGTATATATATATATATATTGCTTTTTAAAAATTTATAAAAGAATTTAAAAATTTAAGTTATCAACTTAACATTTGAGGCAAGGTTATTAAGTTACATATGAAAATTATTAGGGCACAAACAAGTGTAGAAAGGCCAATCACAAGTATTTCACAACAATCAAATTGGAAACCCTCTCCCAATTGAGTGGACCTCCTAGATGCGTCGGCAATTATGTTTCTCCCTCTCCAATGGTGCAACAGTCGTATCCACGTCGACGCCTACGTCCATGACAACTCCCACGACCATATCAATGCCCGTAGCCACGTCCTATTCGTAAACTCCCTTCACGCACATATTTTAGACACATTTTGCACAAACAAAGGTGGTTTTTTATTTGCAATATTCTTGAGGCGAACAACACAAATTTGCCCGAACTTTTTATGCCAAGTAACAAGTTCGGCGAATTTCGAACTTTGAGCAAAAAATTCGCCAAACCTTGTGACTTAGATTTGAATTAACTAAAGATATCTCCCAAGTCATGGCAATCCAAAATCAATTCACATTCTTCCAAAAGCAAATCATTCACAACACTTTTTGGGTGTATAAAATAAGGATATGGAATTAATAATCAAAAATATGTGCAACCACTTGAAAATTCAACAATGACTCATTCATGCAAATCTTGAACAATAGTTCAACTCTTTAATCAATTTGGAAACTCAACTAAACAACTTAGTCATGTTTAATTATCTCCAAATCAACTCAATATAATCTTAGCTTAATGATTCACTTTCCTCAACTATAAATCAATGATTTTTCCTTCAAAAATCATACACCAACAAGCTTGACAATTCATATTATCATTTTGATTATTTTCTTGGTGAATCAAATCACTCACTCATATGGTTATGTTACCACAACACATCAAAATCAAGCATCTTCATGCTCATAGCTTGATCTATTTTTCATTCCATGTACTTCTTAGAGCATCCACAAATCAACAAAAGCTTCCAAATCTATTAAATCCATTATGAGCATCACCAAACCCTACTCTTACAGTCAAATCCAATCTAAGGTGGCTTTGGGATTTACAATGGAAGGTTTTCATTTGCTTTGTTTTAGTTTTCCACATTTATTGTAATTTCCATGGTCTACAATACTTAAGAGTAGACAAACTTGAAGGGCAAATAGACAACCACATAATCAAAAACTTGGCCATATCTTCCCTTGGCTAATGAGTTTTTGTATATCTTCAAATCTCATCATTTTTCCAAACTAACCTATCATACAAAGGCCAAGTAAAAAGTAGTGACCATATAAGGTTAATGTTATGTTTGCCCAAACAACAAATATAAAGGGTTTTCTGAATACACAACACCAAAAAAGAAAAATATAAACCACCCCCATAGTGCCAACTAGATGGCATGACAGAACAAATTAGAGTGGAAAAATCCCACTACTCAAAAATAGACAAGTTCACATTGTAGATAACACAATAGCTCTTCAAGAAAGATGATTGATTACACACACATGAAGATTGATTGGAATTAAACAACAAACCTTTCTAAGCTTTGTAAACTTAATGCAACTACAAAAGGATTCCATAAGAAAAAATCATCCACAAAATGACACAAGCCCCTGTAGAATGTTGTCAATATATACAAGATGCCATCAATAACAAGAGAGTTGTTCCTAGTACAACCGCCAAAAAAAGAGTTCCAACAATAAAAGGAGCATCAAAAAACAAGAGGGATAATGAACAAACTATACAGTTGAATAACAGGAGTGTCTCAAATATAAAGCCCTTACCAAGAATTTTTCTCGCATTCAAGGAAACATCTTTAAATGTGTCAAGTTTATCATGCTTAACAAATGTACCCTACAGGGGAGAGCTCAGCATGGAAGTAGGGTTCATTGGCAAAATTGCTCAAAAAACAACCACAGCCACAGGAACCAGTGCAGCAACTGGATCCAGAATGGAGACAGGACTCTTTATGGCTAAATGTCCTAGACAGTTGTAGAGAGAGCATGCAAAAGATACAACTTTGCTTTGATTGGATGTTTTGCTGGAATCCGGCCAAATATCAATCAGGTAAGAAGCTAGGTTAATAAGAAATGGATGACTCGGGGGCAAGTCAATACCCTTGCCCTCTCTGAAAAAAGCTTCCTGTTTGTTTTTTCTCTTGAAGAAGATTTAGAAAATGTTATGCATAGTGGTCCATGGTAGAACTACACTCTCCATCGTAAGATGGAAGTCTGGAGCTAAAACACACACACCAACATTATAACCAGTCTGGGTGAGGCTTCCTGGACTACCACTTGAGTTTTGGGAAATGGATGTTTGGATGGTATAGCAAAAGCAATTGATGAATTGATAGCACTAGACCCGACAAGAATTTCCAAGTCACAAATCATTGCAGCCAGACTATGCGGTAATGTCCCAGTTGGCTCAACCCCTCCAGATATCATTAACCTACTAACCAGGGATGGTGTATGGAAACAAAAAATGTTTTATGAAGATTCACATGTGTCTTGCAACAATTGTGGGTGTGTGAGCCATGGAAGTTATGGCTGCAAAGAGACACAGCCCAACAAATTAAGGAAGAAAAATCAAACACAGCAAAATGAGAACAATAGTTGCGTGCAGAATGGCTCGAACATAGCTCTAGTGGAGCACGAGGGGTCACAACAAGATTCATCAAAAGAGGTGCTTCCAGCCCCTCTTCGCAATGAACATATAGCAACCAGATCTAAGAACTCGAAGGGACAAAAAAACAATGTGGAACCGAGGACAGAGGGAGATAATACTTTGAAATTAGAAAACCATATCCGCAACAAGCTTCAACTAGGGAACAACGATATAGAGAACACGATATTGACTAATGGGTTCGAGAGAGGCGACTATACAACTCATTTCAAATTCAACAAAGAAAATCCTGCCCAAACATGCTTCAAATCCTCCAAAGAAAGGCATGCCAAATCCCAAGGATGAAATTGATGGGGAGACAAATCACTAATGGTCATAGTGACAAATCAACCATTGAGAAAAAGTATATCTTGGGGGAAGTTACTAATTATGAAGCATTTATGGTTGATTCGTTGATTTATGACTTGGAGAGAAAATATGAGTTAGAAAAAGCGGAAATACAAGATGGCACCACCTTTAATTTTGTTGCTACCAAGGTGGTGAGTCCCCTCCCCAAGATTGTTGCCAACAAAGTATTCACTGTTCACACTAAGAATCTAGGGAAGGTGGACATCTTTGTCCCAAAAGAAGGCGACGATGGATGGACAAATGTAAAGAAGAAAGCTCCGCATTCAGTTCATCCCGCCACGACCTGAAGTCAAGATAGAAGAATTTAGTCGTGATTAATTCTCTTGGCTAACTCAGGTTCTTAATAGTTTTTGTTGGTTTTAGGCTTAGTCACCCATTCAAATTCGTGTTCGAATTCGCCGAGTATAAAATTCGTAAGAAATTCATTGCTAAAAAAATTAAGATAAAATTCGTGATTAAATTCGGCTAATAGAAATACAATTATAATTTTACATTTCGTATAAGTAAACATGTCAAAAACAACTTTCCAATAACTAGCTGTCATATATTGATTGAAAAACATTTTTAAAACAGCAATATTAAAAATGCTTTGAAAAAGTGATAGTTCAACTTCAGATTCTTGGATTTTCTTACAAGCTAAGGCTTATCAACTTGTTACATTAAAAAGCTCTAGATCATCAAGAGCACTTGGCTCAATTTCATCATCAGATTCATCACTAGCATCACCAACATCATTGTTGTCATCCTCAAGCTCATCACAGACAAAATCTGGTTCATCTTCATCAGAAGAGTCTTCTAAAAAATGTTGAAGCTTCTTCTTCTTCTTCTTCGAAGCACATGCATCTTTTGCCACTTTTCTCATAGTCAGTCTCAAATTGCTACGCACATAAACAAGATCCCCCAACTTTCCTGACAACAATCTATTCCTTTTCTTTGATTGAACATGGTTAAAGCTGCTCCAATTTCTCTCACAAGCTGATGCACCTACTCCTTGACTCAAAATTCGAATTGCAAAATGTTGTAGTTCAGGTGTATCTGCTCCATAGAATCGCCACCATTCATCTCCATCTATGTCCTCTCTGTCATCTATAGCTGATTGGGTTCCAAATAACCCATCTCCTCGCCTGTATGCTCTAAGTTGCTCTCTTATTTTCTTTGCACATTCTCTATCAGGAACCAACTTTTCAATCGCTGCATAGACACCACTCATGACTTCGCGATCACTTTCTCTTTCTATATGAAACAAAGTAAGCTCCAAATAACATTTTGCTACATGCAAATGTGTATGCATCATCCTCCATCTTCCATCACAAACATCCCATATTTCAGTGTATTCCGCTTCCACATTATTGAAAGCCTTTTGGATGGCTTCTTTGCAACGGTCCATGCCCTCATAAACCATGCCAATACAAGGGATGTCAGCATCAACCATACGAAGCATGCGGACTATGGGTGCACACACTTTTAGAACCTTCATAGCATTTTCCCAAAAGGTAGTGCTTATAATGATTTGCTCCACATGTTTGCCTTTAGAACCTTTTGCAAGCACAGATTCTTCCCACTCTTTGCTACACATCACAGATCGAAGAGCTCCTTTCTCCTCAACAATTCTTTTCAAAGTGATATAGAAAGAGGCAAACCTTGTGTCACACGGCTTCAACAACTCCTTCGCTGCATGCTTTCTATATATGCTCAATGTGAGGCGATGATTTTTTATGAAATTGGCAATTGCTCTTCCTCTATGCACTGCCTCATGTACCCAAGGAAATTTTGCCAAGTCATGGAGTAGTAAATCAATGCAATGCGCAGCACAAGGGCTCCAATAAATATGTGGGTACTTTTCTTCTACCAACTTTCCAACCCCCACACAATTGCTAGCACTATCGGTAACAACTTGGACCACATTTTCTACACCAACTTCGACAATGGCTTCATTTAGAATGTTGAAGATATACTCAGAAGTTTTTGTATGTTCCATGGTGTCAATCACTTTCATGAATACAACACCTTTGGGGCAAGAGACCAGCACATTGATTAATGGCCTTTGCCGCATATCAGACCAACCATCACTTAGGATGGTGCAACCTGTTGAGCTCCAAGAGCCTTTAATGTCTGCTAGTTTTTCAGTGACCCTGTCTTTTGATCTCCTCAAAAGTGTTGTCTTTAAAGCTTCTGAACCTGGTGTTGTGTACCCTTTTCCAAATGAAATTGATTGTTGAACAGCATTTGTAAAATAAGAACTCCTAGCAACATTAAATGGAATGGCAGATTCATAAAAGAAATCAGCCCATGCATCATCAACCTGTTGTTTTTGTACAGGCTTCCAAAAATTGTTTAGTGTTGCTATCCCCACTCTCTTTTTGTGGCATTATTGAGCTTGCGGACATGCCAGAGGAGGATGATGTGAGGGGTATCTTGGACCTAGAAAGCTCATTTTGGACTCGCTGTTTCTTTTGTGCCCTTTGCAGATTTACTGCCAATGAACTCCCGTACTCTTTCTCCAACGCTTCTTTCATTACAGGGGTGACTTTCAGACATGCTTCGACGCCACCTCCTTTACCACCTGAAATGGCAAGAAGGTGGTCCATTACCCTTGTTAATGACCCTGTAAACCAGTGTTGACATAAGTTGCATGTGACGTGATTGGATTTTCCCTCGCGAGTCACGTATTTCCATCCTTCTGCATTTGATTTTGGAGGTGCCATCGCAATGTATCCCTGCATTTTTTACAAATAAAAATAATTAAATTAAAAAATAAAAACAAGGTTAAACTATTTGATATTAAAATAAAAATGAATATTGTTTTGATATTAAAAAAAACTCTATATTAATAAAAATTAACAATTAACAAGTAATTACACTATATTAAATTTATAAACCATATATTAAAATTTAAAAAAAATAGTAATTTACTATCATGATATAAATTTATAAATAATTTAAAAAAACTAAACATTTCGTAAGAAGGAAATATACAAATTAAAAACTAAGTTTTATTTTTTAATATATTATAAAATTCACTAACATATATTAAAAATTTAAAAAAAATAGTAATTTACTATCATGATATAAATTTATAAATAATTTAAAAAAACTAAACATTTCGTAAGAAGGAAATATACAAATTAAAAACTAAGTTTTATTTTTTAATATATTATAAATTCACTAACATATATTAAAATTTTAAAATAATAAAATAAACAAATGTAATTATTGTATAAATTTATAGACGTTGATTTAATAAAATATTTACCTAATAACCTAACTAAAATATTTACTAGTTTATTAACTTATTAATAAACTAAAACACAAAAAACTTAATAAAAGCTAAACCTAAAAAAAAACAATACAAATAAAAATTAAAATCCTCCTACCTGGAAATTCGCTGGAACGTGAGTCGAACTCGAGGGTCGCAAGCAGGTCGCAGGCCGCTCGTGAAGGGTCGTTTTTAGCTGTAAGTGTCGTTTTTAGCTGTAAGGGTCATTTTTCGTTGCTGCCGCCTCCGGAAAAGCTCAGTGATGGCCGTATTTTTGCTGCCGCCGCCGCCGGAAAAGCTCAGTGATGGCCGTTTTTTCCTGCCGCCGCAGCCGTCGGAAAAGCTCGAGAAAACTCGTGAATGGCCGTTTTTTTGTTGCCCTGCCAGCTCCTAGCTTTTGCGCTCTACAGTGTGCTTTAGACGAGCAGCGTCTCCTTCTCTATATAGTTTTTTAACGAAAACCTAAATGCCTTTTTCCAAATACAAACGAAGTCAAACAAATTTTTTAACTTTTTCTGCCCCATTAAATTCGGCGAATAAAATCGAATTTCATATGTTCGGAAGAGGTTCGGCGATTTTTAAGGGTTTTCCATTAAATGCGCCGAATGCGGTGACTAAGGTTTTAGGCCATTCATGTTTTAATCTTTGTTTTGCAGTCATTTTGCGGCTATTGTTGAGTTTTGGGTTGGGCAACTGTTGTGACATTGCATTTTGGTTGTTTTGGGCTTCGTGTGGCAGTTTGTCCACTGCCTTTGTGCTTCAATGCCCTTCCTGGATTCTAGGCCTTGTTCTGTGTGTATTCTTCACACTGTATCCAGCTTTTGAGCCTCTGTTTTCTGGGGTATGGTCCACTTCAAAACCATTTACCATTAATAAAAAAAACAAAAGTACTCTACAAACTCTTATACCCAAGTGTATGTGCAACAAATACTCATGTTGTTCAATATCCTCACAAAGAATAAAGCAAACAAAAAAGAGTTGAGCTGTCACAAATAATGTCAAGCCAAGAATTCCAATAAATACACTAGATAAGAGAAATTATACCCAATGAGTGTGTACCATAACTTCTACCAAGATAACCTAATGAATGGAGCATTCAAGAATCAAAGGCAATAATATAGTTCTCAAAGGATCCACACAAATAAGCAAATTTGAAACATAATAAGAAAATGTAGAACAATGAAAAAAAAAGGTGAAACAAGATCACTCAAATACTAACAAATCAATGTTGGCAAGTACAAGAGCGATGATTATAAGTGGACTAAAAGCAGCAATTTTGAAGCCTCAACACAAATTTGATAAAATAATATCCAAGTTCATTCTCAATATCAATAAACATTATAAGGGAATGCTCGCGATATCATAAAAAGTGGCATCCTTGTACAATTTCTTGACTATTTGCCAAATATTTTGTCAAGGGTATGCTCACAATCTCATAAAATGAAATGTACTAGTCCAACTTCTTGTATCATTTTGCAAATTTTGTGCCAAGGCATGAGGATTCAGCTTACTAATGGGGATCTTCTAAGACATTTTTTGAAGACATCTACAAAGTTTGGGAGGAGAATGAAAGGATAGGCTTATTAATTAGGTGTCTATATTATAGGCACTAGTATTAACATTAGATGAAGATTTTGTGATTAGAATTAGTATTGATGGGAAAAAACAATAGTTAACATTGGATATATCAAATGCATGAATGGCATGATGCTTTTAAGTAAAGGAATAGATACATGTCCCACATAACAAAATAAAATTTATTTTGGTAATCATATTTAAAAACACTCACTATAATGTGAGAAGTCACATCGGAGGGTTTGTAATTGGACACATGATAGAATGTCTTAGGTGACAATAACTATGGCGACCCCTATCGTGACCAAGACCCCCTCTCTAATCTAAATAGGAACAGTGTCCATCCCATAGAGAGATAGGGCGCACCCATCTAGATATGGCAACAACCTACTCTACCCCCCACCCTCCAAATAGAGATGTAGGGATGGGTGAGTGTCATGCCTAAAGGCCCTCACCCAAGGCAAGCGAGTGCCCCCTATCTGAACTCTATATCTCTATCTAAAGACTCTTCTCTCTCTATCTCTCTATCTCTCTCTCTATCTCTATCAATACCTCTCTATATATATGTGGCGATCTCTCAACTCAACTTGAGTATGTATAAACATTAACAAAGGGTCAAGAATAATCTAATAATGATCACAAAATGGGGCAATAATGTATAAATGCAAAAACACAAACACATAATATAAGGTGTCAAAGAGGGTATGCTCCACTACAAATTTTAAAAGAAAATGTACATAGAACATTGTTTGGGCATTTATGAGTGAAATAATAAATTTTCAAAGATGCCTCTAAATTTGTGATCATGTGTCATGTGGCATTATCTAAGTCATCAAGCATAGATGTAAAAGCAGAGATGGCAAAAACTTAGAAACCACTTGATTACACAAGCGGTTTTGAAACTAAAAGACAATCTAAACCACAAATTAATGATCTAAATGCCAAAGGCAAAAAACAATGAAACATTTGATTACACAATTGGTTTTGAAACTAAAAGGCATAATCTAAACCACAAATTGATGATCTAAATACCAAAGGCAAAAATCAATGAAAAATGTACATAGAACATTGTTTGGGCATTTATGAGTGAAATGATAAATTTGCAAAGATGCCTCTAAATCTTTGATCATGTGTCACGTGGCATTATCTAAGTCATCAATCATAGATGTAGAAGCAGAGATGGCCAAAACTTAGAAACCACTTGATTACACAATCAGTTTTGAAACTAAAAGACATGATCTAAACCACAAATTGATGATCTAAATGCCAAATGCAAAAAACAAAGAAACATTTGATTACACAAATGGTTTTGAAACTGAAAGACATAATCTAAACCACAAATTGATGATCTAAATGCCAAAGGCAAAAATCAATGAAACGTGTAAGGTTACATGATCATTGCTGATCTCAAATCAACCAATTTGGGTTGTTCATGAATGAAAATTCTCAATCATTTTTGAATGCACGTGGAGTTATCGCGATCTTTTAATGGCCTAAAAGGGTGATGACAATGAATTTAAAAATTACGTAGAAATTATTTCTTTGTTTTTTTACTTTATAGGGCAAATATATGGGAGTAGAGATGATTTCTGATCCTATTTGTTGCATTGGAATGTTGTTGTAACATTGTATTTGTCACATCAAGTTTCCTAACTTGTCCTAAAATCATGTTATCATTCAAATAAAAAACAGTTATTCATTGTTGATTTAATTTAATGAGAAATTGGTATTTGATTGATTTAATATTTTAAGAGTGCAAATGTATTATGTTAATCAGAATTTGATTATTATTTTGCAATACATTGGTAGCATTAGGATTATTATGCAATAGCATGGAAATTATCTATCAATCATTTTGTAGTATGCAAAGACCTATTTTATTCATATTGCCTCAACAATATTTTATTATTCATACTAACTTCCACCTATTGGCTCCAAGTGGATGCAAGCCAAGGATTCCCCCTTGCAATGGTTTCACATATTAGGATGGCATCATGGGGTAGAGAGAAGCAAATTGAAGCAAACAAATCCGCAATAAATAATTTTGGAGAATCCCACACACACACAACCTTTAGCCAAACCACTTGTACAATATTTATGTGTCAGTGTTTAGTGTAGCTAGTTGTTGCTTATTATCGCTTATCATACACATTTTGGTTCGTGGTATTTTGATCAATTATATATATGCACCCTTTGTGGCATTTATAGAGTTGTCTTACATCACAAAGTGGGATACTCTAAGTGGCGTCAACCACTTAAAAGTCACCAACAACATGCATCCCTTTACATAGCAAAGTATGCAAGTGACTTATACCCTAACACTACTAAAACTCTTACACTTCCCATTACCCTCTTGTCAATAAGGAAATCTTGGACTTGAATAGTTACCATATGCATGCCAAATGATTGCTAATCCTAGCATGGCACTTAATTCACACTTTAAGTGGAATGACATCTTGTTGTCACTTTATTCTTTGCTACCAGTTTTTATTGGTGATTTCATGCCCAACTCCATCAAAGGATGACTAATACTTTTTAGCATACATGGACTTTGTAATAGAGGAAAGGGAAATCAATTTATTTTGGTTCTTGGGACTTGGATGCCACTGAAATCCCTTTTGGTAACAATAATGTTCAACTATCAATTAGGGAGGGATAAATCCATTCATTAGTCCAGGATTTTGGATATTAATGGCAAAAGCAATGATGAACCACAAGAAGAAGATTGTCTTTCTAACATTGCAAATCCATTTTAAAAACCTTAACTAAGAGCTAGGGCATGAAGTTCATGGCAATATCATTACCATTGTGATAGGGTTTAACTCTTCATGTGAACATTAAAACAAATGGCATGTACATCAAGAGTTACTAATTGTATTTACAACTTTTATAATAGCACGAAACTAAAAATCAAATTTGTAGTGGGGTTTAAATTTACTCTCACAGTCATTCCTTGTCCGAAATTGAATATATGCCTATAAGTGATCAAATAAAGGGCATTTGTGTTGATTGTGTTTGGTCCTTGTAAGATTTGTTCCCAAGATGGATAGGATTACCATGTGAATATTCAAACCCTACTGACATTTTAGAGTTTCATAGTGCTTTTCTATTTTTCATATCATTTTTTATTTTATTATTGAAAAAATAGAGAAGAATTTTAAAAACTTGTTATTTGTCCCAAATCCACCCAAGATACATCTTGCACAATCTAGATATGCCTAAAAATGACTACATACAAATTTTACTCTCTGAACAATTCATGTCTTAACCCTAAACATATCCATATCCGTTTCAAAATCAAATACATGTCATCTCTCTATCCTACATTATTTTCTACCATATTTGTATACTTCACTATTTCTATTGTATCAATATCACATTTTATGAATAACAAGGCACTCTAAAAGTGGGAAATAACCTAAAACCATACCATTATGGTCTAAACACCTCTTGAGTGTTTGTTACTGTCAACATGCCTCTTGTTTTTATCAAGTTCGAGGTTCCAATAAACTTGTTTTAGGTTTTGAAATTTAGAGCTATCTAGACCATGGACTTATCTATAGCACACAACCCATTCTAGTTGTAGCTTAAACTTACTTTGGATTTATAGGCCTTATGTAGCTATTGATGCTTTCACTCCTTTGGATATTTACTTAGAACCATTATAACAATCATTTTTAAATTGTAGATCATCACATGCAATGGCTTCTACAACTGAAAGGGGTGATTTTGTAATATAAATAAACTCAAATTCTCTTTTAGAAATAATAATTAATATATCATCTTGTTCTTCTAGAATAGGTAAACATTTGTCTAGAGAAGAAAAACATGGTTATCTTGTTCCCTTAAGAATAGGTAGAAATATGTGAGCTTTTGTCATCTTTATAAATGAGTTTTATGTACTACTTTATGGGATATCTTCATATTGATCCTCAAGTGCAAGCTAGAATTGTAATGCTCCTCGTCATCACATTTACAACACCAATTATTCATGTCTCATGTCTATCATTGTTTCCACATTCAAGACTAGCATGATTTAATGGTGATTAAATGATCATGGTTTGGAAGTTTGAATCCATGTGGATTACCATAATATGTATGAATCCTCTTCACTATCATCATAATTATTTTAGTACTTCAAAGGTAATTATTACATAAGTTTAGGTGTGTGTAGGAGTTGTACAAGTCAAAATAACTCACATGGATAAGAATTATTTGGGTCTTTGTAAGGTAGTGCGGGATGAGGTTCAACTCCTCTAATATAGGACAATACTTGGATAAATATTTGAGGATACTATGAATGGTAAAATCAATTTAGTTTTTCCAATTCAATATCAAGACAACCATTATTATGTGCCTATGATGAAGTAAAAAACGAAGGGGCGACTTATTATTTGCCCCAGTTTATGAAAGTTATCAATTGACAAGTAATTGTGAAGGAATGTAAGTTTTTATCTTTGCAACAATTTTTAGATCCGCTGAATATTAGATTAAAGTCTATCCTAATTTGAGCTTTACGAAAGTTCAATCCCATCATCATGTGATTTACTAGTTATTGGAGAGCAGACAATATGCTCTGACTCAAGTCATTCAGACATGTGATTTTTTAGGTTTTTTGCACATCTTTTCCAAAGTTATTAGAGTGCCTACAATATGCTCTAACTCAAGTCATTCAAACATGTGATTTCTTATGTTCTTTGCATATATTTTCCTTGCAAGTGGCTTGCCGCATGCAGGACTTCAAGTTCAGCTACATCTTGTTTATTGAAGTTGTTTGCTTCATGCATGCTATACATGTTTGTGTAGAACATGCAATCCCTTCTACGCATGTTTTCAATCGCATACAAAGTATGTCGATTTGAGCTCTATTTGCAATGTGTTGCAACCCCATAATAATTGCTTTATAAATCATTCCACTTACAAGATACTTCGCCCACAAAGATTTGTTAATCCGTTAGTGTGTGCCCTGCTCTTTATTCTTTCATGCACTCCTTAAAAACCATGCCAAGCCATTTCCAACATGTGAAAAATTTGATGAAGAAAAAAGCACCACTAAAGGATGCAACTTGAACATGTAAAAAATGTGTTTGTCAACTTGTGCTTCATACTAGTATCCCACAGAGTCACCATGCAAAGAAACCATTGAGCATACCTCTATTCATCATGTTGTAAACAACGTAGTTTTAAAAGCTAAAGCTATATAAGGCATTGTAATTGGTAGTATAACATTTTTTGTTTAGGCAATTAGTTTGTTTTATATAGTACCCAATAGTTTAGTTTTGGTGTATTAAAGGCTTATTAATTAAGATGTAAGGGAGTTAAAGTTTATTTAATTTTTCAAGAGTTATGTGGCATTCATCATGTATATAATTTTGTAATTTATTTGGGGTTCATAATTTTGTATTTAGGTTGTAGTTCTGGAATATTGAAGCTTTTCAATTATACAACTCAAATAATAGTCTAGTATTTTACTAACCTAAAAAGGGTGTGTATAGCTTGTAGTTGTAGCTATTTATTATTGTGTCTACAATAAAATTATCACTTTGTTTATTGAAGCTTTTCAATTGTACAACTTAATATTAGTGTAGTGTTTTATTAAGAAAAAAAGGGAATAGTTGTGTTACATTTGGAAGTCATTGAGCTGCTTTTTATGAAAGGATGCAATATCACGAAACCTAATGTACACTCAAATGAGTCAATTTAGTTTGAGGGGGATGATATTTCTACAAAACTCAACATACAATTTGACCTAGCCACTTGTGTCAAATCAATAAGAGGCCGAAGGAAACAAATGGAGGCACCAATGACAATAAGAAAAGAAGAGTGGAGATGAGATATTTTAAGTTGTTTTGTATTCTCCCGCAACATGTGGTTCTTGAGTTGAAATCTCAAAAAGAAGTTAATGAGCATTATATCATTTCCTACTTTAGTTGAAATCTCAATCATCTCTTTACATAAAAAATCAAATCTTTATCTTTTCATTAAAATTCAATAGATGACTTGTGTAAACTCGGGTTTCATATTTGACAAGAAAACGCCAAGCTTCTTATTGCTTGTAGTTTGAAGAAAGAAGTTTTAAATTCATCAAATGATTGTATAGTAGTAAATGTATTTATATATGTGATCTTAATTTATAAATTGTATGTTTCTATGGTGAGCAAGGTAAGAACTTGTAATTGAAATCAATGAGAATTCTAAACATGCTCACTATACCTATATGCCCTCAACTTATGCATATGATCTTGTACGGTGTTCATAGTTGCAATTGAGGTATGGTATATAAGACAGTTGTGTTATTGGATTGTTGGAGCCAATTTCACCCCTTGTGCAAGTGAGACTAATAACCCTCAATGTGTAGATAAATAAAAGTTTTGGTCAAAATAATGATATTTTTGTATTCATTTATGCCTATATGCCCCCATTTTGAACAAATGTTCCTGTAAGTTGTTCATAATTGTTATTATGGTATATGAGATGGTTGTGTTAGTGAGTTAATGAAACCAATTTCAACCCTCGTGCAAGTGATACTATTACTTTCATAATTGTGATTATGGTATATGAGATGGTTGTGCTAGTGAGTTAATGAAACCAGTTTCACCCCTCGTGCAAGTGATACTATTACTTTCATAATTGTGATTATGGTATATGAGATGGTTGTGCTAGTGAGTTAATGAAACTAGTTTCACCCCTCGTGCAAATACCCCCCAATGTGCAAGTAAATATAATGCTTTGGGAAATTTAACAATATTGTATTCATTTGTCCATCCATGGTAGTTTCTTGAGTCACATGTTACTCAAATAGTCAATAAATAGTAGGGCACCTTGTGTTATTGACTATGTGTGATTGACTAACAGGCATAGTGTTGTATTTATGTGTCCATCCATTGTACTTTCTTGAGTCACATGCTTGTCAAATAGAGTCAATACATAATGGAGATCATTGTTCTACTTGATAGACTACATGGGGTAGTTGAGGCACAAATGTTGCACATTGTTCTTGTATTGATCTTGTTTAGAATTTAATTCCTAAATTTGCCACCCTCATTGAAGGGTAGAGCCACCTCAGTTCAAAAGGTGTGCAAGAGATCTTATCATCTACAATTGGAAGTAAAAAGCTCATATAATGTTTCTACCTCATAACTACACAATTGATGTTTCAAAATCACCTACTAGAAGTTAACATGGACTGGTGTATATTTCATTTATCGTACCCTCTACAAATTTTTTGGCCCCTTGATAGCACTTTTAATGAACAATTATTGATGTATAGACCAGCCAATGGAGCAAGCTGTTTATATTGTTGTAATATGGAAATGTGAATTATAGATATACTTTCAAACACTTCTTTGAGATGTGTATAACTAGATTGTACTTTCTTCTATTTGTTGTGCACTACACACGAGTATTTAATGCAAGTGTACCCTTCTTTGTATTCTATCTAACATGCTCAAAATAATGCCACAATGTCAAATGTAAATTAAATAAATTAGTTTACCACTTCTTCTTACTTACTATTCTTCCTTTCTATTGTAACTTGCTTAATTTGTAAGACACATGAAGCTCGTGTGAGAAATGACTTTCATGTTATTCGATATTATGAACCCTAATGAGATGTTTTTAAAAAATGCAAATTTTCCCAAGATAATCCAGTAGGGTTCTCACAATATTACATTACTAGTTATGCATTTTGCCTTGAAGACTTGTTTGGTGGAGGATCAAAAGAAGCTGAACCTTTCATCTTTCCCTTATGCTTCTCCCTAATTGTCACACAATAAGAACTATAGGCGATCAAGGATGATGGCTATGTGTGTTAGACCAGCATGGCTATCAATTTTACTTGGCAAGCTAGAATTTTGATCTTCATTGGATAGCATTGTATTTTTCAACAATGTGGCTCTACCCCATTTTTGGTGTATGAACACACAAGCATGGTAAATAGGAGTTGACTTATTGGTCGATGGCGATGTTGTAAAGTGAGCATGATAGTCAGGGCATGTTGTAAAGGAGGTCGCATCTTCAAAACCAAAGGGAGTAAAGGCTTGTAGGTTTGCCCACCTTGTTGATTAATATATAAGCTAAATTAATTTTTTAATCTAATTGTAAAAAAGGTTTGCCTAAGTGATGTCTCAATCACCAAAATGGTCAAGGAACAGCAGATGTATCTACTGAGATCATATTTGAACATATATGCTATTTTTATTTCTGGTTTCATTATTTCCCTGTCCAAGTTTTCTTTAGCAAGGATTTTGTGTGGGACCACTTTCCCAGTTTGCCTTGAGCCATAATAAATAAAATAAACAAAGCACATTTCATGCATACAATCAAAACAAGAAAAAGGTCATAAAATCAAGAATAGAGGTAGTTAACCTTGATTGGATTTTTTCCTGATGCTTTTCCTGTTGTTTTTCCAGGTGTTCCTTTGCTCCTTTTCTTGCGCTTTTTGGCCTTCAGATTCTATAAAATAGAAGCAAGAAAATGTCAGAAAATTTAAAAAAAAACAGCAACAGAAAATAACATTAGCCATTACTCAGCTACAATCTTTAGAGAGAAACCTCCTTTTGCTGTTCAAGCAAAACATCAGTAGTAGCATGAGGAGCGTCAAGAAATTCAATAAGTTTCACCACCATCTCTTCCTGCACACAAAATTCAGCCAGCACCAAAACATAAGCCAACAATCTTGAAGGCCATGATTCACTTTAGTTTCCATCTTGTCGTTGACCACAAAACAAGCATGACTTGCAAAATCTTGCAACAAAGAGAAACTAAGAGAGGGAGAACATCATTAAAGAAATTTAAAATATAAAATATAAATAAATAAATCAAGTCCAACCTTCTTAGTTGTTGATTTTACATGGATATCCATGACATCAGATATATTCACAAGAGCTTCCTTGTGCAGCTTGTCAAGTCTATCCTTCAATTTCGCTTTTTCCTTTTCCTGATATCCAAAAGAGATTCAAGTTTAGATACAAGATACATGTCTCCAATGAGCCAAACTTTTTGCACTGCCACAGAAGTGCCATAAGACACAAAAACATAGAACACGGCCTATTATATCCCCATGGCTTTGCACTCTTGAGATATGCAATTGGAATACATTATTCAAGAAAATCAGTAAACAGCAGCAAATACCAATCAAAGGCCATTCAAACATCAGACTAAGCAACCATCCCAGTATCAGTTCAATTTTTAAGAGATATACTAAGTTAAACACACATCCAATTTCTAAAATGACAGACTTAATGTGCAGAACTGAGAAGGTAGATTACCTCATCTTCACCCCAAACAAAGCCAGAAAATTGCAGGATGTTATTTTTAACATGAACAGCCTGCACATTATGAAAACCAAATTATTGTATTGCATATTAATTAACAATAATCATCATCATTAACTGGTACAGAAAACTTGTGGTAATATAAACCAGAGGCTTGAAATTTACATTCTAATAAGGCATCTACTCAATTTAACTGCGAAGAAGTAAATTGTCCAAAACGTAATGGTAATATGGAAAAACCAATAAAAGGACCACACAAATTGGTTCATATATTTTGGAGAATACATTTCCTCACAAATTGGTAGGAGTACAAGATTTAAAGTTCCAAGTATTGAAAGTGAAACATGTTTAGTTATTATGCTATAATCATAGTTATCAGGTCCGGAAATCCAGATCTGTTCATGACGAGAACCAAATCCAAAAATCCGGAACTCTTGAAAAAGTTACAAAAAGATTCAATGCAGAATATATACATATTACATATGAACATGATTTATAAATATGAAAAAATTGACAAACACAAAAAATATATTAACATAAAATGTTTATATATTTTTTTTAAATAATATCAAAGACTAATGTAATATAAAAATGCTAATATATTTATTTTTAAATAATATTAAAGGCTAATGTAGTATAAAAATGGTACAGGAATATTTCCACAGAACATCGCTAATTTAATTCAAGAGTATCTTTGGAAAACGATACAATCAAAAAATGAATATCAGTTGCATACCATAATGAAGCTTGCAGATAATTGCTTGTAGCAGACAAGGTTATGTGGGGCATTAAACAATCAAAAACAAAAAACAAGAATATTTTGAATTTCTTCAATAGACCTTATTAGTGTAGATGAGGCTTCTAGACAAAGTCCAACTCAATGAGAAAACAATAAGATAGATGATAGCCACAGAAAAACACTAAGCACAATATCATATCAGTGAATTCTAAAATA
The DNA here is from genome assembly GCA_019776745.2 of Taxus chinensis. Classification (NCBI taxonomy): domain Eukaryota; kingdom Viridiplantae; phylum Streptophyta; class Pinopsida; order Cupressales; family Taxaceae; genus Taxus; species Taxus chinensis. The sequence goes on along the minus strand of CM034146.1, from coordinate 312,428,916 downwards.
TTGTTGTTCCATTAAACATTATAAATTTATACTACATATCTACTAATATATTGTTGTTCCATTAAACATTATAAGTTTATACTACATATCTACTAATATATTGTTGTTCCATTAAACATTATAAATTTATAACAAATATCTACAAATAAAGTGTCATTCCACAAGGTACATTGATACCTGTTGAGAGTAGTGGAAAATATGCAAAAAAAATCTGTACCAAGTCACCTAACACGAGGACATGCAACACACAGGACACACATATACAAGTATCCAACACAGGACACTTCAACTCCAAAAACATAATGCAAATATTAAATCATCAGTTTTCTCCGAGGAAACCAAAACTTTGAAATACCCATGACTTCAAAAGCACTCTTGACCTCCCTCAACCTCTCAAGTACGATGAATGAGGAGGCAAACCAAATATCTGCAATCTTCAGCAATACTAGATTTTTATACTCCTTACAGATTGTTATGTACAGAATTACAAATATGGTATGCATCATCATCGAGAGTTCCCATCCATGTCACATCTAAAGCAATAGAATTAAGTGCTAAATTAAAAGAATGAAGAATACAAGGTGTCCAAAATATCCACAAGCATGCCAACAACCTTGCAAACAAGTGCATTATCTGTGATAATTTGCAAACAAGAATGAACACCTACATCATCAATGAATTTAATGAGAACAACCAACCCATAAATTATGCATCCTTGTATTTTCCAAAAGCATCCACCACTTTCAAGAAGACTAGTCCACTCTAGGATACCACAATGAAATTGATAAATGTATGGCATGCTATATCCATCCATTCATCAAAAACAAGACTAACACGGAATGAGGGCTAAGATGCTTCAATAGGTGCTAAGATTTTATCCACCTCCTCCTTTGCCTTATTGTTCTCTTTATAAACTGATTTTTAAATTGTATTTTTATTAGTGTTACGCAAGGACGCATCCCCCCCAAATCCCAGGGGTCCCAGATGTCCCGAATGTTCTAGGGATGCCAAGACATGGAGGAAATGTTTTCTCCACGTTTCCGAACTTTCAAGTTGCAAGGTAAATGTCCTGAGGACGTTTGACAAATGTAGGAAACATCCTGGAGACATTTAGGACAGGAGGGGGTCGTTAGGGATGTTTGTACACCCCCATGACAGTTGAGAAACATCTAAACATCTCCAACATCAACAACACTTTAAAACACTTTTTTCTTTAAAAATAATAACTATTTTCACTTTTTTATTTCGTTATTTTTAATTAATCTCTTTGTTGTTTTCTCTTTAAAAACATTTACCGGTGGACTATGATATATGAATACAAAAAAATTCGAGCACAAATGCACATGGTGGACTGTCACAACATCCTATGCAAACCAAAAATATACATATTGTTGTTAAAAATTATATAAACAAATTACATTAGTACAATTGTATGTATGTTGTTGAGTTTTTGCTTTTTAATATGGATGTCTCGACATGGACTGTATGCACATGGAGGACTGATATATAAAAATGAATTGCTATTCATAAAATTTCTAAAATTTATTTGTATATTTTTAATATTTGTAATTTTATATATTATTTTAATAGTCGCCGCCCCGCCGCCCCAAAAATTTGGGAATTTTTTGTCATCCCAAGAACTTTGTCCCCACATCCCACCATCCCGAAGTCTTAGGTAACTATGATTTTTATAGGCTTGTAGCAAAAAATTATTTTGAAAGCCACTCATCTTTATTTGAATAAAAAAATTGCATGCATAAATCTAACTAAAATTCACTTTGGAATCTCCAATTACTTAAAAAACTTGTGTGTATATTTCTATACGAAGAGAAAGGTTGTGTAGATGATAAAAGCAATAAGGCATAAATCAAAACATTTAACAATTAACCATAACCTGACTATATTGTATTACAAAGACATTAAAAATCAAGAATGATATGTTAAAAATTTAGCATAGATGCACATGGTGGATTGTCACAAAGTGTTATTCATAACTAAAATTAAAATTTGTTTTGTATATTTTCTATATTTATAATTGTATTACTTAAAAATCTTGTGTGTATATTTCTATACAAAGAGAAAGGTTGTGTAGATGATAAAAGCAATAAGGCATAAATCAAAACATTTAACAATTAACCATAACCTAACTATATTGTATTACAAAGACATTAAAAATCAAGAATGATATGTTAAAAATTTAGCATAGATGCACATGGTGAATTGTCACAAAGTGTTATTCATAACTAAAATTAAAATTTGTTTGTATATTTTCTATATTTATAATTTTATAAATTATTTTAATAGTCATCCCCCATATGTCCCAAAATTTTAGAATTTTTTTGTCATCCCAAAAATTGTTCTTTCTCGAGCCTATCGTGAGCTAGGTGCTTAATTGGAGATGCAGATGGTAGTTTAGTGATTGTTGGCTCCTTTCCTTTAAAGGACAGTTCACATAACGAGATTGAGGCTCAAGCATTGCTCAAAGGTCTCAAATTGGCAATCAATAATGTTTGTGAAGCTTTGGAAATAGAAGGAGACTCTCATGCGGTTATCAATGATGTTTGTAAAGAAAAGGCTTTGTCATGGAAGCCGTATTATTATATAAGCAATATTTTGCATTGGCTAAACAAAATCCCTAAGTGGGTTTTGAATCATACATATAGAGTAGCAAATAGCACCGCCAATTTATTGGTTAACCAAGGCATAATTAAAAGGGAAGGTCCAATCAAATCCTTGCATGCACACACATGGGAAGACCTTCCAACGGTCATCTCTCAAGAAGGGCAAGTGGGCAGGCTTTTAATTTTAGGTGTTCGACATAATTACCACGTTCGAAAAGTTCGTGTTGTTCAGACAAGGAAAAAGTTTAGAAGTTCAAGAATTTGCAAAAAAATAGATTCAATTTGGTTCTCCTAAAAAAAATTTAAATTTTTAAAAATAATAAATATGAATAATTATCCATAAATCACATAAAATACTCAATAAAAAATACTAAAAGTTAAACCTAAAATAATCAAATTTATGTAACCAGTTACAAAAGTTACTAATCATTCAGTTAAAAACTTATCCTTAAAATAATAAATCTATGTAAACCTGACTCTTAAGTCTCTAAATATTACTAATACGCTTCTAAGTATTAATGTCTCTAATATTACAATTAATGTCTCCAAATAATAAATACTAGTATTATGGATTTACTATACTTTTAAGTCTCTAGGTATTATTAATAAATATTAATAAATAATGGTAAGATATGTATATAACTTTAAAATATTATGATTAGTTTAAAATATTATGGTTAATATTTAACTTGGATACGTATACTCCTCCCCAATATAGAAACAAAATTACTAGAACAGTCGCAGTTTTAACGATTTACGATTCAAAGCTGAGCTTGGAAGAAATTTAGTGGCAAAGGCAAAGGACGTATTTGGTGCAAATCACAAACAACAAATCATGTTTTTGGTCGCTAGTGTGTGGTGTGGCGTGACTAGCGTCTTTGTTTTCCTCTATTTGCATGGAATTTTGAGACTTTTCTAGTCCATATGATATTGCAATTAGGGTTCGTGTTTTTTCCTTTAGCTTTTACTCGTTCAATGCTTACGGTTTTCCTTTTTCATTTGTGATTTATTTATTTTCAAACGATTTTTTTTAAATTCAAAACCCTAAACGAACATACCGAACAAGTTCGATTTTTCCTAAAAATACGTCCTGAACCAAATTTGGACTGTGTTCGGATGAATATGGTAACTATGGTGTTTGGGTTTAATTTGACATTTCCAATTCTCTGGTGGTTGTTAGAAGTGGTGTTGAGCCTTTTATTTACAAAGAATGGAGTGCCCTTTGTTGCCTTTCATTTTCCTACAAGGAGCGAAGAGGGAGATGGTGTATTTTGGGTGTGTAACACAGGCTTGCATTTGTATTGTCTTAAGGGTGGAGTCAAGGTTTGCTTGTGAGGCTATTACAAGGATTTTAGGGGAAGAATATCTAGGCAAATCTGTTGGAGCCCGCAGGAATTAGAAAATTGCTTCATGGTTTGTCCCGTCTGTTCTTGGTACTGGGTGAACTTAGTGGAAGCTCTAGCAGAATTGGGGAGGGGTCTTCTGGTGTCAACGATGGTTCGTGAGGGGCTTGCATTGAATGAAGCCAGGTAGGTGATAACGGAGCTCTCCTCCAAGAATGCAGTGTTGATGCATTTTGCCGAGGACATTCATGTGGCTTATTCCACGAGACTCAACGAAGGCAATAGTCTTGATAAACTAGACTTGCCTAGGCTTTCAACTCCAGTGGTTACTGACTCTACAAGTGTGGTTGGTCTTCATAGGAAGTTGTGTTTCACTTATAACTTTTTACTACACACTGTTGGCGCCGATGTCTCCGATGTCAAGCAGCTCAACACCTCTAGCGTAGCTTCAGGTTCCTTCCTTCGGGCTTGTTTTTGGGTTTATGGTCTTTGTCAGATGTCCTCGCAGGTGGGCTCGTTCGTCTAGTTGCCCAATTTGTTTTTGGGTTTCTATTTTCCTGGATATTGTGGTTGTTTGTATCTTTGTTGTTTGTAATTGGGTGGGATCCCGTCAATCCCCAGGTTCTAAGCTCCTGGCAAAAGCGTTAAATCATCTTTAAAAACTATCCTTTCATCTCAGAGTCTTAAGTAACACTACAATGTGGTTCTAAGCTTTGATAAACCGAGAGGCACATACCTTGTTGGAGCTTGTTCAAGTAAAGCTCAACACATCTTCAAAAACAAAGGAGATTGTGCAACATTAAATGAAATGAAATGAAGTTAAGAAAGAAAAAGAATCCAACGATAAAATCAACCTCATCTCATTGTTCTTTGTTGAAAGATCTTGTCCATTGGAATACCACTAGGTAGTTGGCCTATTTCTTGTTGGCTTAAATGCAATCCCACACCTAAATTTGTTGGATGGCTTCATGAAAAATGGAAAAGGACCCTCTTTTTGAGTTTCCTACTCACTCTTATTGCTTTCACATGCCAATATTATCCTCTTTTGACATCATATTTTGTAGGACAACATTCACCAATTGACATACTCCAATTCCACATTTAAGCCCAACAAATAGCCCTCAACTCAATAGTAGGTGCTCTTGTATTTAACATCGTAGTAATTACATGTCCAAACAATATTTCCTCCCTTAACAATTGTTGCCCCAAACCCTTGTCTTTTTGTTACATACTTGCACAACATATGTGTTTTTTATCTTGAGCTTGTTGCCCTACTACAAGGTCATTTGCAACACTGTCAACTATATTTGCAACAAATGGACTACTAACAAAAATGGATAAGCTTGGAGGGGGGCAACACCAACTTTGATATTCTTGCCTTTCCTTTGATTTACCAACTACCTTTAATGATTGAGCCATGATTTCTACAGTGTGAATGAAGAAAAATGTTGTTGTCACAAAAATGACAAATCTAGTTTGCTAAAATGCCTTCAAATCCCTTCCAAATCTAGTTTTTAGCCTTCATCTTCACAATGGTATAAACTAAGTGCTTTTTTTAATTTCTGAAAAAAGTGACAAAAAATGAAGATAAAATTAGATTTTAACCACCCCACCTCAATTTGTTTTTCACATTCATGTGTCAAACACATCAAGACATGATTAAGGTACATGTCAAGTATGTGTTTGACACTAAGTTCCACCAAGTTTCTAGGATAGGGACGATAGGGGATGGAGGACATGTTTCCAAGACAGATATTTTTAGAGGCCTATTTTTAGGGGACGGCTATTAAAAAAAAAGGGAAATTTTTAAAAATATATGAAATTTCAAAGATTTATATGATAACATTATAAATCATAAAATATTCATCACACACATTATAGAACCTTAATACATAAAATTGGAGCTAAAAGGAAGGAATGTGGATGTCCTAAAATATGAATGTTGATGTCCTAAAATATGAAACATGGATGGTTGTCTGTGTTATTATTATTATTATTATTATTATAGGATGACATTAAAATTATGCCTTTTTTGGATGGTCGTGCCTCTTATTATTATTCCTTCCGTTTTCCTTATCTTCGCGTGAACATCGAATTTAAAATTATCAAGAATGTTTAGATCTCAAGTATATCTACAATTGGCTAATAAGCCCTTTCGATACTTGAAAGCAGTTACATCCCTTGGGATCTATCATTTTCTTTATCTTCTAAACTACACTTAGTTACTTATCACCAGATTATGTACGTTAAGGTCTATTGCACTTAAGAGAGTATAGTTTTTATAACTAATAAAGTGTTTGTTTTGCAGGAAAGTGCAATAGAACTTTGATGTGTTAGTATGTATGCCTCCGATATGCATTATAGACTTATATATACAAAATATATTATGGATGAGAGACTTCATTTGATTATCATTGAATTAAGAATTTCATACAAAAATTCATGTTCTAGACATGTTTAATTGCAATATAATGAAAAGTTTTAAAGTGGCAATCCTTATTGAACTAAGTTTGTTTTACATTCATTTCCTTGGGTTAGTAAAAGTTGATTTTTTGGTTTACAAGCAAGTAATCGTAATATGAGTTATATGTGTTTTTGCTAAGGAATATGGGTTTCCTTCTTTTTCAATATTCCAAGAAAGTTTTACTTCCTTAAGACTGAAAGGAATGCTAATGTGGGGGTCCTTATGGGCCCCCACATTCCTCTCTTTAATTAACTGTGTTTTTTTTTTTAAAAAGAGTTAAAACATTGTTGGGACGTAAGGGACGCCCAAACATCCCCAGTACGATCAAGGGACTTGTAGAAATCCCCTAAACGTGTCATGGACATCTAGTTGTCCCCTACCATCCCCTACTCAAAATTTGGAGTTTTCAAGACATCCCCAATTTTTTAACAAATTGGGGACGAGTAGGGGACATTTCCTACATGTCCCCAAGTTCCCGAAACGTCCCCACTACGGAGACGAGCCTAAAAGGGCAGGGGATGCATCCCCATGGAGCATAGGTTTGACACGTCTTGTTTTAGGAGACGTGTCTAACATATATCCTAACATGTCATGATTCTGACACACAAGGCATTACAACATGTCTAATATCTCAATGTACCAACAAAGATATAAACCAAATGATCTAAGCCAAAGAATTTCTCCCATTGAAATGTAACAAGCAATCAATCATATACCAAATCAGTATCACTGACTTTTTTAAAATTAACCAGCTTTCATGTAACTTCCCCTAGTCCACTTTACTGAACAAGTAGAGATGAGCCATTGCCAAGATACCCCATGTTCTAGAGAATAGTTTGTAGCGACTCAAATAGAAGGGCATAACAAGCAAATACAAGGGACGTGTGAATTAATATAGATATGCTTTGAATCATTCAAGCACAAACATGATGAGGAAAATTTTGTTTTTGTGCTCAACTATGTAATGTCCCCTTTTTCAAAATAAAAAAGAAGGCTTTTTTGCTTATCTTTCTTTCCATGGGCAAGAAGAAGTTGAACAAGAGAAAAACTTGAGTTATATTTCAATTTCCTTATTCATATTTATGTTTTCATTTTGTGTTTTGATTTTCAAGACAAGTCAGTTGGGTTCTAGTGCTCCCAACATGAAATTAAAAGATAAAGTAAGTTGCTTATGAGGTTGACAAGGTTGGAGAGTTTCCAGCATAGAAATAGAAAATAAAGCAAGCTTAATAGGTCAATCATTAACCCTTATGACTCTTAGTGCCAACTAAAGAGTATAAGAGGAGTCCATTGACTAATTTGCACATCACTTTTGGCATATATACTTTATCTATTTGGACTCTAGGGCTGATAGCTCTATTTCCAAATCCACTTAAGGCAAAAATCCATAGTGCAACATCCAAGGAGGATGGCAACCTTCCTTATGGCATATTAGAGAACGAAAACTATGCAAATTTGATGGTGTGAAGGAAAATTGTGAAGATTCTCTTGTTGGTTTGTATCTAGAGCATCAAGGAGAAGACCTATCAAGAGTTTGACAAGGTTTGGAGTCCATCTCCTAGGGAGTAACTAGGGTTGGAGTCAATTTAAGTGCCTTCTAAGGAACAAAACACAATTATTATTTGATATTTAATTTTGACATAATTTATAAGGCTGAAATCTTTCATATTTGACCGTTGTTGGGGTCAGAGATGAGATTCGATGCCCGTCCTGATCATTTTTACTTGCTGGAGATGTTTTTTATAGTTTTCATTTTTGAAAAATTGTTTTATAAAACTTATGAGATTTTTGTTAAATTGTCAAAGTAACATGTAAACTTAGTCAAACGTTATTTTTCGTTGATGTGTAGCTACATTTTTTCCAAAAGTTTGCAGGTTTATAAAGGAGTTTGTTGGAGTCATTATCACTTAACACCACCACTGCCACTGTCCATGAAATTACCTTTGACGACATGGCAGCAGATGGGTCATAAATACAATGCCATTTCCGCACAAACTATAATTTAGATTTGGAAATATATATCCCTCATAAACTTTCCACATAAATTCATAATGACCGTCTCCATGTGTGTTCATAAAGATGGGTATTGCAATTAATTTACTCCAAGTAAATTTCGAATCTCCCTCCATTTTTTCCTCCCATAAGACAAAAGCACACGAAATATACGACATGATGGTACCTTGCTTCTACAAAGAAGAAATTTTGTTTTTATTTGCAATATATTGTTCGAATTTTGCTCTTGCAGTTATGGATATGGGCACCTAAATGTTATCTTTTTAGTGCTAAATTTAATTCATGATATTCCAACTTGACATACAAAAGTTGTAGATATCTGGAGTTTTTCCTACATGCCACTAGTTTTCTTCAAAATACTTCTGGTAGGCTCTACAGTATTCATCTCTCTCCAATTTTTATGCAAGTTCAGCATCTTCTATTATACATTGTTTTCTTCGAAGCATCACAGGCCATGCTTCCTTGCTGCTGTTTTTTTGTTCTGCATCGAATTTAAACCTGATCTTATTATAATAATATCTTCAACAATGTTACTATTGGAAATAATGACCAATAAATTTCAGATTTTTTACAAATTTCAGGAGGGATAACTGAAAAGATCATTTACACTAATAAAATGAGATGCAGTTTTGAATTTTTCAAAAACATGACAAGGAGGCCTGTAAAAATATTAAAATGTACCTAAAATTTTGGTTGACAAGCAAGGATGACCGTCAAATCTCATCCCTGGATGGGGTTTGGATACCTCTATTTTGATTATTTTTCTTAGTTGTACTACTGTTGATAAATAAATTGCCAGCAGAGTTTGAGATTGGATTTCATGGTGAAAACTGTCTTAAAAGCATTTCTAAAAGGTTTATAAATATTGTGAATGAATTTTATGTTGATATTTGGGTGAAATCTTGTGTTTTGCAAGCTGTTGTTCCAAAAGTCAGACTGTCGTACACTTCTGATCTAATTTTTTAGTTTGCTGGTCTAAAATCAGATTTAATCAGTTTAGGGTTTGTGTGATTTCTTTGTTCTTGTGTTTCAACACCAGAGAGGGACATTACAAACTATTTAAGTACGTGACTTAGAAGATCAAGAGTAAAGGAAATTGAAAAATCCATGAGCCCTATGAGGGTTCATGGCCAAATGACAATGCAAAGAACATTGAACACAACACCTTCATTTATTTTCAACAACAACTTAGATAATTAACACCGCTTATTTCTAATTTGCATCATTATGTAATAATATTTTTCAGGAATCAGCTTTCTTAACATCAGGCCAAACTGTATCACCTATATGATTCACCCTTGTGAGTATCACCTAGATGCAATTAGACAACTCCAGCACATGAGGGGTTGATTCATGTGAAACACTACTGCTAAAACATGGGTCATGCAGATAGACTCGATGTTAACACAGCTGATTCTACAAAAATGATATTGTAGAACAAATCAGATGTGGTGGCAAGAAAAAATGCAAAAGTTAATGTCAAATAACCACTTTTGGTCAATTCTTGCCACAATCAGATGCCCAAGTATCCAAAGAAAACCACCACCTATGGACACCCCTCACAGCACTTAATGCAAATATAGCCTATGCAAACAACCATTTCTTGACAACTGTTACAATTGTCTACAGAGCAGTGTTTTAAAAACCGACTGAACCGGAACCGGCCGGTTTGACCGGTTCAACTTATTTAGATATGAACCGGTTAAAAAACCAGACCGTTCGACCAGTTTGGTACTGAACCGGCCAGTTTTGTAAGGAACCGGCCGGTTTAGTACCAAACCAATTGAACCGGTCCGGTTTCATCTTGAACCGGCCGAGTGAGGATTTTTTTCCGTTTTTGGCATTTTTGGTGAAGAAAACACAAGGACAGAATAAAATTTGCCGTTTTTGGAAAGGGTCCAGAAAGATGTAGCAACAAAAACTTGCATGTGCCATAACTTTTATTCTGTGGCTCCATTTCAGGTGCCATTTTTTCTAAAAGTGTATATTTTCTCGAGCTCTACACATTGATGGCAATATTTTTCTTATTTTCATAAAATCCATTTTTGCACTTTTTAGGACCAAGCAACTTCTTGCAATCTTCTAAAAGAATCATGAGCTTTGATCGCCTATAGACAGATTAGTAATTAAAAATACTGGATAGCTTTCCAAAACTCGGCAAGTACTCGCCAAAACTCAGCAAGTATTCTCCCGTGCTCAGACTAATCGTCCCACCTGCCAACTTGGTCACAACCTGCTTATTCAAATGTTGACTTTACATATTAACAGATGTGTAGGTTTTTTTTTTGCTATTTTAAGAGTTTTTTTTGTGTTTACACTCCAATTTGCGCATCTTCAGACACAAGACTGAATGCTATCGTAGAGGTCCCAACAAAAAGAAAGCATTAATAGCAATGAAAGAAAACACTGCAAATACACGGTTTTGGCTGCAAATTTTTTTTTTTTTAAAGAAATTTGAGTATTTTTTAAGTTGCCGAGTATTCCCGAGTATTGGCCAAATATTGCTGAGGTTTTTTTTTGGGGGGTCTGCCGGGTATTTGCCGAATGCGAGTATTCCAACTATGGTACTATATACGTGAGCAAACTATGCATATTTTGTGTGTAATTGTCGGAATCATGGTTTCTAATCTTTCAAATATATTGTTTTCTTTAAAAATGTAATTTTTATGTGTTTTTTAGTAAACCGGTTCATAGAGTTTGAACCGGTCCGGTTCCAGTCCGGTTCCGGTTCCGGTCCAGTCCAACCCTTGACCGGTTCCGAGTCCGGTTTCGATTTTTAAAACATTGCTACAGAGGTATCCAAATCAAATAAACAATTTACGACAAGTTTAGTTGCAATTGGATATAGTCATGGAAACATAAAACTTTAGGTGTATAATATTTTTGATATGGGTCAACAAATCTGCCAAAGGAAATCTGCACAAGGATCTAAAAAGAAATTTCCACCTCCAGACATATCACATGAATCACACATAGTTGCCTGGAGAGACAGAGCACATAAAGACATTTGCTGCTCACAGCAACCACTTCATAAGGAAATCAAATATTAACGAGCTTGTTTAGTAATCAACATGGCACAAAGAAGCGAAGGTACAGAATCTTGTCAATGAGTGTAGCATTATGGCCATAACAAAACATTGTAACAGTTAACACACACCCCATGCTACAATGAAAATTAGGAGGGAAAGGATAATATTCTACAATGAAAACATTTAACACACCCCCATGCTGCAACATTCTTAATGCACACGAGGAGAATGAGATGGAAAACAATGCAAACATTTCCATTGGATGGGCTAGGAAACATGGCTATTACACTGTGTTCCCAATTATTTATTATAAAGAAGAATCTAAACAAAAAATTCCAAGAAAGTGAATGGCAGGGAGATAGTCTGCCAGTACACTCTCTAAAGTGAATGGCAGGGAGATAGTCTGCCAGTACACTCTCTCTTAATGAATATGAGAGTAAAGTGTTGAAAAGCATTTAAGGCTGTGTAAGACAGAGTTACAGAGGCAAATAGCACATTACTGTGAGGAGGAACTCTCAAAGGTGATTACACTTCATCTTAATCAAGGAAATCAAGGTTATCATCTTTTTGTCTAACAAATATCTTATCATGACCAAAGTACACAACAATCAAGACAAGTCATCACAATTATCAGGCATGCACAGATTAAAAACAATTTCCTTGAAATACTTGTTGATTACATATTAATTGAAATAAGTAATCACAATAAACAGTCATGCAGAAATTAAAAACAATTCATTAGACATACTTGTTGATTGCAGATTAATCAATATAATTCCTAAGCATACATAACAAATGAGTGAAAACAAAATGAAACAAAAGAAATTATACAAATTCGCAGTACAAGAAAGTAAAAACATTGTGTCACCAAGTACTCAATATGGTTGTTACAAATGTCAAAGCAAGGAAACTACCTTTCCCCGCCTCCCATAAAGAACTCTGTGAAGAGTTTTCAAATTTTCATCAGCTCTGCTCCTCTTGGATACTTTAAATGCCACTGAAATTTCAAAAGATGGGGTTAAAATACAATCTAATTTGAACAGGAGACATTCTTAAACAAAGCAGGTTTTAAAAATTTGATATTGTTTTTCATACAAACAAGTCAATTACATCTATTAAAAACACTTTCCTATTGACATGAAAGACATCAAAGTTAAAACATTTTTGTAACATAGAACAGCACAAAATTAATCAACATTGTCACAATGAATTCAGCAAATCAAAAAAAAAAAAAATCCAAATATGCCAAACTAATTCAAAATGCACATATTGCTCAAACAATGTTACTTGAGCTGAAATATAATCTATTACTCCAACCTTACCTTTCTTACAATCCAATGGTATACAGTATACACATCAAACAAATTCAAAGAGTTCTATTGTACAAAAAATCCAAAATAGTAAAGTTGTACCTGTAAATGCATCCTTTCCTAGTGTTTCCCTGTGCTATAGTACCCAACAAATCATACACTGAAATGTCCCATAGCTTTGCTCTTGAGAAGGATCAACTCTATATTTGATGTCTCAAGAACAAGTCAAAATGTTTAAGTTATAATATACTGTTCCTAAAGGCTGGGGGGGAGGTCTTTTAATTCAATAAACACAACCAAAACAAAGAAACATCACAACATCTCAGACACATCCACAACAATTTCAGATTCTTGTTGAAACTTCTGGCATTTAACAAGTTTTAACCATTTTTCCAATCTTTTCCTAATCTTCAAGTTGTTAGCTTATCCCATGTCTATTCCTAATTAGTGATTACTACACCCTACTTGCATAACCCAAGGCACTTCACTTTAATCCAACTTGTAGAACACCCATGTGGAGGAACGGCTGAATAAGGAAAGAAGTGAGGGCAGAAATGGCATTATTGAAAGCAAATAGATGAACAGAGACACAGCAACAAACAAAAAAATACAGCATTTGAGCATTTGGAATTTGTGAATAATGAAGAGAAACAAATTTTATATTTTCATATCTATTGTGTTAACCATTTTATCATTCATATCACTATAATTATAATATGTATTGTTACACAATGCCACTGAAACTCTACTAAAGTTATTTTTCATTGTCCAGTGATTACCATATTCAGGTAGCACATAATGTCTCCTATGTTTAAAGGCTATGTTGCCAGGAAACGGAAACGGAAACGGGTACGAAACGCGGAAACGGCAATTTTCAAAAAACCTTGGATACGAAATGTCGATGGAAACGTCCGTACAATATATTATTAAAAAAATAAAATATATATATGCATAATACTCATTTTATAATTGTAAATTTGTAGACCATAAGAGATAATTGATAAAGCACTAAAAATATTTTGTATTCATTGAAATTTGAACTTCTAAAGAGTCATAACTCATCATTCAACATACTTACAATTTCAATGATTCACATATACATGATAATAATCTAGTTAAGTTAGACGTTTTTTTTTTTTTTTTTTTTTTTAAATTATTTTATTTTATTTTTGGGAAACGTTTCGAACACGTTTCGTACCCGTTTCGCGTTTCCGAAACGTTTCCAGGCAGAAACGTGGACCCCTTAGGCATTTCCTGGCTACATAGTTTAAAGGCATGCAATGAGAAGTTTAGGATACAAAATCTGATCTTAATTCCCTTCTTTATAACTATAATTATGATTTTCTTGAATTTCACAATAATGTTTTACTTGTCATTTCCAATTCAATATTGTTTACATGCTTTCTATCAATTACTTGGAAGTTCCAAAAAAAATGTCATTTTGACCAAACTAAGAATCTAAACATTTTTACTTTCAAATAACCAATTTTTTATACACAAAACATAACCAAACAGATTGCACAAGAATCCATTATCCATCATTAAATGCAAGACATCGACAACATAAATGCATTATGGATGACTGCTTTTAGTTTATTAACTTTCAACTTTTGCATATATCTAGTAAACATGCATTCAGCCCATTTTTAACCTAAATGTGAATTTTTTACAGGATAAGAAGATTTAATACAGATTTGTAATAAACTATAGTCATTAAAAGTATTACAATGGGTATTCAACATAAATGGACACAAACCTAAAAATCCATTGTTATCACTTGAAAGAAGACATTTAAAAAAAAAATTAAAATGGTCAAGTATTTCATAATAAATGTAATTGAATCCAACAAATTTGCAGAGCATTGCTAGTACAGTAAAATTGGGAAAACCTAAGCATTCTGCAAGAAGAGAATAGCATCATGCATTAGGTAGAAGTTAACATCCTAGGACCGAAGGAACTTTAGAATATAGTTTTTCAAAGATTAAACACCCATTTTCATAACCTTCAAACACTGCTAACTGACTCCAATAGTTACGCATTAGAAAAATGGTGATATCATATGCACAAAACAACTTTAAAATGTACTCTTTTAAAGCTTGAACAACCCATTTCATAGTCTTCAAACACTGGTAAATGAATCTAACTGACGGTCAGATACAACTTGAGCCTAAAATAGACCAATCAGATAAATCATTGTTTTAATCTAAATTCAGTTCAATTTTCTACTCATGCTAGTTGCACATCTATGAACATTTTGCACTTAAATTCATAAATGTGAGACCATTCACACATAAGCATGTACACAAAAAAGCACAGAAAATACAAAGATAACACTACCCAAAACAAATGCAAAATGCATGTTACATCTAACCAAAACACACCTTCATAGGATGTAAGTTTAGTCCAATGTTTTAACCGTTACAAGAAAAAAATCACGGAAATTTAAACCAGAAGTAGTACTGGAAAGAGTGAGCGGGAATAAAAAACATGAACTTCGAATACAATAATGCCTGTAAATAATTACATATTTTTCCTCATCTACATTATGATATCAAGACAATGGAAGCTTGAGGTCTCTGAAAATAAAGACTTACCGTTTGGAATATCTCTAAACGGAACACCCTTGCCCTGCATATAAAAATCACTGAGGCCAAAATGAGAAAAGAATATGGAACTTCAAAATATAACGAGCTTGCGTTGGAATAGCTCTGACCTTTTCAATAGTGAACTCTTTGACGGTTTCCTTTTCAGAAGAAGCAACAAAGCGCTCGATAGTCTTCCTTTCTCTGGAGGGACGATCAATCGCAGACACAGTCGGCGTCGAGGAATCCTTGGCCTTCGTCTTCCCTGATTCCTTAACAGTACTTCCTTCTCCTCCTTTCACAGGACTGCTCAAACCCTGCGCTTTGCCCCGCTTCCTCTTCTGCGTCTCAACTTTCCCTTCATTCTTAGCGGTCTCCTCGCCGAGACTTTTGCCATCTTCGGTGCCGTTCTGTTTCTCTTTATCGTCTTCCTTGACAACCGATTTTTCATCCTCTGCCTGTGTCTCCATTTCCTCCTTTGTAATTTCAACTTCCTTGTGTTCAGTAGCCATCCCTTCTTCCATAACCTCGTCTTCGGGGGCTTTCCCATTAGCAAAAGACTCCTCCATAACTACAGGAGGCTCAGCTCCTGCCTCTGCCATCTCTCCCGAAACCGATATCTTTCACCCCTAAGTCCGAAGCTCGAATCCCTAAACCCTTCTCAACCTGTAACCCTAAGCGTTCGACAAAACAACAACTTTATCAGTAACAAAACCCTCGATGTTCCACAACGCGCGCTTCACATCCTTCTCCGCCTACGTATTCCGAGCCACCGAAGAGTGCATTTTGGAGCTCAATAGAGCTGCGCCAGAGCGTTTCGAACCGCGGCCCGTTAAATATATCGCTGCAATTACACAGCAGAAGCCCTGCAAGAGCTTCGCACCGCCTAAAACGAAGAAATCACAGTACAAGGGCTTGTACACTACGCCTTCCTCTTTCGCTTCTCCCCTGAAAAACCCTCAGCTACTGCTGCTGCTCCTCCTCATACGCCCTTTGTTTTCCCTCCTTTACCTAAAACAGGGGCTCTCTCGTGTTACTTGCATCGGACTTCAACCGCGGAATTAAATCCAGTTAATCGAGGGCGCGGGCAGAAACTGGGTGTTTGAAATTCAATCCATTTTAAGATCCTTAAAAAGTTTTTATTGGGTAATCCATCGTTTGGGTTCCCCTTCATTAAAGAGGGTGGAACAAATCTATGGTCAACGTGATCGTATGCACGTTCGTTGCCGTCAGATCCCCTATCCGACGGACCCAATGGCTCCAGGCGAGAGGTGGATCCGATTCGCCCCCCCATTCCTTGGATTATCTAGGATCGACGGTGCTCAAGCCTTTTCGAAATGGACGGCGGATACACGGATCGATGACGTGGAATGCTAAAAGATGCTGGATTGTTAGTGCATATTATTGTGTGTTTTCTTGGCAGATGGGCCTTTTACCCTTCGAGCGGCTAGGAGAACATTCTTAACCACGAACTATTTTTCATGGTACTAGTGTGGGAGAGAGTATTTCGAGCACATTTTAAACGTGGAAGGCATCTAATTATTCATATTTGCCGCCAAAAACATGGAGAACAATATCTTTTATGCGAGGAAACATTAAACTAAAATAACATTTATTCTACTATTGGAATTGCCCTTATATTATCATAATAAAAGAGAGAGTTACATTAGGAGGGGCGACTAGAAAACTCGCAGTCCCACAAACAAGCTACAAAGGCAACATGAAACGCCAAAACAATAAATGAAACAAGTCAAACTACCCAAACCTAGGCATACGCCCAAAACAAGTGGAAAAGGTAAAAGGTGCAAAGGCACCTGAAGCCACAACAAACCAAGTAACAGGAGGCTCAAAGCACCCCTTCTTCTCTGTAGACCTCGTGACAACAATCCAATTCATCGGCTGGGAAGTCAAATCTTGTGGAGAATCTAGGCGAGGACTATCTTGATTGGGGTCAGAATCAGAAGACTCAAATACGTGAGACTGCTTAACACAACTGCCAGCTAGGGGAACCCCAACATTCATAGCTTCGGAATTTCTGAGGTGAGTACAATCTTTGACTTCATGCGTTGAAAATGGCTACCAGCCTTTTGGCCGCAAAGAAACCCCTTTGTTAATTTTCTTTAATTTGATTGAGTGATGGTGGGCAAGCTTGTTGAAGGTGTCCAGTTTGATGGCATAACCGACATCGAAAGGTCGTGTTCTCATAGTCTAGAACTTGTATCCACTTCAAACCATCATGGTTTAACTCCAAATTGTCTGGAAGACCTTTGTTGAGATCCACCTCAATATAAATACGTTCATAAGTGAACAGTCCTTGCTTAGGTCGTTCATTTTCCATCTTAATGAATCGACCAAGAGAATCACCAATAACATCACAAACTGCGGGGTGCGTAACATATGTGTGTGTAATCGCATCTAAACAGTACAATGGAGATGTCGATAGGGAGGTGTAAAAGAACATAAAGTTGAAGGAGTGAAGGTGAAACAACGGAGGAGGAAAAGGACTACAGCACATGGAATGAAAGACACGTTACGATATTGTTCAAATATCGAGAAAAGGCTACGGATGGAAAATGCGATACTAAACCAAGGGGAAGTAAAATAAGAGGAACAAAGTGTTTATCGCTACAAATATAGGCCCATTTCCACTGATAAACTTGAAATCAGTTATGGAAAGGATAGATGGAGACCAAACTATTTTGAGCGTTATGAAAGTTGACTTTTTGTGATGGGGCATTTTTCATGCTTGTCTAATTAAAAATAGAAATTGGTCGCAATAGTTTTCCTTTTGGATCTCATTGTCAATGTTGACATGAATAAATGTGGATGTTAACAATCTCGGAAGCCGGTCATTACGACAACAACCATTTTTTGTCATCAAATAAATAAATGAAAAAAGTACAGTCGGATCAAATTCATCCACACATCAATGCATTGTATGCAACTACAACTAGCAATTGATTCCCATTGTATGAAATAGTGTCAACTTTGCTCAAGTCATTAATGACAGGCCAAGATCCACTGGACCCTCGATGCAATGTATTTCGCAAATGTGAGCCTTTGATTTCGATAATGCATCTATAGTTGCAACTCAGTTTTTAATGCAAGAAAAACAGAAAGCTAAGATTTATTTGATCATTGCATTCATGTACGAGATAACAAAGGTCATTGATTTTTACAAACTACTTTTATTATTATTTTAATTGATTCCTAATTAGTTAAGTGCGTAAGAGTGAATTATGAAAAGATTAAAGAATGTTACAAGCTGAATATTCTAAATTATTTAATAAACATTAAACATGCACATTCATAATAAAGCATTGATACTTTCAACTATGTTAATATGATATGATGATTGCTTAACAAGGGGATAAGAACTTAGTCATGCAAAGTGGTGCAGGGTTGATCTAGGTATGTAGACTAAAAGAAACAAATATTCTAGATTTGGCAATGTTTCACCTTTGATTCTGGAACTAGAAATTGCTCGTATGTAAGACCGTATAACTACAATATAGTCTTGACTATTTTTGTACAAACCTAATTTCTTTTGTATGGTCTTGAACTTGTGCACAATGGGTTTCTAAAACTTCACCTACCCTTCGCTTGCATGGAAATGAGTGTCATTGTCTGTCATTGGGGATCACACAACTTTGGCATAAACTATAATAACTTGCAACAAGTAGAAACCCTAAATACCTATAACAAACTTCATAAAAACATTCAATAACCAACAAGATAAACTAGAGTGTGGGTGAGGATGGACTACCCTTGGTAATCAACCATCGTCAAACTGAGCCAAGTGTTGTACTGCATCCCCTTATGCAAGAGCAAGCCCCATTTAGTTCTTGTATTGTAGGTACAAGTGTGTGTACTTATTTAAGCCAACCCCCTATTGGTACCTTCGTGTCTCTTGACACAAAGATAATGGGCTGACTATATAATAGTGAATGTACCCAATGTGGTAGTAGTGTGATGTCATGTGTTTCAGATGTTTAAACTATCGCTTTTGTCCCTTAAATACCTTTGACAATGTTTGGAGTGGTTTGAGTGCTTTAGACCTATGTTGTGGTTATTCTAACCTATGCACAATTGCTTTAAAGATATTTTGGAGAACCTTAAGTGCTTTAGTGTTGATATTTGTAATGGGAGATCTTGAAAATGTCATGTGAGTTATAAAGTGTAATTGACTCATTTATATAGGCTTTCATATGTTTAACAGTTGCATCAAGGTTGACTTAGGAAGATGAAACGAAACACATAAGACACTCAAATTGGAAAAGGAGCCGTTAGATGGAAAGGTCTAATACCATACAATTCAACTAGGATTGTACTCCATTATGGCCTTGAGTTGTGCGATTTTGCATAGGTAAATAGTGATGCAAAAGCTAAAGTTTAGGAATGATGCATGGGGTTTTATTATTGGTTTAGGTAATTAATATTCTTTGGATGAACAACATAGTAGTATGCAAATGTGAGCAAGCCATGAGAGGTGGAGAGAGATATATGAATTGAACTTAGAATGCGGTCATTTTTCTTAGCATAAGAACAAAGTCAAGCTTGTCATTGTTAAAGGATAAGTCACCAAATTTTAGCATTTATATTTGTCCCCTTTAAGTGTGTAGTTAAAAATTGCTTGATTAAAGTAAAGACATACTCGAGTATGCATACACACTTTGTATTTACTTGATTGTTGTTGTCCTTGGTGGTGGTGTTGGCACGTTCAATGGTGAAACATGCAACACAAATTATAGTCAATATCCACATTAGAAATTGAAGTGTAACTCAAATGTAAATAATGCTTGTGACTTTGAAAATTTGAACTTGTATAAAGTAAAGAGATGCAAAACATGGAAAGGATACACTTATTCATTTTGTGGAGGGATAAGCTCTCGTTCTTATTGTACTTTGGAGATTTAGGTTTGTTAATGAGTTGTTGAAAGATTGAGGGTGATCAGCCCCCAATTGTGCCAAAGGAGAAGCCGAAGTAAGAGATGGAGTTGAGTACACATGACCCAACATCGAAGAAGAGAGGTACCAAAGCACCCCATTAAGAGGGAAGAATATTGCACATGGTATTTATCAACCCTGATATCTTCCCACACAAATAAAAATAAGAAAGGAAAGACCACCAACAAAGAACTTAGTTGCATTGATACCTTCTAACCCCATGGACCATACCATTTTAGACATCACTATGCTTGAATTTGTAAATAAACCAAAAGATCGAAAAGGAATAGATGATCCATGCCCTTGTTATGTGTTTTGCAAACAAGTCTAATTATGAAAATGATGAGTAATGTAAAGGAAAATAAGGCTCGTGCCCCCATAACATGTATATGTAATTGCATACAAGTAGTGTAATGGAGAAGGAATGAAGTACTCATGTCATATGTATTTTGTTATGAATCGTGTCATACATGTCTGAATCTATACCAAAAATCTACAATGTATGTAAGAATTTGAAGCTATTGGAATTTATGAGAATTTTCCCCTGGTTAGGGAATGCCTGACGAGGGTTTATATTGTAGTACAATCTTAACCTTAGTTGTATGGTTTTTAAACAATGTGAATTCTATCACTTTTTCCATAGATATACATGTTTCCAAGTATTAGCACTCTGTAAAAACCTATGCATATGTTGTGTAATCTACTTTTGTCGCTTGTAGATATAGAATATATCCTATGAATGCCCTTTCTTTTGAGGCTCGTGTAATAAAGTATTTGAGTGCACAACTCAAAAATAATTATGTGTATCCATGTTAAATAAGTTTAATAATCTACTTTGGATCACATATAAGGTTGTAATGGTTGCCACTGTTAGGACCATGTTCCTGTAAAAGGGATAAACCATGGCGTACAAAGCAACATGTAACAAGCAAGATTAGTATCAGTAATAATGTGTTAGATATTCAAACAAGCGTAGAGATAAAGCAGAAGTTAATTTAGCTAACACGAGCAATATTATGTAGAAGACTCATATCAAGGCATACAATCGTAAATATGGGATACCCATGGTGTCACAAGAAAATCATAGTGAAGGCACACATGCCGCATATAAAAAAGCAAATGCATGCAAAGAAGAGAGAGACATAGAGCCACAAACATGGGAAACCCACTATATCACAAGACAATCAAGGCACACGAGTCACATACAATGAGCAAGTAAGAAAACAATCAAGTAACACAAACAATAGTGAAAAGGCAAATAAATCAAGATGGGTTAGTGTTCTATGAGACACATGTTTTAGCCATGTTAGTCCAAAAGATAGCATGCATACAATACGAGTAATCGAGGATAATGAGGAAGTGAAAGTAGCTGAAATGAAACAATAACACATGTATAGTGTAAGAGATGCCCCTGAATGATCAATGTCACAAGTAAGGGACTAAGTCGACATTTGTCATCGGGTATCAATCCATTTATGTCCTACATCCAACTCAATGCACCTCATGAACACGTGTGTGTAAATAAGATATAGAAAAATATGTTATCTATCAAATCAAATATGAAAAACAATGTTTGTAAAGTAACAAACTATCCAATCAAGTCATATGTAGGTCTTGGTTTTGTATTTTTTACAAATATTTGAATGTTTTTTGTATTGTGTGATTATTGGAATGTTTTTGAATTTTTTTTTATTAACCGTGGAGGGAGAGAGGTAGCATAAGAGCTACTCAATAAGAGAAGTGTGTGATCAATCCTTCAAATCGTCATTAATACCAGGGGTAGCGGGTCCCAAATCCATGAGGTGATGAAGTTAATGAAGGCACTGTGTATCGAAGTACCCAACCCGATGTAGGTCAAATAAGGTCAAAATGAACTCCTCATTGGTAGTAGGACTATAGGGTGTTTCAAGGGTATGTCCCAGGGTCAAATTATGTCAATATCAAATATAAGAATTGCATGTATAATAATATACGTGTCATTGTGAGGGAACACAAGATGACGGTGATCATTATCATGAATTGCAATAAGATATTGAAATCATGGTTTTTCAAGACAAATATTATATGTTTGGCCATACTTTGTGACTTTTGCATTGGTTTGTGTGATGCACATGCCACAAGCAATAAAGATATTTATATGGCCATAATATTGAGGTAATTGAGAATCATATACAAGATATTATAAAATTAGAGTCCATTTCCTGTAATACAGTTATATTGCATGTGTTCCGTAGCTTGTTTTTATCAAGGAGGATATGCTCCCAATACTTACATGATTAATGTAAACTGTGAGTATAGGATGAGGGGGATGTGTATATGGAAAATGAGGGTAGGATTACTCTGCATTTAGCGTGCTCAGAGGAGCCTAAAGAAATTCAATCATGCCCTTAGATCTGAGCTTATTAATTTCATTAGAGAGGGCATCACGATGATTACCATCGTGAACAAATATATTACGGCAGTCATAAAAGGGGTGGAATGTTTGTCTGGATATCTATGTAATAGAGTGATTATGTGTAACTAGCAATGCAAATAAATTAAGATCAAGTAATATAAACAACTATTCTTAAGGTGTGTTTAGATGCTCTAGACTAGTAATACTACCCACCGCGGGTATAGAATCAAGTGCATTAATAACATGTTGCATTAGATCAGGGGTTTTTGCTGATTGTATGAGATCGTCATTGTTATCTCGTGAACTCACAAGGGTAACTATAATAATTGATTATATGGGAGTGGTGCCAAGAGTATTAGTAATAGAAGAATTAAGGTGATAGTGCCCCGAGCTAGTAGATGGAAAAAGATAATGAAACACGTAGTCATCCTCATTAGTGGGATTGAAATTCAGCTTGCACAAACATTCACTAGTAATTTGAATAGAACCTTCGTCGCTATCTAAGTGATACTCAATAAAGTTATCGTGTTGTTGTGCATTAACCATTAAATCAAGATGAGTAGTAACAATAGAAGGAGGAATGATAAAATGTGGTAGATTGATAAGGGTCTTTGTAGAATTTGAAGAAGATATAATCGAAGGGTGTTAATGAAGGGTGGTACAATAGACATAATATCGACATTATTACTTGTTTCACCAACCACATATGTATAGGTTAAACATTCATGTTAAGGCCAACCCATGAAGATGAAGTGACTATAACAAGATATTCAAATTAGAAAAAAATATCGTTGGATGGAAAGTTCGAAGATCGTATAAGTCGTTCATGACCGCACTCCATTATGGGCCTGAGTTGTAAGATTTTACATAAGTAATTAGCAATGCAAAAGCTAAAGTTTAGGAATGATGCCCAAGGTTAAAGCACTACTTTAATTGATTAATATTGCCTAGATAACCAATAGAGCAATGTGCAAAGGTGATCATATCAGGAGAGATAGAAAGAGATATGTTGATTGGACTTAGAATGTGAGCATTTGTCTTAACATACCAACAACGTTAAACTTGTCATTGTCACATGATAAGTTACCAAATTTGAGTGTCTACAATTATGCAACCCTTCATCTAGTAGAGGAATGCATATCATCATAATTAATAAATCAGTAACTATTCATATATTTTGACATATCATTCTAGCAACGTTTAAATTTGATGGTTGTTTCCATGTTTTTCATTGAGGTAAATTTTTGACAAAACCATCTATTCTAACTTGCAAATTTGATATATGACTATCATTTATATAAATATGTATACAAGTTATATTGATTTGTGTGAGAACATATATATGAAATTTTAAAATAAAAAAGTTGTCTTTAATTTTTTTATTAATAATATAATAATACTACTTTTGTACACAATTTTTGATAGAAAAAAATCTCTCTATTAATGAAGAAACTATAGTACAATGTTAATCATACAAAAAGATGGGTGGTAAAGAAATATTAATATAAATTTTGAAATGCAATATTATCAAATTATCATCATTCAAAATTTGTTTTAAAAGTATAGGTTGCTATCAAATTTAAACCAAATTCGTCCATGTAGATGTAGTGAAGGAAATGGCCCATAGTCCACATACATTCATGATTTTGAACCACCAAATAGCAGCAACAATAACAAACATCAACCATATCCTACACAAATAAAATTTAATATCTAAGTTCAATAGATGTTAATATGAAATTCATTAATCATCAAACATTATTAAAACCCAAAATGTTCTAGAAACTTTCATTATGACAAGATCATACAATGGGTAAGGGTATGCCGCTCAACCCATATTTTTATGCTTCTCCATGAAAGTGCTTTGGGGTATAGTGATGTACATTCCTATAGTATTCAAATAGCCAGTTAGAGTCAGGGAAAGAAGTCACCACATTTGGATTTTCACACATCGTGGTCAACTAAAAATACATACAACCACACTGCAAAGCATCAAGGAACTTTAGGTCACCAAGATCCTTAAAAGAGGTCATCCATGGGACTAGGGGCACCAATACCACATCCTCCAAACTCATCTTTCTGTCCAAGAAAAAGGGACCCTCACTACACATATCCTCATCCATTGTCACAACCTGATCTATAATTTCTTTTTATGGTGTCTCATATTCTTCATTCAATCTCTTCATCAAATTTAGCATGGTCTTATGAACTACAAACATAGTAATCATGAGTGAAGGAATTTGAATTAAAACATAAAGGAGAGGATTAAGAAAATAAAACCTATTAGTTGATGGAAATTACCCAAATCAAGCGAGGGACCTTTTATAAGGGTAATTTGGTAGTAAAGATGGTGTCATGTAAGTTTCCTAGATGTACTTATTTATGAAATACAAACACATTAATCACAAGTGAAGGATTTTAAAGAAAAAATAAGAGGAAATGATCAAGAAAATAAAACCTATTTATTGATGGAATCTTTCAAAAATCAAGTGAGATCCATTTTGTAAGGGGAATTTCGTAACATAAATGGTGTCGCACAGGTTTATTAGATTTACTCTAATATGACTAGGGACTTATAAATGACATTTTTATCGTGGATAAGAATGGGGACCTACTTGTTCGTGAGATTCAATCCAAGAGGATATTGTTAACAAGTATCTACCCTTATTATTACTTATTGTGCACATTATTTTCTCCTTACTCAACCTCCAACACATAAACCTTGTAACACACATAACAACCATCCCTACTCACCTATAAACACACAAAATTTGAACATGCATAACAACCCCTACTCACCATGTAGCATACATAAACTATAACACATAAATAAGGCATCATTAAACAACACAAAATAAACGTGAATCTTCATGGTATGGAAATAAAAGAAAAAATATTTGTCAATATTTACTGTAAAATAACCCAAGCATAGGACATCATTCATCATGCCAAACCTTGTAGGGCATAGGATCGCCATGCTAAAAACCCTACAAAGAGAGCCATCATTGCATTAGCCACCACAACACATAATTTACAGACGGTGAAAAAAATTGATCAACATAGTTAAAACCACTTCAACTGCTTGCTCTACCATCTTTATTGGTATTGGAAACATGGATGGTCCTTATATTTTTGTGCTTCAATGCACTACTATATAATCATATCCATCATCCACCATCGTAAGGATGTATTTTTGTCGTTACCCCAACTCTATTAGAGTGACACCTATTGACATAATTATTACTAATTTCATGACCTATTCTATAAATTTTCCACTTAGTAGTGATAAATAGTATAAAGAAAGCTACATTGATATGTTAAGGTTTTACAAAAACTTTATGGCTGAAAAAATATTCAAACTTCATTGTATGTCTATTTTAACTTTTTTACACCCAAAGATATAAACTAATTATAAAATTGACCTAATTCAAATTATAACAATGAAGAAAAATATTAATAATATAAATATGAATTAGGGTTATTTTGACAAGTCTAAAGAGAAACTATAGAGATGATGTTAAGAATAGTGCAAGGGAAAGCCTCAACATCACAATGCCTGAAGGATGACTGCATAACGGGCACATGAACTTGAATCTGGTACTAAGAGATGTAATCAAACGATCTCGTAAGTTACATAGCCTAAATTTATGTCAGGATAATACCAATGGAGGTAGTAGTAATAATGGACGATAATTTCTATGGTGGTGTTGTCATGTATTTTTGCAATGGCAAAATTCAGTGTTGAAACATGACAACTTAACCCTAGTGTTAAAAATTTATTATAAACCCTCCTAAACACCCCTTCAAATCAATCTGCCCTCTATGTCATACCTATCCCAACCTTACAAGCCCTCATATGTGTTATATATACTTTCCCCATTATTTGAAATGTTTAAACAAGGTGACTCATTTCATTCAGTGCAGTGCTTTTAAATGTGGATTCTTCAGTACGCCTAGAATGACTATTTTTGGCCTTTCTGGAACAAGTGTGCATCCTTCGGGACAAATTTGAAGGATCGAATTCATCAAGAAGTGTTTTTAAGGAGCCATGAATATATTTCAACTAGTTTAGGAATATTTAGGAAAGTTTTAGAGGCTTAGGAACAAAAACATTAAAAGCAGGTTTTTGAGGGCGAAGGAGCTTGTAGTCAAAATAAGCATTTGATCTTCAACAAAGGATTCTGGGAGCTATGTGATGATTCAAGAGGGAAAACAAACTCATTAGAAATATTGGATAATGCTATACATGATGAAATGTTTAAATCCTTTACAAGATATAGGCACTTCTTGCACAACTCATTTTTAGCAGGCACACTCTGTTGTCCTGAGAAAAAAGGATCTTTTTTCATGCAATTACAGGAAGAATTGGAATTTTATACCCATCTCATTTTCTTCATAATGATTTTGGGAGTAAAAATCATATATGGGTTCATCAAAAATGTTTTTTCTGGAGCTCTGGAAACTTCACCGACAAATCTCTCTCTCGTGAGGTGTGTTTCTGGTACTTAATCAAATTTTCACCTCCAAGTGCATGGAACATTTCTTTGTCCCTATTTTACTTGTCTCTTGGGGATAGAAGGGACATGAAAATGTGTCCCACCCCATTTTTCCTCATGGATCCTCATATGGCCTCAAACTAGCCCCTGGAATGCTAAACTGCCTCTTTCTAGCCCTTTCCTCACTTTGCCCTCACCAAATCACGTTGCGCCACTTGTCATCTCAAGGTGAGGACACATTCTTTGTCCCTCCCATCCCTTTCCCTCATGGACATAGGGGACAAGAAAATGTTCCCCTCTCTTTCCCCCAGTATGGTCTTCCATATGACCCCATCTTAGCCTCGAGTGCTTAATGGATTGTTTTGCCTCTTTCTCCTCTTGCCCAATCTTACTGTGACACATGGTAGGCCCATAATGAGGAAATTTTTTCTGCCCCTTTTTCCCTATCCCAAGGGAACAATAAAATTTTCCCCAAACTAAGTTTATGAAAAACTAAAATTTGGTTGTCGTTTTACCTTGTTGCTTCTTATTTCTGCCTCTCTCGTGAACCAGAAGTATTGCCGAAAGTTCTGAAAACAAAAAATAACTCCTACCCACCTCATGTTTTCATGAGAACACAATTTTTTTATATGCAAATACATACAAGAACCTGATAATCTATCATAAACTTCATCAAAATTCTCCTAGAGCATCCATGGTTGTGATAATGAAGCTTTTTCACTGCTGACAAACAAAGACATTGATGATACCAAGGGTTTGAGCTAAGTTCTCTTCTCTAGAGCATATATGTGACAAATTAAGCTCAATTATTCCATCAATGACTCTCATGATAGCTTTAGGACTGCAAACCATGCCTCCAACTTTTTAAAAAAAAATCTAAGCATTCGAACGGACAAAACACAGTGAAATTTGGAACACGAGACTGCGACGAAGATCCAAATATAAAAATAATATTTCCATTACAAAATGAGGTCATTTTTTCACTTACTAAAAATAACACATGTCATGCCCCTTCACAACTAAAAATATTAAGTCCCTCAATTTGCAAGCTCTGATCACCCTGAACACTCAGAAACAATGCAAAATGGTAAGCAAGGTAAAATTGTCAATTTGCCCAAAATAGTAGGTATGGAAAAACACCTGATAAAAATAAAAAGTGGATAAAAATGGAAAAAAATCACCAGAAGAGGATAATTAAATGTTCTATAATGCTTAGAAGGTCAATTTTGAGCAAATTAAGTGATATGTCCCAAAATAGCAGGTCTTGTAGCTACCTGCTAAAAATAGAAAGTATCCGTTTTGGATGCAGAAAGTTGCAGTTGGCTCCATTTTCACCCATCTTTCCAATTTTTGAACTCTTCACAGGGTCGTAGGATGATCTCATAGCTCAAACAAAGGAATGAAACTTTCACGAGGATTTTTAAAGCATCTTCTTGATCCTAACTGTGCCTGGGAGCATGGTGAAACATAACGGAGGAAAGTCTAAATCACTGAGCAACTGGAAAATATTTTAAAGGTGTTAGGAAATCCATGGATTCATAAGAGAAGATCAACGTGTTCATCATCTGGTCTAGAATTCATCATCATCTCATCAAGATGAGTTAGTTAAAGTGAGATGGTTGAGCTGACTAAGTTGAGCTTGGTGAGTTGGGTAGTTTGAAGTGAATTGGTTTGGAGAGTTGAGTTAGTTAAATTGCAATTAGTTGAGTTATTGAATCCATATGAGCTTTGATGAACTATAGGAACCAATTTGAGTGAGCCCGATGAGCTCAATGAACTAAGTGTTCTTAATGAGTTGATCAAATCAATCGAGCATTGAGAAGAACGTCAAACAACTTGAGCACTATGAGGAGTGAGAGAGTGATCCTTACTCTTACTATGGAACCAAGAAAATATCATCAAGAACAATGCCCTCTGTCATCTGAGGCTCACATTAGGAGGTCTCTCAATAGTGCTTTTAAACAGTCATTTAATAATTCAAGGTGTCCATGCATCCGGTAGGAGGAAATGGTGAGCACCATGTTTCAGATCAGAAAGTTCTACATCAAAGGGAGCTTCTTCAATAGACTAGTCAATCCATTTCCCTCCTTCTCTCCTCTTCCTTTCTTCTAATTATTCATTTTACACAATCATAAGTGATAATATTTGTAATTTGTAAAAGTATTCTCTCAAAATTATTAGAGAATTACTTAATTTGTCTCTTCTAGGGGCAACTGAAAGGTCATAAGTAGGATAGGAACATGAAGAGTCATGTGGGGGGTAGATGAGAGGTCAATTCATGATGTTATAAATTAGGACGACTTCTTAATTCCAAGGGATCCTAGATTTTAAATTTTTTTACTTTGTAGTAATTGTGAATTGTGGTTTGGATGTTGAACTTTGTATCACCAACACAAGGAGTAAAAACTACATTCTTCCATTTCTTTTCTCATGTTTTCCTCTATTTTCTCTTCTCTACAACTTTGCAAGTATGGTGATAAAGAAAGAACTTGGTGTCCTTGATGAATGAATCTAAAGAATTGCGTGTCTGGATTTGTTAGTCTCACTAGATGTTTCATTGTTTCCTTTCTCTAATTGAATGTTAAACTACTCCAATTATTGGGTGTGAACTTTGCAATTGCCTACTCACAACAATACCACCCCTTTCTTAAATTCTCTCCTTTATCCATCATCGTTGTAATTTCCTCCCTTGTACCCCATACAAGCACCTTACCATAGGTTCAGTGAAGTGTTTTTGTGTGATCCCCAACCTATTGGACACCCCCACAATAGTTAGATAGAATTAGGATAGTTGTATTCAATAATGGGATTCTTCCCATACATAAGAAGGAGGGGCATAGCCCCGTGAACGTTTGTGGAAACACATAATTTGTAACACGACAAACTATTTCACCATTATGTGGCTAGTGGTGTCCTAAGTGGGTTTATGATGTATGTGATATTTTGACTGTGTTTACTTGTCCCTACACTTTGGGATTTTGGTATTGGGATGTTGTGATCTGATGCAACAAATTGAAAATAAACCCTCCTATTTTCACCTTTAGTAATATTACTTAGATAAATGGTTAGTAGCCTTAGACTTGTCATTAGTTGATCTTAACATGCCTCAATGTATCCAAATTCTCTAAGGGGAAGCAAGACACACAGTTCTCCCAAGATCCTTTAGAAATTGGTATACGATTTAAAGTGATCCATAATACCTATACTTTAGATTTAGCTTTCTGGGTTGTTATAAGGTTGATCTTGGAAGGTTTGAGATGTGTATAAGACTTTGTATAATAATATACAAGGTGATCAAAGGATTATAATGACCCTGGGGTCATTTTTATTTATAAGTGACTCTTCATCATTTTCCCGTGCAAAATTACCCATGAATTAAGTTTGGAGAAGAATAATGAAAGTTCAAATGTTTGAAAAATTAAGGTAGCCCACACATGGACAGTATCGTTGCATGTAAACATTACCAATGGATGATATTATCCATAGTGGTCGGTAGTGTTAGAGTGTCAGGAATTGGGGAGCATTGGATGGAGGATATCTAAGTAGGTTTTAATGATGTTCTTATATAGATTGAAGGTGATCTCGAGTAATTAGATATGACGAATAAAGGTGACCAAGATGATGTAAGAGTAATTGGAAGGGAGAAACACATAATAAAATGTTTGAATTAATGTCAACATCCCAAGTGTGTCAAAAAGAGCCAAATGACATTTCTATGTCCTCAAACCAAAATAAGATGTCTCAAAATTTCCCCCTTTAATCTAGTATTGAAAATGTTATATTAAAGGGATAAAAAAATGTGTACTTGTGTAGCATGGATATAAGATATTATAACTATAATTCCAATTCATCTCATGTGTACATACGATAATACATATAAATGTAAGTAGATTAGTGTCTTCATAAGATACATAATTTTAAAACTTGAAATTTTGAAAATAAAAATTAAATTGAAAAAAATGAATAAATACACATGATGGAATGTGAACCATGTTGTCACTTTTTCAACTTTTTGAAAAAGTGTTATGGGTGTAGACACAAAATCACGCACTTTGGGTAATTATCTAGTCTTGATTGTATACTACTATTCACATGATTACTAAGTAAGAAAAGTACTAATCAACCCATGTATTTGGACACCTTTCTTTGTTTTCTGTTGTCACTTTTGGTCTTGCACCCTTACTTGCTTAGTCTACCTTTTTATACCTCGAAATTTATCATCCTAGACACTAGCACCCAGTCAGGACGCTAGCGCCAGGTGCCCCTGACCTCATTGTACTTTGTTCACATTTTTCAGGTCCTTTCTAAACGTTTGAGCATCTTATATTTTTGGTAGTCAACCTTCTTAGGATTAATTACGAGACTTAAGCAAGGGAATCATATAATATAAAGTTATGTGATCATAATAAAGGACAAAACGCTAAACATTAGCTATCACCACCTAAGGTTGCATCTATGAAGCATCCAAGAGCTTCATTGCATCCATCTAACATCATCTAAGGGACACAAGGGCTAGTTATTCTACATACACTTCATAAGAGGGGAGTTCATTCTATTTCATGCACACATTTATTACATTTCTTTACATCTGGCTACTTTGGTCGTTATAAAGTGGGACACACATAAGAGACACCTAGGGCACTTCTGCACACACACACATAGAATTACATTGGTTCTGAGATATAGTGCAATGCTCAGTCATAAATTCACCATTGTGACAGTTGAGGATAGTCTGACCCCTCATTTTGCATCTTTTTTTAGGATTTGATGTCTCTTTAAGCGTTTTGCAAGTCATTATTTCATTGCAATTTTCCAACAACCTTGGTGAACATTGTGTGACCGCATAAAGACCAAAGGCGAACAACATCGAACAACTTATGACCACTCAAAGGAGGTTTATGAGCATTTCCATAAACACAAGCACCCAGAAACTGGCCTAGGGCACCCATAAGAGCCCCTTTCCCTCTCTAGGCGCCCATGTGCAGAAAGATCATCAGTTCGTACACTTTTATGAGGATGCAATAGATGGATGCAACTCTAGATGGATGATAGTAGTGAATGATGCTAGGTCCCTCATTATGGTCTCATAACTTTATATTTATAGGGTTCTCTTGGTCTAATTTCGTAATTAACCCTGAAAGGGCCGACCACCAAAAAGATAAGAAGCTAAAATGGCTAGAAAGAGCCCAAAAGATGGTGGGAAAGTGCATATGGGATCGTGGTGCCCTTGGTGGGACCAAGGCGCCCCAGTCGAGGCTAAAATAATGTGACATGACAGAAGCTGACTAGGAACATAGATGTAAAAGGTCTGTAATGACAAAAAAATATAACAAGATGGCCAAAAGACGGGGGGTAATTAGTAATTTCTTCACTCAAAAACCTTATAAATAGTATTATGAGACCAAGACTAACTAATGTCTAAAGTGCATAATTTTGTGTTTACACATTCCTATTTCTTCTACCATCAAATTATTATATCTAAACAACATGAATCATTGTGCATCACCATACAAAAGAAATAAAAACAAGACCATAAACTATTATAAATATCGTCATCAAACCATCTTATCATATCTATAACTCACAGATCCATCATAATTGTCTAATCACAATATCATACATCCTCAAATCACAAGACAACATAGAAACATAATAGATAAAGACAAAGTTAATATCCATAAATAGAGATGACTAAATCATCATATATTTCCAATATACATGATTAATGTTTACAAAATACATCTCAACCCCTGTATACATCATATCAGTATAAAAATCCTAAACTTTAACTAAAGTTGTGCCAAGTCAGGTCTCATCGTGACTCTCGTCTGGAAATGAGCTTCCTAGTAGCACACCTCCTAATGGACCTCCTAGTGAACTTTCTCCCATCACTTATGGTTTCCTCACCAATGACCAAGATCTTAGTAATGAACATTGTCTTGTTGATCCATTCCTACAGTCTGAATAGGTTGGAGTATGTATAGCTATAGGTACCACATGCTCTTATAAATGCTTGTTTTATGCAACCTCTTGGGTCATCCTAGTAAAATATAAAGTCACTTAAGTTAACCCCACATACTCTAGCATTGAATGGGTAGTATCTTTCTCTCCCCGTATCTTCTAAGCCTCTGTGTGTTATCCATCTTGCTCTCCCCATAGACTTTGCACCTCCTCCTACTATTCGTCTTGTTCTCTCTATACTTAGATGGTATTAGTTTTCAATTACACTATCTTGGCGTATCTCAATGCTACATTTTAATCCCTTCTCCCATCTCCTAATACAACCTAACCCATTATTTTACTCTCAGTAGGTATTGTTGTTGCGTTAATCAAGCAACCTCTCATATGTGTATCTATCACCTCATAAACAACTTTGACCTCATAAACCACCGCAATGCATCATATTCATACTCTAAACCTAGGTCTACCACTACCTAACGTCCCTCCCACGTAACCACCTTTATTGAATGATCAACTTCTTGTTGTTATGGTTATATTAATCAAATGGCCTCATTGTTTCCTCTCTCATATCACTCTAACAAAGTTATTAACAATTGAAATAACACCCTACTTGTATCCAAACTATCAAAGGACCCTACCTAATCAATAGATATGCACTATAAAATCATTGCAGCCTACTATATAACATGCATCCCTATCATAGCTCAACTACTCGTAGTCCTCAACCCATTCCCACATGGCTCTATGGTTTTTAGGTAATATCAATTGTAAGTAGCTAATCTAGAACTCTCCTATTGACATTATATATCCATGGAAATCCCTTTGTCCACCTTTAACTATCACCCATGAATATACTCTAAGATCATCATCCTATTGATCCCACAATTCCCCTAGTGGTTGACCCACAACAATGTGCTCCCAAGACTAGATTTGTAGTAGTATAACTGACCTAATGTTGCGACCACATTTGTATGTCACCAAGTGTAGATCCTTGTATAGTTGTGCAAGAATACATGGCACACATACAAATATGTACTAATCCTCCACCATACTAGATATTACATCTGAGAATCTAATAGAAAAGTACATGTCAGTCTTATGAGGTAGTACTTTACCACTAACAAACCCTGTCAAAACTAGGGGTAAGCGAGCTACTAAGTCTTTTTGCATGAACTCAAACGAATCCAAAGATAAACATGTATATGGTAGTTCATCCTAATATATACATGGTTGTCGTTAGTGGCATTAAGGTATATTTTCCATCCCAGTAGACCACGTCTCCCATAATCAACATTCTAAAAAAGTTAGGATACATCCTTTACGGTAACAATCACTCTCTAGTTGGAAGATGAAAGGTGCTCGTATTTGAGTGCCATCGCTTTTTCACAAGTGTCAATAAAGTTATGTTTGTCCATATGGTTTCCATATGTGCTATACTCAGTGCCTCTAACACATCCCACTCATCATCTATAAAATCCATAGTTAGCTTCAGTGTTGTCAACTGTCTCTCGTGGGATACGAGAATAGCTATATGATCCCGCAATAGAAAAGAAAACACACTTAGTCTTTTTTCTGGCCCACACCAAAAAATCACTACTACTAGCATGTACGCCATTAAAATAAAAAACATCACTATTCCTAGCACATATGTCATTAACATAAAAAACATCGCTATCGGCTCATATGCCATTAAATAAAACATCATTATTGATAACACACATGTTATTTTAGTAAAAAAATGTTATGATTGGTAGTGAATGCACTCAAATTTCATGCATATGCTATAAATAAAGCAAAAATTCCATTTTTAAAAAACAAGAGCATGCACCATAACTTTGGTAGACTCGCTAACCATGATACTGCATACGCCACTGCAGAAAATTTCACAATGACATTTCTACCCGACGACACTTTCTCGGCATAAATAAACCTAATAAATTCAAAATTCAAAATTTAAGACATCATGTACCACTAGCTCGTGTTTTCCTTGTCATCGATACTCTTATACATGTTCACTACGAAGATGGTGGATCAAAATATCAACCATGTTCTCGTGTACTCTCCTCACACAACCGGAGCTCTCATTTTCTTAGTGAATATGGTAAAAATAAATTATTTTTCTACCCTCCCCTTCTATTTATAACCCCCACACATTTGGTTTTCTATCACTACAATCATTTCTCTACCTTTAGATATCCTCTCCCCTTATTCTATCACCATATAATCTCTGAAGGGGGAATAACCATATCAATTTCACTATTTTCTTCTATATTTCTTTAAAAAATCATTTATTTTACTACTTTCTTTGAAATGGCTACGGTACCCACGACGCCCTTCCAAAAAGGGGAAAATTTAGCACCCAAAACATGTCACTCATAAATCACACTTGAATCATTCCTAAAATCAAATAAACATAGTTAACCACCTCCTTCATCAATTAACTAAATCCCCTTCTTCACATCAACTTCCCATAACAACTCATTAACAATTAATCTTAGTTAATTACTCATAAATCTATTTAACAATTTACTAATCACACATCTCTATTATCCCACATTCACCAAAATAAACCAACATCCCTTGACAATAATGTACATAATGTACCTTCTAAAGGTATAATCATACACGTTGTCTAATGAAAGCTTTCTATTTTTAGAAACATAGCTAATTTGAGACCCCCTTGATGTAAGAGCTTACCAAAGCTTGATATTGCTTCCAATTTGGGAAAACACATTACATCATCATCTTCCTTACTATCATGCCAATATATATTCCACAAACGATTATCAAGCATCCAAATATCATTGAAACAAATCCACACAACAAAGGGGGTTTGTATTTACTTTGTTTAATGCACAATGGTTTCTCGTTCTCATGTTCTATCTTGATGTTATTGTAATGGTTGTCGATTATGTTCTTCTTGGTATAATTTCTTGGTTTAATTTATATAGCTAATGCATGGATACATGTCTAACAAAAATACTATATTTTCTACTAATTTTTTGTGAATATTGTGGAATAAGTTAAGTACAAAGTTACAATTAAGTTTGGCATACCACTCATAGAATGATGGACACATAAAGGTAGTGAACAAGAGTCTTGGAGAATTGCTAAGGTGTTTGGTTGGAGATAACCTGAGAACATCAGACCCGGTGTTAGCATAAGAGGAATTTGATTATAATATTAGGAGTATATGGAAAAAACCATTCCAGATTGTGTAAGGGAGTATCCCGTGAGTAGTGAAAAAGTTGAGATAACTACCACACAATGAATATATTACTGTAGAAGCAGGAAATTTCATAGAAAACATGAAATAAGTACACCAACAAGTGTGCAATCAGTTATTACAGAGGACTCAACAATATAAATACCTTGTACATGAAAGGAAAAGGGAGGTTAAGTATCAGGTTGAAGATACAATATTAACACATTTGCATAATGGGAGGTTTCCTAAGGATACCTGCAATAAACTAAAGTGGACGAAAATAGGACCATGCAAGATGTTGATGAAATTTGAGAATAACTCTTACGAGGTTTAATTTCATACAAGTATTGATATTTCAAATATATTCAATGTGGTGGATTTATATCTATACCGCACATATCAGGAATGTATTGAGAATCTAAATTCATAATATGGAGGGTTAGATCGGAGATAACATATGCTATAAAGGGTGAAACGAATAATTGATACTAGGATCAAGAAAATGCACAATAAAAAGTATCACAAGTATTTGGTCAAGTGAAAAGAGAAAGATATTAAAAATGCAACTTGGTTGAGTGTTGTGAATGCTGCGAGGCCTTACATTATATTTCCTTGACCAAGAGCTAAAGTTTACAAAATTACTTAAGGTGTGTGATGCAGGATCATCTAGTTTCATAGGCAATCCCAAGTCAACCAAAAATAATCTAAAAAAGTATAGTTAATGTGTTGCATTCTATTTTTCCCTACGGCTTCTCGGCTTTAGGATTGTATTATGGACTTGTTGTAAATATCTCCCCCCGGGTAGATATAGTTGTTGGCAAGCCGCATTGTGAAGAAAATTGTTAAGGGGAAAAAATTAAATATAATTTTGTATTAGAAAAAACATGCAATGCGCCAAGGGCGCTGAGAAGTTCCTATTGACATGCTGAAAAGTGCGCCAAGGGCGCTGATAAGTTCTTGTCGACATGTTGAAAGGTGCGCTAAGGGCACTGATAAGTTCATGTCAACATGTTGAAAATTGCGCCAAGGGCGCTGATAAGTTCCTGTCGACATGCTGAAAGGTGCGCCAAGGGCGCTGAGAAGTTCCTATCGACATGTTGAAAGGTGCGCCAAGGGCGCTGATAAGTTCCTGTCAACATGCTGAAGGGTGCGCCACTTTTTGGGTTTTCTAAGGTTCTCACCTACCACCATAATGAGATGAATTAAATACACCTAGAGGTGGTTGGGGTAGATTTGGATTTCCTCTCTCTTCCCTCTCTCATTCTTCCTATAAATTGTAAGGAGGGGCTTCTTTCTAAAGGTTGGACATTCTTGTTTTGCCCCTCCCTTCTTCTCATTGGCAGGTGAATTTGTGGAAGTTCAAACCTCCCATTTAAAACTGTAATGCAAATTTGCCTCTTGGCATTCTGTAGTGTATTGTATCAATCTTTGGAGCAAATAATGCATATCTGTGGATGATTCTCAACCCTCTCTATGTTCATTTGTGTCCTCCTGATCTTTCACTGCAAACCTGGTTATTTGTGCATGATCTTGCATTGCATTTTAATGGTCTGTGTTTATTGGCAAGACAGGTGTTCTTCATTCCTCGGTGCATCACCTTTGTTAGTTTAGGTTTTATTTTCATACATCTTCTTACCCTGTCTCCTTGGCAAGTTAGTTTAGGTTTTTGAGTAAACCCTCTGCATTTTT
This sequence comes from Taxus chinensis, assembly GCA_019776745.2. Taxonomy (NCBI): domain Eukaryota; kingdom Viridiplantae; phylum Streptophyta; class Pinopsida; order Cupressales; family Taxaceae; genus Taxus; species Taxus chinensis. Next base: position 312,390,861 of record CM034146.1, on the reverse strand, counting down.
ACATGTGCATTTGAATAGAGGAATAGGAACCGGCCTTCATCCGGAGAGCTTTTTCGATTTCGCAAGGTCCCACACTTGGGAAAAGCTCCATGTTATGCAATTGCACTGAGAGTCTCAACCCATCGAGTTGCAGACATTCAGGGGTGCTGTGATTCGTCATCAACATGACTATGATCTAAGAAAAGCCTCATTTTGAATTTCCTCCATTTTGTGTATGTCCTATAGTGTTTTTTTGTCCACATTTTTCATTAGTGCATATGCAAATAAATATACCAATAAACAAGTCTTGATGAGAGATACCAGGGACCTCTAATAACAACGGTGTTATGAGAAACTTCAGACTATGTAACAACAATGGCTTGAGATTTAAAATGCCATAAATATATTTTATTATTTTAAATCCTTGTTGCATGAAGACACAATTATATTTCCATATTAGTACAAGTTTGTAAAAGGTAATATTGTTAAAAGTGATTGTATTTATTATTTATTGTGTTGATTGGAAGGGGAGAAGTTTCAGATGAATTGAGCATGGAATGAAGCTCAAACTAGAGATCTTTCAATCAAAATAATGAGAATATGAGAATTTCTATGAGAAATAATGAATTAAACATGTTATCCTTTCCATCCATGACGTGGACAAGGTTGTCATGAAGTAAGTGGTGGCGCTATGAGAGGTGAAGACTTCATTGAAAAGTAAGAGGACCGAGAAAGTAATAAATTTCCTTCATATTGAAATGTGGAATTAACCAGATAATTAGGCAAAAATATGTGTCTATAACCTAGGCTTGTGGTAATGAAAGCCAATTGACACTCATGTAATGTACAAACCAATCATGATACGCCATGGATTCATGCATCCATTAGAAAAATAAGGATGTGTCCACTTATTTAGTGTTTACAAATATCAGTAAAGCTAATGTAAATATCATTGAGGATTCTTATAATCTACACCAACATAGTTGTTGGCGTGTTCAATATAGTCTCTTTTATTACTCCTATTTTTATAGATCCTTATATTTTTAAGAATGTCCTCTAGAAAATTTACTCCAACCATGCAATATGCCATGTATGCCATATTTATGCAATTTTATTTCAGGGGGGCAATTCCCTCTATTTCTTACTTTGTATTCTAACAGTTCCTATACAACTAGTAGGTTAGTTAGTCACATGTTTTAGATTCATCAAAGGACATCTGATAAAATCTCATATTTTTAGCAATGTCATATGGGAAGTTTATATTTTTCTAACATTCTCCTAAGATTTGGTGTTATGGATTTATTTTTGAAACATGAAAATGCATAAAATAGGATTGTATAATTAACTTTTGATATTCAACATCAAAAGGTACAAGTGTGAAGGAAATCTCAACAACTATATGCTGTGTTGGTTCTAGCTTATTATGTAAGAAAATGTTTGGAAAAGTGGTTGGAAATCCATTAAGAAGATTTTTTTTGTATGTTGTTGTCGTGCTAAGTTTGGAAACGTGATTGGAGATCCATAAAAAATTGTCATATGCTATTAAACTGTAACCACCATGATTGGAGAATCTATGAATTATTACCACATTTGACAGGTACATGTTTTGTTTGAAAAAAATCTCCTCAAAATTTTGGTTTCATGATCAACAATCATTGTTTGATATTTAACACAAGTTGTCTACAATTTTCCATTATAAAGAAAGATTCATTCCCATATATCATGTTAGATATCTAAATAAATTTTCTACCTACTCTTGATCTCACATTTATTGTCAAGATTTCTCCTTCAGTTGTTGCTTTAGTGTGAGGTATAGTTCTAGAAACTTCCGAGGGATTGTGTAAATGGGAGCTTTAAAACAAAGCATTGTATTCTAGTCATAGATACAAAAGTCTCCAAACAAGTAGTCTCATGAACTGCAGTTGTTGTTAGATGTGCGTAAATTAGGCTCGGTGAAAACTTGGATTTTCATCTTTTAAGAAAATACAATAATAACCTCTATTGTCTCACTCCTAATAAATTATAAATGGAGAGATCTAAAATAGATAATGGAGGCTTGACATCAACTGAAAACTTGGTCACATTTCATGTTAGACTATCATGTGAGTGAATTATCTTACCCGTTATCATACATTTTAGCTTAGAAGGTTAGCCAATTCTGGAACAAAATTAACAACTATCTGGGTGAATTGGAGCATTATTTATAGGGTTATTTACAGTATTTCATTTCATTTCAACATTGTAGTATATACTAAAAATACCTCTAGAGACAAAACATGTGCGTTTATCTCAAACAAAACAGACTCAGATACGGTCTCACCTTTTTTAACTTTGGGTTGTCAATTTAGATGTTGCACATCATTGGATTGTCAAGGTCAAGGCCTTGGTGTGGACTTCAACATGGATTTGGTTATGTTCTAAAGCAATTTTCTAGTATTGTATTTGTTTTTCCTTTTTTACATCTTCTATTTTAATGTATGGAAAAAATGCCTTTGTAGTGACATCCTTTCAAATTTCATAAAAATGCCAATTTTTGAAGAGTTCACATCTAAGTTTGGAACACCTTTTTTTCATAGAGAGTTATTATTTGCCAACATCTTTTATGGTGTTAGTTACTAGCGTCAGGAATGAAACATTCATATTCATGTCTACAAAATTGTATGTTTTGACTTGCCCATTGTCTGATAAGGAAGGATCTCCAAAACAAGCATACAAGGGTATGCTATTTGACTCATATGAGGGAAATAAGATCATCACCTATAAATTTTTGAAATATTTTAATCTTGATTCTCCTACTCGTAAGATTCCATGTTTCTTCACATTGGATTTCGATACATTCATCGCTAAAGGTGAAACAAATAAGAAAATGTATAATAAATACATTGTAGGTATTTTCTTTATTGTTTATACAATACTCTTTTTATTGCTTAGTGACATTTTAGATTATGATAGTTTTAATTTTTGCACAGGTTAGTGGCTCCCTTTATAGTTCTTTACATGGGTCTATAACACCATTCAATGTTACCAAATTTGTAGGTTATTGATTTATTGAGCTAAAAAAAAAACGGATCTCAAAGTGTAATTTTTGTTAAAATAGTTTTAACAATTTTATTTTTAAAATCCATTTTCCATAATTATGGATCGTGGAACCTTGAAATATATAATAAGTTGATGGTGCTGAGCTACAAACAATGCAATTTCAACTAATTAAAAATAAATTTGGTATAAAGGGAAGAGTATCAATGGAATGGAATCTGATGTTATAATGGAAATCAAGTTCAAGTCTTTGGCCGAAATGTAAGCTTACATAACTATACAAGTTTATGTTACATTTGGAGTTCTTGTAGCTGAAAAGAGTTACCCTATGAAGTGACTATCAATATATCATATCAATACCTTTACTAAATTTATACAACTTACCCAGATTAGAGATTTTATGATAACAATATAAACACACAACCTTTGGTTTTTAAAATAAAATTTCCCTATTTTCTAGTGCTTTTTTTTGCTAGCAAATAACATTTTTTTTCAAATAAGTTGATATGTTTGTCCAATTTGTGTAACTTGAAAGAACTATTTGTTAGTGTCTCCCCTCATATATGCCTGACACGAAGAGAATATGTATAACATATATGTAGGGCTAGGACATTCACATTAATATTGTATTGAAGTCTGGATTTTTTCTTTGTGACAGGTATATACAGAACAATAACATTAGTGGATCCATTTTAGAACTTTTTGAGAATGGTCGTTTGAATTTCAAGTAACTTGGTGTATTTTATTAATCTACATTTTTTATTGCAAAGTTGAAGGGATGCATTTCACTTCTTCTAAACCGAGGAGCTCACAATTACTACATGTCTCAAGGATCTGATGACCATATCGAGTGGTAAAAAAAGGTGTAATATGTGTTTTTATGTTTGAAAGTTCTGCTTACTTTTGGTACACAACCATATCATAGATCTAAGTGCAATAATTCCCTTAATATGAAATTAAGGAATACTACTACCAAATTTTTCCTTTGCATAGTCAAATTTTTCTCCAATATAGTTTTTCTGTTTACAAAAAAGAATGATATTGTAGCTTTATAATCAATATCATTTTTCAATTAGTGAAAGTGTTAGTACTTGAGTATGTATGATGTCTGAATATCATTTCATTTTTGGTATATTTTTTTGTTAAATTATGCATAAGATCCACTCAACAAATTCATAATTAAGTTGTGTAATTTAGAATCCACTGTAATTTACAATGGATATGACTTGTGTTACAAACAATTAGTGATGATCAAATCAAAATAGTAAATTATTGTCAAGTGATGACATAAACACTACTTGTACATGTAATGTCATTGAATGGAAGTTATGTGCATCTTTAAAGATAATATTAACGTGGTTTGTTTTGTTACATTGAGAAAAAAATATATGTAGGTGTTATGATAAAGTTGGATTCATTAGTTATATATGTGTATGTTTTATTGAAAAATGACATATGGCATCATAATTCTTCTTTTCAACCATTGGGCAATACTTCACATGCTTTTCATTTCCAAGTTACTTGTAAGAGAAACTCAAGAAACAATCAAAGGTTTTCCTCATGGAAGATAAGAGAACTATCTAGTTGTTTAATTCATATTTATTTTGCATTATCTTTCAAGATGCAATGGATGCTTATTCTAATTATTACTAAGCATGTTATCTTGTAAAAATAATTATTTAATATCCATCTTTTCTCCCAAACATGAGTAAAGTCGAATTTCACATTTTTAACTCAACACAGAGATAACTTTCATGTTTAGGAGCCTATTCTTATGTTGTTTTTAATCAATTACCATGAGTTCAGATGGATGGATCCTCATGAAATCAATTAATACATTTGATCATGACTTGGTACATAATTATCCCTACTTGCATTATGATTGATCCAATAAGGTAATTGGTTTAACTGGGTGCACCAAAATTGTGCTAATTAGGACATGGGAATGTAACTAAATCCAAATTCAATATATATTTTTTCTATATTACAAGTAGGTATTACATTAAGAATGGGCCCCTAAGATTATATATAATATCCTAGAGAACCCTAGACAATAAACGTAGTTCCACTAGGTAATATTTGAAGTATTGTCACACATGTGAACTAGTTAGTTATTCCATTAGCTCTTTTTAAAAACTTATAACCGGCTGAAGAATTAAATATAATAATCAACAAATGATATAATAATATTCACCATCTCTTATAAATCATTTCTTATAAAAAAAATACATATTTTCTCTTGCTAGCTCTTCAAAATTTCACCATTATCTTAGTTTATATAAAAGAAAAGTCTATTGGTTAATGTTGTTATCTAAATCCTAGACATAAAGTTAGCTTCAACATGCATAGTAAAATAAAAATAACCCCTCCTTTTTTATACAAGATGATTTTTTTTATTACTATCATAAAACATATTTATAACATATTTCTACATGTTGTACCATATATTATCTTGCTTTAACATCTCTCCCATATCTTAAAAATGGTAAAAAAAATCCATGTCTTTATCTTTTGATTGTTATATCTTTTATAAATGTTCTCAACACCCTCCTTTCATACACTTTATAATTTAAAATTAATAAATTGTAAATAGAAATAAACTAAACTTATATCTTCAATATATCTATCTCAAAACTTATAAAACAAAGTAATCTAGCTAGACCACTATGTCCATGGATGAAAATATCATTTTCTATTTTTTTTAAAATATACCATATGGCTAAGTTATGACAATTTAATTCTCAAACAAAAAGTAGAAAATAATCGATAACTGTCGAATTAGCATAAAATTTTAGATTGAACTTACGTCGTGAAAATTGAACAAACATAGAATTATCAACTATCAATTGTTGATGTTAGAGTCCAACACCACCTTTTCTTTCATTGACTAATGGTCGCTGCCTAGAATTTTGATCTAACAAAAATGATAAGTCAGTTTCTTTGGTTGTAATGTCAGAACACAACATGGCATGAAATTCATACTCAACCTCACATCATTTTATTAATCTAGTGAAGAAGGAAGTGGTAATTTATCAAGGTGCTAGACATTAAGAAACAAAAAATTCATTATCAAAAGGATTGAGAATTTAAGCCTTCAACTATATTTATAAGAAACCTCTCTTGCATGACACTCATAATGTGATTAGATTTTAATGAGTTCCAATAAGAGCATCCAAGAGATATGGAAAACCTATTTGAAATCCCCCACAAGTTCGAATCCCTCCTCCACCATCTCTCCAAGACCACGTAAACACATAGTCCTCTTGCTTCATATAATATCTTGCCTCACCACTATCATTTAATATGGAGCTTGCATATATTTTAATCCCTCGCGCTTCTACTCTTACCCCTCTTGGTTGGCTTCATCATGTAAGGACTAGAGTATGACAACCCAATTCATTTTTGAATGTCATAGAGGAAAAAATACATGGCCATTTCCTAGCTTTGTCTCTTAACGCATTTCCACCACCTCCAAGTGCCATTTGTCATTGCCAACAAGGAACCTCTCTACTCAAAACTACTAAGTAGAATCCCAAATCTGAGTGTCATGCAAATTTGACCACATATTGATTAATATAGGGGTGATGCCCATTACAACACAAAATATTCCATCACCATTTGATGTTCGTTGGTATCTCCACCATCCACATAAACATAACATTCAATTAGGGACCATTAATCCAATGGTAAAACACCTACCTACATAGAGCACTTATATAATAGTATTAAATTATAACTGAGAAACTATTGATAATTTAATAAACATATCTTGTCATAATCATCAGGTCCTTTCCCCTCCATTTTGATAATATTGTTTTGTAAAACATTACGTTATCAAATGTGAATTCCAAGTCAATGATGAGAGTAGAGAATAGAGACACAATGCATCTAGTTAGGGGTTGAATTTGATGTCCATTCAGACATTTTTCATGATTTTCACCTTGACCTCCCAAGAGCACTAATATATATAGATATAGGGAGGGTATAACATAGATTAATAGTTGTCGGAGATTATAGATTGCCCCGAATATAGCCCTGCCCCATAGATCTATAGGGAGGGGTCAACCGAGTGGAAAATATAATTATTATATTACAACTAGAAAGATATATGTTGCCATCGACTATATGGAGTTATGGCCCCATCCATTTATAGATATTTGGGATTTATCCCTATCCATTTGGGTGCTCCCACCTCCTATAACACCCCATAGTCCTGACTATACCATACATAGTAATTTAGCCAATTCAATTTATTTATGGAGGGGGGTGGGGGAGTGAATAGATATAGGGGCGCATAAATGACCTAGACTTAACTTTGGAAGGTCGGTGATTTCCCCATACCATATCCATATTATAGTGTCGACTAATGGGCCCTCTACTTTCGAAGTAAAATACTCACAAATATTTGAAATAACTATCATATGTAATTTGCATGTTTAAAATATTATCGCCATTTTTATATAGTTTTGTATACAAACTACATAAATATATAAAAAAATGGTTAAATAAATATAAAATATTATTTTGTATATTTGAGTAATAGTATATCAATAATACTATTCTACATTTTTGAAAGGCATTAATGGAAAATTACCATCATCAAAAAATTGTTTGACGCACATAGATTGCCATCAAAATTAACCCCTGCATCCAGTTCATTTTTCTTAGTTGGAGATTCGACCATGTGACTTGGTGAATAAGCCATAAAATACTTGAACACCTTAATTAATATATTTTACCTTAATTAATTTGTTTGGTGCATGATTTTGATCAGTTTCAACTAACAAAATTCTTATATTATGATATGAAGGATATCCATACCCGTGAATTGATTTTAAATATTTTGCATTATATATTTTTTAATTATTTGAACATGTGAAATTATTATTACAACTCTAAGTAATTCAAAGCAATTATATTCGTAAATGCAACCATGTGCATGGTTAGAAATTGTTGGTGACGTTAGTGGGATAGACTGGCAACCCGAGCATCTAATTTTAAATGGACCGACAGTCTAATGACCGTTAATTTACAAGTTTGACCCCAAAATAGGGACCAACATTAGCACATCATCAAAAATTGGAACACATCGGCAAGTTAATGCCTTCCGTTAGAGATGGTGGATAATGGAAAGCATTGAGGATGGACTGCTCAGCTAGGATAGTGGATTTTAAAAAGGGTGTGCAAGGATTCGTGACATTGTGAATGAAATCAAGAAGAGGATAGAAATAGTCAAATGATAGTTATAGTGGACAAATGATAGAAGTAATCAAAAGATAGTGGTAGTAGAATTAAAAGTACATAATCGAGTCGAAGAAGTGTTCGGACATAAGAGTAACAATAGTTGATAGTTATTAGGATCACATATAGGCATGAACAAGATAAATTATTTGTATTTGTGTCTCAGGACATAAAGTATTAGAGGGGACAAAATTAAATATAATTTATTTTTTCTTCTATTAGAAAGAATGCAATAAGACAAGAAGGGGATGAAGAACAACATGGAATATAAACAGTCACCACTATGGATAAATATGGAAGGAAGGAAATATGGAAAGCATGGGTTACTTTGCTTTATTTTATTTTTCTACTTTAAGGCCTCCCTACCTTAGGATTGTATTCAAGATTATCATTTAATAAAAGTCTTAATTCGAGTTGCCTCCATTCTATGCATGTCTTGTGTTTTTTTCGTGTGCATTCTTTATTGATGTATATGAATTAAATATACCCATTAACAAGTCTCAATGAGAGATTTCAAGGACCTATGCTAACAAAAGTGTGTTGTTTGTGGGTTACAAAGTACTAGTGTTGAATTCAATGTTGTTAGTTTTGTGTGCGAGCCTATTGCGCAATGTCGATGTTGTACGTGAGCCTGTTGCAAAGTGATCAATATATTGTGAATGTTTATGGAATCTTTATATAAATTATATAATTATATCAAGATATCATAAGCATACAAAAGAAATGTGGAACACTGAGGAAGCCACACAAGCCTAAGGGAAGGTGCAGAATACCAAGAGCAAGTTTTGAAGCCCACAAAGTACTACAAATTTGTTGAAATCCATAAAACATTGAAAGAGATTTCTAAATTTGTATTTTTTTAGAAATGCTAACTAAGTCCATAATGGGTGCTTTGGGCCTTGAATTTGTATGGTTCCATTATTTTAGGAGTCTAATTGGGTGGATGGCTAGATAAGCAAATCCCAATTGTCTTAGGGAGGAATTTTTCAAAACTAGGTTTTAGATAACATTATGAAATAAAGAAAAGTATCGATGTGAGCTTAAAGCTCCGAGAAGACATAACAGAAGTTGAGAATTATTGTAATGATTTGAATGTTTTTTTGGCAAATGGTCTATGTATGTTATTCTTACAAGTATATGAATAAAGCTTATTGATGCATTTTTCTACTATTTAATTCAAATATGTATTATTACAAGTTTCTTTGTATGTTTTCTATGAAATATTATGAGGGTTGCATGATATAAGGTGGCTCTTCATTGAGAAATCTAACCACATTTATGTCTCATTTTCTCCCTCATCTTTTACATAAGTGGTTTTCTTTCACATTTACATCCTTTAGAAAACAATGTGTTGAAGTCATCAAACACGAGGAATGAATGTTTAAGCCTTGTTCTCTTATTCGTATCGTATAGGTTTTTCGTACATTTTTATCTTGAAACACACACACACACACACACACATACTATCACACGACATTCCAAAAATAGAATATTTTTTACCTGGTTATGATACCACAATCACATTACAAGATTTTACACCTAGTAAGGGTACTTCCACACATACTCATGTAACACATATGGAAACAACTACACATGGTAATTTTCCTATCTATTTTCACATACCCTAGCTAATGGATAGTGTTGCTCTCAAAAAAATGAAAAAGAAGAAAAGAATACAAAAGCCATTACATGAAATATTTCTTATATTTGTTCATAAAAATCTCATAGAACTTTATCCTCTCCAACACTTCTCTAAGAACCATTTGACATAGATGCAAGGAAAACCCTTTTATGAATTCCTTTGCATTATAGGGCATGATATACACGTGTGCATGATGTTATAGGAACAATTCCTTTATCTTTCCACTGATGGTAGTATCATAGACAACGAGATTATCATTACTAAGAAAAATGGACCATCACCGCCACAATCCCTCGTGAAGGAACATATGCTCATCATAATATCCATTAGAATGTGACAACAATGTGTCTTAATTCATGATAATATCAATTTCAACAAGTGTAGTGTTGATTTTTACATAACCCTAGGATACCCATTATACTTATGGCCTACATCAATATGACCAAAAAATTCCAAAGGCTACTCAAAGTAATGACCACTTTTTGTGGTAGGAATATTCACACATTCATTGTTATTATGCAAACACCCACTTGTCATTTCGTATAGTTATCTAAATCACATGGGGATAATAGTGGACTGCCTAACACAGTGCCTTGCATATAAATTTTGGGGCACCACAACCAAAATACATCCCGATGGACATATCACAATCCTAGAGATTGACTTTGATTGTGCACGGGACGATTTTTTAGATGAGGACCCCAAAAATTCTCCTACACCTCCATCACATCATGTTATACCCATGGACACAACCTCCACATTACCATACACTTTATGATATATTGATATGACACACATGTATGCTACTTGTACATAGATTCCGCTACACACATATGATTCGTTTAGTTCAACCACTGATGAAATTTTCTCATAGCACGATACTCAATATTTTGACATACACTTTATAGTACATAACTAGGGAATAACCTTAAAAACAATACATTTCAATGGTTTGATGTGATTGTTGAGGGAAAAATTATCACCTGAGACCTCATCCCCTTACTTCTATTTTTACAGCCTATGGCCTAGGGCCCTTAGTACAATCCAAGTAGGACACTTTATTCATGCTATTTTTCATCAGAAAAACACAAAAATAATGCAATATTAAAAAAGTACAACATTATGACCTGTATGTGATTGGATTCTTCATTAGATAGACTTAGAGGTTGTGGTTATTTGGGTGTAGAACCTTACTCATCCAACTTCTTATGCACACGTGCCTTATGGCACACATAAGATGGTTGTAGATACCTTAATCTATGAAAATTCATATACACAGCTTTTTAGATTTTTAAGCTTTATACGTTGGGGTAACGCACCACATTTGGGGGCATGCCTATATCATGGACATCCTACATATAAAGCTTATCTCAAATCATATATCTTCACAAATTGGTGATACAAATATTTTATTTCCTAACTTTTACAACCTTAATAAAGTGGACCACAACAACTTCACCCATTCATCAACACAAAATCTAAATCCAATCATTTCATTCTAGCTATTATGTTAATAAGAACTTTTCTAATGGTCAATTTGAATATAATAAGAAATTTTGGCTTATTCAGGCAAAATTTAACCTTCAACTCTGACATATACCCTACTCTCTTGTCCCATTCCAATCCCTCGTGATCTTCATTGTCATCAAATAAAGGAACTTGATTAAACCTCTTCCTTTTAACTAGAATGCAATCTCTTGTCTACTAATGAACTTAAGCACAACTATCCAAACTAAAATTGTGACTAAACTTGGTCTTGTTCCACACTTTACCTTTTTCCTTCACCTTCCTACAATTTTATTTCATTTATTCCAATTCATTCACAGTGTTCAAAAACCTTACCTTTCTTTCATTGCCTTCACATTGCCCTTAAATACCCTTAAGACAAGGTGGTTGCAACAAAGATGGATAGGAGAATTTAGAGCCACTCAAAAAGTTTTATAAGCTTCATTAGTTCATATTTACCTTCCCTAAGATTCTTGAAAATTTCAAGAACTTAACTCCTTTCCCAACTCCTACTATTTCACTTTTGGTATTTGGCTCTTAAACCCTTTCTAGGTCTACCTCAAGTAAATGTCAACCATATACTCGTTTTTAGGAGATTTCAAATCCAAATAAATATATTTTTGAGCACCCATTAAGGGTTTACAAGTTCAAGGAAAGTTTCATCTCCAAACTCTAAGAAACACTACTACTTCCTTTGGAAAACAACACTTCAGACTAAACTTCTAACTGTGTTTGAATATTCCCTTCTAGACTGTCTCAAAAATATAGATAATTAAACCTTAATTCTTCAATTTATTGGCATAATACCTTTCTAGGAACCATTAGAATCACAACTTAAGAGTTTCAGAGTGCATGGAGTTGTTTAAGCCTCTTAAAAGGAAAACCCTAGCTCTACCTCATTGTGCATCTCTAAGAAACCCGAGAACCAAAATATGATTATAGAACTCCTTGTACTTTGATTCAAAGTTCCAAAATTGATATGAAGGTTTGTCTTAATGGTATATAAGATACGAACTTACTAGTAGGTCTTGAGAACATGTAAAAATCTTCTTCTTCTCAGATTTCCCACTGCCTGCCTGTAGAAGGGTATAGTCTCAGTCAATTCATCTAACTATCAAATAAACAATTAATGCCTCTATAATCTTGGGTCATTTTCTTCCCTTAAACAGTCTCATGCATTAAATCTTGAACCATCTCACTCTTCGAATTAAGCCTAAATCCATTCTTTAACCTTCAAGAAAATATCATGCATTCTCCACAATATAGTATGGTCTATCATCAACGTCTCAACATCAAACAAGGGTTAACAAGGTAAACATATTACAAAGCCTCAAATGGCATTACCGACATCCTTGCCATGAGAAGTGTTAAATAAAGTGATTTCAAAATGTAAGAAAACAAGTACACATTCCCTCAACCATTCAAAACACAGTCCTACAGTTGCATACACATAACCACTTCCTTTGATATTTATCCTCTCTCTTGATTCTTCATATCCCTAACTATTTTGTAATGACACATCAATAACGACCTTTCATGTGCCATCATTCACATATTGAGGCAATTTACAAATTTTCAAACATTTAATGACTTCCCTACAACTTAGGACCTATAACCATGTACTTGGACAACTATCTGCTCCCTCACATTCATTACAATTATCTTGTTACTATATGAAAGTCACATTTCTTCATTCTCAAGTTGTTACAATTTCAAATCTCGTTTGGAGGGAAATACACAAAGGAAGAGAATTCAAATTTTAACCCTTATTACTTGCTTGTAGTGACACCCTGAGCCTTTAAAAGGATTTCAACACTTTCCAACAACTCCAAATCATGAAAAGAAGGAGGATTGGACACATAATTCTTCTCATTCCATGATGCTCTTGCATCATACTCCCAAGGTGGAGAAAAGGAGCCATATACAACCATTTTGTTTCTTCTAATATCTCTTTATCTTCTTGACTTGTCCTTGCCCTTGATCTTGTACTCATACTGCCTCTGTTTGTCCCACAACCACCTGGGTCCCAAATATTGTTCATCATCTTTGCATTTGCCTTGAATTTTCTCTTCTTCCTCTTTATTTCCATCTTGATCTTTTCAACATCAACCTTACATCACTTGTACCTACACAAATAAATACAACAAAAACAAATACACATCTCTTTTCATGTTTCTTCATATTATTCTTTTTTGCATAGTCCTTGATTATCATGATTTTATTATCTTGTTTGCTTGAAAAGACTGAAAATTGCCTATATTCTTGTTTCTATTGCTTGCATATTTTCTTCTTTGTGTTCCCCATCATCTCATCTTGCCTTAGTTTTGTACATGTACCTATATTATCTTCATTTACATCTTCATTTACCCTTGAATCAATCATTCTCTCAGTTGTACCTTCATTTTCTCTTTCCTCATTCATCATATACAATAAATCTTGCAACAAATCATCTACCTCATCTATGAAAAACTGATCACCATGTTCATTACCCCATTCAATATTGCTTGTCCCATTCTCTTTTTGCTTTCCAAATGCACCAATTGAGTCTTTTTCTACAATTTCTAGGAATTCACCTAATGAAATATCAATCTCAGTCATTAAATGAGTAAGTTTGGAGTCAATTTGGTTTACCTTGCCTTCTTCAAATGCATTCATGACTTCTTATACCTTCTGTTCTATCTCTTCTTCACGTGGATTTACCTCATCCAAACTAGTTTCCTCATTGTCAACATTAAAAAACAAATCATCAAACATTTTCACTTCTTCATTTAGCTTAAAATCATCCACATCTTTGTCATCTTCATCATATACAGGTCTATCAAACTTGATTTCATCTTCTTTGGGAGTATTTACAAATAAAAATAAGTCAAGGGGAACACAACTCGAACCACATAACTCATTAGTATACTGATTTGTTGTTGCACCTTCTTCTTTGTCTTCATCTACCTTTGCTATCTCATCCATGTCATCAAGTATTTCTCCCTCTTCAGGGTTGTAATAGATCACTTCTTCATCTTTGATTTCTTGTTCTTATTTTTTCCATTCATACTCTTTTTCTTTATTTGCATCTTCTTCTTCTTCCATGCTCATTATCTATTCCTCAACCATGGCTACATCTTTCTTAAGTTCTCTCAGCTCTTTCTCAGACCACATATCAAACTTTATTTCTTCCTCTTTCCTCCTGGCCTTATCTCTCTTCTTTTTCTCATCTTGACTCTTCTTCATGTGGATTAACATTCTTACTAGCTCTAAAAATAACACTTTCTTGTCCATCTCTTTCTCTTTATTCTCTTGAACAAGTATTTTTCACCTTTCTCTCCTCCACACCTCACCTAGGATTAAAACCTTGCATTTTTGTGTTTCCTTTCTCTTCTTTTTCTTCTCTCTCTTTCACTTCTTCTAAACTTTTCCTTTGTACTTGCAATTTCACATTCACATTTACACTCTCACTATTAGCCATAATAATACATTCATTCTCCTTGCTCTGATACCACATGATAAATTGGACCACAACAATTTCACCCATTCATCAACACAAAATCTAAATCCAATCATTTCATTCATTAGCTATCATGTTTATAAGAGCTTGTCTAATGGTCACTTTGACTCTAGTAAGAAATTTTGGATTCTTCATGCACCATTTAACCTTCAACTTTGACATATACCCTACTCTCTTATACCATTCTGGTTCCTTGTGATCTTCATTATCATTAAATCAAGGAACTTGATTAGACCTATTCCTTTTGCCTAGAATTCAATCTCTTATCTACTAATGAACTTAAGCGCAACTATCCAAAATAAAATTGTGACAAAACTTGATCTTGTTCCACACTTTACCTCTATCCTTCACCTTCCTACAAGTCTATTTCATTTATTCCAATTCATACACAGTGTTCAAAAACCTTACCTTTCTTTCATTGCCTTCAAATTTCCCTTAAATTCCCTTAAGACAAGGTGGTTGCAAAAAATATAAATAGGATAATTTTGAGCCACTAATTTTTTATAGGCTTCATTAGTTCAAATTTACCTTCCCCAAGATGCTTGTAAAATTTGAGAACTTAACTCCTTTCCCAACTCCTACTATTTCACTTTTGGTATTTTGGCTCTTAAACCCTTACTAGGTCTACCTCAAGTAAATGTCAACCATATATTTGTTTTTAGGAGGTTTCAAAGCCAAATAAAGATATTTTTGAGCACCCAATAAGGGTTTACAAGTTCAAGGAGAGTTTCATCTCCAAAATCTAAGAAACACTACTACTTCCTTTGGAAGACAACACTTTAAACTAAACTTCTAACTATGTTTAAATACTCCCTTCTAGACTGCCTCAAAGATAAAGGGAATAACCCTTAATTATTCAATTTCTTGGCAGAATACCTTTCTAGGAACCCTTAGTATCATAACTTAAGAGTTTCAAAGTGCATGGAGTTGTTTAAGCCTCTCAAAAGGTAAACCCTAGCTCTGTTTCACTGTGCATCTCTAAGAAAGCCAAGAACCAAAATTTGATTATAAAACTCCTTGTACTTCGATTCAAAGTTCCAAAATTAATATGAAGGTATGTCTTAATGGTGTATAAGAGATGAAATTACCAGTAGGTCTTGAGAACATGTAAAATCTTCTTCTTCTCAGATTTCTCATTGCCCTGCCTGTAGAAGGGAACAATCTTAGTCAATTCATGCAACTATCAAATAAACAATTAATGCCTCTATACTCATGGTTCATGTTATTCCCTTCAACAGTCTCATCCATTAAATCTTGAACCATCTCACTCTTCAAATCATTCCTAAACCCATTCTTTAACCTTCAAGAAAATATCATGCATTCTCCACAGTACAGTATGGTTTATCATCAGAGTCTCAACATCCAAGAAGGGTTAGCAAGGTAAACATCTTACAAATCCTCAAATGGAATTACCAACATCCTTACCATGAGAAGTTTTAAATAATTTTTTTTCAAAATGCAAGAACACAAGTCCACATTCCTTCAACCATGCAAACATAGTCCTACAGTTGCATACAAACATGTGCCCGAGTCACCAAGTTAAATATTAAATCCCAATCATTTGAAAAATATCCCTAATAGTGATTACAAGCTATATTCCATACATTTATTGAGGAAGTATTCCAATTATAAAGCAAAAATCAAAACCTTAACATCAAAAGTTAAGCTTTTAAATAGAGTTATTTACCCCTACAAAACCATATTTACATTACAAAATTCCAACTTCTTGAATTCCACTCTCCCTTCCTTGAGAGAATGACCTCCATAACCACTTCCTTTGAGATTTATTCCTCTCTCTTCATTCTCATATCCCTAACTATTTTCTAATGACAAATCAATAATGACCTTTCATATGCCATCATTCACATATTGAGGCATTTCACAACTTTTCAAACATTTAGTGACTTCCCTACAACTTAGGACCTATTACCGTGTACTTGGACAACTATGTGCTCCCTCACATTCATTAGAACTACCTTGTTACTCTATGAAAGACACATTTCTTCATTCTCAAGTCTTTACAATTTCAAATCTCATTTGGAGGGAAATACACAAAGGAAGAGAATTCAAATTTTAACCCTCATTGCTTGCTTGTAGTGACTCCTCGAGCCTATTAAAGGATTTCAACATGTTCCAACAACTCCAAATCATGAAAAGAAAGAGGATTGGCCACATAATGCTTCTCATTCCATGATGCTCCTGCATCACACCTCATATCTTATGACGTGTGTCATATTGTCCTCCACTTATTATTACACTATTTAATTCTATATATTGATTCCACATACTTCATGTTACTAGGTCATTTATTTACTACTCAATTACTGCATTTTGTTATGCTTGTTTTACTATTATTGGTCATGGACTCCTGTTTGTGGGTCTTTCACATTATTTACTACACATGTTCTTATTCATTGATTGCTCCATAGAATTTCTTTATTAAGTAGTTGCTCTATGCATTGTTTGTTGTATGCTATTGTGTTCTCTATGCACGACATGCTTGATGCCATTATTTTCTCTATATATTGTATGTTATAGTCGATTTTTTGTTCCATGTCATTGTATGCTTTATGTCAACATCTGCTTTATGATGTTATTTTCTTTATACCATTGTATGCTTTATGTCATTGGTTGTTTTATGCAATGTTTTCTCTATGCCATTATATGATCTATGCATCGTATGCTTTATGTTGTTTTATTCTATATATGCAATATGCTCTATGCCATTGTTTTATTGATGCACTTATTTCTCTATGTGTAATTTCGTATATGCATTATTTTATCTATGTCATTGTATGATATGTGTCATTATTTGCTTTATGTCATTGTTTCCTCTATGCCATTATTTTCCTTACACCATTGTATTATATAGATGATATGCTTTATACCATTATTTTTGTATGAAATGTTTGCTTTATGCATTGATTGATCTATATTGGTATCATTTGTTCTCGTTGATTAAAGTTGGTGCATGTCACCCACATTGCTTCTTAGTCTCATTAATTTCTACATCTATTGATTGGAATACTGTTAGAAAATAAGGGATAAAATATGCGGAACAATCCCACACAAAATCGCAATAGTAGAAACTAATATGCAAAAAATATTACAAATTTGAAAAATAAAGGTGTAGAAATTAAAAGAACACAACATAGAGATAGTATTTTATGTGGTTTACCCAAATTGGGCTACGTCCACTAAGAATCACTTGCTCAGATTTTATTACAAGCCACCTCTCTCACAATACAATACCCATATCTATTTGGAGCTGTGCTCGAAAAACTCTCTTGAATTCACACTCGAACTCACACACACTTGCAATGTAACATCCACCCTATCATATGCACAAATGATTATATAGGCAATTACTTAATCAGTTTTACAATACCGTGGGTACCAAAACCATGGGCCAAAACTGTCCCATAAACTTATGGGTCAAAAATCCCACCCATATGAGAATAACATGTTTCCCGAGATATTAGGCACATTTTTCAAGGCCAAAAAAATTCTCAGGGGGTGCGCCCCCAAACCCCTGTTTCTGGGGGCTGCCTGCCCCGAACCCCGGTGAGAAAACTGTGGATAATGTATAGTAATTTTAGTGTACAGTCTTCAACACTTCCACCCATGAAAACATGCTCCACAACATAACAAAATACATTAATTATGACATATTTTTAAAGCCACATTGCTTATGACACATATGACATGGTACCCACTTCTTGATACGTGTTGTTGACACATATTTGTTTGATACACATATTGTATGACACACATTACTAGTTGATGTACATTTGTTTAATATGTACATTTAACAACTACATTGGTCAAGTCTTCATGCCTTTTTAATTGTTGTTGCTTTATGGAGGGAAATTTCATATGATGTATTGCCATGTCATGTCATAGGTCTTGGCGGGGGTCATTGTAATCCTCTCCATTTCCTTCAATAATTTATCAATCCGGGGACTACGTCCAAAGGCTATTTGCAAACGAAACCTAGAGACTATTTTACTAATATTTCTTATATAATGGAAGTAAGAAACATAATTTAATCTACAAGTGCTGAAAATAAAAACTAAACTAATGCATGGAAAAGAAATCTAAATTTTATTTAATCTAAATGTTGAAATTAAACTTACATAATTAAACTAAAAATAAATAAACCCAAACTGTGGATCCAATTACTCTTGCATGTTAACATTTAAACACATACATTAAAATAGATAAAAATTGAAAGAAAACATAGAATAAAAATAAACATAATGAAAAAATAAATTAAAATAGGAAAAAATCATAAATACCATGGTGTCCTCTTCCTTGGGAGGAATGACTACCCCTCCCTTGGAAGAGGACAAAGATCAATCACAAAATATTTGCAATAATTGTTTGGAAACTTAAGCTTGTACTACTTCTCCATAATTATAACAATATTCTAATCTACAATATGAAACTTCTCTCAACCTTGTTTGCTTTATTCAACCATTGAGTGTTACATTTATAAAAAACCATTCATGGTTTACTTAGTCAATCTTTCCAAAAATATAAAGTTACTTTACTATTCTCTTTAACACATGTCCCAGTTGTCAAGAGAAAAAAATGAGATTTTTTTTATCAAAGACTCTAAATGAAACACTATTATTGTTATGCATCCAAACTTATAATGAGAGAAATATGAGAGAACGTCTTATTGAATACTCCCAACAAAATGTAACTAATAATATAAGGGAACAACTTCCTTCATTATCTCTTTACAAATGACTCGTCCCAACCTTTTAGGAAAAAAGACCGGGTCTCTTAACTATTAAACATCTTCAACAACTCATTTCAACCTTTTAGGAGAAATTGTTGTGTCCATAGACTATTCAAAATATCCAACATTTCATCCCAATTTTTTAGGATAAAAAGTTGGGTCTCTTAACTTTTTTTGCCATATTTTCTCTCTTCATGTGTGTGATTTCACGTCCACCACTTTCTGATCAGAACTACATGTTATCTCTGAAATATAACACCCTATGATTTGTCATGAATGAATGCATGATCAATCAATGTTTTTGGGTAATATGGGACTGTCTATCAAGTTTTGGGACTTGCGAATTTGAGACACATCTCTAGAGAAGGCTGGTTCCTCTACCTAATCCTAATGCTAAACTAATCCTACTATTGGAAATGAAACTGTCTAATCTTATTCTAACATCCAAGGGACCAGGGAGGGAGGGAGGTGTATAGAAAAGGGAATTATTAGGCTAAAGATAGGTGATAACACCAAGAAGAGGGTGAAGAAAATTTAACGAGGGAAAAGGGAGAAGGAAAATGGAAAAGGGAGAGGGCAAATAGAATAACATAGACCCAAAACAACATTTACCATTTGTTCTCCATGAGAAACAAAAAAATGAACTTGTAAAGAGAAATACATTCACAAAATACAACAACAAGAATGAAGAGGCAAGGAAATGCAAAAAAAAAGTCAAGGCTGAGAAACACCACAAAAAAAAGATTTTCTTGCTTTCAAAATATGCACAGACCATTACATGTGAAGAAGAAGTCACAAGAACACATTGCCAAGATCAAATGGAGGTTTGCAACTCACAAATGATCTGGAAAAAAATTGATAGAGTTCGTTTACATTTTAGAACATCCTCATTTTCACAAATGAGAGATTTTACATTATATATAAGTTGGGAAAGAGAGGGGATGGAAAATACAGGGAAACTCAGATTTCCCCTTTCAATCACTAACAACATGCATCAAATGTCTCAAAATAAGCATGGGTACCCTTCTAAGGCCACCCCCCCTTGATACTTTGCTTATAGGAGAAGGAATGGTCATCATACCTCACAAAATATGGTGGTTAGATTACATGGGGATGCATCATTAAGTGATGGAATGTGTAGAGGATGGTGAGATCTTTCCAACAGTACCAAGTTTGTGAAATTTTGAGTTACAGGGAAAAAGATATGGCCATTTGAAGTTCAGGGGTTCTTGGGGTCGTAGTTGGTTCCTTGCGTGATGCCACAATCTACATCAATCATTTTGTTTTAGATGCGGGTGTTTCATAAAATCGGGGAACTAAGGGAACACGAGAACTATTCCCGTTTAGCTTGTGGTGCCTGACTTGTCCACTTCTACCACAGGTATTGTGTTTTATGGGGAATCTGACTTCGGGTAGAATGGTGGAGTAGTTCCACTTATTCCATTGATTCCTGAATTTTTCATGTTTTCTGCATATCTCTCTGCCTCTATATGTTCCTCCTTCTGTTTAGTCATATGACTCGGCCATGTGGGGAACCAAAGGCTCGATGGAATTATTCCGTCGGTTCCTGAAAATCCCACACTACCCGCAACATTTTTCCTCCTTCCCCTCATGCAACCAATACACTAAATCAAAGAGCTATCAGCCCCGTGGAACTGTTTCTATTGTGCAAGAAATAGCCGACCCATCTATAATTAAGTCCTGAAACCCCTTATGCGGCCGATGTGGCGATGCAACAAATTCAAAGAACATAGGAATTGCTCTTTCTGTTCCTCTCAGGCTTGATTTAGCCACACCAAATCATATTTTTCCCAATTCTTCTAATTTTTTGGCTAAGTGTTGGGTAATATATCCTTTCAATGGAAGGGGAAAGCCTTAAAACATTGAATTTCTCCATTTTGTAGTTGTCCAAGTTCAAGACGATAATGCTACTTATAAAAAAATGGAGGGTATTTTGGATAACACTAGATTGTCTATTTATGAATATTTAAAACATCCATTCCTATTTTATGCACCTTATTCTAAGATTTCCGGAGCATTTTGAATTTATAATTTTTGATAAGAAATGAAAGAGTTATCACAGTTTTACTAAAACTACATTTTTCCTTATTTAATGAAGTTCACTCCTTGTACATTTTTATTGCTTTGATGAGTATGGAGCTAACTTTGTTTGACCATTCAAAGGTGAAAATAATCTAGAGTTAATATCATATGATATATTTGAATTTGGAATAATCCAAAGTTGAGCTTGAAGTATTGCATATTACTTTTTAAGTTGATCGTTTATGTCGAATTTTTGCTTCAACATTTCATCTTTATCCCTGAATAACTAAAATAACTTGTTTTATAACATATGGTATCTTTTTCCAAAGAAATATTAAGAAACATGAATAATTAAATCGCAACAAATTTCTAAGAAATAAACTAAATATATACTCTACATTTTACTTCAAATAAGTTACTAGTTCTAGTAATTACATTTATGTCCACTTTAATACCAAGCTATAGATTCAAAAAAATGTTATTAAATGAAATGTATTTTAGTCTTAGAAGGTCCCAATGGATCCACCAGGTTTTGAGTTTATATCTACTAAAATATTTCTACACCATTCATTCTCACGCCCTTGGCTATTGATTTCTATGCATTATTTTAAATGTTTATTATGTTTGTCCAAGAAATTATATTTACTACTTGTTTTGTAATGATTGTATCTAATACACAATAGTCATATTTTATACAAGGTTCACATCCTAGATGTTTTGATTATATATTTGTTATAACTAGAACCATTTTCTCTCTTGAGCTAAGTGATACATGGTAACACCCCTCATTTCAAAAGGGGGGGTATATTTTGGGCTCATCTAGAATTTCACAAAGATCACAACACAAGTGTCATATTATAGATTGGGTGATGGAATGTCACACAAGTCATTATTTACACCCTAAAACCAATAAGTGAGGGTTTTATAAGAGCTCTTTCCTTAATATTAATTGGGTAAGAATATTACATGTAGAATATTCTGAATAAACTAATCCACATTAACCATACAATCCAAAATATAACTATTAATACAGTAAACAATAATAAAATAATCAAACAATAACGTAAATGTAATAAGGGATTATTACTTAGCTAATCAAAGAGGTACAAGAGTGATCTAGGTGTACAAACTAGCTAAAAAGGCTAATGAGAACCTAGAAATGCTTCTTTCTTGAAATTGCAAGCAGAAAAGGCTCTTGTACGCGACCATACAATTCCTATTGGGGTGTAGTGTGGTCTTGTCCTTCTTCCTATGGTCTCAAATATATGAATGATAGAGTTATGTAACTTCGGATGCATGTTGGTGGTCTATAATTGAGCTTTTTTATATGTCGCTAAGGTTTACAACTATGTGATAATGACTCATAATGATAAAAAACCTATAATACCTACACTAGTACTTCATCGACAGGATTAGATAAAAACAATAAATCAATGTGTGGGTGGAGTTGAAATGAACATGGTGGTAAACCCCTACTAAACCAATCTATCCATTTTACTACATCCCCTTGTAATCAGGAAAAAAATCCATGCACTTCTCTTAGTGTTGGTGCAATAATGTATTTAAGTCTAAGCCAACCCCTGTCATGCCCTTATGTCTCTTGACATAGTGAGTAATAGGTGTAACCATAGATAGAATAGGGATGTATCCTACGTAAAGTGACAATGTGATGTGCTTTAGAAGCTAAACTAATTCCTTCTATCCGTCAAGACCTTTGGCAATGCTTTGTGTGTCATGTTGTTTCTAGGACACAACTCTTGGACCTTTTGGATGCTTGGTAATGGAGGAAGCTAGAATATTGAACCTAGTTTGAGTGCTTTAGACCTATGTGGTGTCTACTTTAAAGGATGTGCAACTACTTTAAGAATACTTAGGAGAGCCTCGAGTTATTTAGAGATTATTTTTTTAATGGAAGTAACTGAGAATGATATGTGAGTTCTTAAGTGAATTAAACTTGTTTATATAGACTTTTATAGGTTAGGTATAACATTAAGGCCAACCTAAGTTAGATTAATTAACCCATAAAATATATTCAAATTAATAGAAGAGTGATTATAATATGGGGATGAGACCATAGAAGTTGGACTAAACTGTGGTAAGGCTACACATGCTATACAATTTTGTTCATGCAACTAATGACGATAGGGCAAGCTTCCGGGAAAGATGACGAGGAGTAAAGTATTGGTTTATATTAATTCAATTGAGTGGTTTGTATAGATTAACAAGTACTATAAAAGATATACATGTTAATTCAGCTTAGAATTCGAGTGTAAGTCACAATATAGGAATAAAGCCAAACTTGTCATTGTCAAAGAATAATTTACCATATTTAAGCATCTATATTTCCCCCCCTTTAAGCGTGGAATTGGAAATTACATACTTTGAAGAAAAATGTACCTGAGTTTCTTTAAAAACTTTGTATTTGTTCATAAGTTGTCATTCTTGTATTGGTTTTGTCATTTTCAATGGTGAAACTTGCAACATAGAATGTAGTTAATTTATGTAGAAGAAATTAAACTGTAACTAAAATGTATGTAACTTTTAAAACTATTTTTTTCATAGTAATGTAAAGAGAGAGAGAGAGAAAACATGAAATAAATACACATGTTTGCTTTGCCAAGGGAGGAGCTTTCATTTTTTTTGTGCTTGGAGGTTATGATATGCATTAAGTTGCTAAAGGATTGGGGGTGATTAGTCCCCAATTTTTTCTAAGGAGAAGTTAAAGTAGAAGAGGAATTGAGTGCATGTGGCTCAATACTTAGAAGACGTACCATATTAAATTTGTCTTAAAGAACCCCAAAAAGAGGGAAGAGCAGTCTAAAGAGTATCTAGCCTCTCCAATAACTTCCCACATAGAGAGAGATATGAAGGAAGAATAACCTATGAAGTATATAGCCACTTCGATATCTTCCAACCATATGACCCACATCATTAAAGATATATCTGACCCAATTTTGTAATAGCATGAAGTTGAAAGGGAATGTATGATCAATGCTCCCATCATGTGTTATAACACTTAAGTATGATATATGCAAATGTTGAATAATAGAAAAGGAGGAAAAGGCTCATGCCCCCATACCATATATTTACTATTATATTTGAATGATGTAATGAAGGAGGAAAAAATTACTCAAACCCCATGTACTTTGCTATGTGTTTACAGTGTGATTAAATATATGTTGTGGAAGTGCAAACCAATAAAGAGGATGTAAAAGTTTCTAATAAGGAACTATTCTAATCTTTTAATTTCCAATATCAATAATTCATTGTCATAATAATGATTTAATACTTATAACGATTGATAAAATGATAAATGATAAAATACAAAAGAGGAGAAATAAAAATAGTTATACATTTCAAAATAGAGAGGATATGGGAGTGAAAAATAGTGGAACAAGAAGATCAAAGATTAGAAATGCTTCAGTGGAATTTTTGGAACTAAAAATTGAGCAAGGGTAGGATCGTACAACTATTGTATAGTCCATGCTAGAATAGTATGGTCCTAACTAGGATTTGTATGGTCTTAGACCCTTTATTAGTTTGGGTCTAAAATTCTAGTGTGCTTCACTTTCCTAGAAATGACCTTTGTTGTATGTTTCTCTTTCTTGCACAAATTCAGGACAACTTGTAATCACTTTCAACAAAGTGGGAACTCTAGAAACCTACATAACCCTTCATCAAAACATTATTAAACCAAAAGGAGAAAGTATGTGTGTATAGTTAGGCTAGACTACACTTAATGGTTAGACTCCCAACTACTAAATTAATCCAAGTGTTGCAATACATGCCTTCATCGTGGGATCAATCATTATGTAGTTCTCTTAGGTGCTTAACAATGGAGGAAGATAGAATTTTAATCTTGTTGATTCCTTCAAACTTGTAGTGGGGATAACTCTAATTTATGTGCAACTTATTTGGACATATTTAGGAAACCCTTAAGTGATTTTGGAATGATATTTTTAATGATATCTTTTAAAAGTTTCAAGTGAGCTATAAAGTGATAATGACTTGCTTATATAGCATCTAGTAGGTGAAATACTCTAACAAAGCTGACCCTAGGAGATGAAATGACCCAAAAAATATATTCAAATTGGAAATAAAGTCGGAGAACATATAGATCTAGTACCGCACAAGTCGGCCAAGGCTAGACTCCACATCCTAAACCATTTGTATCATCCTAGAAAGGGAGGAGGAAGATTAAAACATGAAGATGTGACAGGAAGCAAAAATGATGTATATTGCTTTAATCAAATGATAGTTCCAAAGTTGACGACATAATAGAGTACAAATATAGGAAAGTCGTGGAACGGTTAGAGGGATAAACTGATTGGATTCCGAATGTGAACATTTGTCATAGGAAGGGAACATAGTCAAACTTGGAATTGTAAAAGATCAAGTTACCAAATTTTAGTGTCTACATTCCCCCTTTAAGTGTGTAATTTAAAATCACATGCTTAAAGGGAAAACATAATTGAGTGTGTACACACACTTTTCCTTCACTTAAAAGTGATTCTCTGATGTGTTGGTATTAGCATGCTACATGATGAAATATTTAACACAAAGTGTAGTTAATGTATATAATAGAAACTGACACGTAACTCTAAATATAAATGGGAACGTGCATGGGGATGGGGGACCAAAAAGAAGCCAAATTTTTGATTTAAAGCAAAACACGAGCACATTTTGGAAAACGTGATCATGTTATGAATTACTAGGATTGTAATTACCAAGCCTAAAATGTGAGCACATTATAACATGCTCGCATATTAACGTGAGAGCGTTATAACGTGCTCGCGTTCCTGTTTGTAATGTTGTATATGTGTTTTTGGGAGGGATATATTTACTAAAATAAATGTTTAAGTATAAGAAATAATAAAGTATAAATATTAATAATAAAATAAATTTAAAGTATAAGAAATAATAAAATATAAAGATTAATAATTGTAAATTTATTTTAGTAAATATAAGAAATTAGGGTAACTCTACACCTTATGGAACTAGTCTCACATCTCCATTAATCACGATTTAGAAGATAGTTTTTCATATTCTAATTTGGTCAGTACTTAGGTATTTTTTAGGATTTCAACATTTATCCTAAAGATTTTAGGGTTTAAATTCTACAATCAATATCTTGTTTGTGAAATAATATAGTCATTGTTTAGTTATGGGCTCTTCTTGATTGGTTATTGACATTTGTAGGAGTTTTAGATGTGTCAAAACTATATTTTATAAACCTTGAAAATCTAAAAGGTAACAATAATTTCTCGAATATATGGACTCATGAAATTCCTTATAACACATAATAAATCAAAACACATATGTAAGTTTTTATGGATTCAAATAATCAAGGTAATGGTCATCATAAGGTATTTGAAGGATTTGAAACATCATGAGGACAATGGGTACAATCAGGAAAATCATGAGGTCTGTGAAGGATATGAAACATCAAAAGCTTCATCGAGATTCAAATCATCAAGGGAATGGTCATTAGGAGCATGATAAGAGAAGCTCACCATGAGTGATGGTGGAAATCATCTCAGGCTCACAAATAATGCATATTTTATGAGAGTGTTTCTAAACACTTAATCAATGCTTGGTAATGAACTCACATCTTACAAGTCAGGGAGGTGGAATTTGCAGTGTTTTAGTACATTGTGGAGGTCAAGAAAATGGAATTCATTCTTGCACAATCCTCCAAGTTTCATTCAGAGATCAATCCTTCTATTACGAGGAGGAAACCTATCTCCATGAGGATAAATTGAGAAAGAGGTTGTCTAGACATCATAAACATGCTTCCACTCAAGTGACATCTCGGGCAGGGAGGTGAATTGTGAGATTAAGAAGAGATCATTATGTTCAAAGGTGAAATGTGAAGCTCAAGGAGTGAATTAATTATCATCATATCCTGACTCTACCTTTGTTTCCAAATCTATTTAAGAAATAAATCAAAATGCTAATCAGGATACTGAGGCATCTATTACCATCATGTGTGAAAGATCAAGAAGTCTCCTATTGTCATGAGATAGATATGAGAAAGAAGTGTGTGATCATCCTAAATATGATTCCATTCAAGGGTTATTTTGAATCCTAGAAGGGTAAGAGGATGATCTTCATATGGAGATGTTGTCATGTGAATTTATTAACCAAAAAATGTAAAACTTAAACCATGAAAACCAAGACACAATGTGAAATCTTACTCCCAAATCTTCTTGAATCCCACTCCGGGCCAGCCAACCTCATATGTCATGATCAAATTTTCCTTTAAGGTATTACTAATGCATTAGGTGAACATGTATAAGTTTTCAAAAATGTTTAACAAGGTCCATTATTCCATTCATTGAAGTGTAGTAAAAGACTAATTCTCCAGCAAGCCTATAAAGACCAATTTTGGCCATTTCAAGCCTATGTGCATCCTCAGGACGGTTATGAAAAGGTATTAAGTATAAAAAATTGGTATGTGAAAAGACTTGAAGGAATTGGAAGTATTTTAGGAAGATTTAGAATTTTTTTGATCATTTAGGGATAGTTTGTTCAACAACGAGTTTTTCGGGTGCAAGGAATGAGCAGTCAAATTGCAAACCTTGAATTCTCTAGCTAATTCTAGAGCTAGGATGGGTAAGAGGATGGTCTTAAAGTTCTAAATCCACATGGATAAAATTGATCAAAAGGGTGTTCTATGCAATGGTACCAGTTTCTTCTCCGTAATGGTGTGACTCAAGAAGACTCGAAAGTTTTATAACCCAATTCTAGGTAGATTAATCCTCTAAGAATCCTTATTAGCTGATATATTAATATTTTATTGTGGAAACCCCACAATATGATTTTAGATAACCTGATAGGGATAAAATTCATATTTCTTATCATACACACCCTTCTTGACTTGTTTACAAATTGAATAAGCTTTACGAGGATTAAATTCAAGTTTCTTCTTTTATAACCCAAATCAGTGGACACTTGATATGCTTCCAACATTAAGCTTTAGGTGAGAAAAACCGCGTGAATTAACAAAACACAGTCAAGGTTGGAATTAAATGCTAGATGTCATAAACTACCACTTTATATTTGTAATGAAATTACTTAGATAGATCTGAATATTAGCAACAATAGAACACCAATATGTAGATAAATGATCACAATATACAAGTATAAGTTATAAGACTAAGGGCATAACAATATTCAATTCCTCCCCTCTCTATAATCATCAATATGTGCATCCTTCCTTTGAGCATCCTGCCTTCAGTTCAACCTTCACCTTGGCTTAGAGGAAATTCCTAGCAAGGTTTTAAAGTTTTTTTAGTGTGAAAGGATGATTACCTAGGGTGATAAATTAATTCAATAATATTCAGTGAAATAGAACTTCTTCCATAGGCCTAAAAATGACCTTTTATAGTTGGTAAACAAACTTTGAGAATTTTCAGGGAAATTATAAAGCATATAGGGTGATTTTGGAGAGAATCGAAGGTGTCTGAAGAAATTTAGGAAAGAAAAAATCATTCAAGATCTATCTGTTCAATGATAGGAATTCAGGGTGTATGGAATGAGAGCTTAAATGGTGAATGTTTTCTTCTTTGGAAAAATTTTGGAGTTCCCTAATGAATTAAGAAGGAAAAAAATATGCATCAAAATGTGTAATAGATAGTCACTTGGACAACGGGTGCAATCAGGAGAATCACGAGGTCTGTGAAGGATCTGAAACATCAATAACCTCATTGAAATTCAAGTCATCAAGAGAATGATCATCATGTACATGATGAGAAAGGATCTCCATGAGTGGTGATTGTAATCATATTGAGCTTACAAATGGTGCATATCTCTTGAGATTATTTCTAAACACTTAATCAATACTTGGCGATGTGCTCACATCTTTTGATTCAAGGAGTGGTTTTCATAGTCCTTCAATGGATTTGGAGTTTAAGAATATGGATCTCACCTTCAAACATTCATTCAAGTATCATTGAGGGAGTAAAGGAAACCTATTTCCATGAGGATAAATCAAGCGAAGATGTGTCTAGATACTATAAGTATGTTTCCACTCATGTGACATCTTGGTCAGGGAAGTGAATTTTGAAGTTAAAAAGGGTGTCATAATGTTCAAAGGTGAAATGGGAAGCTCATGGAGTAAGTTGAGGATAATCATATCTTTACTCTAGAATCATGTTTAAACCTCTTCAAGGAACAAGCCAATATTATCTAGTAAAGCTAATGAGACATTCAGGACCATCATGTGTGAAGGATTAAGACATCATCTATTTTCATGAGAGGCATATAAACAAAGAGGTGTATGAGTATCATGAAGTTGATTCCATCTGAGGAGCATTATGGAGCCAATAGGGTTAAGAGGATGATATTCATATAGAGCACCATGTGTGTAAGAATGATAAATCGTGCAAGTTTCTCTTGATGTCACTCACTTGTTAGTGTTCTTAAACACTCATTTGAGCCTTGTAGTGTGATCACACTTCAAAAGAGGAAGGGCATTGCAATCATCTCATTTCAGTCCAACAGGTGGCCACGTGAAAATAATCTCATTTAGTGATAAATCGTTCCATCTACATGGTGAATACCTATTTCAATAAGTGATAAATAATCATAAAATTGGTTGAGCATCATGCAATACATTTGTGATGACCAAAGTTAATTGTGGAGACCTACAAAAGTAAGAGAGTGATCCTCACTCTTGCCTTGTAATTAGAAAAGAGCATCATATTCCTGTCACAATAAAAATCTCATAACAATGTTTCTAAACACCTAAGTCATCACTCGAGGTTATAGAAACATGATTTCAATTCATGGTAATTCATTTTTTTACCACTTTTTTATGTTAGAAGTTTTTTCACTCAAAAAGACAACTTGGGGTGTTAGGAAGGTGAATTCAACTCACAAAATTTGGCCCTATCCTCATGAGATCCTCGCCCATGGTATAAAATAGTCTATTTATGAAAATACCCATTTTGAGAGGTATTTATTAAACTTTACAAATATTTACCTACCACTATGTGGTGACCATCTTTGTAGAGATTACAAATTTAGGGCCTTTTTTGTCTAGAACGAAAGGGGCAGCTGTATTGTTTTGAAGCCCCTGCACTATTTTGAAATTCTTCATGAAACCTTCAAGTCTTAGATAAAAATGGATATTAACAAAATGTATAGGATTCACATATCTTTATGGTGCTTATTTTTATTCCCCCTAACGCTTTACAAAGATCTTGAAATCACCCAAAGAAGGCAAATTTCACCATTAGAGTGTTTGTTTCCTGCACCTAGAAAACCCGTTGTTGAGCATATTTTTGTTCAACGAGAAAACCTTTCCTAAATCTTCCTAAATTTCCTCCAAAATTTCCAATATTCCCCCACATCACCTCTAGATGATTAATATATTTCTTGAACTGTCATAGAGGGTATTTGATTAGCCAAGAATGGAATTTTTAGGCCTTAGGAGGAAGTTATCTTCCAACAAGTCACACTTAACTCATCAATAATCATATTCAATCATTCTACACATTGAAAAAAACTTAAAACCCTTGTTAAGAATTTCTTCTAATCCATTTTGTGAGTGGGAATGAGGTAGTTTGGCTAGAGGACGGACGCACTAGTGACCGGGAATGGAAAGATTCAACTGTGGGCTTAGCTGTCATGCTCAAAGTTTTAATTTTTCATGGCATAAATTTTGCATGACAACACCCTCTTACTACTTTCACCAAATTCCTTTTTAGCAATGTGTGAAATTATTTCATTGGTGTCTTTTCCATATATGAAATTATTTCAAAGGTTTCTTGGTAGCAACACAAAAGGATATCTGAAAAGCATTTCTCTTAATGTTGATGTAGATTTGATTGCATATGATGTATGTGGCACATGAATCAACCTTCCTACTCCTACACTAGGGTGAGAATGTAACTAATTTACTTAGCATAAATATTGATGAAAGTCCTAAGTTTTTTTCTCCATAGAAAGTAAATGAATGTGTGGAATATTTTTCACATTTTCACATACTCCTAACCTAAATTTTGTTTAGTGTTAAAAAAATATCGATGTGATGCACTCTTTTATCTTCTAAATCTTCAAGTTACGTCTTATTCTTCTAGTAAACAAATGAAGATATTATGGGGTCCTTAGATAGATCATCTTATTTCCCACAACTTACTATTGTTGATCTCTATTATAAGGATCAAAGTATTATATACATGTCAAAATGGGAACCAAGATCACTCCTTTGCATTGTTGATTGTGAGGATCGCTCGAATGGAAGATGCATGCCCTCAACTTGTAAAGTAGGTACTCATCATTAATATGATTCCACCATATTCTTAGACAAAATTAGGGATTCAAATCCATGCTCATGGGAAAATTCATGAGCCTATATATTCGATAAATTGTCGGTACCTTTGAGAGTTGTGTGGTTTGTAAATTCTAATTTTAAGATCGCAGCTAACAATCCTACAAATGTCAATAAACAATTCAAAAGGCCCCAAAACCTAAACACTGAATATATTCTTTCCACAAAATATATATTAGTTGTATAATTTTAAACCCTAAAAGATGTAAGCTGAATGCTGAAATCTTGAAAAATACCTATGTACTTACCATATTAGACTTATGAAAAACTATCTTCTAAATTGTGATTGATGGATCTTGTGAGACTAGTTCCATAAGGTGCAGAGTGACTCTAATTTCTTATATTTACTCAAATAAATTTGAAGTATAAGAAATAGCATAAAATATAAAGATTAGTAAAAATATCCCTCCCATATTCCACATATACCACATATGCAAACATGAACGCCGACACATGATAACATGCTCTCGTTATAATGCCGCTTGCATTATAACACTGAGCTTGTTTCATCTTATTTGGGTTTTAAATTCTCAATCCATAGGCCTGGATTTTCTTTAGATATCCAAACCTAAGGTTTGGACTGTATAATCCGTGAATAAACATGTGTTTTACAAAAAAAACCATCAAAATCTCACGTGTACACCCCCAATATCTCGTGTGTTATAACATAATATTCCAAAAGAAATTATACTACGACATGTCAAGCTTGGTTTTTACCTTGGTGACGATATACTTCTTTCTAAAATCCGATTAGTTTAAGGCTTTCATCCATAATTTCTTTTATTAGTGCCTTCTTTTCTTGCCAAAACCTATGCATACGTTTTGGTGCACAATTTATGATTTTTTCATCCAAATTTCAAAATAAAAAATGCCTCTTCATCTAACTTCCGTTCTACACGATATTAAAAATAATACAAATAAATCAACTTTTTTTTCCTCAAAGTTACGGGGGTATACACACAAATATTTTATTTTCAAGATGTGTGCACTTTGAAAATTAATAAAATATTATATATTCATCCAAAAATAATGAAAAATTAGTGGGACCTTGTACGTGGTATTAGCTAACTTTATACTAAAGGGATTTGAAAAAATAATTTATAGAACTAAAAAAATGTGGGGCCGCACACACAATAGCTTCTTATCTTTTTGACACAAAAATAGGCATACTTTTTCTGCGCGCCACATTTGACCCTCTTAATCTCAATCATTTTCAAATATAAATTAATAGTTTAGAAACTATATTTCGAGCTCTACGGTACTTTTTCTTATGACTTTGTCAAATTTTTAGCATATGCATGCCGAATTATTAGATGACGTTTCAGGTTTCGCTATATTTCAGGAAAAATATATCCACTTTTGACCCCCTTTTGGTTCCCCATTTCCATACACTTACCTGAATAATGAAATTAACTATGTGAAATTAACCTACTATTAAATTTGAGGGATATATAACATAGAACAAATATTATTTTTTGATGCTTAATGTAGAGGGATAAGCTCCCGCTATTTGTTTTATGTTTTTGAAACTTGTAATCCATTTATCATATAGACTAGTGCCTTAAGTACATGCCTCATAAATACTTGAAGAGAGTCCATAAGATCAACCAAAGAGATCATTGATTTAGTTACTTAACTATTTCATGTAAGAGCAAGGTCATCTCATAAATCCTCGAATTATCAATCATATAAAAATAAAACCACTGCACTCCGCGGTCATATCATGAGAGATGGGCATTGAATAGGAGGTACACCTACTCACGATTACACCATTGAGTAATTTCCTTAGTTGACAACCATCTTCCACTAAAGCCATAAATGGTGATTAGGGCATAGAGTTTTTAGAATCTCTATCTCTTTCTCCAATTCTTCATCAAGAATCACTTCTGTAATGTCTAATTGACATCAAACCTTTGACCAAAAAATGGAAATTTCCATGACTCACCTATGCAATGCCCTTAACTCCTAGAGTCATGTACCAGGAGCTATGTATTTTTACCATCATGTCGGCTCTTCCTAAAACCTCCCTACCTGAATGTTGAACATATCATATTTATTTATGCTTTCATATGTTTAGTGGGTCAGCCACCATGATATCTGTGATAGTATATTAAGGTGTATATATAGTGAATGAGTTAGAGTGTATGATATTATCATGATATTGAGCACTTAAGTCTCATTGTGTGGTTTGGAGGTTGTCCCCTTTTTAGAAGTGAAGTACAATTATTATAATTGCCCCATATTGTGATCATTTTCTCTACAATTGAATGCATTATTTGTGTTCTATTATTGAATTCAATTATGTTAAATCTATCTAAGTAATTTCATTACAAGTGGTATCAGAGCTTGAAATCTCAACCATTGCTACATTAAAACCGCTAATTATGATGAATTAACTATATGTCAATAAATCAGTAGTGATTTTTTGTTCATTTTTTTGTGGTGTTGTAAAACCAGTCAAGTAAGATCCTCTCTAAATTTCAAGATTTTTTTACTTGTTTTACAAAATTTATATCAATTTTAGATTTTTTCACAAATTCACTCTATAGGCTACAAATTGTGGAAATTTTCCAAGTTATTTATATTTTTGGAAAGAGGATAACAAATTAGTTTGACTTGGGTTCTTTGACGAATTTTTCATAATTGGAGGAAATTATTCTCAAAATCCCAAACCTTATAATTCAGCATTCATTAAATGTCATTTCCACATGAAACAAAAAGTATTTCCATGATCACATTCGAGTAAAACCCCATATAAGGAGGCGATAGTAGTTGAGGATTGGAAGTCAGAAAGGGTAAATATGCTAACCCCTATGCCAAGATGTACCAATAGTGGATCCTAATGGTTAAGCCAACTTGAGTATGATTTTTATGAAGCCTATAGTTTGTCGATGCACGTAGAAATACATGATTTATCTAAGACACGTCCAATCAACATATGGATGAATAATCCTACAATTCAATTTGAGAATAGATCAAGGTAAATCATCATTGCCTCATGATCAACCAAGTTAGAAAAACTAGCCTAAGGTGGATTGCTAACCAAACCAATCCAAATCCAAATACTCTGCATGCCTGAAACATGATGCCAAAAGTGGAAATACTTGTAAGTTTGATGTGAAAGGTTCCGTTGCTTTAATTGGATTAACCAAATGGATAATTTCAGTCGATCTACATCAAATCCCATCTAAACAAAAAGGTGACCATGGCATCCACTGCCTCTCAAACGCTGACCAATTCATATGGTATCGATGGTTACATGTTCTCAAAGGAAAAAAAGTGGTCTCAATGTCACATGGATAATTTTTACCGAAGAGTTACAATTGCACTATAGTTCTAGTGTGTTAGAGAATTAATTTAGCTAATTAGCACAGTTAAGACAAATATGATCATTCAAGGATTATGTTCATCACTTCCAAAACCTATCCTTGTGGGTGTAAAATATTGTGGAAGAGAATCTGAATGGCCTATTTCTTAGGGGTATTAAGGACCTTCATTAAGCATGACTGTGCTTATAATCAAAGTTAGTCCACTTAATGTTTTTTATTCTATTATCAGATGGAGACATAGTAAGGGAGATGGAAAAAATCCTTTATAATGAAGGGAACACATTCAAACAACCATATTAATGCCTCACGTACATTACTCCCTCAACCTACTATATTAACTCTTCAACAAATTGAAGAGAAACGAGATAAAAGGATTTCTGGTTTTAATTGTGATAGCTTGAATATACTAAAGGACATCAATGTGTGAAAAGTAAGTTTACATTCTACATTGGATAGTCGTTGATGATGAAGTCAAAGATGAAGAAAAAGAAGACAAGGTTATGGATGAACTAGGGTTATAGATATTCCCAACCTATTATTTCTTGTCTTGCATTATTAGGTGTTATCTCCCCACAAACCCTCAAGGTGAGTGGTCATTATAAAGGAACATCAAGTAAGAATGATTAATCAATCTAGAAGCATACATCCCTAATTTTATCAATAATAAGTTGGTTGCACATTTGAAAACTGTTATATTTATTGCAGCCCCTAAATGTTTAGATCATGGTTACAGATGGAGGTACAATTAATTGTTCAGGGAAATTTCATAGTATCAAACTTGACATGGGAGACTACAAGATAGATTCCCCTATATTTTTTATTCCTATGGGTGAAGCAGATATTGTTTTGAGAGTCCAATGGCTAACAACCTTAGGTACAATTGAAATGAACTTCTAGGAATTATTCATGCATTTTTGTTGATAAGACAAAATGTTTGAATCGATAGGGTTGCAAGTGGATAATTTTCTCAATGGATGAACTCTCATCAAATGCAGTGCATCAAAGGGCCTAACTCACAATTGATTATAATGAAAGATACACAATATGTTAGATGCCCTTATGCCACCATATTTGTTATGAGAGGAGAAAAATACTTGTAGCTTATTGTTGAGGATATGATGCATTGGTTCTAGACACTTTAAAAGCAAGATATTTTTTCGTCATAAATCACTCCTGCATTTTGTAGCATTACCACCCACCATATCAACCTTGAAGATCTACCCAAAGGTTAAAATGGTCAAAGAACAAAGTGTACACCAACAGAAGAAGGTAATCCATGAGTATCAAATAAAGGAGAAGATTCACAACAAGGTAACAAAAACTCGGGAGGAGGAAGATTTATTGTACGAACATCTAGATATCATCTCCATTAAGGACTGCACTTATGTGAAACAACATCTAGAATTTGAAAACATTGGGGAAAATGTTGCTTTAAAGGGGAGAGGCATGCTATGCCCTTAAGCTAGGGTATATATCGAGATATGGATAGCCAACATGTGGATAACATAATCTCTTATCATGTCATATAATATTTATTTATGCTTTCATATGCTTAGTGGGCCAGCTTGAGAGATGTGGATAATATATTAGGGTATATAGGAGTTAGAGTGTAGGATATTATCATGATATTGAGCACTTGATTCTTATTTTGTGGTTTAGAGGTTGCCCCCTTGAAGTGGCTAATTTAATATACTTGCATATTGTGATCATTTCTCTATAATTGGATGTTATTTTTGTTTTTTTGTTGTTGATATTTAGATATATCTAAGTAATTTCATTACACCCTATAAGATGCCATGCTATTGAGACTTATTATATAGATTTTAAGAAATCATTGGGAGAAGGAGGCCCGTGCCTAAAAACTATGTCCTTGCAACTTAATATGAAGATTGTAGTGAAGAAGGAATGAAGTACTCATTGCAAAATGTATCATGCTCTAAATTGAGAAATTTATATATGAAATTGTATAGAAATCTTGTAAAAATATGGTAAAAATTTGAGAAAACTAAAATATTATGAGAAAATGCCCCCTTTCCAAGAATTTCCATTACGATCAATATAGTATCACACTCTTGAGTGTATTGTACGATTTAAAACTATTTTTTATTATGCCATAATTCACTATTTGTGATTTTGTCTGAGGGTTTGATCCATATAAAAACTATTCTTATATCTGAAACCTATTTGTAAATGTAGAAAATATCTTGTCGAATGCCCCCTCTTTTGAGGTACATGTGATAAAACATTTGAACACACGACTCAAAATAATATATGTGTACCCATGTGTAAGTAGTTACCAATCTGCACAAAATCACATAAAAGGCTAAACTAGTGGCCACCATTGGGAACTTGTACCTACAAAATGGTTTACACACGGTGGAGATAACGGATCATAGAAAAAGCAACATGAACAACATGAATAAGAATGCATATATTTAGAAATAGAAATAGAAGATAAAAGTTTCAATCATGTCATAATATAGAGTAGTACAAGCATAGAAACAATATATTAACAATCAAGCACACCATAAACTAGAGTAGTAATAGTATAGAAACACCATAGTGAAAATTAAGCATCTCAGAAACAATAGTGTAGAGACAAGTAAGCGATAGGATATAGAATCATAGTCATATGTGGGCATACAACCATAAACACGGGACACCCATGGTGTCACAAAATAGTCGTAGTAAAAGGAATAAAATGTCACACACAAAGAAACAAGTGCATATACACAAGATAGTTGTCAAGCCACAAACATGGGATGACCACTATGTCATAACAATAAAGGAACTCAGGGTGTATAAAACAAACAATCATAAAATTATGATCAAACAAGACAATAGTAAACAAAAATTGTAATCAATCAAGGAAATTTTCCATATAATCAAGTAGTGACACTATTATATGAAACAAGGATAGAAAACAATAATAGTTAAAATAGAGATAACAAGATAGGTTAAAATTGCACAAGACACATGTGTTAGTCCTATTAGCTAAAAAAATAACAATAAGCACTGTGTATATAAAAAAACATGATTATGAAGATGTAAAGTAACATATAATAAAACAAAATCACCTGTATAATGTGGGGGGATTCCCTCAAAGAGTAGTGTAAAGAACCAAGCTAGCTCCTATCATCATTTATCAAGATCAATATACCATGTGAATGTACACATGTGTAAAGATTTAATATGTTGTCTATCAAACCAACATGATAAACAACATGTATAAAGTAATAAACTATCCAAGTAAACCATAAAAAAAATCCTAGTTTTATATTTTTGTACATATTTACGTGTTTTTTGTATTATTTGATTATTTGAAGGTTTTAAAACTATTTTGAAAATAATTATGTATAAGAAAGGGGGTAACACAAGAGCTACATAATAATAGCCCCATAAAAAGGTCCATCACACTTAGAGTGTGAAGGAGGCATAAGCTCTACAAGTGTCAGTAGAGACGAAGGATGCTCATGTATAATTTGTGTAGTATTCATGACATGTGCCATAAAATACATAATGTAGGGAGAATCATGATGATTAGTATATGTAGAAGGTGACTGAATCAAATGCCTAGGAGAAGGTGTCCTACGATAAGCAGAATGTGTTCTAGATGACCAAATAAAATGCCAAGGAGAAGGTGTGCAATGAGATGTAGTATGTTACCAGATAGGAACAATGTTTTACCTAGAGGACCTGTGCATGGATGCGCCAAAGTGGGATGTCTTACGAGGCATAACATGGGAAATAGAAGGCTGATATGCATATATAATTGTGTCAGGTGTTGTAACTATATATGCGTGGCCAAGTTATAGTGATTAGTATCCTCAAATGGAATACCCCTAATTGTAACCATTTGATTATTGTGAATGAACTTAACACATTGATGAAATAGGAAGGGTATAACTATGAAGGTGAAAAGCTAAGAGAAACCTAGACTGATGTCACATGAGTGAAGAAAGGATACCACAAGGAAAATAAAATAAAAGGTAGAAAATCCAACTGCAAGGGGGAGGATAACATGCCCTAGGTGTATCTTAGGATTGTATGTGGGCCAAAATGTGTCTCAATAACATAAACTCTTAAATCATTTGAGGAAACACACGTGTACCGGTATACAAGGGGATAAACTTAAAAGAGCTACAGTGAGCACTAGGGTCACATATCTAGAGGGAAATAATCCCTACACTAGGTCAACCTAGGATTTCTAAGGCATGCGGTCAAGATAGAGGAAGGAACCCTACTGAGATAATGGATAAGAGTACTATGCAAAATGACAAGAGATGGCTAGAGCACTCATCTTGTACCTGTAGGGTGGTCATTGATGCATCAATCTCTCTAGAGAAGTAGTATGTTGAGAGAGAGTCACTACTAGGTGGAGAAAGGGAACACCGTTCCTATACTAGGCTCACTATAGGTAACCTAATAGTGAAAACAACCTTCCAGAAGAAGAGTATCCAATCCAATCCAAGCAAGAAGCAAGATGAACCAAGAGCTCGGAAAGAAGATGTGAAGATGACACAAAAGAGCAGAGCTGATGTCAATCTGAATTGATCTAGCTTCATTTTCTCATGAGTGTCAAATGCTGTGAGGGTATATATAGGATGTCATCACTCGCAGGTGATGGTGTCAGCGAAGGGAAAGAGAGAGATGTTGCAGATCATAGATATGGATGAGAAAAGTGTATAGTGATGAGATGCAAGAAAGAAACTGTGAATTCAATGTGTATGATACCTAGGAGGAAAATGATACATAGTACAAGGAAAACTAAGGCCAAGACCAAATAACGACACTCTGTGTGTGTATTGTCTCTAACCCATAATGGTTATGTGAATAACCATTCCCCATTCTTGGTAGACCCTTGAAGGCACCCGATCTAGAAATAGATGCATCAATGACCCTTATCTACATAAAGGAAATTGTTGATAACATGTATGAAAAATGAAAAGTGAAAAATCTGTATACATATTCCCCAGTCGTTGATCACCACAAGTTGTAATAGCATAATGTGGGGTGGTCAATGAAAAAATATAGTTCGTAACACCGATACTGAAAGTAAGTACTGAAAGAAATGTTGAAAGGACTGGCTTAAATTAAATATACCCACCAATGAATACTTGATAGTATCACTCACCCTACCATGTGTGGGCACAATGCTATAAGAACCCTGGAGAAGAAAAACTAAAAGGAAACACTAGAGGATCGTGAGTAAAATAATACATAAATCACCTAGATAGGGGCACATGGGACAGATGTCATGATATCGTGATGTTGAGATGTTGTGATGATATGGTGTCAAAAAAATAGGTGAAAATTGAAGAATTTTCAAGGTAGTCATATAATTGGTTGAAATAAATGGCATGATATCATGGTTATAATGCAACAAATGATGCGTGTTGCAGATTTCGGGAGTGAAAATGACGGTCATTTGAAGATTACGGTCGATCGCGACTGATTTTAAATAGGAATTGTGAGTTTTATATAGTGATTTTAATTTTATTTTCTTATTACTATTTTTAGAATTAAGAGAACTGAGCTCTGGAACAAAAATTTAGTGTATTTCAACATCATAGATCGTGTACGAGGTGGTGATGGAAGATGACGAGGCAGAGCACTCTGTGGGGCATGACCACAGGTGAGTCATCACATTTAATTTAGTAGACTATGTTTTATTTGGTCTCTTTACTTTTTGGAAGTCATTAATGCGTCAAACTTAGTAAAATTTTCATCATAGCATAGGTTAGGAAAAAATACAAGTGGGTTTGGGAGGGATTCAATTATTAGTTTGTCATTTTGTCTTTTTTTAAAATCAAAATTTTAAAAGTCGCGACCACGATCTGGCTAGATGCCATTGGACCTTTTGGAACATGGGGGTTGATGGCATAGAGAAATATTTTCCAAGGGCCTATGGTGTCTGCTATGGGGCGGATGGCGTAAGAAAGATGATATTATAGGCTACATGTTTGGATTTTTCACTCAAAAATGATTTTTCAGAGTTCCGATGTTTGCTTGTTATCATTTTGAGGATGTAGGTAGAGCGCATGATCCACCTATGGTAGAGCGTAGATGTGTCATGGCTTAGTGGGATGATTTTTGGATTATCACAGGCACAAGTTGCCCAATTTCAGGGTTGGGGATTTGGGGGCGTCATGCAGATGCCTAGGATACCATTGGATATGGTTTTATTACAAATGTTTTTGACCACATGGGAGACCTAGTCCAACACCTTTTGGTGGTGGATATGATAGGAGATGGCATTCACTTTAGAGGACATACACGCGATTCTAGGGTTACCAATTGGAAACACCACATGTATTGTGATATGCCACCTAATATTGTAGAGTGAAGATCATTGGCCATATGGGCTACAAGGAGTAGTGTGTATACAAAACACATGTTGTGCATTCGACTCAATATCTGAAAGGTATTGATGGGGATCATCGTGGAATGTATATTGTTCCACAAGGAAGATGGAGCCATCCCATTGTTTTTGGTTGCAGTGTATAAATATGTAGTCAATCATGGAATATTGTTTAACTGGGGTACCACCATATGGGTGTAACTAGTACAGGATTTATACAGAGTGTGGTGCAGAGGCCACATGTTCATGAGACCTGTCATTTTATTGATATCTTGGATTTATGATAGGTTCCCTATCTACAGGTCGATAGGGACACTGTAGGTAGTAACAGAAGATGCCCTGAGAGTAGTTCATTGGGTGCAGGGGTCGACAACGAGAGCACTTCAAGTGTACCTACCATTAACACAACTGGGTCTAGGGGATGTGATATGGAAGCCCTACATAGGGAATCTAGATATGTATCCCAGTTAGCCCAGGGTGGATTTTTTGGATATCATAATTGAGGTGATTAGACATTATGTTTATTAGGTTGAGACCCACGCAGTGAGCAGGGTCCTAAGATAGTTTGGGCAACTAGCACCGACTATGATACCACCATTGCCACCCTACCAACATCATCATGCTAGGGAGGATGCAAGAGTATAAGTATGACTTTTATCACTTTGACCTCATAGGATATAGAGTGGGTGCACCTGGTCAGAAGCAGCGGAGGCACGATGAGGACGCTCCGGGCCCACCACAGGTCATAATAGTCAATGGTTCGGAGGAGGGATCTAATGGAGTGTTTGCAGATATAGGGTCATAGGCTAGAACAATTCCCAATACCATAGGAGGAGGATCCAGATAGCTAGAACCATGGCTTAGATAACACAAGATGCGATGGCTTGTAGGGAATTTTGGGCATCATTTAGAGTTCTGATGGTCGTGCATCTGAGACAGATGCCTAGACCACAATGACAAGGAGATATGATCATGGTGCCTAGAGATAGGTGGGAATAATATGTAGGAATCAAACCTCGTCGTGATGATGAGGTGGATGAGGTGTTGGGCAGCTGAAGAGATGATGAGACTATTTGGAAAGACCTAGGTAGCTAGGTATGAGTGATAACATGTTAGTTAGATGATTTTGATAAATGTATAAGATATTGTTAGTAATTCGTGGTGGTTTTTGGTTTTGCACAGTGGACAGCAGAGAAGTTACACTCTCTAATTGAGAGTGCCTACCATGAGATCCTGAACTATGTGTTAGATGCCCAGGATATTGTGGTGATGGTGGATCCAGAAGCACTGTTGGTTAGGGATTCAATGAGATAATTTTGTCTAGTGGGCAAGGCATCTAGGAAATTGAGGATATATCGGGATATACAGGTGTAGGTTGCTACTGACAACATAGATGTGATATTGCAGAGTCTATTGAAAGCACATGCAACCTTAGTTTATGAGCATGAAGCTCAACTAGGAGATGCCTAGAGAGTTGTGACAAGGATCATGTTATTAGAAACCCAACTGGTGAGTGCACAGGGAACAACATTTGGAACTCGATCTAGGGCATAATCCCTAGCTTGCACAATGAGAGAAAATAAAATTACCCCATTGGCCCAAAGTATCCAGAGCCCCCCATAAGAGGTGAGGGTGCTTGAGTCATATTGTAGATGGGTCATAGCCATTTTGTATTATTTTTGTTGACGTATAAAACTTGATTTGATATATATATATATATATATATATATAAAATGATTCTTGATGGCATTTGGATATCTGGTGATGTGTATGTGATTATTTATTTATCATTTTCCCAATTTCGACATGTATGTATTTGATAATACCATGGTACTTAGGAATAATGATAATGTAATATATATAGGTAAATCCGACGAGAAGGGGATCGATAAGATGACCCAACTCTAAATTTTGAGCTTGTAAAGTATGAACACAAGATTCCAAAGCATGTGTGTTAGAAGAAGAAGTATATGAGGCACATTGAGTGTAGATATGAGATGTAAGAATAGCAGTGCTCATTAGAATATTCATAACAATGCCACAAATCAGAGGATTACATTTTCACAAGGAAATAGGTATTTTCGATGTAAGGATGGTTGATATATGTATACTAGATGACGAGAGAAGTTTGGGTCAAAAAAGGGACAAATCATTAAATTCTTGGTCACAATAATGTTTAGCAATAAAGAGGATATAGATGTGAGGTTCAATATAATGAGGGTTTGCATAGAGCTAAGCACAAAGAATAGAAACCATTTCAACTCGTTCTTGGTCTACATTGTCATCTTCATTAGAAACATCATCAAAATAATACTCATTAGTGATTTCCAAGATATAAGGGATACTAAAAACATGGGGTGTAGGAGAGGCCACAAGGA
The DNA here is from genome assembly GCA_019776745.2 of Taxus chinensis. Classification (NCBI taxonomy): domain Eukaryota; kingdom Viridiplantae; phylum Streptophyta; class Pinopsida; order Cupressales; family Taxaceae; genus Taxus; species Taxus chinensis. The sequence goes on along the minus strand of CM034146.1, from coordinate 312,346,764 downwards.
TATGTCCCTTATGATTAGGAAGAAAAATCTTAGTGTGTTTAGTTGGGTACTAATCAAGTCGATTTCTTCGCCGAAAGGGCATAGAGAGAAAACATAGACATATTGAATTTTGAGTAATATATTCAATTCAAGATTTGGGTTCACCAAATATTTACACTCTAATTAAATCTATGATATATAAGTGCACAACAATAAAAAGGTTGTAAGAGTTTTTAACAGGGGACTATTTTGATCAATTAACTTCCAACATTAACAATTCACTATTAGAATAATGTTTTAATACTTGTAACGATTTATAGAATGGTGAGTAATCACTTAAATAAACAAGAGGAGAAAGAAATGTAGATGTATATGAAATAACAAAGAGAATATGGGAGTGTAGAATAGTGTAAAAGCTAGATCATAGAATAGAAATTCTTTGTTGCAAGCTCTAGAAATATAAATTGAGCAAGGGTAGGACCATACAATTATTGCATGGTCCATACTAGAACTATATGGTCGTAACCTATAGCTATACAATCTTGAACTCTTTGAAAACACGAGTTTAAAACTTCCTATGTGCTTCACCTTCTCAAAAATGAAATTTTCCATATGTTTCTCTTACTCACACAACTTCAAGATGACCTGTAATTAGCTGCATCAAAGTGGAAACCATAGAAACATGCATAACCATTCATCAAATCATTACCAAACCAAAAGGAAAAAAAATGTGTGTGGGGTGAGGATGGACTACCATTGGCAATCAGAATCCCAATAGCTAAACCAATGTAAGTGTTGCACTACATGGCCTCTTTGTGAGATAAATCCTTATGTAGTTCTCCTAGGTGCTTATGTTAGTGTGAGTAACTAGCCAACCCTTAGGGGTGCCCTCATGATTCTTGACACCAATACAACAGGATAACTATATAGTATAGAATGTAATCAGCATGGTAGTAGTGTGATATGGTTTTCCTCAGCTATGTAACCCGACCCTTTGTTCTTTGAAACCCTTTAACAATGCTTGTAGTGACTTTCCTCTTCTTAATACATGGTCTCTATGAGCGTTGGATGCTTGGAAATGGAGGAAGCTAAACTCTCTGACATGGTTGAGTGATTTAGACCTATATTAGGGACTACTCTAATTGATGTGTAGTTGATTTGGGAAGATTTAGGAATTCCTCAAGTTCTTTTGAAATGATATTTGCAATGGGAACTTGTAAGAGTGAGAGGTGAGTTATAGAATGATAATAACTTGCTTATATTGCCTTTTGTTGGTGGAATATTATAATAAGGTTGGCCCTAGGAAGATGAAAGGAGTTAAAAAAGATATTCAAATTGAAAATATAATCAGAGAACTTAAAGAACTAGGACCTTATATGTAAACCAAGACTAGACACCATATTCTGATCCATTTATACGGTCCTGAACAAAGAAGAGGAAATGTAAAGAAAGAAGTTGTGGCATAAAATACAAAGGTTGTTTACTACTTTAATGAGATTATACTTCTAGAATTGATTATAGAGAAGAGTGTAAAGATAAGAAATTCACATAAGAGTTATAAAGATAAACTATTGGATTCCAAATGTGAGCATTTATCTTAGTAACAAAACATAGTCAAACTTAGTGTTACAAAAGGACAAGTTATAAAAATTATTATTAGTGCTTATATAAATGAGTTTGGCTAGTTAAATTGTTATACCCGTAATATCATAAATGGGTTATTTGTTTCCTTATTTGTAGGATGTATTTTTTCCTACCTCCATGGCTATATAATAACCATTGTAATAATGTAATATAACAGACTATTATTGTGTTTATTTTGTTCAAATCTGTTGTTGTACCATCATTTGGTATCATAACGGTAATGGAATCCTAAGATATTATCAGGGGAAAAGCCAAAATTATTTTTGTTGCCCTGCTGCATGAGAAAATAATCTAAGGATTTTTGTGTGATTAGAATGTCTGAGAAGAGACTAAAATTTGGGATTGAATAGAAGGAAACCATTCAAAACAAGGATCTCCTGTGAAGATAAAAGGACATGGGTATATGTTAAACATGGTGGAGTGCTATATGTTATGCATGGATCAGTTCTGATCTTACTTTCCACACGGTTTGACCATACTTTGTTCTCTAGGTATTTGCTATAACTTGCCTACCCAATCTACATATTGCATTTGTAATGATCTCCACACACAGCTCCCCACACTAGTCTTGAGTATCAACTCTTGCATGGTTTTCCACTGATCCACATTATCTCCAATAGTAATAGTCATCCACGACTCAACTTTCTGCTCATCAATAACAGTCATCCACAGATTCTGAGCAATGATATTATTTCCATTGATTACACTAAATGAGTCTACACAGTTTTTAAGGAGATTTCGTAGCAGAAAATTGGAGGAAATAATGAATTACATCATGCCACTTTGAAAACTCTTCCAATGGGCCAACAAAATTCATTTGGCGCTGTCAGATTCAAGTGTAGATGGTCTTGTAATCTTTCATCTAATGACATCGAGTCTTCATACCATGCGAGTAAAGTGAGTTGATTAACGTTTTATTTCATAAGTTTTAGTGTCAATAAACAATACTTTATCTGTCTTTCTAAGTGTAGGTTTGGTTTGGTTGGGAAAAAGACTCTAGTCATTTAAAAATAAATTTAGAAGCATTTTACATGTATTATAGGTTTATGTCCTTCACTAGTATTTTTGTAATGTTAAGTGTGATTGAATAATAGACCTGTCAATGTGGTTATTGCCTTCTTAGAGTCAAAATTATATGTCAAAAGAGTCTTTTGCGTCAATAATCTGTTTTTGTGTTATTAGTACCATGAATACTTTTAGTTGTTTTGTTAAATGTATAACATTTTAAGTTTGTAAATAAAAAATGTTATTAAGTCTAAAAATTTAAAAGTGTCAAAAGTCTTCAAACAATTTGTCTTGTTAGTAATGTTATTGTGTCATTAGTATAATTAATAGAGTCAAAATATTGTAAAACTAATTTTTTTTTACCTTACGGATGCATTTTCGGTATTACCCGATGTCTAGAAAATAAAATATTTCACATTGAGAGGGGAAAATATAATAAACAATGCGGAAATATTTTACACTTCATATCCAAATCCGGCTGAGTTAGCAACATTAAATTGAAGGACAGAGGCACAGGAGGTTGGAGGTGAATCAACGAACTCTCGTTCGTCGCAAAAAACGGGGCCATATATTAGTTATGGTGACATATTTTTGGTGTGAGTATGTGCTTATCAGTTGTGCAATGTGTTTCTTTTCATTTTTCTGCATTGTGTGGTTTGTTGTGGATGCTGGAAAAATGATTGTATTGGAGAGCAGATGACTGTAGCGATCCTATGACTGTGATGATCCTATGGCTATCTTACTTTGTTAGAAGATGATCAGTCAGTGAATACACTCATTGGCAATGGTGATAATGTGCAACAAGATCCAAGACAACAAGATCCAGTCAGTACTAGTATGCAGTTCGATATGATTTACTTTCCAGTGTTACTGGTTGTGTGAATAGTGGAAATTTCACATTTCAGGGGGAACATGCCACCAATGTTCCATTTCTATTCTATGTAAAAATGACTAAAGTCAAGGGCAGCTTCCAGTGGTACTGGTAGTTTCCTTTGTTGTTCAAGATCAAGTGGCAATGATCAACAACAATGGCTATAATTAAGAACATTATGATTCTTATAGGATGAAATGTGATATCTCTTTCTAGTATGTGTTCTATTTTTTAGTTTTTTTAGTAAGTGAGATGTGATTCCCATATACTTCCTTGATGTACAAGCATAGTGGTGAACAAAAACACCAGAGTAAGTCAATTCATGGATCTTGAAAGTTTTTGTGGGAGATCCATAAAACCACACGAGGTGGAAAAAAGATCGGTTCCTGTCATGTCAAGGTTTGTGGTAAACTTGTTTAAAACCATGGAAAGAGAGATCCTTTCTTTTGATCAAGATCACGAGTCACAATGTAGGACATGTTTCACAGGGGTGATCATACTACATATGAGTGTGTGGATGTTTTTATACCATGTTAGCACTAAGGGGGGAATGTTGGAAAAATTATTATTAGTGCTTATATGAATGTGGGTGTTTGGTTAAATTATTATACTCGTAATATTATAAATGAGTTATTTGTTTCCTTATTTGTAGGAGGTAGTTTTCCTACCTCAATGGTTATATAATAGCCATTGTAATAGTGGATATAACATAATATTACTGTGTTTATTTTGTGTGCATGTATACTTTGCTTAATGTTAAATCAAATCAAGCAAGAACTACCACCTAAAATAGTTCTACAATTTAGCTAAAACAAAGCATAAACACCATCAAGATAGAGAACTAAGCAAGATCTAAACTAACATTATAACTTTGAAAACATGAGATCAAAACTATGCATGCTATTTTAACATCTCTACTCTCCTAGATTACCAACAAGAATGAATGGACCTATTTAGCTCCAATGGCAATCAAAAATTGCTTTGTTTGATCCTTAAAGAATGCAAGAATAGGAAGCTTTAGCTCTTAACAATGGTGACCTCTCAAGAAAACAAAAGGCACGCTCTTAGTCTCTTTGCTATATGCTTTGCATTTTCTCTCTTAAGAATTTTAGGTGTAGGTATAAAGGTAGAGGGAGGGCTCCTTATATAGCCCAATGGATAAAGGAAACACTTCATCCCTTTGCATGTGGGATAAAGGTAAAACATGATTATGAATGGATAAGGTTGGTTTATTAAAGGTAACCTTACTTTAGAAGGGTTTAATTTATAATTAGCAAGTCATGGGAGTTGGGGGGTGTTTTAATTAATCAAAGGTGATTAACTAATAAGTAGATGTAAGCTTATAGAAGCTAATTAGAGGAATATTAGTATGATTTAAGCTATTAGAAGGGGATTAAATCAATTAAATATTGATTTATTGGTTAAATGGAAGGGAAAACTAATTAATTAATAATAATTAATTAGTCTAGGTAGAAGGGGTGATTTATTAATGGAAGGTCGTTAATTAGGGTATTTGTTGGATAGGTAACTTAATTAATTAGCTTAATGTAATTAATTAATGATGATATGAGGGAAAATGAGTGCTTTTGACGATATGTCATCGATTTGCGAGAAAGTGGATAATTAATGCAATTTAAGTATTTAAATTGCTTGGGTGTAATTATGGGTGTTTACATTTGCCCCTCTTTGGGGTGGCGTAAGTGACGCCACTTGAAAGATAGTAGACAGGTGGAATTTTGGAGGGATAGAAGAAAAATTAGTAGGAAGGAGAGATGCCCCCTCAAGTGTCGATAGGGTGATAGAAGAACTCGATCGACGATCGAAAAAGGTGAGAGATATATAGATAGAAGAAAGGTAAGATGAAAGATTATGGGTAAGAGGAAAGTGATGTAGAAGAAATATGGAGGAGGGGAGAGAAGAGCTTAGCCTCTAGTCGCTGTGTATTGGAACAATTTTGATGTCATCATATTGCCATAAGAGCTACGTCATCGGTCCTTATGAAAAATATAAGCATACGACAAAGGTAGAACGACATGAAAAACCATACTGCAAATAATTGTCCATTGTTGAAAACACCAACTCCATGTAACATACAAAATGCAATGCAATACGAGAAAGAAACAAGCTCATATAACAGGGAAAACAAGTACGAACGCACATATCCAACCCAATAATAGTCAAGACAGTTGTACAAATGTTTTGTTATCAGTGCTAAAGAGATCCACAAGTTCGTGATTGACGAGGGTTAAAAATGATACCCCGAGCAAGAATACATGCAAGGGAAATGACAATGGACATGGGTCCATGAAAAGTGTTTGTGTGCAACGAAACAACACTAGGCAACAAAAGTGCCCCATAGTACAAACGAAGTAAGCAACTAGCTTTGTGAATGGTTGTGAATCCGGTGATCCACAAGTCGTATTAATCGGGGAAGATGTGAGAAAAACCAACAGGATATGGAGAAAATACCATGCGCAAGACACAAGTTTCAGCCGTAATAAGCAAGTTACCATTTTTGTAGGGTTTTTTGGAAAAAATTTGCCCTGTTTTTGGATTTTTTGATATATATATATTATTGTTATTTTTTTTGCTTTCTAAACCATGGTGAGCAGTAAAAGAAAGTACAAGAAGAAAGTGAAGGGCCTAGGGGCGACCGAAAGTGCCCTAGGAGGAAGAAAGGAGAAACAAAGGACAAATAATGTCCTTGTTAAGTGGAAAAATTAAGAAAAAATAATTATTTGAAAAATAATTATTTACGAGAGTGTGAAGAAGAATAAAAATCACCAGGGAGCAATAAAATTGCCCTAGGGAGAAGAAAGGGGTATCAGACAACAAAATGCCCGAATACGGTGAAAAATAATCATTTAATAAAAATAATTATTCCACAGCGAACAGAGGAGAAAACGACGATCGAAACGGGTCTCCTGGCCTTCCAAACGGTGAAAAATAGGTTAATATACCCCCCAGGGGGGGAAAAACATTACGAGCAAATCATTTTAACTGACCAGTTTACAAAAAAATTACTGTGAGGCTCTGACAGTCGGGAGAACTATGGTGATCACACGGGACCGTTTGAGGTGTGCGGATGCCGTCTGGGGGTACCACCGGCATGCAGATGACGGCCCTTTTGTGAGTATCAAAAACTTGCTCTTTAATTGTGTCATTAATGCCCTAAAATAGGTCTTTAGGAGTAGAAAAATGCATAAGCGCACCTACACGCAGGCGCATGTGTGGGATAGGGCACGCAAGTGCCATTTTGGGGGTGTAGGTGTCCTTTTGAGGGCGCAAGCGCCAAGTCAATGTGTGCACATGTGCGGACACAAATCACACACACACACGCGCATGCACACAGACGAGCACATGTGCGTGCACACGCACATGCCATGAATGGGGCGAACACATAAAAAGCGTGGTGCATGCATGGAGAAGTTGACGCACACACAAAGAAGCGCACGTGTCCACGCGCATGCACCAATTTGGTGGCACACATGCCAAAAAGGGTGTGCAGGTACCCGAAAGAGGGTGCACGTGCCAAAAAACATACACACGTAAGTGCAGGCACCAGAAACGTGGTGCACATGCCCAAAAGGGCGCGCAGGCGCCCTAGACAGGCAGAAAAAGATAGGAAAATGTCTAAAAACGTGACACTTAGAAGAATTTTTAGGATTTTTGGGTTAACCCTAAAAGATGAGATATATTTTTAGAAGAAATGCTATAAACTAATGATTGGCGTGTTATTTTACAGAGATGACTACTAGTATTACAGATGCGGGAGCGTCACTCCCGGATTGCCGAGTTAGAGGGTAGTATGCACTGGCATGACCACCGAGTGATGGCGATACTACTGGAGGTAGTGGGGATGGGCCCCGTGGCTTCGATGCCATCGATTGTATTAGATCACGACTTCTTGACTGCGCTAGCCAAGTGATGGCATAGCGAGAGTCAGTGTTTCAGACTGCCCACAGTGGAGATGACAGTGACCATAGATGATATCAAATGTTTTTCTCATGTGTTACGTTGATGTATATGGACGGGATGATATGATGATATTGGTGCGGGGGGGATAGATTTTTGATTATGCACAACCCCTCTTACCCCAATTGATGATACAATATGTGATAATTAGCTTAGCAAACATGCATGATGTAAAACTTAGCATTTTTGTTTATATATGATGTATAGATGATGCTAGATGTGATGATAGTGATGGTAATGTGATGTGAATGATAACAAAATAGAGCACATGCAAGAAACATAGCCAAATGCTAACAAAGAACACCAGGAATTAATGCAATACACCATGATTCACCATGTCTTATTAACAAGTAACAAACACAACCAAATTATCAAGAAAGAACATAATGAATTAACACATTACATCATGATTTCTTAAGGTTCACTAGCATGTCGAGACACACCGCAATATGCACAAGCAAGAATGAATCTAATCTAAGCAAGAAAAGATGAAATATGAAAAAGTACACCCAAGCAACAAACAACTCAAAAGCAAGCACACAAAACACTATACAAGCAACAAGCAAAGAAAGGAAACAAGACAATGCAAGTAAATGTTTTTGTAAGATATGTTTTCATGCACCAATTTTCTATTGTTTAGGTTTTTGTGAAACAATTTTCTATTGTTTTTGTGTTTTGTGAAACAATTTCTATTGTTTTTTTGTTTTCTTGAAACAATGTTCTATTGTTTTTGTGTTGTTCTCAAAACAATTTTCTATTGTTTTTGTGTTTTTCTCGAAACAATTTTCTATTGTTTTTGTGTTTTTCTCGAAACAATTTTCTATTGTTTTTGTGTTTTTTAACAGTTTTCCAAAGCTATGTGCAGGTAACCAAGAAAGCATGGATGCCCCTAGCGTTAGGTGGGGAATATACAAGGGCAGAAGCCACGTGCTTATGAACAAGAAGGTGAAGTCGTTGAGTTGCCCCCAGCGTAAGATGGGAAATAACGAAAGACCACGTCCCTTACAGACGAATAGAGGAAGGCAAATTCAGATCAAGGCTAGACATGATGGTGTGTACAAGGAAACTTGAAGGCAAAACTAGGTCCAGGCCAAAGACAACTACCCTTCTAATATAGAATGCTTGTGAACAACGAATCCTCCCGAGGCGCCAAAAATTGGTTTTCACCCAAGGACTTGTCCAAAGTGCCGCAATTACCTGGTTTTCACTAGTGGACGACCTGTTTTCTCTTTTTCTTTTTCTGATTTTTTTGATGTTTTTGTATTTTTTGATTTTTGTGCCATGTTCAAGCATAGTACTTCTTGAGATGCATGGTGTGCATGGTCTCCCGGAGCTCATCACCATTGAGATGAGCCAGTTTGTATGCCCCGGTGCCATACTTGGCAACTATGACATAGGGTCCTAACCAATGTGGTTCGAACTTCCCTTTCTTTTCTCGCTCCGCTCTGGTGTTGAACTAGTTCTCCTTCATAACCAAATCACCAACCTCAAACTGACGAGGGATGATTCTCTTGTTGTAATTTCTGGAGACTCTATGTTGATATACCTTCAGGTGATTAAGGGCGCGAATGTGCCTCTCATCTAGTAGCTCCAACTTAGCCAGTCTTGCCACTCGATAATCTTCATCCTTATCCAGATAGTCTCGAAGAGAGATCCTCAGGGACGGAAGTTCAATCTCTAAGGGGATGATAGATTTTGTCCCGAACACTAAGAAATATGGTGTCACACCTGTAGGGGTGCGAATGGATGTTCAGAAAGCCCAAAGGGCTGGATGGATTTGTAGGTGCCAGTTTCAACCTGTTTTGCTGACCATCTTCTCCATTATCCTGACCAAAGTCTTGTTTGTTGCCTCAGCTTGTCCATTACCCTGAGGGTAATATGGTGTGGACCATTTCAATCTGATTTGGAACCACAGTTTTGTTCTTAAATGACTTCCCATTATCTGTAACAATGGCTGTCGGAATACCATATTGGCAAATAATGTGATTCATGATGAATTTAGAAATCTGTGCTCCTGTGACATAGGTTAAAGGGACGACCTCCACCCATTTTGTAAAATATTTTGTGGATGTGATGATATGTGTATGACCATCAGATGAGGTAGGAGTAAGTTTCCCTATTAAATCGAGTCCCCACTTGGAGAATGGCCATGGGGTAGTGATTGGTTGCAATGGTTGTGACGAAGCATGGATAAAATTTCCATACTTTTGGCAAAGCACAAATTTTCTAACATAATTGCAACAATTAGTTTCCATGGTAGGCCAATAGTAACCTACTCTCAATAGTTTCTTAGCCAAGACCATTCCGTTTGTATGTGCTCCACATACCCCTTTGTGCACTTCTTTGATTTCCTGGATTGACTCCGTCACATCCAGACAACGTAATAGATTCCCATCGTAGCCATGACGATAAAGTGTACCTCCTAAAAGGGTGTAACGAGCTATCTGGTGAATCAGGCTCTACTTTTCAGAATGGGAGATATCGGGAGGGAATGTGTTGTCCTTAAAATAGGTGAAGATGGGTTCATACCACGGGGAATGGGGACCAACAACCTCACAAGCCAGGAAAGATTTTGGCATGTCATACGTGGTCTGGCGTAGATTTTCTATGAAGAATGGAATATCATTGTTCCCTGGCAGAATACGAAGCATAGATCCCACCGTTGCCATGGCATCCGCTGATCTGTTCTGCGCTCTTGGGATTTGCTCAAAGGTGATGCGCACAAAATACTCCTTTAGAGTTTCCACTAACTTTTTGTAAGGTATGAGCTTGTCATCCTTAACTTTATACTCATCATTAACTTGTTTGATGATTAGTTATGAATCACCTATGACCGTAACATGATGAACATTCCTCTTGATGGCCAGCTTCATCCCTGTAATAAGTGCTTCATATTCTGTAATGTTGTTCATGCAAGGGAAGGCCAGGTGGAAAGCCTACGGTATAGGATCACCCGAAGGAGTAATAAGGACCACTCTTGCACCTAAACCATGAAACGTAAAAGATCCATCAAAATGTATCTGCCATATGACAAATTCTTTAATGTAGAGCAAAGATGCTTCTGGCAGATCCAGACTCAAAGGTTCTGTGCTTTGCAAAGTTGCTTCTGCTAGCTGGTCGTCAAGTACTTTTCCTTTTACTGATTTTTGATGGACAAATTCTATATCAAACTCATTGAGTAGAATGATCCAATTAGCCATTCTACCTGTGAGGGCGGGTTTGGACAACAAATACTTGAGTGGGTTAACCTTGGATATGAGCTTGGTCTTAGTATTTACCAGGTAATGGTGAAGTTTTTGAAAGGTAAAAACAATGGCCAAGCAAGCCTTTTCAATCTGAGGATAATTAAGTTCATAGGCGATGAGGGTTCGACTCAGATAGTACACCACTTTCTCTTTATGACTAAGGTCGTATTGGGCAAGAAACACACCAATAGCGTATTGCGTAGCAGAAATATAGAGCAAAAGTGGTTCTCTCGGAGTGGGAGGCATGAGGACATGTGGATTAGCTAGGTACTGTTTAAGCAAAGCAAAGGCTTGTTGTTACTCAGGTCCCTAGATGAAAGCGACGTCATTCTTAAAAAAATGAGTGAATGAGTGACATTTATCTGCAAGCTGGGAGATAAAGTGGTGAATGGCTTGAATTTGGCCCTACAAGCTACGTAGTTGCTTGATATTCTCAGGTGGAGGCATTTCAATGATGGCAGACACTTTAGCAGGGTCTACCTCAATACCTTGTCTTAACACAATGAAGCCCAATAGTTTCCCAGATAGCACATCGAAGACACACTTGTTTGGATTTAGTCAGACTTTATATTCACACAGGCGTTCAAAGATACACCGCAAAATGATAGGATGATCCTCTCTTGTTTTGGACTTTCCCAGGATGTCATCTACATAGTCTTCCATGATGTCATGAATCATATCGTGAAAGATTTCTATCATGGCCAGCTGATAAGTTGCTCCTGCATTCTTAAAGCCAAATGGCATCACATGATAGAAAAAGCTGCCCCAAAGAGTTGTGAAAGTTGTTTTGTGTTGGTCCTCCTCAGCGATCTTAATTTGATTATAACCCGAAAAGCCATCCATGAGTGATAGCATTTCGTACCCTGTGGTTGAGTCAACAATCATGTCAATGTTGGGCAACAAAAAATCATGTTTAGGGCAAGCTTTATTGATGTCCCTAAAATCCGTGCAGATTCAGATACCAATAGGTTTCTTTTGGACAGGAACAATGTTCAATATCCATTCAGAATAATCAATTTGTCTGATGAATCCTGCTGTAAGAAACCTTTCCAACTCTTCTTTAACCAACAAGGCCACTCTTGGGTTCATCTTTCAGAGCTTCTGTTTGATAGGCTTAGCGTCTGCATGCACAACTAGGTTGTGCATGACCAAAGTTGGATCTAAGCCAGGCATGTCTTTGTAAGACCATGCGAACACATCAATAAACTCTCGCAGTAGCATAGTGAACATCTTTTGTTCTCTAGCCGAGAGTGATGCTCCCAATTTTACTATCTTGGGATCTTCTTCGGTACCAATATTGACATCAATGGTTTCTTCAACTAACAATTTTGATAAATCCTCCACACGCGTAGGATCAGGAGGTAGGTTGAGATCTTCATCCAAGGATGTCTCTACGAGATTTTCGTCCTTGGCGTGGTCACTTTGTTTTTCCTATTTTCTTATTTGTTTGTCAGCCAGTGCCTCAAAGAGGTTTTCACTGTGTGACTTGGACTTCAATTTTTGTCGAGGCTTTTCTTTAAAACTTTTGCCCTTGATTTGCGTTAAATCTTGCTAAACACGAAGTTCAGCCTCCTCGCCGAAGTAGGCGCAGGTGTCTAAGTTGATAAAGAAACCTTTCTTGTGATCTCCAATGGGGATTGTATCCCTTATGCCCATAAACTCTACAATAGCCTCGTCATTTTCGAATAAATCTAGTGGCACGTGACATTGTTGGTCCCATTCAACAAGGGAAGGGTAGACAAGGTCAAGGATTGGTTCTATGGGGGTTAAGGTTAGGACAACGTTGTTCATGAAAAGGTTCGTGGAGGTCAGATCCTCATATTGGCTATAATGGGAATCCGTATCGCTGTCTAGATAATCGAAACTATCCTCATGTTTAGAACAAGTCGCATCTTGATCGTTGGGGTGACATCATTCTGCTAGATTTTTCATATTTCGGGGTTCGATAACAGGATGGCTGAGTGTCCTCAGGGACCCAAGTAGTAGGCGGATCAAGCAATTTCTCCTCAGCTAACAAGCCCCCAGGTAGGAATGACCCAATAGTGTGTTCCTCTCTAGGTCTCCTGAAGCGGTAGTTGGGTCAACCTCTAGTCTTGGGTGATAAAGAGAGATCTAACACCAATAACGCTTATTGTACATTATACTCCCCGTAACCATATTCTAGGATTTTCATCTCCCATGAATCAAATGGAGATGTTGAAGTAGACGCCCTATGAGCACAAGAACTAAGAGAATTCGAATCTACTCGGGATTCCATGGCCTCAGACTGAAGAGGGGCAACTATATCTGTAGAGGGACATGCATATGTACCCTTTCGTGCAAAGCTATTCAGAGCTCTACAATGAGCAAAGGGCTCTGAATCTCCTGGTATTGTAACCGTATGTCCCTCATGCTTCAACTTGATGCATTGATGAAATGTTGATGACACAGCTTGCATGACATGAATCCATGGTCGGCCTAGAAGCATATTATATGGAAGTTCCAATTCTAGGACGTGAAACTTTGTTTGGTGACAAGTGGGGCCCACCTACATGGGAAGCGTGATGGTGCCTGCTGACTCTCTTTCCGTGTTGTCATATGCGGTGATAGTGATAATATGGGACTCAAGATATTCCTTTGTATGCCCCAATTGTTTGACCAACTTAAGCGTGCAGATGTTCAACCCAGAACTGTTATCCACAAGCACTCGTTTGATTTTTCTGTGGGTGACAACTACCTCAATGTATAAGGGAAGATTATGTGTAGGATTCTCAGTAGGGACCTCCGTATGGTTGAAAGTGAGATGCTCATTTGGTGCAATGTTTTCCACCGCGGCTTGAAGGTGCGTAGGATCGACTTCTAAAGGCACTCCTGACCCTTAAAGAGTTTGATACAAAATGTCCTTATGCACATTGGATATCTTGAGAAGATCTAAGATCGAAATCTTAGCAGATGTCTTCTCAAGTTCTAAAAGGTTATATTTACTGGTTTGCAGGGTCAACGGAGAGGGTTCTGGAATCACGAGATGGGCACACCTTGTTACCACAGCGCAGTCCTTTCCCTTGATCCAGATGGTATTGACACGGTCAGCAGGGGAGCGAATACATATGATAAGCGAATCGTAATGATTGTTATCTCTTTTGGTATACAAGTAATTCATAGCTTTATAGGTTTAGGATGACTCTCCCCGATCCAGCTTTGTCTTTTCTAACTTATCATGCTTAGGGAATGGTTCCTTATAAATCCTCATTTTCTCGTTAGGTGTTTGCGTTTTTCTAGGGTTATCCGCCTCTATCTCCCCATTGTCAATGAGGTCCTGAATATAGTGGCGAAGCCGTAAACATTTTTCTGTCTTATGACCTTTAACGTGATGCATTTCACAATATTCATGCTCCTTATACCATGAAGGTTTCAGAGCATTGTCATCAAACGGTTGCGTCATAGGATAAGTCATCGTGTGGGCCGCATCCAACTATTTTAGTACGACTGACAACGGTTCATTGAGAGAGGTGAATGTTCTTCGCTTTGGTGGTGGTTGAATTGGACCCTTGGTTAGTTTAAAAGGTTGACCAGTTTGGACCATTTGAACACATTTGGAATCAGTGATTCCGTCTCCCACCAAATTTTTGTTTTTGTTAAAGATCTTCAGCTTTTTCGTGGGTTTGACACTTTGGTTGTCTTTAGATTGGGTTTTGAGGGTTCCTTTGGAAATGAAATCCTTTTCTATCTGAATCCCTTTCTCTATAACCTCCTCAAAAGTATGGACACAATGCATTTGGAGATGGAAGGCTATATCAGGGTTGAGATTGGGAATGAAAATACTGACCAGCTGCTTTTAGGGAAAGCACAAGAGAAGCAACTAGCTATCCCCCTCCATCGTTGGAGGAATCTAGCGAAAGTCTCATTTAGGTGTTTCTTGGCTCCACACAAGTCTACCATGGTGACGTCACTCTCTATGTTATATGCTCAGTGACGCATGAATCTTTCTGCCAATTCTGGCCAGGTGAAAATTGATCCTCGTGGTAAGCGCGTAAACCATTCCAATGCTTGACCTCCAAGACTCTTGGGAAAAAGTCTGATGAGGTAATTATCACTATAAGACACCTCTTGACATGCCATGTAGAAATCTTTAACATGATCCCTTGGGTCTCCCTTTCCTTTGTATTTGTCAAACTTTGGCATATCAAATTTCTTTGAAAAGGGTTGAAGGGTCATTGTCTTATCAAAAGGATAGGGGCATAATTCTTCATATTGATATTTCCTGATGCTCCCTATATTGCTCTCTTGTAAGCTTGCAAGCGTCACTTTCATAGATTGCACTTCCTGTGCGAGCAATTGTTCTTTAGTGGGAGAAGCGGGGATGTAAACACGACGATACCCTATGTCTTCTTCTCCTTATTTTTCCTGATGGAGTTCGTTGATCTTAACCTTAGGCCTCAACTTTTGAATGTTCTTGTTTGTGTCTTTCTGTACATGGGAAGCAATCAAATCTAGTTTCCAGCTTAGGTTACTGATTTTTTGTTGGATTGTGGCTTGGTTTATAGCCTCTTCTTCTAAAGGTTCTTCCTCTTCATACTGTGGAGGTTCTTCCCCTGTCTCATGTTCTATCTTGTTTCTTCATGGCACTTTGATGAGGGGTATTCTATGCCCTACCACTTTATCATTTTCTACATAAGAAGTGGAAGCATGCCCGCCTATTAAAATATCTTCCATATTGATAAGGGGAGGCGTTCTTCCTTAGTAGTGTCATTTGTAGGTAATATTGGTTCATTCTTGGTGGACAATTTGGCCCCTAATTCCATGACCCGTGCCAACACTCTATCTTTGTTTCTAAGGAGAGAATCGTCTAGTAGAGTGGGGTCAAAATCAAAGTCTGCGTGTGGTGATTCTAATTCATTTCCACTATGATAGACCATCTCTTCGGTTTCTTTTTCTACAGAAAATAGTGGTCCTAGGTCATGTCTAATGAAGGGGTTCGACCCTTGTCTGTTAGAGGTTTCCCAAGCTTGCACTTGTTGTTCCTCATATGTCTGTTTCTTTAACCCTAGACGTGTTTTAAAAGCCATGTTTTCATGATAGTTTCACTAGCGTAAGTTGTAAATGTGCGTAAAACTTAATGATCAACCCTAAGTGAAATGTAAGATGTACTTGTTAAGAGTATGAATAAGTCAACAATGTGATAGAGTGATAAATCACCCGTGATACAAGCGTTTGGTATTGAAACCTGCTTAAATGAAGTACCTCCTAGACTACATTTCAAAAAGTAGTTTGCGTCGCAAGATGATCAACAAGATGTTTTCACTTATGCCAAGTTCAAGGAAATGAACAAAATGTAAGTAAATACAAGAAGTCAATGCGATCTCCCAATCAAGATATACGATGAGCGAGCTCAAACTTGATTAAGACCTATATCTCAAAAAGTGCCAATTATAATTTGCAAATGACACAACAATATCACCAAGATATGTTAACCCACTTTGCGAGAAAGTGAAGTATTGATATCAAGGTGTTATTAATATAACACGCACAAATGATAACACCTAGGACTCTTTGAAATCGAGGTAATAATAGAACCAAACTAAAAAGCTCAAAGTATAGCTAGGAATAGTTAAAAATGTGTGCAACATAACCGTACAATATAGGTATTTATGTCGAGTTTACAAGAAACAAGACGTAAATATCGAAATTGTAGTGATACAATACAAACAAGCTAACTCTTCTAAGGAAGTCTGCGGTGATGAACCACACCTAACTACAATGACGACCTTGACATGGGTATCAAGATCACAATGGTTACTAATGACGTAAAAATGCCTCCGCACACTTTAGATGTTTAACTAACCCAGCCGCAAACATGGATGAGCGTAAACGGACATAAAAGTGAGAGAAATAGTCGATTGGTAACACAAAGGTAGTCACCCTCTTTTGATCAACAAAGTGTCAAAATAATGTGAAGGAAGTAAATAAAAAAAGGATGAAAAATGTTGGCTTCACTTCGACAGAGTTTCACCTCGCTCTAAGGCAAGTAAAAACTAGGTGAAAGTAACGTGTCACACGTTTCTCAATGAAAATATGGTTCACAACTCAACACTGTTTTATAATGGTAAAAGTGGGCTCCTGGCCAAAGTATATCTTCCTAGGTGGTTCTCTCACCTTAGGTGCTACAAATATTATCCACGAGTGAGACGATTTACCCAAAAAGTTGTAATGACTAGTTTGGGAGTATCTCGACTTTTCCCCCTTCAAGCACAGTGGGCAATAAATGCGTCCAAATGTGTACTTAAAAGGGTCGCGTAGGGACAACTTGTAACTCTATCTCACAAAGGATTTACTAGTCAGATAGGTAGTACAGAACACTTCCCGTTTTGTCCACAAGGTTCCCTCTTGTATGGACTGTTGGGGTGTGGAGCCTGTTTTTGGTCTTCTTGAATCAGTGTTGAAGTGCTGGAGCTTGAACAATTAAGTTTGGAGACTTCAGGAGCATTCTGCAGTCGTTTACTGTGACGTTGCTGTGCTGTTGCTGTTAACATGTTGTTAACTGGCTGTCAACGTCGGGACTATTTTTCCAGCCATGGGAAGTTGAAAGATCGTGACTTTCAATCTTCTAGGGTAGGCTTTATGGCTTCCTAGAAGGATTGTAATCCTATAAATAGAGGTGTTAGGGTATCTTGAAGATATCTTGAGTGTTCAAGAGGTCTTGAGTCTTAGAGATCAAGAGGGGATCAAGAGTGATTAAGGTTAAGAAATTGGGAGTCAATTGTGGTTTAGATGTGGTTCAACATCTTTGGAATTCTGTTGTGAGTTCATAACTAAGAGAACACTATGAGAGTTGTTTTACTGTTGTTGATAATAAAATTTGAGCAACTTCTTGGTGGACGTAGCCCACATTGGGTGAACCACGCTAAATCTTGTCTTGTCTTCTTTTGTGCATTATTCATTTATGTTGTTATATTTCTACAAGTATAATTCTGCTATATAGTTTCCTACTGTTATGGTTTGAGGAATTGTTTCCGCATATTTGTTCTCTAATTCCTAACAATTGGTATCAGAGCTTTGGTGGTTTTTTTGCTGAAGTTGTAAATCACAGGGAAAGTTTAGCTTGAGTGGGAGCTATGGCAGATGAGGGCATATCGAGGGTTGAGAAGTTCAATGGACAGAACTTTGGTTTATGGAAGATGCAAATGGTGGATTACTTATATCAGAAGGACCTCCATGTTCATTTGCTTGGAAAAGCAAAGAAACCTACAACCATGTCGGATGAGGATTGGGAGTTGCTGGATAGAAAGGTGCTCGGGCAATTCATTTATGCCTTGCATCTTTGGTTGCTTTCAACATATCGTAGGAGAAGACCACAGAAGATCTCATGAGTGCATTGGGGAAGTTATATGAAAAACCCTCTACCTCTAATAAAATATTTTTGATGAAAAAGTTATTTAATATGAAGATGTCTGAGAATGGTTTTGTTGCTGATCATTTGAATGCATTTAATACGGTTGTGAGTATGTTAAACTCAGTAAAAATTGAATTTGATGATGAGGTCAGGGCTTTGCTGATTTTGTGCTCCTTGCCAGATAGCTGGAACAACTTGGTTATGGCTGTAAGTAATTCAGTCTCTAATAACTCAAAGCTGAAGTTTGAGGATATGATAGGTGTGATCCTAAGTGAGGAAATGTGAAGGAAGAGCACCGGAGATTCTTCTACTTTTGGAAATGCTTTGATGATGGAGAGCATAGGGAGACAAAAGAACAAAGGGAAAGGTAACCGTCGAATGATCACGGAAGGTCAAAGTCCAAGAGCAAGTTAGAATGTTGGCACTGTGGGAAGGTTGGTCATGCTAAGAAAGATTACTAGGCTCTTCGGGATAAGAAGAACAAAAAGGAGGAAACTAAAGAGGTAAATTTGGCAGCAGATGATGTTTGTCAAGATGCCTTAATTCTTTCTTTAGATAATATTGTTGAATCTTAGGTGTTAGATTCAGGGGCTTCTTTCCATGCCACCCCACATAAACATTACTTTACTGATTTTGTTCAAGGTGATTTTGGACATGTATATCTTGGTGATGATGAACCATGCAACATAGCAGGGAAAGGTTTTGTTCATGTGAAAATACAGAATGGGAACACATGGCTACTTAAGGACGTCAAGCACGTGCCTAAGTTGAGGTGGAACTTGATATTAGTGGGACAACTAGGTAGTGATGGTTGTACGGTTATTTTTACAACGGATTCTTGGAAGGTTACCAAGGGAGCTCTTGTGGTTGCAAGAGGTAAGAAAAATGGTACTTTGTATTTAACCAGTGGTGATGATTATTACAATTTAGTTGCTGCAGATGGAGATGCAACTTTGTGGCACCAAAGACTTGGTCATATGAGTTAGAAGGGCATGTAGATTATAAAGGACAGGTTGCCTAGATTAAAGGAGTTAGATTTGTACTTCTGTGAAGACTATGTTTATGGGAAACAGAAGCGGGTGAGATTCCTTAAGGTTGGACCTACCAGGAAGGAGGGTAAGTTGGAGTTAGTGCATACAGATGTATGGGGGCCAACTAAGGTAAACTCTATTGGTGGTTCATGTTATTACGTCACTTTCATTGATGATGCAACTAGAAAAGTTTGGGTATATTGCATTAGAAAGAAATCTGATGTGTTTGAAACTTTCAAAAGATGGAAAGCCTTGGTTGTGAATGAAACAATTCTCAAGCTAAAATGTCTCAGGTCGGATAATTTAGGGGAATATTGCAGCAATGAATTTATTGATTACTATTCAGCAAATGGGATCCGCAGGCAAAGAATAGTTCCAAATACTCCACAAGAAAATGGAGTGTCAGAGAGAATGAACATGACAATCATGGAGCGTGCGAGGTGCATGAGGTTACATGTAGGGCTGCCACTCATGTTTTGGGCGGAAGCAGTAAGCACAGTTGTTTATCTGATTAACATAGGACCCTCTATGGCATTGGATGGAGGTATACTTGAGGAGGCTTGGTCTGGTAAGAAAATTGATTACTCATTTCTTAGAGTATTTGGATGTGAGGTATTTGTTCACATTGATAAAGATGATAGGACCAAGTTAGAGGCTAAGTCTGAGAAATGCACCTTTGTTGGATATGGTGAAGATGATTTTGGTTTCTGTGTTTGGAGTCTTAAAGACAAGAAAATATTTCAGTCTAGAGATATTGTCTTTAATGAAAAAGTCATGTATAAAGATTAGTTGCAGGAACAAAAAGAGGAATCAAAGAAAGAATACAAAGTGTTAGAGGACATTGCAGACAACAAGGTGTCTAAGGGGCCGGTTCAGGTACAACATGTTCTGGCACAGCCAGTTCAGGTACCTACTCATCAGAAACCCCAAAATCCTGAGGTGAGAAGGTCTTCTAGGGTAAGAAGGGAACCTGAATGATTTACTCCATCTTTGAATTATTTATTGCTCACTGATAGTGGAGAGCCAGAGTGCTTTGAGGAAGCAGTGCAGGTGGATGCCATGAAGAAGTGGAAGTAGGCCATGGATGAAGAGCATAGATCTCTTATGGAAAACCAAACTTGGGATTTGGTGGAGCTACCCGAGGGCAAGAGAGCATTGCAAAATAAGTGGGTGTATAGAATCAAAGAGGAAGATGGAGGCAGGAAATGATACAAGGCCTGGTTGGTGGTCAAAGTATTTGCATAGAAGAAAGGTATAGACTCTGATGAAATTTTTTCTTCGGTTGTTAAAATGACTTCTATTAGGGCTGTTCTTGGTTTAGCTACAGTAGAAGACCTACACTTAGAATAATTGGATGTGAAGACTACATTCCTTTATGGTGAGTTGGAGGAGGAATTGTATATGCAACAGCCACAGGGTTATGAGGTCAAAGGGAAGGAGAGGTTAGTGTGCAAATTGAAGAAGAGCTTGTATGGTTTGAAACAAGCTCCACAGTAGTGGTACATGAAGTTTGACAATTTTATGCAGGAGCAAGGTTACTCTAGGTGTCACTCAGACCATTGCGTGTACATCAAGAAGTTTCTTGATGGTAGTTATATTATTTTGTGTCTCTATGTAGATGATATGCTTGTTTCAGGGAAGAACATGCAGGAAATAAAGGTACTAAAAAAGAAGCTAGGTGACTCCTTTGCTACGAAAGATTTGGGGGCAGCAAAAAAAATCCTTGGTATGAGAATAACTCAGAACAGGAAGGAGAGGAAGCTGGTATTATCTCAAGAAGAGTACATAAAGAAGGTTTTGGAGAGGTTTAATATGCATGATGCTAAACCGGTTGGTACTCCTTTGGCAGGTCACTTTAAATTATCAAAGGAGCAGAGTCCCAAGACTGAGGAGGATATAATCTAGATGTCCAAGGTACCATACTCATCAGCAGTTGGTAGCTTGATGTATGCTATGGTATGCACTAGGCCTGACATTTCCCATGTAGTGGGAGTAGTGAGCAGGTTTATGAGTGATCCAGGTAGAGAGCACTAGCAGGCAGTAAAGTGGATCCTTCGGTATTTGAGAGGGACCATGGGAGTAGCATTGTGTTTTGGTGGATCAGACACTACATTACGTGGATATGTATATTCGGACATGACAAGAGATTTGGACAGCTTGAGGAGAACGATAGGTTATGTATTTACAGTTGGTGATACATCGGTGAGTTGGATTTCACGGTTACAAAAGGTTGTGGCTTTGTCAACCACAGAGGCTAAGTATGTTGCTGCCACATAGGCAAGCAAGGAGATGATTTGGCTACAATAGTTGCTTGACGAGTTGGGTCATAAGCAGGAAGTTGGGAGACTACACAATGATAGTTAGAGCGCTATTCATTTAGTGAAGAACTCTACTTTCCACTCTAGGACGAAACACATTCAGCTGAGATATCATTTCATCAGGACAGATTTGGAAGAAGATAAGTTGAAGCTGGAAAAGATTCATAGCAGTCAGAATCCTACAGATATGATGACCAAGGCAGTCACAAGTTAGAAGTTAAAGTTGCGTTCAACTTTGATTGGTCTTCATGGTTGATAATTAAGGGTTAAGAACTTTGCTCAGTGGAAACAGTCTCAAAGTGGGAGATTGTTGGGGTGTGGAGCATGTTTTTGGTCTTCTTGAATTAGTGTTGAAGTGTTGGAGCTCGAATGGTTAAGTTTGGAGACTTCAGGAGCATTCTGCAGTCGTTTGCTGTGACGCTGCTGTGCCGTTGCTGTTAACATGATGTTAACTGGCTGTCAACATCGGGAATATTTTTCTAGCCATGGGAAGTTGAAAGATTGTGACTTTTAATCTTTTAGGGTCAGCTTTATGGCTTTTTAGAAGGATTGTAATCCTATAAATAGAGGTGTGAGGGTATCTTGAAGATATCTTGAGTGTTCAAGAGGTCTTGAGTCTTAAAGATCAAGAGGTGATCAAGAGTGATCAAGGTTAAGCAATTGGGAGTCAATTGTGGTTTAGATGTGGTTTAACATATTTAGAATTTTGTTGTGAGTTCATAATTGAGAGAAGGTTGTGAGAGTTGTTTTACTGTTGTTGATAATAAAATCTGAACAAGTTCTTGGTGGACGTAGCGCACATTGGGTGAACCACGTTAAATCTTGTCTTGTCTTCTTTTGTGCATTATTCATTTATGTTGTTATATTTCTGTAAGTATAATTCCACTATATAGATTCCTACTGTTGTGGTTTGAGGAATTATTTCTGCATATTTGTTCTCTAATTCCTAACATGGGCTACTTTGGGGTTCTTGGAACCACCCCCATTGTTGTAGCTTAAGGCATTATGCCAAAGGGGTTATGTTCCAGTTGAGCGGAGAGGGACGTACCCTTTTCCGAAACTTGCAATACAATGTTTTGAATATGTTGTTCTTTTTATCTTGTTTAATTAGGTGTGGTTTGCTTGAACACTTTTTGGCAACCTGTATAACAACTGTATTAGTAGTTTTTTATTTTGTTTTGATTCCTCCTTTCTTTGACAAGCGTTTTTAGGTCCTGCACTCAAGTGTTAGTAGTTCTCCAAGAAAATCACATTATTTAAAAGATGATTAAGAGTTGATTTTGATTCTCAAGATCATCCAAGGATGCAAGAGAAGAGCATACACAAAAAATAATCCAACTAAAAAGTAAAGAAAAACTTTTCAATCAATGAACCATACAAAATTCTTGATAAATGTTCATTCCCCTAAACCAAAAGTGAAAGATGAAGTTTCTAATTTACCAAATGTTATAAAATGAAGACTAAAGTTACTTTTGATTCTCAAGATCTCCCTAAGGTGCAAGAGAAGAGCATACACAAACTTTATCCCAACTATATAGAAATGGAAAACTTCAAATCAAAGGACCATTGAAAAATACTTTGTAAAAGGTTCATTCCCTTAGGCAAAATGAATAATCAAATTTTCAAGTTTAACCCCAATGTTAAAAAGATAGAGATCAAAGTTGTTTTTGATTCTCAAGATCACCAAAAGGTGCAAGAGAAGAGTATGCACACGCTTTGGTCTAAATCGGGTAAGCATGGAAATACAACATTCATCAAAACATTAGACATGTTAGAAAATGACCAATTTTAAAATAATAGAAAAATCTACAATTTCTATAAGTATAAATCCTAAATTTATGTTTTTATTGCATATTTAACTTCAATACCTTTCCAACACAAAAAAAATGGAGTCATTTTGAGTTCGAGAGCAAAAGTTATGGCCTTCGAAAGATGGATTACGCATATGCTCTTATGCTCACGGGTATGCACTTGACATGCACTCAAAAAATGTCAAAAAAACGTCCCTTAATCTGTAAAATGGTCAAATTTTTCCAACCAAGATTCAATTTTGACAACAACCCATGACATTAATATATGCATATAAGACTCAACGTTATCAAACATTAACATACATGCTCAAGAATTTAAAATTTTCAAGAAATTGACAAAACTAGCATGTAAAATGATGAAAAAGTAAGCACTAAAAATGAAAACATTATGAAATCTTGAAATTTTCTCACCAAGATTAAATTTTAACAGCAACCCACCACCTTAATATGTAAATAGAAGACTCAACACTATCAAACACTAACCTACATGCTCAATAATTTTAAATTTTCAAGAAATTGACAAAGCTAGCATGTAGAATGTTGAAAAAGTAAGCTCTAATAATGAAAACATGGAGAAATCTTGAAAATTTCCCATTAATTCCAATTTTGATAGAACTTCACCTCCTTTATACCTATAAGGAAGACTCAACACATGTAAAATCAACAAAACAAGTTAAGAAAAATAAGTTAGATCAACATGTGTAAAAGAGGGTTAGTAACCAAAAATGAAATTTAACTACAAAAAATTGAAATTAAGTGCAAATGACAATGGAGTAAGTCCCACCGGGCATGCCAAATGTGTGCATGTATATTTTTCTTAATGCTAAATCAAATGAAGCAAGAACTACCACCTAAAATAGTTCTATAATTTAGCTAAAACAAAGCATAAACACCATCAAGATAGAGAACTAAGCAAGATCTAAACTAACATTATAACTTTGAAAACACGAGATCAAAACTATGCATGCTATTTTAACATCTCTACTCTCCTAGATTACCAACAAGAATGAATGGACCTATTTAGCTCCAATGGCAATCAAAAATTATTTTGTTTGATCCTTAAAGAATGCAAGAATAAGAAGCTTTAGCTCTTAACAATAGTGACCTCTCAAGAAAACAAAAGGCAAGCTCTTAGTCTCTTTGCTATATGCTTTGCATTTGCTCTCTTAAGAAGTTTAGGTGTAGGTATAAAGGTAGAAGGAGGGCTCCTTATATAGCCCAATGGATAAAGGAAACACTTCATCCCTTTGTATGTGGGATAAATGTAAAACACAATTATGAATGGATAAGGTTGGTTTATTAAAGGTAACCTTACTATAGAAGGGTTTAATTTATAATTAGCAAGTCATGGGAGTTGGGGGGTGTTTTAATTAATCAAAGGTGATTAACTAATAGGTAGATGTAAGCTTATAGAAGCTAATTAGAGGAATATTAGTACGATTTAGGCTATTAGAAGGGGATTAAATCAATTAAATATTGATTTATTGGTAAAATGGAAGGGAAAGCTAATTAATTAGTCTAGGTAGAATGAGTGATTTATTAACGGAAGGTCGTTAATTAGGGTATTTGTTGGATATGTAACTTAATTAATCAGCTTAGTGTAATTAATTAATGATGATATGAGGGAAAATGAGCACTTTTGACAATATGTCATCGATTTGCAAGAAAGTGGATACTTAACGCAATTTAAGTATTTAAACTACTTGGGTGTAATTATGGGTGTCTACATATTTTGTTCAACTCCACTATTGTACCATCACAAGTTACCAAATTTTAGCATCTACACTCTGAACTATGTCATCTGAATCTGAATATGTACTAGAAATCTATAAATTTCAGTAAAAATATGTGAATGGTGAAATTTTCTACAAATTTTCCCTGAAATGAAAATGTCTAATATGGTCCATAGCATACTATGATTTCATCCTTAGTATATGGTTATGTACTAATGTCAATAATGTTCTTATTTTGTTTTCATAAATGTTTTCGAAGATTTGTACCTTGTATAACTTTGTATCTGAATATTAAATCATACTTGTGTCATATGTATATGTATAATATACCCAATGAATGCCCCCTCTTTTGAGGTGCGTGAGATATATTAATAAAGTCCACAACTCAAAAAGAAATGATGTGTACCCATATTGGATAAGTTTGATAGTCTATATTGGATCATTTAGAAGGTTATCATGGTGGCCACTATCAGGATCATTTTCTTTCAACGAGTGTACACATGGTAGAGATCATGGCACACAAAGACAACAACAAGTAAAAATCACACAAGTTATATCATACAATATTTAATAGATTCAAATGTGAGCAAGTATACCATTAATTTAACAAACAGGTACATGAGAAATATCACATATGTTAGTCATACAAAATGTGGGAGATACCAAAAAAATGGAACACAAAGGTGTCACACACATAAGAATACACAAGAGGTTATAAAATCCATAAGCAAGGGACACACAAGTGTCACCAACAAACACAAAACGCCATAGGTTGTATACATAGATGCAAGTAATCAAGCAAGTGAAAAAAATAACAAATAGTAGCCACTAGGCACATAAGTAAAGGAGAATTTATCATTGCATAAGACACATGTTAGTCCTATAAGTGTAAAACTAGCAATCGCACACAAGCAGTGAAATAAGAATGTTAAAAGGGAATGGATGGAGTAATGAAGAGAGGAGGAGATTTGAAGGGTTGAATTTGAAGGAAATAAAGTTGTTATTAGAAATTGATAAAGGACAACGTGGAACAGGGGGACAGATGGATGGAACCAAAAAATGAGATAACGTAGTATTCATGAAAATGAAATACACAGTGAAGGATGTGTATAGATGTTGCATGAATGTAAAAAATATGCCAAAGAGAAAAGGCAGGAAGACATATATAGATTTCAGGACAATGAAAATGCAGAATGGTGTTAGAGGGGAGGGAAACATGGTTTTAAAAGTGCAGGGAAGAGGTGAGAAGAAATAGTCAAGATTATTCTTTTTTTGGTAGTTGTAAAATAGGTCCACGAGCCATTTTTTAGTATCTCTTGAATGAGAAAAGATGTGAAATCCATAGATATTCAAGGGAGGACAATTTAGAGATAGTAGCGAAGGTAAGACCTTGTCTTTTGTGTCACCAATTGCAATAGTGGTCTTGTGCATAGTGAGACCTTGAGATATTTGTTTGCGATTCCCTCTTGAAATCAACAGAAGAGGAACATGCAAGGAGCTCTCTAGGTCCCAATATGGCCTGATATATCTATCAAATCTAATGATGAAAAAAAGAGGAAGCTCAGGTGGTGTCATGCAATATTCATAAATAATGTCAATGATTGTGCCTATTGAACCATTTACAAGGACAACCTCAACCCACAAATTATTCAGGAGCATAGCTTTTTGTTTTTTTGTAGAGAATAACATGGTGTTTCAATTAATCATCATCAAGCTCCCCCAATTTAACACATTTAGTGGTTTATGCAATGGAGCAAACCACGGTAAGGTTTAAAGATTTGAACATATTGAGGTTGTGTAGGTCGGCAGAGTCATTCTTAGCAAACAATTGTTGATAAGTGTTGAATATTTTAATTTCTTGCTTGAAGATGTAGGAATTAGTGCGCAACATAAAGATCTCGTAGTCATAGGAGTGAGGACACGCATTATGGATGTTGAGAAGTAGACAATGGAAGGAAACCTATGCATCTAAGGAACCCTACTGTGGGGAAAACTATTTCCAAATAGACGATTGTATGGAATCACCTTCAAAGGATGTTGCTATAATAATGGCTTGCATACAATGAAATGTCCATGATAGGTGGAAAATGGCCCAGGTCACCAATGAGGATGATATATCTCCCGCCAAATTATGATGATTTTAAATGGGTAAAATCTTCTCAGATTTGATAGTTAACATGGATGAGTTATTTGGGTCTAATGAAACTCCTTTCATCAATAAGAATTTACTCATCATGTTTGAGGGAGTCTTGAAAATATTCCAAATCTTTCCCATCTAGGGGCATTATTTCTTTTATAGGTATGTGGAGGCAAGCATATATTGTGGATGTTGAAATGTTGAATGTCGCTACACCAGTAGGTGTGAGTAAAATCAGAGGTGAATTATTTCTAGATCATGCTAATGCGATTACTAACTTGATAATATTAATGTGATATGATGGATTGCCATGTCATAGTTGTGCCTTAAATTATAAATTTTAAGGGAGGTAGGTGGGATTTATTAGAGAAACGATGGAGTATGGTATTGAAAGTCATATTTTTCTCTAACAAAGGAAAAATGATTGTTGTGGAGGATATGTGAATGTGAGAAAAATTGTTTAGAGAATTATTCACCTCTATAACACATGGGCCAAGCTCCTATAAAGAAAAGAAACATAATTTTTTGTCCAATTGTGCTTTATGTCAAACTCTTTGCGGCCCAACATATCTAGGTTGTCAAGAGGTATGATTTTTATAGGATGGAGTTATGCAAGAAGTTTCCAATCATCAAAATGAGCACGAGGATTGATGCTATCATTCTCAAAGTTAGACTCATTAGTTGAAGATTGTTCTTGGGCCTTGTTGGATCAAAAAACATGCTAGATTTGGTAATTATTATTTTAATAGACTCTAATTGGAAATATTTTTTTCAAGGGTAGCGCCAATATCAAAAGAAATTATCCAAGAAGGATTGTATAAAAATAGTTCACTCCAACAAAAGAGTTCAAAAGATGTTGATCTTACGTGGGGACTTGAAAAATCTTGACAAGACACAAATCATTATTGGAGAGAGACGAAGCTTACAATTATACTCGTTATGATATTTTATGTAAGTCCAATCTCGATCTGATTGAATAAGAGATAGTTTCTCCATATTTTTAGGTTTTTCCTTGTATGAGTTAAGGAAGAAAATTGCTTCTTGTATTTGTGACTTTGATTCAGCAATACACCTCAAAAAATTATTTCCAGCATTCAATGAGACAAATTTGCGGCTACACATAACAATCATTTTAACTTATATAACATGTTGAAAGTGTCTTTTGCACTAATGTCATGCTCAACGGGGCATTGTACCAACATTAGAGGAGGTTTTGTTTTTTTCGCAACACACATATATTCTGAGCACTTAGTGTAGCGTTGAACACGATTAAGTAATTCCTCCATGCCTGTGAGTGGAGAATAAAAAATATCTCTGATGTGCCCAATAGGCACGAATCATCTTGAATTGATATATGTATAAACTCTTATCAATTGCAAGTGTTTTGTGGGTTCCAAGAAGTAATATATCTAACATAAGATTTTCTAGCAGTCTTTATAGATGCAAGGTCTCTCCAATCTAGCGTGTCAATGTTGGGTGCATTGTCAAGCCATAAGAAACCATGTAGATTTTGGGAGCCTCTATGATGTCATTCATACCTGAAAAACTGAAGGTAACTAACTAAAATCTTGAAAGTTCAAATTAAATTTCAAAAGGAGGGGATTGTATCACATGTACCGATAATCTCGTGCCCCAAGGTATTTTTCCAAAAATTCTTCACGAAATATTGTGAATATTTAGTGCAAGTACACTCAAACATAGTGAGGGTTGGAAATAATGATATGAGTCCTCTTTTATTGAGTAGCAAACGCATCGAGGGGAAGATGACCAAACATAACGATGTGGATGTATGACCATTTTGTGTCCGCAACACCTAGAGTGAAGAATAAAGTGGGTGCACCTAATTGTTTAATCATGTCTGAAGCTTCACTTCTCTTTTCCTAAAATGAGCATGTCACTCAAAGTTTTATCCTGAAATGAATCAAACTATATGCGTAAACTCTACATTTAGGTTTCCTTATGTCACCAAGTGCATTCACATTCCAATACCCAATACAAATGATTGTTATTCATTTTATAAATCTAATAATAAACTAGTTCAGGAGATATCTACGTAACACCAAATAGGAAACAATTTCCACACATTAGAAATACAAGATGGAAAAGATTAAAAAACTAAATGTTGAAACTGCATTAAGGTTAGGCATTGCCTTTTTCTTTTTGCCATTACTTTTTGGGTCCGTGCACAGATATGGCAAAATAAATATTGAGTAAGATGTGTTAACTTAATAAAAAATAGTATCGAGCCTAAAAATAATGATGTATTGTATTTGTTTCAAGCCATATGGAGGGTCAATAAGTTATTGACAATAACTTTAATAAATTGTCTAAAAGTTCTAGAGCGCCGAAAATTCACCCTTACACAATTGAAAGAAACATTTTTTTTGAGAAAATAACATAAAAATGGGCTTTGCTATTTACTTTATTTTATTTTTATGGTGTCAAGGTTTTCAATTGGATGACATTTAATTTTTTAGATAAGATGAAGACATGACTTAGTCGTCCCCATCGCTAGATCATCTTAATCTTATTATAATAAACTTATATATAATATTATTTTAATAGCCACTTAACTATATGAATGAACTTAAGAAATAAAAAACATCCAGTATTCAACCCCAAAAATTAAAATATATATTAGAACACCACCTAAAAATTCTAAAAAATCCTTTTATATATTGAATTCCCAAGATTTTAATCATTAACCCTTTATTTGCAAGGATATTCTATTCCCCATTGTAATTGACTAAAGATATACTTCAGCTAAGGGATACGACTTTACATATTTAGCTTAAAAAACATAATTTACCACTTCAAAATAAATGAAAGGATACTAAAAAATAATAGTTTCCCTTGTGGCGTTTTGTGTTTGCCCTTTGGGTGTATCGTGTTTGTCCTCGTGGATTTTTTTTGGGAGCACGAGTTGTCTGGTCACCTCTGCTTTTGTAACTCTCTTATATTATTAATATACTGGGTAGTTCCAATAGTAAAATAATGGAAGATATTCATCATTTATGATATCTCACATATCTAATCTCATATCTTACGACAACACGTCAAATCAATATTTATAAGCATCGAAAACAATAAAAAGGAGAAAAAATAGAGGTGGAGTAATGTTATGTTTCACTCAAAGAAACCAAATTTAAAGGTATGAACCAAACTTTATGAGAAAATTCAATAATATAGATACATTGTGTAGATTCATTGTTTGAGAGGTGATATCTAACATCTAATTACATTACAAAAAGTTAACAGATCTTAGATTGAAGGTCAATGATATGTTTCCTTCAAACAAAACAAATTTAAATGTGGTAACAAATTAAATACTACCACATTTCCAAATCTTTGTGCTTATCATAGGGAGCATAAAGGCTTTCGTTGACCTCAATTAAATTTTATTAAATCAAATTTTTATAAAAAAACCAAATATTTTTTTTAGTTAAAAAATGTTTGATATTGCTTGCGAAACAAAAACATAAAATTATTTTAGAATTCCTTACAAATAAAATACTTGATACTCTCAAGTTTAAACAAAATAAAAATAACTCTTCGGTGAAAGAACCTAATACAGAGAAATACTTGGAATTTCAAATATGAAAAAGAACCAAATTGAAGAGGCTCCAAGTGACCAAGTTGTTCTAAGAATTTTGACATAAAATCTACTTGCAATTAGATTGAAATATAACAACTACATTTAGGTCGATAATTATACTATGCACTTGGGATATATCTGATTGTTCAACTGAAATTAGCTTGAACATGAGTTGAAAAATAACAATTCCATAAAAATTGTAATAATAAGAAATATTTAAAATCCCATGTCATGATTATTGATATTAATTTTGATTATCACTTAAATCTAAGTGTTAAACTATTATAGGTATTACTCATGTTCATATAGTCCCCACCCCAATTTTTCTTAATTCTAATCAGTAAATAATGTTATGTTACTATTAATAAAAAACATTGATTGCTGATCATGGAGCGCTATTATTCTGGATGGAGACTTAACACAGACACAAACACAAACCCCTTCGATAAAATGTGTTATAGAATGTTAAAATAAACATATCAAATTGGTATCCATTTGATCCAAACAACTTCATTCCCACAAACAAAATGGCTACCACTAGCACCGCCCATCGGTTAATGGAATCCGCCCAATGAATTTTACAACTGTAAGGCACCTGTGGCCAATAGAGTAGAAAGTAAATTGTTTCGTGGTGCAACACACACACACACTTGTCACTACCATAATATTTTAGCTTATGGCACATGAAGAAGGAAAATAAATATCTACCATAAGGATATTTTAATGATGCAGATAAATATACAAGTTGGCTCTTATCCCTATCTGAGTCATAATGACAGTATCGGACTTGATCCGCCACTACCACCACTTGTAGTTTTTCCTTGTTCACATGTGGGTTAAAGAAGTTTAAAAGCAGGTAGATGCAAAGAAAGAAAATTTGAGTATGAAACCTTATCTTTTGTTGCAAGTTGAAGAAAACCGTTGTTGATTGAATAATGTTATGGTCGCCTCTCGAGGACATATTTCATCATCTCACCCATAACCTCTTAAGTGTACCATTTATTGTTATCCAAGTGCTTTATTCAACCAAAGCGTGACATAAATCCTCGTGCGTTAAAAATCTATCCCTCTTGCACATCATATTAAAAGCCATTCTCATCTTTTAACAAAAGAAGAAAACCCCAAAAAAATGTTAACATACCAAAACCCTTACAAAGTCCAAATCCACTTGGAAACAGTCATGTCATTTCCTTACCTAGAGAAAAGGATACCATTATTGCAATGATGTTTTTTGGTTCCATGGTTCTTAGAATGAGGCTTTTTGTTCCACTTCTTCTCATTGTGCTTGTGGTAAACGTGCTTCCTGATGCCATGAGGTTGCTTAGTACCTACAATAGCTTATGGTTAGGGCTAGCTTGGAATGGTAGCAACAACCACATGTAATCTCCTTTACTTGACCAAATGACCATCACAACACTACCCATTCCGACAAAAACTATGCCATCTTTTCTGAAAGGGAGGAACACTGTAAATCCATAATCCCCCTATGCCACCATAGCTTTCCTCGGCATGACAACCATACCATTGATAATGAGAACTTCCTCACAGGTCTTTAACACAATGCTCTGGTTAAACAATCAGGTGAATGTGCCATGCTAGGACAACACCAAAGCCACAATAAACTTCACCGCATTGGGCACTGACAATGGTAACTCTATTATTCTCGACGTTGAAGGAAGGGTGCAGTAAAGACTGACAAGAAAATGGAAGTGTGCAACAAAAGGCCAATAAAAAAACATAACCCTACCTTTCATGGGAAAAAATCAAATACACAATCCTTGCAAGCCTTTTATGTGTCATCAAAGCTCTATGCGCGCCATTTTCAAACAAAATTAAATTGTCATGGGGTGATTTTCCATCCATTACATGAATAGTCAAATTTGTGTCATCATCAAGCGACATAATACAACTCTTCTTCTCAGCGTAATAAACACGCTCTGCTTGGTATCAAACAAAATTAAATCGTCCTCCATGGTATTCAAATACACAATGAGAGAAAAGTTTGTACGCCATTGACAACTACTCAAAAACAAATGATAAGGGTTTGAAACAAAATAAACTAGCAAAAACATCCATAGGTGCTTGTGAGAGGCCGATAGGCATATAGAATGAAGCGCGTGTGAGCGTGTATGTTGATTAAGCTTATATTATAAATTGCATTAATGCATATTCTATGAACTTGGAAAACATTGAATAAATAAAATGTTATATAGACAAATGTGGTTTTAGTGTGATACAAATCTTAATCTTGGAAATAAATGGTTAGAAATAGGAAATGCAAAATAGGTAGGAAAAAATAGCTTTCATTAAGTAAATTTAATTATGTACTCTTGATAACTTTTGGTAGCTAAGTATAAGTCTTGTAAATTTACAATCAGAATCAAATGAACATTGATGTATTCATGCTTCTCTCAAATTACACATAGATTGATGTAAAAGACAATCTAATTTATAATGATTAACTCAATAATCACTTTTATCTATGGATCATGTGGATATTATTATTTATTGGGCATGAGTTAGGTCAGATATGATATTTGAAAAGTTGAAATTGTGCTTTCACTATATGGTTGTGTTATTGTTAGTGTTTGAGTTATTAGATTTACCATAATTTATTGTCTAGTTTTTATGCCACTTTTTTCTAACACTTGGCATCCTTAGCTACTTTACTCCATGCTTTGGGTTAGACATTCATGTGTAAGTATGAGTGGAATTGTCCACGAAGATAAATTCATGTACTTCAAAGTTCAATAAGGTATGTATAGTATCCTATTTTTGTAGAGTCGCAAAATGTTTGAAAGTAAGCCAACAAGCTTTCATGACACACACACACACAATTTTTTGTTCAGTAAGCACATGACTCAATTATTTTAATTTACACATCATAAGATATGTTGTAGACCTTGAACTCGAATTAAAAGATTGTTAGTTGTGTGAAATGATCGAATGTAGATACCATTGTAAATGTCACAACATATGCCAAATGACTTAATGTAGATACCATTGTAAGGTACATATATTCTAACCTAATGATACAAAATATAAAAAATATTGTACAATGGGTCATTTATATCTACCTGAACCAGTGGAAATTTTAATTTTGATGGAAGGATTGCAAAATTGGGTTGGTGATTATATATCCTTCTGCGTGGTTTCTACTCCTATTCTTGAACGTTTGATTTGTGTATATCTATTGTGTGTGCTCTTTTGGATCTTCCTCCTAGTGATTGACACATAACTTGTGATTTTAGCTATTTTCGGAAGCATTGTGTAAATTATTTTTGTATCTTGTCATTCCACCTTTTTCCAGACTTTTTTGAATTGCTTCTGGAAATCATGATCGTTCTTGTGTGTGCCTTTTAGAATTTTTGGTCTTTTTACTAAATTAGAGGTACATGTTCTAGGTTGTGGTTTTGCGTTCACCTACCACAAACATTCATGGATGACAATATTATAAATAAATAATTATTTTTCTACATGTAAATACATTATCACAAATTAATGAATCAATCCATAATATCTACTATTATTTCGCTGAGTTCAAATCTTGATTTAATAAAGTATATATAAATTATAATTCGCCGGAGGCATTTACTTTGAAGAAGGCATTGCTGGAAAGTGTCAAATTCCAACGATTAACTTTACAGGTTGCCTGATTTTAGATATTTTTTTACAATCTAAGATATTTTTCTACAATCTTAGATATTTTTACTATCCTAGATGTTTACAATCCTCAATTCATTTCAAATCTCTTAACCCTGCTATAAATTTGATATTTACAGTCCTGGTGGTTAAACAGATCCAATGGCCATAATGCCATTTATATACCTGAATCCTGCATTAAGCCCATTGAGCCAATCTTGTTTGTAACAGGGCAACCTTCCTCTGATGTCTTTTGTGATTCCCCAGAAAGGAGATGCAGTTAATTTCTCCATTGTCGCTCAATTAAATGAATAAAAAACACCGAGCAGGCCAGGTCTCTTAAATCAATTAGGAGTGCACTAAATTGTAAGTCGCAGATGTCAAGGTTCAATGGAGAATATGAATTGGGTGTCTTGGAAATCAACAGGGACATTAATTGGGTGTGCAGAGATATTAATTGGGTGTCTTCAAATTCAGTAAAATATGAATTGGGTATGTTAAATTTCCAACTATTTAGGTGTTTAGAAAGAGAGTTTGTTCAGTATGAAAGGATTCTAGAGGCCTTCACATGACAGAGGACGCCGTTTTTCTTGCAGCAGAGGTTGTAAAACAGGGCGACGAGGCGCAGGAAATTTTTATCAGACCTCCATCGATATATTGCATTGAAGCGTTTTTTACTGCAGAATAAACACCGTTTTTGGCGCTTGGAAATCCCACACTTCGGGAGCCTTAAAATTCGATGGAAATTGTTAGAATTTTAAGGAATATACTCATCCAGCCTTTCACATTTAAAACACCGCCAACTCAATGTGTTTCCTTCGCCACAATGAAGCTAATTTCTGAATTTCTGGAAATCTTTTCAACTCGGGAAAATCAAATGACAAAGTGGGCGCTATTTCCACTAGGGGAAAAACCAAAATTAGATACTTTTCCGAGAATTAAAAAAGATTTTGTTTCTAGAAGCCGTCTGTTCTTCAATTTTGAATACGAGGGTAACCTAAAATTTCGACGCGTGCATGTGTTACACCAACATAAGCACAGGAGAGCTCCCCCAAAATTTAGAACCTTCGGTTAGACATTCATGTGTATGAGGTGTACTTATAAAAAAGGGTAGAAAATCATTATATATGGCATATCAGGGCTGGAGTTTGATTCCAATTCTCTTTAATTATCGTTAAGATTACAAGAAAATTATAAAGAGATTATACTATTCCCAGTGAATTTAATTTGGAAAATAACATCCATCCATCAGTAAATTTAATTTAGAAATTAAAATCTTTATAGCTTGTGATTGTTGAGCCAGACATAAGATTTTCCCTGCCTAAGATAGAAAAGTTAAAGCATTGGAAAAATGCAGGATGGAATCACAAAAATACAAAGGGTCCACAACTCATGTTGCAGGGGGAAATACCGCTTATGTGCTTCTAGTATTTTGTTTTTCATTTTTTTGTTGTTGTAGATAACAAATATTTTACTTTAGTCACTTTAAGAACTTATTTTTTGTGGTTCATTATATATACCTTTGTGAAATATCATACTCACACCTTATTGAAGACATGGGCATCCTCACAAAGAAATGAATTTGTTTCACAAAATGCAACTAACATGTGTCCAACCTGATAAGTTAACCTTTGGCACCCTGGTAGATATGTATGCAAAATGTAGAAGCATGCATAAGGTACATGAATTTTTTGATGAAATCCCTAACAAAAATGTAGTTCAATAGACTACAATTATGAGACAAAGTGGATTGAAATCTAAATACTTATATATTTATTTTGTGTTTGTCTAAAACAATGTTTATTTAAGTTCTTGGGGCAACGAATATGTGCACACATGTTATGTCTTATGAATCTTTGAGAAATGTTTGAAATATAGTTTTGTAAATATGGGTATGGGATTTTCTCTTATGCAACAACCATTATTATTTGTGTATCGAGAGTTCATGTACCCTATGTTTTGATCTATTTGATGTATATTTTATTAAAAATATTTAAATTTATCAAATATGTTACGACCCTTACAATATGTGTCAAAATTTATGTTTAACATATGATGTTCTCTTATTATGAAGTATTTTCTTTTTCATTGTGTTCAATTTTTATTGTTGCATTAATTCAATGTTTAATGTTTTTCTAAAACAATATTTACGTAAGTTCTTGGGGTAGTCAATATGTGTACACATATTTTGTCTTTTAAATATTTGAACAACACAAAATCTAAGTGTATAAACAAGAGGGAAATGGACATAAGCATAATTACGGTAGGAAGAAGATGCTTTGTTCTTGTGGATGCCAGAAGGGTTTCTGTAGCAGAAATTCTTGTGGAGGGCTCAATTACCAGATTACCAGATTGAAGGATCTTATTGGTTTTTGTAAATTGCAGATGAAAGGAAAATAGATGAGCTCAGAGATAACACTGGGAGGAGATGTTTTCAATGTGATTATGCAGCCTGGTTTTACGCATACATGAGCCCTGAGAGAATGACCACTACGATGGATACACGAGGGACATTTGGAGCCTCAACCTGATGCTTCTCAAATGGTATGTGGGATATTTCCTTTCGTGTCACCCAACGTGCAGCTCAACTAACCGAGTTTAATGTGTGCCATTTGTTACGGGGAACTGCCATTGCTGCCTCCTTCAACTTTGTAGGAGTTTCAAAGCTTTATAAGGTGTTGCCTGAATAAAGACGTTGCCGAGTGTTGGATGGCAGTGCACTTGTTATCCTATCCTTTTCTTACTCGGGCCACTTGTCTCTCCCTATAAAATTGATACATTTAAATTTCTTTCCTATTATATTTCTCTCACATAATTGCGGACCCCTTTTTCTCCCTGGGGGTTCTTGATCTTTGCTGTTTCTGGTCCATATAGACACAAAATTTGAGTTTGCTTTGGATTTTTTAGGGTTGTTTCCCTCTAAATAGAAATTGGGAGTCTACGGTGACCCATGGTTTTTTACGGATATGGATCGGTTTCACAATGGAAAAAATTGTGGTTGCATGCAATCGATGGAAGTATTTTTTTTAATTCGAAAGTGAAATAAAAAATGCTTATATTCATGTTTCTAAATTATTATTATTAATCATTTGCTTTTGAAATGTTGGTTTCTAAATTGTACAAGGAAATATTACTAGCAATTGCACAAGAGTTGCAAACTACACCACAAAGAATGACAATGTAAAGGTTATCGGAAATGCACTTCACTTCCGACATATTTAGATGTTTCCATGCATTTCATAACATAAACAGATGATGGTTCTTGAGTAATTGGAAAATATCGTGCTATAAATTTCCCATTTCGAAACTCAGTGTGAAAACACTAATTTTTTTTGTAGCTTATGGCTTTACACCTAACAATTACATTTTCTTGAAAAATTCTAAAGCCTTTTTAATAGTTTTTTTTGTATATCCCCTAATCATTGAAGTCCACTAGACCACATATGTTTCATTGTAGTCCATGAAACTATATAGGTTTCAGGTATTTTTCCAAACAATTCACGTGTACATGTTGGTAGTATGCTAACAAAAGTGAGATGATCAAAATAGACACATGTTGGTGTTATACAAAGTCAAAGCTCCATTACGAAATGAGCTGGTTGGAAACGTATTAATTGCATTTGGTGAAATAGTGTCAATGTTACATGAGGATGTCCATGTCTTCCCTAAAATCTAAGCATCCAAAAGGCCACATTTCATTAAGGCATTTAGATGGTAGTTCATTTCCCTTACATATGCACCACGTGTTGCATACAGATTTACCTAGGTTCTTGTAAAAAAAAGACTTCTTCCTTAATACACACATTTTTCCTTTGCTGGCAAACATTTTTCCTTTGGAATCACCAGCAATTATACTTCCTCGACGTGTGCCTGGAAAATAAATAGTTTGTTCTTATAAACAGTCAAATTATCTTTTGGAGTCTTTGTTAAAGTTTGTTTTTTAAATGTTAAGTCTTACGTAATTATAATTTTTTTTTAGGAATTTGGTTTAATTTTGAGGTCCTTTAAAAGTGAAATGCGTGGGGATAATTCTTTTGTTTAGTTTTAGTTTTATATTTGTTTAATAAGTTTTAGTACTTATTTTTTAATTTTGATTTTATGTGTTTATTTTAAAATAAAGTCATTGTATTAGTCTTATGGTGCATTTTCTCTGGAAGTCAATTAAAGAATCCGATGTGTGATGGGGAGAGGACAATATAGTAACTTCCAACAAAAAAAGCATTGCCTACTATGCCTTGATGGATGTCCGTACGTTGCTATAAAGCTCGTATTTTGTTATGGGCCACACGTATGTTGGTATAGGTGAGTTGATCGGGGTGAATATACAGTTGTTTTATTTGATGAAACAATCACAATGTCTCTTGACGATGACCATGTCTTCTGTAAGATACAACTATGATATTCATTTAAAATATAACATGTTGTATCATTTGGTTGAACACTTGGCGTTTATTTACAAAAGTTCATATTTTGGCATTTAAATGTTCCCAAAGCGTAGACAACAATCCCATTTTGTCAGTATCCTTCAATCACTTCATTTCATGAGATGACATAGCTCTAGGGAATTTTATGTTTGGTGGGTAGATGAGATTAAGAAACCTGCCAATGATACCCAAGATGTTGTAGCGGAAGAGCATCTCCACGCTTCTTATAAACGAGGCTTCCATCTTTGTGTTCTTATCCATCTGATTCTACTCCTATTGTACATATTCATCAGCTTTTGCAACCGCTTGCACCACTCAGGCACAGAGAGTGGTTTCCTGTTTACATTTGCCAGCATACTCCTCACCTTGTTTCACCATATGCAACAAACAGGGCTCCAACCCAATTAGTTTAAATTTTCCAAAGTACTCCCAACCTGTGCAAAATATAGAGGAATTTTGTTAGATATAGTTGCAAATGTTTTGATAGACATGTATGCAGAATGTGGAACCTTACATTTATTATTCTTTGACTCCACATCCTTTAAATGACATTTTAGACTAGGCAATAACCATTCTTTGGTGCTCTTGCTTTTGGGAGTGGCTGGCCTGAGAACATCATGAGTGACCGTGGTGTTAACTCATGGTTCTATTTTTTATTTTACTTTACTGGTAGCCATAGTTGGCCGACAGAAGAACCGACTCTCTACACCTTTCCCTTCTTTATCTTTACACTGGAATTGTTCTTTGAGTAAAATTATACACGTAAAATTCAAGCCCTCTCCGGCGTAACTTGCAACTCATTTGCAATTGCTAGTTATTAACAATATAATACTTCTAATCAATCATTCTATATACCTATAGGCCTCTCACAAGCACCTATGGATGCTTTTGCTAGTAATAATTACAAAGCAAAAATTGGCTCACTCGTCATCAACCACTATTTTAAGCATTGAAAAAGTTCCTTCACATTACCACCACACAAACCAAAAATAAAATTGCAAAGGAAGAAAATAAAAGGAACCCAAGGAGAAAAATATTACAGATATAATATGTATTATTAACGTGTCCTTAAAACCACCTCGGACAGACATGATAACCCCATAATAACCGCCTCAGAAATCATGTCGTGTAAATACCAAGGTCAAGTGTTCGAATCTCGCAAACACACAATAAAAAGTGCGTTGAATTTTAAAGTGAATGTTAAGGTCAAGTGTTCGAAACACGGGCCGCCCAAACCTCGGAGAAGTGACGGTTTTGGAAGCGTGGATTCACAGGATGGGGAACAACATTAGCAACAATTTCAAAAAGACTGCTCTGTTGAGGTTGGATTTTAAAAGAAACAAATCCAAGTCCCAAAAAATCACTTCAAAATCCTTGATCGGCATCCTTTCTTTCGAGGTCACAAGCATAATGTTGAAGAGCGTTCAACTATGGTAATCGCTGAGCAAACATGAGGTCTGCAGGCTTCGAACCGAGGTCGTTACAAGCGCGTGAGTGAAGTATTTGGTGTCGAACGATGAAGACTATTTGCTAGGGCTTGCTTGCACCGAAAAATCTGTAACCCTATTATCTTCTCATTTTACTATATACAAATTGATTGATCTGTATCTGTATCTGAATCTGAAGCAGGCTGAATTTTCACTGAGAGGAAACTACTGCCTGCCTTTTGATGTTATCCCACTTATGTCTCCGCAAGATTTGTATCTTTCACTCTTCCTGTGCACGAAACCGTCTCTTTAACCATTCTCAGCCTAGTTTTTAAGTCAACGAATTCTGTTCTCGTCGACTTTTTGGAAAATTAAGCGTCACCTAAATTTTTGTTGTTATTGAGAAAAATACAATATTGTATATGAAAAGACTGGAATATTGGAATTACTTCGAATGAAAATAATAGAACGACTATGATGATGCAAACAACGGTTACAAAGAAAGTTGGCTCTAATGAACCCTGTCGGCCAATAAACATCTGCTGAAAAGTAAACAATTTTGGTTTCAAACACAGAAAATGAGCTATGAAATCTATCATGCCATTTTTATTTCTCTTTAAAATTTGTCACAAGCTGCACCATTTTTATACAAACCTCAGTAAATGTGCCCAAACACATGGACAGTCCCAAAACGACCGTGCTTCAACGTCGCCTACCCACAAATTCACATTGTTAGATCGTCTACGCCATATCAGTAGCCGAGGGTCTCAATCTCATTTGAGACATATTTTGGCTTAAAGATAGCATATACACAATATACAATATTGAGCAC
Organism: Taxus chinensis; assembly: GCA_019776745.2. Lineage (NCBI taxonomy): Eukaryota > Viridiplantae > Streptophyta > Pinopsida > Cupressales > Taxaceae > Taxus > Taxus chinensis. The sequence goes on along the minus strand of CM034146.1, from coordinate 312,305,726 downwards.
AATGAGGAAGGGAAATAAACTATACTAAAACAAAATCACATGAATAATGTAAGAGATGCCACCAAAAGATCGGGGTCCATTAAGAAGGGACTAGGTCGACACATGTCATCATGTTCTAATTTGTGTATATCATGCATTAATCTTGAAACATACCTTGTGTACATAGAAAAACATAGTATCTATCAAAGCAATATGAAAAACAACATATGTAAAGTAAAATGCTAACCAATCAAGTCATAACTCCTAATTCTTTATTTTTTGCCAAGATTTGATTTTTTTTGTATTATGTGATTATTTTAATGTTTTGGTGTTTTTATAATTATCATCAAAAATACATGATATTTATAGGATTCTTGATGGGTTTCCCTTCAAGCATGACCAATTGATAAACCCCTAGTCTTAGTTTCCCTGTAACGATGTACAAGATTAACTAGTTGGGTTTAAACTTTCATTTTAATGTAGGTTTAACATTCCTATTTTTTAGTTTTCTTTGAGCACACATTCACCTATGTGGAACTCATGAGTGCGAAGCTTTATATTTTATGCTCTCTTAATTCACTCTTGATACGTTTAGAGGTGCTCAAGGGCTTATACTAGGCTTGAATCTAGCATTATCAATTCACATAGTCCTTTGTTGTGATAATCAAGTTCTTTCATAATATATTCCAAGGATACCTATAGTGAGGGGATTTGTAATTGCAAAGGCAGGACAACTTTTTTTCCATATACTAAAGAATAGGGAATAATATTATTAGTTGTCTAAAAATTGGCGTGGTAAGCCCAAAGAGCAATATAATCCAATTATGCCAATTAGTCCCATGTTTAGCAATAATTTTGTGTAGTATTTTAACAAGAGTTTTATTGGTTACTTTTGCCTAACCCTTCCCTTATGGTTAGTAAGGGGAGGAAATGTGTGTTTTATCTTAAATTTAGTGCAACTTTTTTACTCTTTAAAGCATGTGATAATGTTTTTGATCAAGAATTTAGAAATATATTCACCTGTAGTTGACCTTAAAGGTAAAAATTTAACCCATTTAGTAGAATATTTAGTGGTAATAAGGATGAATTTATGACCCTAAGTGGACTCATAATTAACTTACTGAAAAAGATCAAAGCCCCATATTGAGAATTGTCGTGGGAATATAATAGGTTGCAGCATATGAGATGGCATGTGATTTATATTACTATTCATGACATTGGTCATATCTTTCTGCATATTCATGACATTCTTGCTCCATTTTGGGTAAATAATAACCTTGGTGTAGTAATTTATGACACAGTTTTTCCACCAAAATGATCACCACACTCACTATCGTGTATCTCAGAAAGGGCCAGTTGTGTGTCGTTGACCCCTAAACATCATAATAAATTTCTATCAATAAACCATTTAAAAAAAGAACACTCGATGATGACATATCGGGGATCTTCTCATAGTAAACAACACATCTTCTATGACGAGGTATTTTCTAGCAACACTTGTCGATAAAGAATGTTATAGATATTAGTATGCCATTTAGGATCGTTGGCACTACATATGACCACTATAACATGTATAATATCATAAGTAATAGACATTTGTCACAACCGTTGAATGGTAAAGGTGGTATAATCATCACTACTCACCATTAGGTTTGGAAATAAGGATGATATTGGACACCCATTAAGGATAACTATCAACAAAAATAAACCTTACATTAAGGAACTTCTAGATTTTCTTCTTAACTTATAGGGAAACACAAGGGTGCATTTTGTTAACTTTTTGTTGCACTAACTTAACATGATCATGGATAATAATGTTTTGCATGGACAAAAATATATCTGTTGGAGCCAAAAAATGTACCCCTAAATGGTCATGAAAGATCAACAGAATTTTTGGGAAAAATGGGATGATCTTTGCAACATGGGTGTTGAAAAAGTGAGATCAACCTCTAGAGAAGACCAGCTTCCTTCTTACGTAGGTTTAAAAACCCACATAATGCAACCTACTTCTACTGCTAAAATTACTCCTAAGCTAATCTTATTATAACAATTTGAAGGGACTAGGGAGAGACATATGCATAAAACAAAACATAAGCTAAAGGGCGGTGATAACAATAAAGAAGGTGGAACTTTTCCCAAATGTAGATGACACAGATGCAAGAGGCACAAGTATGGGGTCGTAACTATGCACTCAGTTAATATGTGAAGAAACAAAAGGACATGAAACATGCAAAAGGGTGAAATTTTCACATCAAACATAATGTATTTGAGGGAAATACATAAACCACATTTGCATTATTCATTATTCAAAAGATTACATACAAAGCCAAGGCAAGAAAACACCATTCAAGAGTTACAAAGGTCGATAGATTGAAATTTAGAGATTCACAGTGAAGATCTTGAAAATATGCTAAGGCAGGAAAGAGGGAGAAGAACCGTTTCAAAGTACATCAGCTATGCATTTATACAATTTTTGGTATGAAGAAATAGAAGAAAGAGAGGGAAAAGGACCATCGATTTGGAACTAGTTGCATTTGAAATGTGCATTGAATAAGTGTGGGTGCAATGATTCATTTTTTGAGTTTGCTTGTAGTACATGTATGGTCACCTCCAAATGCAATCAATAACCATAACATGACACCCTTTGAGTCTATCACACACCATCTGATTGATCAAAATGACATCATACTTCATTAAATTTTGGTAGTTGGGGCAATTGGCTCTCTGGTTCTAGTTCAGTGCGTTTATGAAATTTCCCATGGTTTCTCTCGTGTTTCGCATCTTTTTCCACAACCCGTTACATTTTCTATGTTTCATGGACTAGAAATGTGATTGAATTTCATTCCATGGGTTGAAGTCTGTAGGACCCATTTCCTCTAAGGAGAGCTGGAATCATGTTGTGTGCCCCTAATTTGACCATTACTTTCTGTGAATTTTGAATGTTAAACATTAAAAACATTTTGCGACATTGAACTTATCTGATTCTTTAATCCCTCCATAGATAAACAACTTTGTGGTACGCTGTTTGAATTCACTTGTCAAGGACTTATTTCCTTAGTGTTGTAAGAGTATGGAAAGTTCGATGCATCACTAAAACTTCATCCATTTCTTCCTAATTCCCTAAGTTATTTTTCCTTCATTTCGCAGGTTTTGAAAACCCGTGGAACACAAAATTCATGCATTCCATGGTAGACCGAACTAGTCTCCTGCAACTTTTTGAGAGCATGCAAATGGTTAAGTCCTTATGATGAATTGTTAACCTTGAATAAATTGATCTTATTTTAAAACTTGTCTCTTTAACCCGCATGAACTAGATATTTTACTGGAGTTTACATGTGGAGCTAGAAGATATACATTGAAGTGCACCCCATTTGTGATTTCTACCATGAATAGGATTATGAGATGATCCATACATGATTGCAAGTGGCCAAAAACTTATGTACAAAAGGATGGATCATACATGTTTACACTAAAACATGAAGAGAGTGCAAAACACTTATTACAAACAAAGGGGATCACAAAGATGAGGGAAAAGTCACTCAATCGATGATCAACACAACAAGAGGAGAATATATCCAACAACAAAAATAATAATTTAGAAGATTCAATGGAACAACTTAATGGGGGTGTTTAAGATAAATCACATTAACTGGAATTGACAATACCTCTCCATTAAGGTTAGACAACTCAAAAGAGTTGGTCGCTTTGTAAGTAGTGATAGTATATGGCCCACTTCAAAGTGCATCGAACTTAGGGCACCGTCATGGTTTGGCTCTATCCAAGTCCCACTTGAGGACCAAATCTCCTTGAAAAATTATGTCTTGGTTTTCTTATCAAACCACTTCTTAGTAGAGTTTTGGTGCTTTTGTAACTGATTTAACAAAAATGGAATTATGTTAAACCCTAATATTATAGAGTCACATATGATAAATAAATAATAAAAGCATAGATCTGACACAAGTAATAAGCTAGATAAAAATAAAACCCTAGGTGCAGGAGAGAGGATAAAAGACTTAGTTGATATTCACTTAATCTCAAAGTATGTTGGACTAGAAAATTGGTAAACATGAGGAGTAGACTGTTGCAATCAAACACAAAAAATCTTGGAACTGCAGGATGAGCCGGGAGTAGGGAATCTAGAACAGGACTGGGGAACCTAGGTGCTAGAGACAACTGGTAGGTGCATGTGACTTTGCAAGATCTTAGGAATTGATTTTTTTGGTGTTGCAAGGTGATCGTTAACCTTCTCTGTTGGTCACCTGTATGTCACTGGATGATCTCAGAAATCACCTATAACCTTCAAAACAAATGATATCCTGTGAATCCCCAAATTACATCAAATCCTACAAAATAAAGATGCAAATGGGGAGTCGAACTAACCTCGAAGGTCACCCCGACAAAGTGAACTTATGATCGAGCGTTGCACTACATCTCAGACTCCATGTATTTCTTGTGTGTATGTGTAAAAATCGTTCTTTAGGAATCCCTTGTGCAAGACGCACGTGATAGCGGGAAATAGTTAGATAGACCAATGTAAATAGATGTGTGGATGGAAAAATAAACTTCCCCTCCTATACGTGTATGCAGAATATACAGTCCCTTGTCCCTTGAATGAAATCTAGATGAATGCCTTTGATGTTATTAGAATACCTTTGGATGCAACCTTAGCTGATGATAGTAGATGCTTAGAGTTTGGTCCTTTATTTTGGTTACATAGCAGTGTATTTATATGATTCCATAGGTTGAAATTTGTAATTGACAACTAAAAGGTAGACCCAAAGAAAAAAAGATGACCAAAAGATAAAAGAGGCCCAAAAGAGGAGAGTAAGATACAAATAGGTTGGGGGCACCAAAAAGGACGAGGGCACCTGGGTGACGGTGTCCTGACTGAGCGGTGATGTGCAAAGCCATGAAAGATAATGCAACAAAGTATCTACTGGGTTGTGTAGTGTGTAAGACCATAAAGAAAACAAAGAAGCCAAAGATAGTTGTGTTGAAAGCACAATGGACTGAGAGGGGGGGTGAATCAGTCCTACAAAACTTTCAATTCATTTACCATCTCATAGATTCATTATTTCATTCATTCATTTAACATCCATAATCATATGTGCACATTAGGTGTGTATTAAGAATTCATAACAACATGAAACATAGAAGAAGACACATGAACACCATATATAAGTGGGAAACCCTCATGGAGAAGAATACCCACTGAAACTTTGCTAATATTGCACATAACAAAGAAATTTAGTGAATCACCAACTTCACAAGGAGCACCAACCCTTAGTTTAGTAGAGAATCAACACTATAAGGAGCAACAACGCCTACTTTAGTGAAGCACCCACTCCATAAGAAGGCTACTACCCCCTAAGATGACTAAGAACCAACTCAGCCACCTGATGATGATTATCTCTAAATTTATTTGTTACCACAACTGATGGAGATATCTGATTTAGCTCACAAAACTTTGCTCAAACCCTCATTCCTTTAACTTGTTATATCTTCTTCTTCTTTGACTTGTCTTGGCTCTAAACTCTTACACACATGTTATCAATCAATCTTAAACCGATAACACTCTTCTTCATCTCTCAAGTCATCCCTTTTATCAGCTTACAAACCCTCACCTAGGTCACATTTTCTCTCTAGGCTTAACTAGTACTCAAATGTACCAAAAACATTGCTTTAATAATGAGGGGGATTGGTCCTCATGCTTTATTTCGACCAATGTATCATAAAAATATCCTAAAAAATTCATTACAACATTCACATATGACCCATATAGATCGGTCATTCCCAAAACCACTCAAATTGTACATAACATGCTCAAAACCCCATCACTAGGATGAGTAAAATCCACTAACACCAAAACCATGCTTAGTAAAGCTCTAAAATTAATCAAACATGTGTAATATATCATAAAAAAATCATCCTGGGTATTTAATTATCTTAGAAAAATATTAAGTGCATGTGTATGAGGCTTACTATTTTTATAAACTAGATTTTTGGGTGTTGGATTTCTACGAAAATGGTTTTTCTGATATGGGTTTTTCGTTTTTGTTACTCCTCTAAAGTGTTAGATCAACTCGATATCTGGAAAATAAGATATTGAATTTCAAAAAAAAATTGCGGGGAAACTGGGGTTTGATCGCAGATTTTTTTTTTCATTTTTTATGTAAAATTTGGCACCTGGGTTTTTTTGGCCTCTGAGAATGGAGAAAGATGTAAAAAAAATCTTGTCAAGTCATGCTCTAGTTTTTTAGATATGTGGTAATTTCATTTTCCTATGTACCTTTGATATGGATAAAAAATGGAGTCTGGAGAATGATATTTTTGGGTTTTTCTTGTATCAAAAATGGTGCCGAGATCCAGGGGAGATGGTGGAGTGAATGAGAGTGAGAAAAAATAGAGAAGGAATATGGGACAAAATTTCCAAAGTTCCGGGTGCAAACAGAGGAATGTAGTGGAATGAGGGAAAAATGGCAAAGACATGGATTTATAGTATTGTAATCTAAGAGGAGGGTGAGGGGTGAATGTTTTGTCCCCATTTTCCCCTTGGAAAGGGACAATAGGGGTAAAAAAAAGTGCCTTAGCCCTTGGGTGCAACGTGTCACACATGCATTCGATGAGAGGAATGGAGGAGGGGGCTCGAAATAAGCACTTAGAGGTCATGAAATGGTCATGTGAGGAACCAAGGAGAAGAAAGGAGGGGGAAACATTTTTTTCCCCTTGGAAAGGGAGGATGGAGTCATAAAAGGGCACCTCAGCCCTAGACTGACACTTGTCACATATGTGGGAGTAAGTGAGGGGGCTAGTTAACTTTGTCAAATGGGCTATATGGAGTCATCGGGGTCACATGGAGTGACCATGATGCCTAAGGGCGAGGGGTGCCATTTTTTCCCCCCATTTTCCCCTTGGAAAGGTGCAATGGGGGCACAAAAATGTGCCTCAACCTCATGCTGCCACGTAGCAGCCAATAAAATTGGTTAAGTATCGAACATGTACCTTGGGTGACAACTTGAAACAAACATATCTTGAGCTCCCGGATGATGTTTTCCACACTTATTTATATGAATTTGCATGGAAATGGACATTTTGAGAAGATATTGGATCAGTCCCATTCCTTTATTATTCTTGAAAAACCCTCAAAAGCCTCCCTTTTTCTCAAAATCTCTAACCATGCTTGGAAAGAATGAGATGCCTAGAAAAATGCATGGGTTTATGATGAATATAAACTTTCAATCATATAGATGACTAAAAATGATTTCTATTTATATTTTTTTATATCACAAATAAATCTAAAGCTCTCAAAATCATCTCTTGAAGTTCAGGCAATCTTTCGCAGTGCAAGCTCCTTCGGCCTCAAAAACCCACTTTTGATGAACTTGCTCCAAAACCTTCTGAATCTTTCCAGAATCTTCATAAATTAGCTTGCACTATGATCATGGCTCTTAAATATACCTCCTTGATGAATTTATGACCTTTGGCATATCTCCATGGAGGTTATGCACTTGTCTTAGAAAGGCTGATGATATCACTTCCTAAGCTTTCTTGAAACTCTAGCTTTAAGAGATACTCATCCTGAAGTACTTAAATGATCGTTTGTCTTCCTAAATAACCTACATGGAAGGATGAAACACACATGTGAACCATTGGAAGGATAGGATAGGACTGATATGGTGAAATAGGCTGACTTGGGTGGGGGTGTCTGGAAAGGTGTACAATAGAAAATTTTGACACTAGGGTATGGTTGTCCTGTTTTCAAGTGAATTTTGCCTATGCAAAAACACATGCCAATAGATGGCTCTAGCTTTGGGAAATATTTTGGATCGAGCATAGTGAGGACAAGGGCATGAGAATTATAAATCCCAAAATTTTAAATTTTCAAATCATTCTAGGACCAATGCCTTATCCATTGGGCTTCACAGAGTCATTTATAACAGATAGTTATAAGGAGTACACACACATGACAAAAGGGATCACACAACAACACACAACACATGAAAGGAAATAACACACAATAGGGAAATGTAAACACACCTAAATCACCTATGGTACATTTAAGGGGACATACAACTTTCACTAAAGCACTTTTCCTTTTCATAGGTTACCTCTGAAGAAGTAACACTGAATGTTGATGTTCCGTAAAGCCATTAAATGGCTCAAGAAAGTAGCTTCTCTTCCTCAACTGCTTATGAAATATAGGTGCTTTCATACTTTCCTGTACACTTGGGAGGAGTGAGCCTACATGAGCTTCTTGACACTCAGGGCTTCGCTCAGAAATTCCATTGCTTTTATTATCTTCAAAATCTATTTCACAATGGAAATTGCCTTATGTGTTCACCCATGTTGCTGATTTCTCATTTACCATATTATCGCTGCCCCATGGCTGATTTTTGTTTAAATATCTTGGATATCTTGAGTTTTCTTCTTTCCCTCATTCATGCATATTGAAAACCTTTTCTCTAGAGGCCTCGAATTTAACTATCTCATTATGATGTGTTTGGAAATAGAGCGAGGGATTAGACATAAGCTCATACTTGTCTTGCATTGCCGTGGCATGAGTCAAGAGGTTAAGAATCATCTCGGGAACTTCCATACCTTGTGTGGATTCCAAGATTTCTTACAAGGATCCCTTTTTTAAAATTGTCAAAAGCTCACTTTTATTCTCATTCAAAGAATCTTCATTTTTAATTTCAAGGGAGCCACTTAAAGGAATTGCTACATCATCCTGAAGCTCATTGCATTCTACCACTTCATTATTATAAAGAGTCTCATCTCCGAAGGGCTCAAGGAATTTTGTTCCAATATTTCCCACAGAGAAAGAATCCTCTTCTTCGAATGGGAAAGAGAAAAATTCAATCTCATCATCATACCCATTAATCATTATTACAAGAGGTACATCATATTTTTCACATGGTCTTATCTCACCATGACCAAAATTCAAATTAATTGAGGATGTAGAATTGACTTCATACCTGTCTTGAAAATATATGGCTCCCATCAATAGTTCAAGACTAAGCTAAGGATATTTTGTTTCTTCTACAAATCTTGGGAGTTTTTTCACAAAATATTTCTTTGGAACTACAAAAGGCTCACACTTACATTCATTAAGAGAATCCTCTTTCTGAAATTAAAGACAATCATTCAGAGGAATAACTTCATCATCTCGAGGCTCACTATATTCCACTACTTCTTTGCCAAGGGGAGCCTTGAATTTAAGGACCTCAAGATTTTTTGCTTCAACTTTTTCACCACAAAAAGAATATTATTTTTCAAATGGAAAGGAGAAAACTTCATTTTCATCATTACCTCCATCTCTCATGGGCTCAAGAGGGACATTGGATTTTTCATCTTTCTTTGCTTTGTCATGACCAATTTTTTAATTAGGTTAGAAACCATAATTAGATTCACTCTTTCCTTGTAGGTCGATAGCTTGCATCAGGAGTTTGAGACTTAGCTTAGGGTATTTTGTTTCTTATACAACTCTTAGTAGTTCTTACATAGACTATTCTTTCAAACCTCTCAAGATATCATCACAAGTTGGATTCGTCTCTTCTTCATGGATGACATGATTAAGAGAAACTTCATCTTCAAATGGGAATGAGAACGTCTCATCACAGGTAAGCACATAAGCTGATTTTTCCACTTGAAAATCATCCAGAACCACTTCCTCTTCTTCATGGATCGCATCATTTGGAAATTCGGGTCCATCCTCTTGCAACTCAAAGTTTCTCAACACCTCCTCAAGATCCATACCCCCTCGAAAAGGGATACTTGGTCCTATCAAAATGGGAATCTCATCTTCCTCCTCGGTTGTCACAAAATGATTCATCATCCTGTTGTCTTTGTATAGGATGTTGGCTCCAGGGCTTCCTGACCTTTGTACTGTATATCTCATCTTTTTCACAAGAAGAAACTTCTCCATATCTCCTTTAACCGGTATGGTTGTGGAAGACCAATTCATCTGGATTTTCCCTCCCAAATCTCGGTAGAGTATTTCTACCTAATAACATTCCAAATGTAGCCAGGATCTCCACTACCAAGATAGTAATTGACACATTCTTATTTGGAAATTCGGAAAGATCCACTTGTGCATCTTTAAGACCTTCCATACAAGTGGTTCTTCCTTTGACTCTATGGTGTAACAAGAGCCACCATCTAGATTCACGGTGAGTTTGAGGGCATTGGTGACCTTCAAAAGCATTACATTGTCTGAGGCAATTAATTTATTATGAAATTATTAAACCTTTATTCTCCAATGAGAATGGAAACATATACAAGGATCAACCTTATCAGTCTTTTGATGCACTCAAAGCAAGTATGTTCTGCGATGAAGGTATATGTGGATTTGATAATAGGCCTTTAGAGCCAGGTGTCATAGTATTGGGATTTGAACTACTACCCCTAATATGATGGACAAGCTTCTCAAAATTTTTAAGATGAGTCTGTAGATATTCATATTTGCAAAATCTACACTTTAGTCTTGTTCATATGTTATATGATGTCAAAAGGAATAAGATGTAGACAAGGGGGATGAAGGACACTTTTTTAGAAGTTAGGGCATAGGATTTGAAGATGGGGTAGATGTTTGGGAGAATGAAGGCTGATTTTGCAAGGTAACTATTGGAGGATTTAAAGGACCATATTTTGCATAGAAGTGGACCTTAGATTAGAAGAAGCATTAGAAGACTTACTTGGATAGAAGGTGACTTCTTTCTTGTCACGGGATCAGGTTTCTCCAATGCAGGCTCCCTGAAAGGTGGAAGTGGAGATCCTTGACTAATTATTTTCTTTGGTAGATTCACCACAGGATGATCTTCAGAATTTTTATTCTTAATGGAAGTGGAGGAAGAAGCTCTTTTCTGAGATTGAGAATGGGTAAATACCACACATGATAAACTAGATGCATCTTTGTTTATCATCTTCATCACCTTCAGAATACTCACAGAATCTGATTTATGCATCATTATCAAGATCTTCAATTTCTAGGGAATCATCATATTCAATTTTTTGTTCAATCCTTTCTTCATCATCTTGAGTTCTATAGCTTGCACATTGATGGGTGGAGCCTCCAAGGATAAGCCTTTGGGATTCCCCTACAATCTGATTTCTGTTAGGAATTTGGTGGGATCCTCATTGGAAAATGTACCTCTTCAATACTTTCATTTCATTTACTAATATTTGCATCATCATATCAGTTATCTTATCTTTAGAATGTTGGGATTTATATTTTCTTGAGGGATTCTTGATTTTTCCTGATAAGATGACATCATCCTCAGATTCAATGGACATTCTTTGTGCTTGTATAAGATTCCTTGGTTGAACCTCTAGAATTTACGAAATAATCCTACCTTGTTATCAGAGGGAATCTTCAAGAGGTATCCTTATGAGTAGAATTATTAATGTGCTGTCTTAGATCCTATTAGAGGAGATCCTGACAGTCTTCAGTTGAGGTGAATCATTTCCTGAAGTAGTCTTGATTCATAGTAACCAGCTTTGTGATATAAAATATATCATAGAAGGTCGTTAGATCCTTTATTCATTTGATCCTTGTTGAGTTGCACCAAGAGATCCTAAAATCTTCTTGATTTAGTTGAATTTGAATCTTTCCTCAAGGAGGATGTGTTCTTGAAGTTGTGTCATCACCTTTGAATTTAGAAATTTCTTGTGGGATTGATCTAGCTGGTGAAGAAGGTAGAGACTGTTCTACTATTCCTTCCCCATTGAAGTGACTCCATAAAAAGTCTCAAAGCAACTATCATCATTGTTTGATTCAAATAATTCCACAATTATTCTCCTGATTCTTTTTTTGGAAGATATGTGTTCCTTCCAGGGAATTTATGTTCACATCACCTTTGAACTTTAGGAAATTTCTTTAGCGGGAAATCGTAGGTAGATTTTTAACGGGAGATTACTAGATTACCACTTGATGATTCCTGGGGATCCCTGTGGAAAGTAGTAATGGGTTATCTCTGATATTTCTTATTTTGTCTGTCAAAAGTGGTCTTTCCTTCTCTTGCTTCTACTTCAACCAGGAATATTCCATGTACAATCATGGTTGAAAGGTAGGATAAATAAGATCTTTTGTAGGGGGAATATGAAAGGACACTTGTGGAATATGAAGGGTCATTCACATTTGGGTGAGTAATTTTTGACTCTTTTTTTTTTTTTTTTTCAATTTTTTTTTTTTTGTTAAAATATTTGAATTTTTTGTATTTTCTTGTGATTGTATTTTGGGTGTAGATTGTTGCCAAGTATACCCCACAGTGGGTGCCAAAAACTGTTGGCGAGAAAAGTTTTTAGGTGGACAAAATTGGTGGGTATATTTCCAACACTCTGGGAATATAAGTCCCTCTACTTGAATGGTACAACTCCATATTATTATGCACATGTGAAATTGAATTCTATATTGGCCTTATGACCAGAGATCTAATAGGGGCACTCCAATAACCCTGCACAAATAACTTGCATTTTCTTACAAGAGAGGAAGTTTTCTAGAAGAGCGGGAAAGGGAGTGAGAAAAATAGTGGGGGATTAATGTTGTAGGTAGAAAATCAGATTCCTACAACCATTAACCAGGATATTCCAACACACATGGATTAGAAGAAATACAATTTTACAAATGGAAACAAGACAAGTTAATATTTGGAAAACAAAGTCTCTCAAATATCCTTATAAAAAAAAGGCTACAAAACTCCTTCTTTCTTCATTGGTGCTTGAGAAAAATTGTACATAGTGAGAGTGGGAAGAACATAGAGATGAGAAAATAGAAGAATTTCTATCTTTTTTCTTCTTCACAAGTGATAATCTCTCATGAGCACACAAAATTGACAACCCTTTGGAATGAGGGTGTCATTACAATTTATAGAATCTTGAAAGGCTCTTCATCTACCCGCTAGACGACTTTTCATATGTCTTACACAACCTGTGACTTTTTTGTATTTCTAGGAGTAAAATTAAGTACCCCTTTTATGAATTAATGGTAACTTATTACATAAAAATTTAAAGTCACATTTTACATAAATAAGACAATGAAAAAGTGTAACCCCGGCAAAGACATAAAACATTTAGAAGAGAGAGAATGGGGGGAGAGAACAAAAAGAAGGAAGGGAGAGAGAGAAATATATTGATGAAGATGATGCCTCTACCGATTTTTCCTCGCTATTTGATTTATCTGAGGAAATGATCCTAATGAACTCTGTATATTTGAACTATTTACACCATGAGAAACCTCCTTTGAATGATGCACATACACCTAAAAATGAGTGTTTAGAAACACTATTGAATGATTACCTTTATGGCTGCAAGTTTTTCTCATTGAGGTCCACTCTGAAGAAGTTGAGGATGGAAACCAATCTTCGATGACTTTTGCTAAATAGCCACATTGCTATACTCATTATAAAGATTTGATAAAGTGCATTTTGAAAACTTTGTCCCTACTAGTGATGACCACAATCTCTCCCTTGTACATGATGTACATACACCTTGGACCATAAAACGAGTGTCGAAGAACACTATCTGATATTTCTTGTGGTGGATTCTAGATAACCTACTGGGAAATGCTTTTGATGGTCCTCTAGTGACACACTTCCAGTGAGATCATTGAAAAATATTTCCCTTAGAATTATACACATACCTTGAATACATCTTGTTATGTTTGGAGTTAGGAATCAACCCATGTGAGTCATGGTCCAAATTTCACTCCTCCATAATTTGACGATGATGATTGCATACTCACCATTCCTCATGAGGGGATACTCTTGAGGGATGATCTGGACCAGCTAATATGAGTGATCATGAAGGCATTGTTGAGATTTCTTGAATCCAATGGATTCGATGATGACACATGTGAATCTTGAATTTCATGATTGCTGAAGGCACTTTCTTGTAATCAGAAAAGGGGAATTTGCTATTTTTAGAAAATGAATACTTCTCACCCTTTTTGACTTTGATAACTCTGGTTCTCCTTTTGGATGTTCATTGTACACACCACCTTCGTTGGAATTGTTCAAAGTGAGAACTTACTAAAAATAGTAAGTTCCCATGTAGGAGGTTTACTATTTTTAGAAACTATATTTCTAGTGTCAGATTTCAACAAAAAATGGTTTTTTTGATATGGGTTTTTTCGTTTTTATTACTCCTTTGAAGTTTCAACTCAACTTGATATCTGGAAAAGAAAATATTAAATTTAAGAAAAATTGTGTGAGGAAACTGACATTATATCACCGCAAAAATTATTCATTTTGCATCTAAATTTGGCACATGGGTTTTTTCGGACTCTAAGAATGGAGAAGGATGCAAAAAATTTCGTGTCAAGCCGTGCTTTAGTTTTTTGGATATGTGGTTTTTTAATTTTCCTCTGGAGAAAAAATGGAGCCTAGAACATGAGATTTTTTGTTTTTTCTTGTAGCAAAAATGGTGCTGAGATTGATCCATAAACCATCCCAAAAATAATTCTTTGACCATGGACCCTTATAGGCAATTAATTCTTTTACTGAATTCACCCCATTATAATCAACTTTAATCAAATGCAATGCAAGGATAAGAACCAAATTACACAAGGGTTGATAATGAAGTTCGTCATAATGCCTACATCTCCAGGTTCATAAATTGAACCGATTCATTAATTCACTTCCAATTTGTAAATCTAATACAAAATCACAAATGAAGTAACAATGAACATGATATGCCATTTGATTTTATAAATATGAACTAGTCTAGAAAAGTACAGTGCTCTAGTAGAAATCCCTGCTCCGAGTTGATTCCACAGAATATAAATTGGCCCTTGTAAATATTGGTGCTCTAGCAAAACTCCCTGTGATTTGATACCTGCAACAAGACCTCAACACCTCCATTGCATGATAAACTAACCTTTGCACGGTGCTAGGTCTCTATATGTCAGTAGACAACAATGATCCTTCTTCACTATGTTACATGGGAAGAACAAGAATCTACGTAGAGCTATAACTGATCCAATGTCTAGTATTAACAATGACCTCCTTTCACTCTGTTATGCAACAAAGTAACCTCTTCAAAGAGTTAAGTTGATCCAATGTCACCAATGAGTTCAATATAGATAATGACCCTACTCCACAACAAACGATCTTGATGATACGTCTAACGTACTAAGGATCTGAGCTCTAGGATGAGTATATGCTTCTCCAATGCTTCATCACATCCCTTGGCTTCATGGCGTGTCTGGGCTCCAACATGAGAATACTCTAGCTTGGTTAGTTAATAGATAATAACTCCTGCACTTTTATAATGTTCCTATAAAAATAGGACTTTTCTTCATCATTCTGATAACTATAATATCGGTCTTCAATAAATTCTTATAACAATAATATAGGACTTATTCTCCCTCATATGCCTATAAAAAATAATATAAGTCATATAATAATTCCTATTAACAACAATAATAGGGCTTATATATTTTTCTCCAAAAATGGTCTTCACATTTTCCTAAGGCCTCACTAGTATCCTCTTGCTCTCGGGCTTGCAAATAAGGAGCTTTGAATGAAGGAAGCTTGTTCTTAGTGTGTATGGAGGGGCCTTAATATAGGCTAGACAAGCCACATATTGGGCTTAAATTCCTTATTGCCCAATCCTTTTCCAACCTAGCGAGCTAGGCGGGTTGGTTGTGTTGGTACCCAAATTTGTTCTCCCTTTTAGTTTGAGAAGCATCAGAAATACGACATGAAGCTTGAAGGCAGATAGATCTTGATATATGTCATTTTGTAGCTGGAGATGTGATCTAACTGGCACTCAGATTTGTGGAGAGATGGATAGAACTTTGAAAGGTTGTGCCATTCAACCAAGGTAAGAGAACCTTTATTGTAGCCTCTGTTTTGTGAAGGAGGTGTAGATATCCTTATACTATGTATATTGTATGGAGATGGCCTTGGGAAAACATGATCAATTTTCCATTATTCAAACTCAACAGAGCTGTCACTACTAAATGATGGAAATGCTTTCAAGACAAGGCTGAGGCTGCTGAAGACATTGTATGATCCTGATTTGCTTTGTGCATTTTTGTAGATGGGTTAGATTCTTTTGTCGACACACAATGTAATGCAGGGGTAGTATGGGTAGGATTAGCTATTTAGATGATTTTTTGGTGGGGTATTGACAAGACAAACTTGGATATATAAAATCTTTGACAACCTCTACAATACTTGAACAACTATTAGAAAAAATGCTTCAAATAATCAGGATGTTCTTTCAACCAGAAGATGCATAAATGGAAGCCCAGGTTGCACTCTTCACACAATATTTGAGAACTCACCACAAAATTTTGAAGTAAAGAACTCAATTAAACACAAAAATCCTTGATCAAACCACGCCCAAGGTACCCCCAAAGGCATACAAGTAATCCCAATCAAAAAATTAAGGTGGAGTGATTTTAAAATGCTTATTTTCAATGCCAGATGAAAGCTCTTCTGAAAAAAAAACTGCAAGTACCACTAAACTATCAATAAGGATGAGATTCTATGTGATTTATAAAGAATTTCAATGCAATATTGCAACAAGAACAATAAAAACTATTTGCAGGTATTTAAAATGATAAAAAACATCATATTGCCCAGAAAAACACAGATTAACTCAAAAGCTTGTTAGATTCATCAGCAGGGGAGAGTTTCATGAACAATCTCAGAGCTGTGTGATGGCTATACACTTGTAACCAACTCACATACATGAAGATCCAACACAGAATAAATTAACTTGGTTCTTTGGTGGGTTTCTCAGAAAATGAGCTTTCTCTTAGAATTTGCTCATGATTTTCAACTTCCCCGACCATTTGCATTTCTCAAAAATGCATTATATATCTCTTGCCACATTGGAGCCTTCTTTCCCAAGAAAAGAATATGCCAAGGGATCAAGTTTGTTACAAAAATTTCTCATGATTCACTGAAAATGACATTTAACAAATTTGCAACGAGAGTTTCCAGGTGTTTAAAAAGACTGAATCATTACAAATATTTGGATCATTATCCTTCCTGGAGGCACGTTTTTCATCATCAAGGCATGCAGATGCCTTTCCTCTCATCACTTCACCTTTTCACCTTTTAAAAATACCTCTTCAACTTTCAAATTTGACATTTCACATGTTTGGATGGATTAGGGAAAAAAATTGTTTCAAAAACACCTCAAGTTTGCAAATTAATCCCTAAAACCACTTACATTGATCTTTGCAGGCACAAAGGACACAAATTCATCAAAAATTCAATTAAAAATGATGCAAAATTCACATCTCCAAGCTTCCTGGAGCAAAAATGGTGGCCAAAAATGAAAATGTACAGTTACCCTTGATCTGCTCTTTCTCCTTCAATTTAGGCCCTCCACGTGTCAAAATACGATTGGGAATGAATTCGGGCTCACTTATTGACTTTTTAACATTTTCAGAAAAAAATGGAAAAATTTGACTTTTTCCTCTACCCCTCCACCCTTGAAATTTGGTGATGACATGTGGCATATGGTGGGTCCCATTAGGATCGCACTTCAATTCTGCGCGTTTTGACCTTTTTTGGAAATTTGGAAAATTTTCACTTTTTGCTCCGTGGGTCTGCATCTCCGATTCCTCCCTGCCACGTGTCCCCTTTTGGTTCGTTCGCGGGCTAGTGCTTCAAATTTCCACACTGAGTCTTTTTGCAAAAGGGAAAAAATTTCCTTTTTCCTCTGCCGGCCCACCGACCCGCTCTGCCTTCACCACGTGTCTCCTTAGGGCTCATTCGCAGGCCCGTGGCTTAATTTTTTGCTTTAGCTCCTTTTGCTAAAAAGGGAAAATTTTCCCCTTTTTCACTGCAGCCCGCACTTCCCCGCTCTGCCACGTGTCCACCTATGATTAGCCACGGGGCCGCGCTCCAAAATTTTACCTTAATATTTTCTGCCTCCAAAGGCAAAAAACTTCAAGAACATCCACCATCCGCATCCCTCTGCCCAAAATTGATGCCACGTGTCCTCCTCTGATTGGAGTGGGGCTGAAACTAATTTTGAAACTTTAGAAAAATAGAGCTAAAAAACTCTAAGTCCCCCATCGGCCCACTCCTCCCTTTTTGATCTTTAGGACACATGTCCACTCTCAATTGGCTGCGGGGTTTCGGGCCAATTTTTGACTTTTTAAAATTTTTGCAAAATAAAGTCTAAAAATTCTAAAGGAATCCGACCACTCACCATCCCTCAGCCAAGTAGAACCCACCACGTTGCCAATCCATGTTAAGGAAGAAATTGATGGGTAAATGACGCCTGTCTGACCGTCAAAATACAGAAAATGCCAGGGATGCCCTAGAAATTGATTTTTTTCGCCAAGGATGGAATTTTTTTGAATTGGAACTAGACAAAACATGATTTCGAGCATTTCTCAACCTTGGGATTTAATTTTTGAAGGCATATATGTATAAAATGATCAATTTTGATTTTTCACGATCGGGAAAAAGGGAGAACACTGTTGGTTTGAAAATCTATCGAATGGATAGATCTATGGATAAATGAGCCAACAGTGTGCAGGGCATAGCCCCTCTTTGAGTCAGCAAAGTGAAACTGGTTTATTGTTATTCTACCAGCAGGAATCTTGTGCAAGTCTCACAATATTCTACCTTCAGGGGTTGGGATCTCATCCCAGTAGAGTAGTTCCGATGAAGAACAAAAAGGAATGAAGGAAGGAAAGGAAAGAAGATGGATCTGAAGGGAGAAAAGAAATGAATTCCAAAGTAGAAAGGTTAGAGGGTCTATGTTTTGGGCTAGTAGTAAACAGAGCCGAACCTACTTGCATAGACAAACAAAGCAATACTGATGAATAAATGACAACAAAGTAGAAGTAGATTCAACAGAACGATCACACAGATCTAACATAAGAAAGATCAGATGCCCATAACACACATATTTCAGCACAAAGTCTTAATATTTGTATTAATGTTTTCTTTTGTTACAAAAAGTACAAAGCCTTTTCTTCTCACTTCTATTTTTCATCTAAAAAATATCCACCCTTTGAATACAACAAGTATTCAAGTATATATAGAAGGAGAGAAGAAAAGAAGACAAAAGAAAACCAACCACTTAATTACAAAAATATCTTACAAGAGATTCCAAAGTCATTTGTTAACTTTTGACAACTTTTTGGATGACATCATCCCATGGTGCAACATGGATAATGTTATCATTTGTGTCAACACACTTTAGATAATTACAAGGAGAAAGTTGGGAAGAAGGAAACTATTCATCATCATCCCACAGCTGAAAGGGGGTATCCTACTTTTGCTGCTGCTCAGGCGACGAGATGTGGAACTGGGCACGGTATTCCATGAACTTGCTGATCATGGGTTGAAGTTGATCCTGGGAAGGATCCTTGTGTCGATCACTGATAGCTTCGCAAGTCTCCCGCTCATCCGTGAGCTTTTCTAGGAGTTTGGAATAATCATTTTCTGCCTCTATCAGGTACCCAATGAAGTCGCGACAAGCCAGCAGGTTGTTGATGGATTCGGCGTCGAAAGTGACCTCTGGTCCCAGCCCCTGTGAAACGATCTCCTTGAAGATCCGAATAGTTTCATCCACCTTTCTTAAGGTGAAAGAAGGAGTGACAAAACCTGGAGACATTCTCAAGACAATTTGCTCCATCTGATGCATTGCATCTAGGGCTTCCTCCTTTATTTTTTTGATCTTCTCTAGGACAAACTCCAGCTGATCGACCCGGTAATCCAGAGTAGAAAGGATTTTGTTGAGGGCTCTAGGATGTCCAAAGACGCCGAACTTGACAAGATCTTCAACTGAACAGTCGAGCATTTTCTGAAAGGTCTCATGCTACATCTTGGCATGGTCTAGCTCTTCGGAGATGGGTCCTGCTATCACCTGGAGCTCTCTGTTCACCCGATTGATATTCTGATATAATCCGGTGAACTTGGCGATCACTCCCTCACTTTATTTGAGGATTTGGTTCCTCCAGGTGGAAACTGCCATGCCCTACTCGCCGATTTTGGCATATTCATTAATCTTATCCTGGCTCAAAGGCTTAGGAGTTTCGGCGGCAGTTGTAGGAGGCGCACTGCCCATTTTCTGCAAGGCATGGAGAAGATGTTTATTTTTCTCCTTTAACAACCTTTTCTCTTCCTTTGCTTCCTGGAGCTTCTTGCAAAGGGCGTCAACTGCAGATAGGGCCTCTCCTTGAAGGCTTTCTGAAGATGTCCCCATTGTGACTTGGGTCACTGTGTAATCTGTTGAAGACAGATCCTTTTTATCCTTTAAAGGATTGGGGTATGTTATCTCCATTACTCTCTCTCCTGACGCACTCTGAGAGAAGCGGGTTAAAGGCTTTTGCTTCTTGGTCCCCTTTGATGGGATGACAGAGAAGTCCATCGGTGTGATGGGAACTTTCCTCTTTTGTTGGCTCAGGTGCTGAGAGATCCATGCTGGACTTATGGGAGAGGGGCCGGAAATAGTAAAGGGAGCAGCTGCAGTAGTAGAAGGAAAATGCGTGGAGACACTTGGAGGTGGCATCGATAGGGAGGCTGAGGAAGTGCTCATAGGGGGAAGATATACTGCAGGGGAGGTAGACATGGGAAAGGAAGGGAGCTGAGAGATGAGGGAAGAAATGGTGGGGGACAGCTCTGCGAGAGAAGAGAAGATGGACGATGAGGAAGGGGGAACAGCAGAAGATGGGGGAGAGGACACGACCAAAGGAATGGTCGCTTGGGTCACTTGAGGAGGGGAAGGAGGAGAGGGAGAAGAGATAGAAGGGACCTCAATAGTTGCAGTAGTGGCAACATCCTGAGTGGATGTGCCTATCGGAACATCTTCCGCTGCTTCTTTTTCCAGGTTTTCTGGGATTACAACCCGTTCTTGTGAAGTGGAAGGAGGACTTTCAGGAGCTTCCTCTTGGGTGGAGCTTGACTCACCCTCCTTGTCTTTTCCTTTTCTCTTTGGCAGCTGTTTTGGCCTGGAAGGTGTGTTGCCTAATAGAGAAGTGACGAAATCAACTCTGAGGTAGATGAGGCCATTCATTCTGCACCAGTGCTCTGTTCTCCACAGAGTTTCTTTGACCCTTTCCTCTATTGTCTGAGGCACTTTGGTTCTGTCAATTATAGCGAAAGGCCAGTCGTCCCCACCTGTGTCAAGATATACTTGATCAACTTCTTGATCAACAGTTTGATAACCTTTTGGGACAATGGCTACGCCGTACTAGATGATTTCAGCCAAGGCCAAGCGGGAATGGTCTTTCCTTCTGAGCTCGACCTCATGATATAGGTTGATATAAATATCCTCGATCTGTGGAATGTGGATCGGATCGAGTTTGGCTCTGGGTAGGTAATTCCTTGGGTCGAAAGTGGGCCTTGCCGGGAAGTTGTGCTTTAGATTTAGCAGCTCCAGTTCTGCAAACATATCCCGTGCTTTGTGGTGAGAGAGACAAGTGTACCTGCCCACTGTGAGGGGGAAAGGAGTTCCACCCTTCTTTCTCTTCAGAAACTTCTCGTGATAGGTTATGAGCTGTCTTGACAGCTCCAACAGGATCAGGTTGAGGCCGGCATATCTTGGTAATTTGGTTGGTTCTCCCAAGAAGTTGGCTGCCCTTAGATAGGTGAAGGTGGGGAATTGATGTGAACAAGGCCCCCCATTTCTCTATTGCTGCAACAATGCTCTTGGTCGTATGACCATGAGTCATGTTTGGCCTCAAAAGGCAGACGATGCCGTAGAAGAAGGCATCGTTAATCTTTGTAAACTGGGGGATACTATTTTCTAGCTTCAGTTCTGGATAGTATTCATATATTTTGACTTGGGGCCAAACCCCGCACTACATTAAGGCTGGATAATCTCTTTCTGAGGCCGCAGCATAAACTACGTAGGAGTTCATGTAGAACCTCCCCGTTGTGGTAAGTTGTTGGAGCTGCTCAGATATGGTGCTGCTTATGATCTCCGCCCACTCGAAGCGTTGATCTGGCACATTTTTGTTCATTGTCTCCAAGTATCTCAGCATCCATTTATGAAAGTAGTGGGTGTTCAGGAAACCCAAATACTCTTCTTAGGAACGTGATTGTATCACTAAGTTCCTCTGAGAAATCACTGCGATGAATGACTTGTGGCCATCTGGTCACCACCTTCTTGTTCTTTAGGTATACCTCATTCATCAATTGCATACACTGATCCTCATTATCTTCCCAAGCCTTGGTGCAATATTCCTGGCTTACGGCCACAAAGTTCCGGTGGTGAGGAATGCCAAGCATTATTTTGAAGTGCCGGGCAGTGAGGTTGATCACGACCTCACCTTTTTCATTCTGGACACACCTTGTGTCTTTGTTGTAGCAGCAGGCTACTACCATCATGAACTCATTATTCACAGCACTGAACTGGGATCCCCCCAGCAAAATGCAGTCCACTGCCTACCATTTTGTCCATCCAGGGACTTCCTGTGACCCTCCGGGTTCTGGCCCAGAAATCCTCCATATCAATGTGACCAAGTTCTGAGTCTCTTATATCCAGGTCACACTCTGCCTGGGATTCGGGCATCCTGACCCTCTGATATTTGTACTTCATTTCTTCCTCTGTGAGCTTGGCTTTGCCCTTAGACTTGGTTGGTCTCTTACTTGATGTTGACATATGTAGTTCTGAACTCAGTTGTTGATCTACAAGAAGAAGAAGTGAAACCCAACGCAGGAAAGTCATATTAGCTGTTTGATCTTCCATTAAAGCGTTGACAGAAGGAAGAGTTAGCAATTTTAAGGCCTCAGGGCGCAGGGCGCATGAATACTATAGGTTGTAGGGTTAAATAGTATGGCACACAGAAAAGGGGTGCTGCAAGGGATAAATCAGTGCCAAAGGGTGCAGGGCGCATGGACACTGCAGATGACATTTTTTGTTGTTGCAAGCGGAAGTGCGCCTGCGCCATATATATGCATTTTATAATGGGCGCTTGATATTTTTTATGTTACACGGGTATAGGATGTGCCAAAGGATGCAGGTTTAATGCGTGTAACATCACTTTTTCATGCGCCATAGGGGAACTTGGCAGTGGCGCATGGAAGGTCTGCATGACATGATGTTGCTGTAATAAGGGATGCGCCTGCGCCGTTAACAGTTTTGTACTTGGCGCAAGTAAGGTTGGTGTTGCATGGATGCAAGGTGCGCCAATGGCAAAGTTTTTTCAATGTTACACATGAGTTTGGTGTGCCAAGAGGGTGCAAGGTTAGTGGGTGTAACAAGCAAGGAAAGTGCGCTTTTGAGGGCGCACTTATTCTTTATGCAGCAGGCATGGTGGATGCGCCGTTGGCGTGACTGTACTTCATGTTGCAAGGGTGGCGACTGCGCCAAAGAGGAGAAAGAGTAGTCTATCAATTTTTAAGTCTTTTTCTTCCTCTGGAGGGGTTACATGTGTTTAAGCCTCTTCTGCAGGGTTCCTTGGATGATGAACGGGCTAAAACAAAGAGATCCAAGCGATTTTTTCCAAGACAGAGTCCTCTTTACCAGTAGATCTAGAAAGAGGGAGAAGTGCATGGGGGAGGACAGCAAAAATAGCAAAGGGAGGTTTCATGGTTTCACAGATCTATTTAATCCAACCCCACAAACAAACAACCAATAACCAAAACACAAAACAAAAGAGCAATAAGGACCACTTACCAGGAATATATATAATGTGAGAGGTGAAACTGGGTCCACGACGTGATACGAGAATGACAGGCGTGCTGATAGGTGCAGAGGGAAAAGAATAATCACGTGTTTTCTGACTGGTGAAAGTGACAGGGCGGATGCGCCTATATATAGGCAAAGTTGTAATAAATGCGCAACCACTTTTTGAAGTGGCGCATCGAAACACCTGTCGACACTGGAAAGCTTGCACCCTTTGGTGCATCAAAACACATGTTAACATGAAGTTATGTGCACCCTTGGTGCACCAAAAGTGTTGTCAACACGGAAATACGTGTGCCTTGGTTACACCAAAACGCGGCGCAACAAAAATATTGTTGACACAAAGGCGCATGTGCCTTGGCGCATGCAAGAAAGGCACAACATGGTGAGGCACACCAAAATGTGTGTCGACACTTCAAACCGTGCGCCAAAGGAATTAAAGGGGGCGCATGCTTACCCTATGTTGCATAGACAATAGGTGCGCCCAACCAAAAAGACCAAAAATGGCTAAGTTCAGAAAACCAGATTTCCTGGAAAAGGGTTTTTTGCAACGTTCCGAACACGGAGGGGTCCCTGATGAGGGACCAGAACAAAATTTGGGATGGTTACCCGTAAAATTACCCTTGCCAATTTCATGGGATAACAGTTGGCTCTTTCTGGGGACTATCTCTGAATGGAAATCAGGGGTAGAGAATCCCAGATCCACATGTGCCTATCCATTGGGTAACAGAGTAAAAAATAAGGGCGACCGAAAAGGGAAACACACAACCAACAAAAGAAAACACACAACAAAAACAAACACACAACTGAAGCAAACTGTACAAAGAAGAGAGCAAGCTCTACTTCCTGAAGATTTTCAGATGCTGCCCGCTATAGGGAAGCGGGAGTCCAGTTCCGTCTGGATACGAGAGATAGAAAGTATTCTCTCCGTTGAGCTGCTTGATCTTGAAAGGCCCTCTCCACAGGGAATCAAATTTTCCGTGCATGCCCTTTGGCTCTCTTCGTTTGTCCCACAAAAGGACGAGGTCTCCCACCTGGAAATTTCTTTGCTTAGCTTTTTTATCGAACAATCTTTTTACCTGATTCTGATGCTCGGTGATCCTGTCGACCACTCTTACTCTCTTTTCTTTGAGCTCTGCTAGATATATGATCCTCTTTTCAAGGGAATTTTGGAAAGTCTCATCTTCGATTGCTTGGGCCAAGCGCAGAGCAGGGAGTTCCACAGAAATGGGAAGCTCAGCATCGGTGCCATATAACACTTGAAAAGGTGACATGCCGAGAGACCTCTTTGGAGTAATGCGGTCTACCCACAAAGCATCATACAATGACTTGTGCCACATTCGTTGATTCTCATCTACTAGCTTTCGTATGATGGTTACTAAGTTTTTGTTACTGGATTCTGCCTGACCATTTCCCTGAGGATAATAATCTGAGACGTGAGCTAGAGTTATTTCGTATTTGTAGCAAAAACTAATAACTTCCCGTGAAGATAATTTGGAAGCATTATCAGCAACAATCTTGTTCGAAACGCCAAACCTGACAATGATATTCTCTTTGATGAAGTTACAAACGACCTCGGAAGTGGCGTGTTTAACAGGTATGGCTTCCACCCACTTGGTGAAGTAATCTGTCACTGTTAGGACATAACTATGTCTGGCACTTGATTGGGGATTGAGTGCACTGATAAAATCAATTCCCCACTGCTTGAATGGTTCGTCGACAATGACCGGCCTGAGGGGAAAAGCAGCCAATTTGGGCTTGCCGACAAACTGCTGGCAAGGTTCACACTTTGATACCCAGGTAACTATATCTTGGAAAAGCGTTAGCCAATAATACCTAGCCCGGATGATCTTGTGCGCTGTCACGGAAGAGGATAAATGGCCTCCACAGGCTGAATCATGAAAACTCTCAAGTAACTTCACTTGTTGTGGCTTGTCAACACATTGCAAGAAGATGCCATCTATTCCGCGTTTGTATAAACCATCATCCTAGATGATATATCTGGCTGCTCTGAGCTTTATAGCGTGCTTCTCCTTTGTAGTCAGATGGGATGGGCATTCGCCATAGGTGAGAAAGAAAGTAATATCGGAATACCACTCGTCGCTGGTTGCGACAAATAGGACCATCGGTGGTGAATCAGTTTTCTCCAGCTGGCTTTGTGCTCCATTGATGCAATCATCCTTTTCCTCAGGGTCTTCTGAATCTTTGTTTTCAGCCATAAGCTGACATAGGCCCTTGCCTCTTACCAGCTTGGTTGGTTTTATATCTAGATCATACTCCTGGACTTTTGCAATCCAATTCCCCCGCAAGCTTCCTAACTCCTATTGAGTTAAAATTGACTTGACTGTCGTGTCAGGGACCAGCACCACTGTATGAGAGTTTAAAATGTAATACCTGAAGTTTTTGACTGCTTTGACAACGGCGAAGGCATGCTTCTCCAACTGAGACATCTTTAATTCATGAGGCTTGAGAGGAGAGCTCATAAACGCAATTGAGGATTCAACATCCTCAGAATTCTTTTGCATCAAGATGGCAGATACAGTATGCTCAGATGCATAGCTATACATGATAAAATCCTTGGAGAAATCGGGACATACCAGGACTGGTGCATGAGCGACGGAGGCTTTTATTTCCTCAAATGACTTCTTTCCTTCTTCGCTCCATCGGAAAGTTGGCGA
Organism: Taxus chinensis; assembly: GCA_019776745.2. Classification (NCBI taxonomy): domain Eukaryota; kingdom Viridiplantae; phylum Streptophyta; class Pinopsida; order Cupressales; family Taxaceae; genus Taxus; species Taxus chinensis. The sequence goes on along the minus strand of CM034146.1, from coordinate 312,279,462 downwards.
CCCTTTCATCATGTCTAATATATGACGAGTCTTTTCAGCAAAGTCAGGAACAAAGCGCCTGAGAAAATTCACTTTTCCAAAGAAAGAGTGAACGCCGGTCTTGCTTGTAGGTAAAGTAAGGCTCTGGATAGCCTTAACTCTTTCGGTATCTATCTTTGTCCCTTCTTTGCTAACAACATGTCCCAGCAATTTTCCTTCTGTGACTCTGAAAATGAACTTTTTCGGATTCAGGGAGATCCCGTGCTCTCGACATCTAATCGATACTTGCTCCAAATGATCACAATGATAATTTCGCTGTTTGGAGAACACAGTTAAGTCATAGAAGTAGACTACGATGACCTTCCCCATCATACCTTTGAACGCAAAGTCCATCGCTCACTGGAAAGTGGCACCAGCATTGGTCAGGCCAAAAGGCATCCTTCTGTAGGCAAACGTACCCCAAGGAGTAGTGAATGCTGTTTTAAATTGGTCTTCAGGTGAGACTTCAATCTGATTGTAGCCTAAAAAACCATCAAGCATGGAAAACATTTCTGATCCAGTTACTGCTTGCAGAACCTGGTCCATTATGGGAAGCGGGTAGTTGTCCTTCAGGGATGCCTGATTCAGGTTGTGAAAATCTACACATATGCGTATCTCACCATTATTCTTGCGCACTGGCACAATGTTTGCGACCCAGGTACTATGATGGATAGGAAAAATAATCCGTGCGTCCAACATTTTCTGAATTTCAGCCTAGATAGTACCTGAGATCTTAGGGTTATAGTGTCTCTGCTTCTGGCGAAAAGGTTTGACGTCCTCTTTCAATGGGATATCATGTTGGACGTCCTTCAGCTTGAAAGACTTTAGATCGACATAGGACCATTCCAATACATCCATGTATTTCTTCAGAAGTTTGACAAACTTCCGCTTCTCTTCAGGTGTGCAACATTTTCCACTGTTCACGAACTGCGGATGTTCTACCGAACCTAAATTGACCGGTTCGATTTCTGGGGAGGAATTAGGGTCATCTCACCTTTTCTTTTTAACAAAGCGATCATGCCTATCGAACAACCACTCTAGGGAGACCAGGCCTTTCGGGATTTTATTTCCTTTGAGCTGACATATGTCATCTCCTCCTTTCAATTCTTCATTTTGATCGGTAACTAATTCGCGGCATGTAGAAGTGGATCCTTCAAAATGAAGTTCACTAAAATTTTCCACCTTTTCTAGAAAGGCAATGAGTTGATTGTCATTGTTGAATACTTTCCAATGCTGAGAATTGTCCGGCACGCTTGGGTGGAAAACCACCTCAATAGTATATTTGTCTGTTTTCAAACCTGGGTGAGGGAGCATGAGGGATGCTGAAACGGCCAATGAATCAGCCATGTCATTCTGAGCTCTTGGGATGGCTTTTATTGAAAAAGCATCAAACTCCTCAATGCTGTCTCACACCGCATTGCGGTAATGTCTGAGCCTTTCATTCTTCACTTGGTATATCCTCTTAACTTGATTTACGACCAGCTCTGCATCACCTTGTACCTTAAGATTCTTGATCCCTCTTTCCTTCGCGGCTTGCATGCCAAGCAGTAGGGATTCATACTTAGCAGTATTATTCATGTTAAAAAACTGCAACTTGAAAGAGAGAGGAATAATCTCTTCTTTGGGAGATATAAGCACGACACCAGCGCCACACCCACTAATCGCGCAACTGCCATCAAACTGCAAAGTCCAGATCTTGTTAAGATCTCCTTCTTGGACAAGGACATCCATATTGTCAGACTTGGTAGACAAGAAATAGTTTCCCATCCCTGATGATTCGAAGAGAATTTGGGCTTTGGGGTCATCAGAGTTAGTAACCAGGTACTTCTTTTGCGATTCAGGCTCCAATGTTTGCATTACACCTTTGACAGGGATTCTAGCCTTAGACCAGTCCATATGAATCTCCCCACCAACTTCACTGCAAAAGCTCCTTCCCAGCAGAATTCCATAGGCTGCTGGAATATCGGCAACAAGGACGATCATCTTTACTCTTTTCTTTGGGAACGCTGCAAATGCAAACTGTGCGTCTTTGATTTGACCAATCAACGGAACCTGCTTGGTCTCCAAGGAATAACATCTACCAAAAGGCTTGGTAAGGGTGAGGCCCAGAACGTGGGCGAATTTTACCAGCATGACATTATCGGAAGCTCCAGAATCAATTATGCAGTTGCTTAGTTTGTGGCCATTGATTAGGAGGAAGAGGTAGAAAGGTTCTATCTTGCCTGATGCAGAAGTCGAGGCAACATTTACGCGGGATGAAGGAGGGGTGGAAAGGATTCCTTTTGGGGAAACCTGATTAGTTATGACAGTATGAATTTGGATGTATTCAGTCAACCTTACAAGTTGTCTGGGGTTTGACTGAAGGTACTCGACTTTAGACATTTAAATCTTGGTCTTTTTAGCATGGTCAATTATGTCAAACGCGGCCAAGGGTTGCGTTGATGGAGGAATGAGTCCTTCATTTCGCGATGGTAGGGTAAAGTTACTGGTCTTGATAGGAATATGAGAGGGCTGATTCGGAGGGGAGATAGGAGAAAAAGGTTTCTTCGTAAAAGACTTAACAGGGGGTTGAGCAGGAAGAGGATTACCTCTTTTAGCAATAGTTGGGGGCGTGGATGACGCAGCCTTCTCTTTCTGCACATTGACAGTGACCTCTGCTTCTTTTCCTTACGAATGGGTAAAAACAACATATGATTGTCCGCTTGCATATCCTTGGGTACCCTCTTCTTCATTGGATTCTTCCTCATCAAATTCCATATATGCGATAGTAGAGTCGCCAGTCAGTTCACCGACATCTTGATCATCTTCGCCTTGAGACGAAGGTTCTTCATAATTTTGTTCCTTTTCTTCGATTTCGGCTAAAGCGTTGACCAGAGGAGCCTCAAGTGCCAATTGCAGAGCAGTTGCAAGCAAGCATGACCTTTGTGGAACATTTTTGGAAACGAAATTCCTCCATGGGATATCTCGGTATGCGGAACTGGGGGAAGCTTGGGCTAACTGCTTCTTTAATGCAAGCAAGTCATTCGCCATCTTTTGAAATGCTAGATCAAACGAAGTAGTGGGAGAAGGGCCCGAAGATTTAAGCTTGGATGATTCCCTTTTTAATTCGCCAGATATTAGTAAGTTATCTTCGATTTGGATGGCAGCAGCCTGGGTGAGAATCAAGGTAGCTACTTGTTCTTGCAGGAGTAAGAAACTTACTTTTGAGCTCATAGCGTTTACGAAGAAACACTTCTGATTTTCCAGTGTTGGAAGCATGGCAACAGGCACACGGTTGATTAATGCATCGAACCTGGCTTACGGCCACAAAGTGACCCTCCGGGTTCTGGCCCAGAAATCCTCCATATCAATGTGACCAAGTTCTGAGTCTCTTATGTCCAGGTCACACTCTGCTTGGGATTCGGGCATCTTGACCCTCTGATATGTGTACTTCATTTCTTCCTCTATGAGCTTGGCTTTGCCCTTAGACTTGGTTGGTCTCTTACTTGATGTTGACATATGTAGTCCTGAACTCAGTTTCTGATCTGCAAGAAGAAGAAGTGAAACCCAATGCAGGAAAGTCATATTAGCTGTTTGATCTTCCATTAAAGCGTTGGCAGAAAGAAGAGTTAGCAATTTTAAGGCCTCAGGGCGCAGGGTGCATGAATACTACAGGTTGCAGGGTTAAATAGTATGGCACACAGAAAAGGGGTGCTGCAAGGGATAAATCTGTGCTAAAGGGCGCAGGGTGCATGGACGCTGCAGATGACATTTTTTGTTGTTACAAGCGAAAGAGCGCCTGCGCCATATATATGCATTTTAGAATGGGCGTTGATATTTTTCATGTTACATGGGTACAGGATGCGCCAAATGGTGCAGATTTAATGTGTGTAACATTATTTTTTCATGCGCCACAGGGGAACTTGGCGCGGCGCATGGAAGGTCTGCATGACATGATGTTGCTGTAATAAGGGATGCGCCTGCGCCGTTAACGGTTTTGTACTTGGCGCAAATAAGGTTGGTGTTGCATGGATGCAAAATGTGCCAATGACGCAAGTTTTCGCAATGTTACACATGAGTTTGGTGTGCCAAGAGGGTGCAAGTTTAGCGGGTGTAACAAGCAAGGAAAGTGCGCTTTTGAGGGCGCACTTGTTTCTTATGCAACAGGCATGGTGGATGCACCGTTGGCACGATTGTACTTCATGTTGCAAAGGTGGCCACTGCGCCAAAGAGGAAAAAAGTATTCTATCAATTTTTAAGTCTTGTTCTTCCTCTGGAGGGGTTACATGTAATTAAGTCTCTTCTGCAGGGTTCCTTGGATGATGAACGAGCTAAAACAAAGAGATCCAAGCGATTTTTTCCAAGACAGAGTCCTCTTTACCAGCAGATCTGGAAAGAGGGAGAAGTGCATGGGGGAGGACAGCAAAAATAGCAAAGGGAGGTCTTGGTTTCACAGATCTATTTAATCCAACCCCACAAACAAATAGCCAATAACCAAAACACAAAACACAAGAGCAATAAGGACCACTTACCAGGAATATATATAATGTGAGAGGTGAAACTGGGTCCACGACGTGATACGAGAACGACAGGCGTGCTGAAAGGTGCAGAGGGAAAAGAATAATCACGTGTTTTCTGACTAGTGAAAGTGACAGGGCGGATGCGCCTATATATAGGCAAAGTTGTAATAAATGCGTGAACCACTTTTTGAAGTGGTGCATCAAAACGCCTATCGACACTGGAAAGCTTGCGCCCTTTGGCGCATCAAAACACATGTTAACATGAAGATATGTGTGCCCTTGGCGCACCAAAAGTGCTGTCAACACGGAAATACGTGCACCCTTGGCGCACCAAAATGTGGCGCAACAAAAGTATTATTGACACGAAGGCGCATGCGCCTTGGCGCATGCAAGAAAGGTGCAACATGGTGAGGTGCACCAAAATGTGTGTCGACACTTCAAACCGTGCGCCAAAGGATTTAAAGGGGGTGCATGCTTACCCTATATTGCACAGACATTAGGTGCGCCCGACCAAAAAGACCCAAAAAAGGCCAAGTTCGGAAAACCAAATTTCCCAGAAAAGGGTTTTTTGCAACGTTCTGAACGCGGAGGGGTCCCTGACGAGGGACCAGAACAAAATTTGGGATGGTTACCCATAAAATTACCCTTGCCAATTTCATGGGATAACAAACACGACATAGCCCACAGATTTGAGGAATTTAGGGCAAACATTAGGGAAAACTTTGAGTATTATTGCAAAATGGGGCATGTCAAATGATTTTCAAATGGACTAAGGCATGGGAAAAGAGGCAATAACTTCATTTCACCCATTAAAACAGTAGAAAACGTTTCAGGAAATGCAGAGTGAAAGGAAAATTATGGCAAAATCATAGAGGATCAAAATGGACACCAACATTGGCTCCTGGTTGGGGATGGGCACTCCCAGTGAGTGCCATAAGAACAATAAGTAGACCAAGTGCCAAAATAATCCATTGGACAAAGGAGTCATGAGCCAAAACCACCAAAAAATAGTTGAGAACCCGACAAAAATGGTTGTCACACACCAAGGCAAACCACAAACTGACAAAACACCAAAAACAAAGTGAAAAACCAAACACTATACATTGTACAAGTGGTGCATACCTCAAATTTGGGGATTAATCCAAGAAATGCTTCATATGCCTGCCATTAACAGGTAGTTCAAGAAATTCCCCATCTAAATCTTTGAGAAAAATGTATTCTCACCAATTATGATATCAATGGAGTAAGGGTCCATCCATAATGCATCAAATTTTCCATGTTTGCCCTTATCCTCATTTATGCTATCCCACAACAAAACCAAATCTCCAATATTGAAGGCCCTAGGAGTGACCTTCTTTTCAAACAATATTTTCAACTTCTCTCTAAATCTGATATGCCTCTGGTGGGATGCTCTTCTCTCTTCATCTAGCTCCAGAATATGATTGATCCTTGCTTCATATGGATTGACCTCTTGATCCTCAAGCTGTTGAAAAAACTGAAATGAAGATAACTACAGATGTAAGGGCGGTAGAGCTTGGGTTCCATACACTAATTCAAATGGGATCTTACCAGTATCTCTCTTGGTAGTGATTCTATCAGCCCAAACTACAAATTTCAGTTGTTCACCCCATTTTCTCTTGTTTAAATCCAAGGTTCTTCTAATGATCTTTAACAAATTATTATTGCTAGACTCAGCTTGTCCATTTCCTCAGGGATTATAGTTTGAAGAATAAGTCAGATTGGTTCCATACTCCTTGCACATTGCCATCAAAGGTTTAGCTCTAAAACACATGGCATTATTAGCAACAATCTTGACTGGCACACCAAATCTGCATATGATATTATTCAACAAGAAGTCCATAACAACTTGGTGTGTTGCTTTTACTTGGTGGGGATTGCCTCTACCCACTTTGTAAAATAATCAGTGGCTAGAAGAATCCACTTATGACCAACACTAGAAGGATCTGAAATCTCACTAATGAAGTCCATTCCCCACTGTTTGAAAGGAGCTTCAATTGATACAGGCTGCAAAGGAAGGGAGCCTGAAGCTTTCATTCTTCCAGAGAAACGCTGAGCAGCTTTCACATTCTCTAATCAGCATGGTTGCATCTTTGAAGAGAGTAGGCCACCAATAACCAGCTCTCAAAACTTTGTGTGCTGTAACCCTTCCAACAAAGTGTCCTCCACAAACTCCCCCATGGAAATCAGCAATCACTTTGGGAGCTTCATCTTTAGTTACACATTTCAAGAGGACACCTTCAGGATTCTTCCAAGCCAGCCCAAAGTCAGTGATGATGTATTTTTGAGAAGCTAGCTTGAGGGCTCTTTTATGATTTTTATTTAAATGATCAGGACAGCATATGTGTCTGAGGTAAAATATTATATCCTTGTACCATTCAGAACTTACCAATTTCCCAAGAACATCTGCCCTTTCTTCCTCTACTTCATTCACTTCCACAGTCTGCAAGTTGCTCTCAGCCATGAGCTTAGCAAGACCCAAACCTCTTACCAACTTTGTGGTTTGGATGTTCATATCATACTCCTACAATTTGTTCACCCATCTACATCTTTTACTTGAGATCTCCATCTCTGATAAGATGTCTTTTACCATGGTGTGGGGAACATAAGCAACAACTTTTGAACTTAAAATATAAGGCCTGAAAACCTTTGTTGCTTTCACCAAGGCAAATGTTTGTTTTTCCATGATTGTATATTTTAACTCAGCAACTTGTAAAGCCTTTTCTAAAGAAGGCAATAGGCCTCTCAGCCCCATATTCATCCTTTTGGAGTAAAACAGATGCAATAGTATTTTTCAGAAGCAAAGGAGAAGATTTGAAAAGGCTTCTTGTAATTCGGAGCTGCCAAGACAGGTGCATGTTTAAGTGCTTCCTTGATTCCTTCAAAATCCTGAATAACAGCCTCCTCCCACTTGATAACTTGATCTTTCTTTAACATGCATGTGATAGGAAGAGTCAACTCAGCAAAATTAGACACAAACCTTCTAATGAAATTGATTTGCCCAAAGAAAGATTGGATGCCCTTCTTTGTTCTTGGAATTGGCACCTTGCTGATTGCTTCTACTCTCTCAGGGTCAATCATGACAACGGACTTTGAAACAATATGACCAAGCAGCTTGGCCTTTTGTTACCCCAAAGTGACACTTCTTTGGATTGAGAGAGATTCCAAATTCTCTACATCTGATCAACATTCTTTCCAAATGCTGCAAGTGATCTTTTCTGCTCCTTGAAAATACAGTCACATCATCCTGATAAACTGCAATGAAGTCATTTATATAACTAGCAAAAGCAACATCCATTGCTCTTTGGAAAGTAGCTCCAACATTCATGAGACCAAAAGGCATTCTCACATAAACATATGTTCCCCAAGGAGTGGTAAAGGCAGTTTTAAATCTTTCTGACTCCTTGACAACAACCTGATTGTAGCCAGAGAAACCATCTAAGGTGGACAACAATTCAGATCCAGTCACTAATTGCAACATGTTCTCCATGTTTGGAAAAGGATAATTGTCTTTCAATGAAGCTCTATTCAGATTTCTAAAGTCTACACAAAGTCTGATATCTCCATTCTTCTTTCTGACTAGCACAAGGTTTGAAACCCAAGATGAATACCTCGTGGGCTGAATGATCCCTCCCTCCTTCAGTTTCTTCAATTCATCTTGCATTTTCATGGAGAGGAGTGGATTAATTGGCCTTTGATTCTATCTGAATGGTTTGGCATTTTTCTCAAGAGGGATCTCATGCTGAAACAAGTCCTCTCTATATGCTTTCAGCTCTGAATATGACCAGGCAAGGCAGTCTTGATATTGTTTCAACAATTGAAGATAGGACTTGTTTTTCTTCCTTGTTTAAACTGCTGCCCAACCAAAATTTTCTTGGTTTGTCCTTTGTTCCCAATTCATGCTCTTCCACATCCCTTGAGGTAGACATGTTTCTATTGATGATGTAATCAACATTGCTAAAATTTGACTCAAGAGCAACAAGACCTCTAGGAATGGTGTTAGTTTTCAATTGGATAATATCTTTTCCAAAAAAATTCTCTCTTCCTTCAGTCACACACACCATTGGTTCCCAATCAATATGATGATCTACAAAATCACCTTGATTTCATAAGAACCTTTGCACTTGAGCATCATCATCAAACACTTGCCAATGCTTGATGTTGTCAGGGACAACTGGCCTAGTTAACACTTCAACATTGTACTCACAATAAGGTGAAATGGTGCAATCTCCAAATCTTGACCCCAACACTGCCAACTTGTCAGAAGCAACATTCAAACTTTTGTCATGGTGCACAATATTGAAGGAATCAAACATCTCAATTAGATCCCAAACTGCATGCTTATACTGCTTCATCCGCTGATTTTTTGTAGCATACAGTTTTCTTATTTGTTTGACAACTAGCTCTGAATCTCCCTTTGCAATGATGTCCTTGACACCATACTTCCATGCAATTCTCAGACCCAACAACAAGGCTTCATACTCAGCAATGTTGTTAGTACATTCAAAATTAAGCTTGAAGGAAAAAACAAATTCTTCCAAGCTAGGAGAAATCAGAATTACACCAGCACCATTTCCAAATTTGGAGCAAGCTCCATCAAATAGAAAGGTCCAAGGAGAACATCACCTGTTCAAGGCACTTTGACTTATTCATTTTGTGTTCTTTTCCATCAGCAAAACCAATAAAATTATCAGCATCAACATCAGCAAATAATACTTCATAAGAAGCATTGTTAGGGTCCTCAATTAGATGCAACATTTTCTTTTCTCCATAGAGCTTGACAAGGCTGACCTCAATGGGAATGGTGGAAAAAGACATATCCATTTGGACACTCCCTCCAAAACTTGCAGCCCACTTTCTTGACAATAACATACCCCATTTGGCAGGGCAATCAACAATCACAACATCCAATTTTAAATTCCTCCCAGGATAAGATGCAAGTTGCACTACCAAACCCTTCACACAACCAACAACCGGAACTTCTCTTAAGTCCATGGAAGTACATTTTCCATAGGCTGTTGTCACTTTGATATCCAACTCATTCATGACTTCTAGAGGCATGACATTACATGATGCACCAGAATCAAACATACAATTGTGAAGTAGCCTATCCTTTATGATCAAAGTTATGAAGAATGGATCAACATTCAATTGGGAATCAACCAAGGATGTCCCCAAATATACCTCAGGTGTCTCTCCAAGATATTCTACTGCTGGTGGTGTTTCAAGGTCAACAATGATTTGAGGAGGAATCTCAACAACATTTACATTTCTTCCTGGAGTAGTCTTCTCCTCCTTTAATCCCAAGTACTCAAATGCTCTCTTCTTATGCTCAGGAATTCTAAGCAACTCAATGATTGGAACACTCACTTTGATTTGGCTCAATACTTGGGCTATGTCATAGGGAACACTCTTTGGAAAAATAGCATTGGAAGGGAGACAAGAAGATTCATTTGATGGCAAGGGATTCTTGGTAGCTTGGGCATGAGGAGGACTGTAATTTTTGCTTGGGACAACAGAGCTTTTGGCAAGTGTTTCTCTCCTAGGAGCTTCTTTTGGAATGCTTGTGAGCAAGGGTGTTTTAGGTTTGGCTTGAGGCCCAACTCCTTTAACAACTTTGCTTCTAGTGTTATAATCTTTCTCTTGAGCTACAACAACATTCATCAACAATTATCTATCTTCCTCCGAAGGGATACCACCATCATACTTCTTAATCATCAAAGCTCTTAAGTATTCAAAGTCATTGTTAGGAATTTCAAAAGCTTGCACTACATCAACTTCAAGAGTATGAGGGGGAAGAAAGACTTGTACCCATTTGATGCAATCCCAAAAAGTTGCAGCTATCCTTGCACTTATCACTTCAGTAGATGTTGCTCCTCCTTGTGAGCTTGAAGGACAACCCACCATGTAAATATCATCATCAATACCATCATCATTATTAGCTTCACCTTCTTGCTAGTCCATTTCACATGGAGGATGGGGCAGAAAACACCTATCACACCAATCGATATCAGCAACTTCTTTAACAACAACAACCCTAATAGTTAGGGGATCAAGTGATACTCTTCCTTCATGTGCTTGAGGATGTCTATTTGCAGACCCCATGGGTCCTTTTCCTCTATCATCTACCCTTTGATCACCTCTAGGATGATTGGAAAATCTGTCATGGTTTTGTGCTCTTGGCTGACCTTGTGAAGTTTGCCCAATTCCCTTCTCAGCTCTTGCTAACTTATATGAGATTTCTTTGACAACCCCTGCCAAAGTTTTCACAACCTCTTCTAAATCAGCACCCTTGCTAGCTTGAGGTTTTTCAGGGTTTATCAACTTTACTCCATCTCTCTTGAGAGGTTTCCCAATTGATTTGATATTGTTTTCAATTTGAAGTGCCATGGTGAAAGCTTGCCTTAGATTGGTAGGGTTCTTGTCTCTTAGGTAATAGGCTGCCTTTTTATCAAATGCATCTGCATATTTGATTAAACAAGATTCATCACAAGGCCTCAGATTAACTGACAACCTTCTCAAAGTTTTGTTAAACCTTGTGTTGAAGTCATGGAATGATTCATTGGGGTTCTTCTTGATATTCTCAAACTCAAACAAGAGAAATCTAGGATCAGTCTTGTCACCATATTACAACCTAAATGCATTCTTCATCTCAGTCCAAGAATCAATTGAATTATCAGGTAGTGCCTTGTACCAATCCCTAGCATCCTCTTCTAGTGTATGAATGAACAATTTAATATACACATCTTCAAACTCTATCTCAAAATATTCCATCATGTTAACAAAAAGTTTGAGATGCTGATCACCAGTTATTACATTGTTACCTTGGAATTTTGGCAATCTATTTCTGACATCTTGTGGGACAACATTTGGGTAACCATCCATTCCTCCAAATTCTATAGGACCAAAGGTGTTAACAATAAATGGAGGTCTAGGCTGAGCCATATTGTTTGGTGGAGGTGATCTTGGGGGTGACACAAGTTGATGAGGAGTGCAAGGTCTTTGGGGCTTAAGAATGTGATTCACAAGACTGGTATTCTCTAAGTGCTGATTTTCTTGGAAAGTTTTACTAGGATTGAAACACATAGGTGTAGATTGAAGAAGGAACTTACCAGGTACAGCAGAAGGACCTTCACTAGTTGAGGTAAACAAGTTTATGAGAGGATTGCTTGAATCAGAATCACTTGAAGAAGAGTGATAATCCTCTACCAAAGGCTGATCTCTCTCACCAATGGATATATCTTTTCCTGATGTCTGACCTTTAACAACCTTCCAAACTCTTCTCCCTTCCAACTCTGAGTTTCTTGAATCTGTAAACAACTTCTTAGCAGAGTCTCTAATGAAGAGAGATCTTCTTCCTTCCAGTTTTGCAGAGATTAGCAACACAAAAGTAAATGACAGAAAGGTTAAGACACTGGTACTTATCAAGATCAGAACAACATGGAGTCGCCACTAAGGAATTTCACCCTAGTTGTGCAAATGCACTAAAATACTCTGTCAAATATCTATCAGCACTAAAAATCTTGCAAAACTTTATAGATCAGACCTTCCTTTCTTTGAATTTATCAACCACAAATGCAAATGAAGTGCAACAACTGCTGGGAACTGATAAAATTGTAGGTAGAACCTATACCTTCACTCAATCCTTACAAATCTGATTATAAAATGATGCTTCAACAATGTATTTGCATGCAGAATTTGCAAGGGACTTTACCAGGGTTTGATATGCATTCAAATATCTCAAATATGTATGCACATGGATCAGATTGAACTAAGAGAATATCAAACTCAGAACTCTACTCTTCATTCCAATCTTATAAATCTGATCAGAAGATGATACTCAGATTTTGTAATTGCACATAAATCACACAAGAAGTATTACCAGGGATCTGAAATACTGAATAATGTCCCCGGAAACGACACCATTAAGTGGTGTTGACGGGCTAAATAGACATGGACTGGAAAATGAATCAGCAAATCAATCTCAACACTGTAAATTATTTCCTAGGAATTCAAAATAGATCCCCGGCAACAGTGCCATTTAGTGTTGGTACCCAAATTTGTTCTCCTTTTCAGTCTGAGCAGCATCAGAAATATGGCATGAAGCTTGAAGGTAGATAGATCTTGATATATGTCATTTTGTAGCCGGGGATGTGATCTAACTGGCACTCAGATTTGTGGAGAGATGGATAGCACTTTGAAAGGATTTGATCTAACCCTCACTATTTTAGGTTGTGCCTTTCAACCAAGGTAAGAGAACCTATATTGTAGCCTCTATTTTGTGAAGGAGGTGGAGATATCCTTATACTGTGCATATTGTATGGAGATGGCCTTGGGAAAACATGATCAATTTTCCATTATTCAAACTCAACAGAGTTGTCACTACTAAATGATGGAAATACTTTCAAGACAAGGCTGAGGCTGCTGAAGACATTGTATGATCCTGATTTGCTTTGTGCATTTTTGTAGATGGGTTAGATTCTTTTGTTGACACACAATGCAATGCAGGGGTAGTATGGGTAGGATTAGTTATTCAGATGATTTTTTGGTGGGGTATTGACAAGACAAACTTGGATATATCAAATCTTTGACAACCTCTACAATACTTGAACAACTATCAGATAAAATGCTTCAAATAATCAGGATGTTCTTTCAACCAGAAGATGCATAAATGGAAGCCCAGGTTGCACTCTTCACACAATCTTTGAGAACTCACCACAAAATCTTGAAGTAAATAACTCAATTAAACACAAAAATCCTTGATCAAACCATGCCTAAGGTACCCCCAAAGGCTTACAAGCAATCCCAATCAACAAATGAAGGTGGAGTGATTTTAAACTGCTTATTTTCAATGCCAGATGAAAGCTCTTCTGACAAACAAAACTACAAGTGCCACTAAACTATCAATAAGGATGAGATTCTGTGTGATTTCTAAAGACTTTCAATGCAAGATTGCAACAAGAACAATGAAAACTATTTGCAGGTATTTAAAATGATAACAAACATCATATTGCCCAGAAAAACACAGATTAACTCAAAAGCTTGTTAGATTCATCAGCAGGGGAGAGTTTCATGAACAATCTCAGAGCTGTGTGATGGCTATACACTTGTAACCAACTCACATACATGAAGATCTAACACAGAAGAAATTAACCTGGTTCTTTGGTGGGTTTCTCAGAAAATGAGCTTTCTCTCAGAATTTTCTCGTGATTTTCAACTTCCCGACCATTTGCATTTCTCAAAAAATGCATTATATATCTCTTGCCACATTGGAGCGTTCTTTCCCAAGAAAAGAATATGCCAAGGGATCAAGTTTGTTACAACAATTTCTCATGATTCACTGAAAATGACATTTAACAAATTTGCAACGAGAGTTGCCAGGTGTTTTAAAAAGACTGAATCATTACAAATATTTGGATCATTATCCTTCCTGGAGGCACATTTTTCATCATCAAGGCATGCAGATGCCTTTCCTCTCATCATTTCACCTTTTCACCTTTTAAAACTACCTCTGCAACTTTCAAATTTGACATTTCACGTGTTTGGACAGATTAGGGAAAAAACTTTGTTTCAAAAACACCTCAAATCTACAAATTAATCCCTAAAACCACTTGCATTGATCTTTGTAGGCACAAAGGACATGGAATTCATCAAAAATTTGATTAAAAATGATGCAAAATTCACATCTCCAAGCTTCCTGGAGCAAAAATGGTGGCCAAAAATGAAAATGTACAGTTACCCTTGATCTGCTCTTTCTCCTTCAATCTGGGCCCTCCACGTGTCAAAATATGATTGGGAATGAATTCGGGCTCACCTTTTGACTTTTTAACATTTTTGGAAAAATGGAAAAAATTGACTTTTTTCTCCACCCCTCCACCCTTGAATTTTGGTGATGACACGTGGCACATGGTGGGTCCCATTGGGATCGCGCTTCAATTCTGCACATTTTGACCTTTTTTGGAAATTTGGAAAATTTTCACTTTTTGCCCCATGGGCCCGCACCTCTAATTTCTCCCTTGCCATGTGTCGCTCGATGATTCACTCGTGGGCCAACGCTTCAAATTTCCACATTGAGTCTTTTTGCAAAAGGGAAAAAATTCCCTTTTTCCTCCGTCGGCCCGCCGACCCACTTTGCCTTTGCCACGTGTCTCCCTATGGCTCATTCGCAGGCCCTTTAGAAAACGAGCTCAATTTTTTGCTCTTCGGCTCCTTTTGCTAAAAAGGGAAAAAATTCCCCTTTTTGCTTCCACGGCCCGCACTTCCCCAAGAAATCTGCCACCCACTTGTGATTGGCCACGAGGCCGCGCTCCAAAATTGCACTGCCACGTGTCCACCTATGATTGGCCATGGGGCCGCGCTCCAAAATTTTACCTTAATATTTTCTGCCTCCAAAGGCAAAAAACTTCAAGAACCTCCGCCATCCACATCCCCTCTGCCCAAAATTGATGCCACGTGTCCTCCTCTGATTGGAGCGGGGCTGAAACTAATTTTGAAACTTTAGAAAAATAGAGCTAAAAAACTCTAAGTCCCCCATCGGCCCGCTCCTCCCTTTTTGATCTTTAGGACACGTGTCCA
The DNA here is from genome assembly GCA_019776745.2 of Taxus chinensis. Classification (NCBI taxonomy): domain Eukaryota; kingdom Viridiplantae; phylum Streptophyta; class Pinopsida; order Cupressales; family Taxaceae; genus Taxus; species Taxus chinensis. The sequence goes on along the minus strand of CM034146.1, from coordinate 312,264,352 downwards.
CTCTCGATTGGCTGCGGGGTTTCGGGCCAATTTTTGACTTTTTTAAAATTTTGCAAAATAAAGTCTAAAAATTCTAAGGGAATCCGACCACCCACCATCCCTGTCCAATTAGAACCCGCCACATTGCCAATGCATGCTGAGGAAGAAATTGACAGGCAAATGACACCTGTCTGACTGTTAAAATACAGAAAATGCCAGGGATGCCCTAGAAATTGATTTTTTTCGCCAAGGATGGAATTTTTTTGAATTGGAACCAGACAAAACATGATTCTGAGCATTTCTCAACCTTGGGATTGAATTTTTGAAGGCATATATGTATAAAACGATCAATTTTGATTTTTCACGATCGGGAAAATGGAAAAAACGACATAGCCCACGGATTTGAAGAATTTAGGGCAAAAATTAGGGCAAACTTTGAGTATTCTTGCAAAATGGGGCATGTCAAATGATTTTCAAATGGACTAAGGCATGGGAACAGAGGCAGCAACTTCATTTCACCCATTAAAACTATAGAAAACATTTCAGGAAATGCAGAGTGAAAGGAAAATTAGGGCAAAAGCATAGAGGATCAAAATGGACACCAACATTTTATGAGGCCTTGCACAAGTACGGGTACCTAGAAGTCAGTATCAAGTGCCCAAGAACCCCTGACCTAATCCAGGCACCCCAGTCTAGGAATATCCAATAGTCATAATTTTATGCCATAGGTCATGTTTTCCTCATCTTGTTCATCATGCTTTTACATACTGACCACATATCGGTATGAACTACAAAATCCAATGAAGCTCATTTTATTCCCCTCTTGCACTAAGGGTCCTCAAATTCATTTAGCCCTTCCTAAATTAGGTAAGATATATACTTTAGGTGGGTTATCTAGGGAATGTGACTCTCAAATATCTAGGGTTTTACAAATTTATGTGGATTTTCCATATCATTTGGTGATACCCAACCTATAGTTTTCATGCCTTTTTAAGGCATTATTGGTCTCATACTATATTTACAATATGGCTTGAGTGAAGAAATTACTAATAACACCTCATCTTTTTGGCCATCTTGTTTTAATTTCATCATTCACCTCAATGCACCCATATGCCCAAGTTTTTAGATAACTTGGTCCCAATTTTAGCCTCAATAGGGCTCCCGTGGGTGCCCTGAGTCCCACCAGGGGCTATGTTGGAACCTTTTTGCACTTTCCAGCCATTTTTGGGCTCAAACTATTGTTTGATATTTTCCAAGCTTGTGGTCATCCCTTTCAGGGTCCAATTATGAAATTAAATCAAGATTTAAATATGAAGTTTGATACCATAATGAATCTACTCATCACTTGTTATTTTCTCCATTAACTATTTGCATCCATCTATTGCATTGAAGATCCAAACTTTGCATCCAAGCACAACTTTCATCAAAGTATGTGCTAGGAAATTTGCATGCACTTCATTGTAGTTCTATTCGGAAATCTCATGGACATTCTACTACATTTTCTACATAATTATCCCCTTACTTCAGGGAAATTCCCCTTCACAAAAGTCAACCTAGGGCATTTTACACACACTCCTTACACATAAAACTATATCATGTTTGAGATCCGTAATGCAGTAATCAGTTAGTAATTCCACTGCATTGTGGTAGCATGAAGGTCGGTCTAACCCCCTATCATATGCAGATATTCTTTTTTAGGGTTTAATGTTTTTTTGGGTCTTTCAAACTATTTACTTCTCTAATCTTGGAGTATTGGTGACGATCTAGCGTGGGACAACGAAGTTGATGTGACAAATAGTGAGGGTTCTAGACCATATACCAAACCAGTGAAAATGAGATCTCATATATGACTTCATAGACGTAATGTGCACCTAGATTATAGTAACAGAGTGCCTACAAGCTGCCCTTCAGATCCATCCAGCAGGTGTTGTAAGTCCAGCTAGATCCTCCATATCCATCCTTTTTGGTACTTCTTACACAGTTGTTCCTACTCCCAATTTTTCCAGTCACACCTGTGATACAATCCCATCAATTCACCAAATAAATTGAGGATATTTCCTCTTATTTTTAAAAGCATATTAGTGTTAGCATTTCCTTTTGCATCAGTTATTTAGTTCATTAGTACATTACTTGCATTTTATTACATTTATTTCCCTTATTTACAATTTTTCATAGCTTAGATTAATCTATCCCCTCACACTACATAGTTAAAGTCCATTTTTATTAATGATAATCTCATTTTGGTAAGAATCCGGCTCGATCATCCACACTTCTAGGTTCTAGCATTCGTTACTTATCATCCTAGGGACTATCTCATTCATCATTCAGGTATATCCCTTAATGATTATTTTCTTAAGCATCATGATTTACTACATCAATTTCAACGATGCCTCCTTACTACTTCTCATCTCTTCGTTAGGTAGACCCTTGGATTTTCTACAACAAGCATTGTGAAGATACCTTTTCATCAACCCATTGACTCTACATCTGTCAAACATTGACCCACCTTTATATGTCATGGATATGAGCATCCTAAAATATGGGTATAAAGTGTAGAGCCAGTTGAAATATTATCTCATAGAGCTTAATCTATGTCCCATATCATATACATCAAGGACATTCGTATTTCTCATATTACTCTAGTCTTCGGATTTAACTACATGACATCTGATGGTTTGGTGCATTTACAATGCCTTGGTCGCATTACACTACCCATTAGCCTTAGTGCTCTAAAATCTTTGCTTACACCTTATGTTATTATTATCACCTGGAATATTCCCAGTCCCTTATAATTGTTTAACCAGTTGGGTGGCACCCTCTACTACTCCACCTATGGTACCACCTACCAAAATCCTTGATAATGCTATACTACATGATGATGTTCACACCAATGATTCTTAGGATTCTTATGATGAAGTTGATGCTATCGAACTTGCGGATGAAGCATTAAGACAACTTGATTTTACCCCTCTTGGTGAATAGACCATTCTCATTTCCAAGAATTTTTGGTGGCCATTTATGTGCCCAGAGTGAAAATATAGGTTTAATGTCCCTCTAATATTAATGTTATGGTATTATCATTGGGGATGTCTAATCAATAGATGTTGATGCTATTTCATCTTCTCCTCCATGGATTACAGCTGCCTTGCCCCTTCATTACATGCACATTCTTCATCACTATGAAGCATTTTGGGAACACATCCCCTTTGATTCTACTTAACTTATAAACTATTTTTACATGCGATAGTTTGGCTAGGTTAGGATTTTACACTCAATGACATTTTACCACCTCTTCATTCACCACATCTCTATCATGGGTATTTTCATGTTACAGGACTTCTTATGGCTTCATGTGTCTTTCATCTGAATATATTTGTTGCATGCACCTCCTCACTGACTCTCCACTCACATTAGGAAAGTCATGGCTTGATTATATTGGTGGTAATATTAGATTCTCATCAATCTTTACTATCATTTCCTATGCCTTTTGGATTCATCTCTATTCATAATATTCTTCTCCCAGGTTATGTTCCAAACATCTCTCGTTGGCATGCTCACAGGTTTTCCCACTGATCCTTCTTTACTGATGAAGAATATGTTGAATGTGTACACACTTACCGCAATGGGTCATTATATGACCCTCCTCATTCTATAGCTTATCAGGTTTCTGAATACTGCTCCAATAGATTTTCGATCATGACAATGATGATCTTCTTGATAACTCTACCCATAGTCATCTTTTCTATCATACAAATTTGGGGGGAATAACACCTACATAAACCCCCACTCACTATTAGCATAGGTGCATCTCTCATCTTTTCATTATCATACATATAGGCATACTCATCACATGTTTTAACATCATCATTACCCAATGACACACTCTTGTGCTTCGGTTCACACTTAATTATTGGGGGATTACTACTACACTGAACCCTACACACTATACTATAGGACTTACACACCACATATATTCACATATCACACGTCATGTGTTATACATAATACTAGTTGTCTTTCATCATATACCATACTATGCATCTAGTATCATACATTTCTCATCTCTACATGCTACATTACTAGTCTATCTACATACATTACATGTCCACTCTCATACCCTTTTCACTTCTACACATCTTGCATCATACATACTACACATCCATATTTATAAATTATACTCACACATGGTCATCACCTATACTATATTGCATTCTACACACTTGCATTTACCATCTTATGATGCATTTTACATCGGTCCATCTCGACATCGAGGTATTACAAATCAAATACATTACACACATCACCACTCATCACATAGGTCATTGACATATGCTTTATATATCACATATTCTACGTCATTTTGTAGTGATATACACCTTAGGTTACATCCACCAGTTCCCTCGACATCTTGTAGTGGCATAGGCTTTACAAATCAAATGGATCTTACATTCATCATTTTTATCATTCACCTTAGGCTCATCATGCAACATTTCATAGGATAGTGACAAACGCTATAGGATAAATCGTCACTTGCTTTGTTTATCTTGTAGTGGTATACGATTTAGGCTACATCACCACTCCCTACTTTTCATCTTGTAGTGGTCTATGCTTTAGGCTACATCAACACTCCCTTTTTATTCATTTAGTAGTGATATATGCTTTAGGATAAATCATCACTCCTTTATTTCATTTTTTCGTGATATATGCTTAGGCTATAAGGTTCATACACAATCTCTTCTATAGGTCGCATAACTCATCACTATGTATACATACTCATCCATAACACACTAGACACACCACACTACTTCGAACATTTTCTGATGGCACACTCTCATTTATTGTTCATTCCTGACTGTTGAGGGGGAAAAATAAATGAACGTCATTACATACATTTCCATTCACTCATGGGGGAACATGCGGTTCCTATCATTCCATCTTGCATTCCATTCCATCCATCCACAACATACTGCATATCATGGTTTCTTTTACTTTTGCTTACTTCTTTTAGTTCATGGTCACTTTATCTGCACATGTTAGTTATATTACTTGTATGTTATTTATCTATATCATCCACACATGTGCATTCACGTCTTTTTCTAGTTGTGATCACAGATACAAATCCTTACATGTGGCATGGATGCTCACCTTCTACCCTTCCTACACTGGTCACTGGGGTCATCCACATTCATCTCTCACAGGTGTTATTATTTCATTTTCTACTTATAACTTTACATTACTTATTTACACACTTTTGACATATTGGTTATTTCTCTAACATGCTAACGGGTTTTCCATGTGTAATACTTGTTTTGTGGGATTATATGTTTCTATGACTATTTCTTGTTTGTTTATTTGTCACATTTTCTGCCTTATTGATTGCTTCTTGTATGCGTGCCTTGCCCGTATGTTTGGTGTGCACACTTGTTTGTTGTCTATGCGGCCATGATGGCCTTATGTGTCTTGCAACATCGTGATTGATGTCCCATTTTTGCATCAAACCACTTTGTGTGGCTTACTTGTCTTCTTTCATTTTTACATTACTTTTCTTGGTAGTTTATGCATTGTTTACGTACTTTACACTTATTTTCTATATGCATGTGTTTTTTTACTAACACTTGTATTTGGCTATCCTTCATTGTTTATGTGCACCTTACTTTCTACCAAGTGCATTCCCTTCCCCCTACAAGGTAGATTTATTGATTACATGTGAGTTGGTCCTCTTTTTGGATGCATTATTCTATCAGCAATGTCACATGCACCCCCAAAGAGGGGGGCATCATTTGGGGTTTTTTACATACTAATAACAAGAGATTGTACACTGGTTAATTCAGGTTCAACTCGGTTATATATAGTGAGTGGGTTCAAACCATTCTACGAACCCCGTACATGTAATATTTTCTAGGACATGGTTTCCTTAGCATTCTGGGAAGCATTTATAAGCTTGGAGGTTATAATCGGTGTGTCTCTCTAGACTACTTTTTTCAGTGGCGTCGGATCACCCAAAAAACTAGGGCATACAAAGATATCTCTTCACATACATTCAGGGAAGTAGTTAAGGCTTGGAGGATGCATAACATTTCCTCCCTACACTTCTTCAGCCAGGGTGGCATGAAATCACCCAAAAAACTTGTAGTACAAGAGATCCTTCTACACTCTCTTTCTCAACATCGATCAGGTGCACATGTGCCATTTACATTTTCATATTTTACATTTACATTATTTTTACATGCATCTTTTACATTACATTTTTACACATACATACATATTTGAATACTTGATCATTTTCTCCTTACAGGTTTGGTCGTATGAGAAACAAGTAATAAAATTGGGGAAACAACAATGACATCAATAACGACACTTTGCGACAACGCACACTATACTAACCATGTAGGTACACTACACACATAAACATCAGCACACACGAGTTCCGCACCTATGTTCACTCTCATCACTTTTTATTTGCACATTTTTCATCTTTAGTTTCCATGCTCCTCCATATTTTTTTGTCATTCCATGCTTTGTCTAGTCCTTCGGTACATTTCTACTATACTCTTCATGGACATCAGGTATGTATCTCTATCTACTTTATGTTACAGAGCTTTCCACTCACCAACATAAAGTGGGGGAAAATGTAGTCACAAAATCATGCACTTTATACATTATTTAGTCTCGGTCTCATAATCTTATTTAGAATGATTTTGAGTGAAGAAAGTACTAATTAAACCCCGTCTTTTGGCCATCTTGTTTTATTTTATTTCGTCATTACCAACCTTTTACACCCACATGCCCAGTTAAATTCTATCATGATGCCTTATTTTAGCCTCATTTGGGGTGCCCAGATTAGTATTGGGGCACCCATGGGAGCCTTTGTCCCACCAAGGGTGCCCCGGTCCCTTTTGCACTTTCCTGCCATCTTTTGGGCTCTTTCTATCTAGTTTACCTTCTTATCTTTTTGGTGGTCAGCCATTTTGGGGTTAATTACGAAATTAGATCAAGAGAACCCTATAAATATAAAGTTATGAGACCATAATGAGGGACCTAACATCATTCAATACTATCATCCATCTAGAGTTGCATCCATCTATTGCATTGGAGATCACTTGCATCCACATAGCTCCATCATCAAGGCACAAGGCTAGGACATCTGCATCACACACTTCATAGGGGTAGGATTCTATTCTATTCCATGCACACATTCTATTACATTTTCTACATTTAGTTATTGCTCACTACTTCAAAAAGTGTGACTAGCACGAGAGCACCTAGGGCACATCATGTGCACGCACTCACCAAAAATACATTTGGGTCCGAAATGTAGTGCAATGCTCAGTTAGTAAGCCCACTGTTGTAGAAGCGGAGGCCAGTCTGATCCATTCATTTGCATTATTTTTTTTAGGGTTTTGATACTCCTTCTTGGTATTTTGCAGGTCTTTACATCATCTTGGATTATTGGTGACACTCATTACAAGAAAAAAAATATAATGTGACCAATGATGAGGGTTTTAGACCATTTTCCGAACTAGTAAAGATCAATTTTAGAGCATTTACATAGACTAGGGTGCCCAGTTTACAGACCAAATCTCCCATAGGCACCCTAGTCCCTCTACAAGTGCTCCAGTCTAGCAAGATTTTCTAGATCCATCCTTTTTGGGGGTTTTTCATAGATTGTTTCTAATTCCTGCTCTTGTATTCTACAATCAACTATACGACACAGTCTCGCGAGCATCTATTATTTAACTGAGTTCTTTCCTCTTCTCTCTTGCACATTAGGGTTAGCATTTATGTTTGCATAGTTTCTTGGTCACTTATATATTTCTTTACTGCATTTATTTACTTTATTTACAATTGTTCATAGCTTAGATTAACTATCCCCACATACTACATATTAGTTAATTTTAGTTAATCAGAATGAAATGTTAGATAGAATATGGATGTTAAAGATGATAGATAGATGATAAATGGGAAGGTAAAATGTGATGAATGTTGCATATATTGTACATTTTTTTATGACTTGAGCAATAAATATTTAATTCATCACATAACAAGAGGCATTATGATATGACATATCATAATGATAATGTTGTATTATGCCATAAGATTGACTCAAAAGTAAATAACAATGTATAACAACAAGTAAAAAAACAAGTGTAAACAAACACAAAAAAGTAGTGTAAATGAGTTTTAATTTGTCATGTTTAGTACCCAAGTGATTTAGGAATGTGACAAGGGTAAAAATCTTGCTTCAAGTGATTATGTATGTGAGGGAAGTGGATAGGGACAGATGTGTATTGGGAGATGATGATGCTATCCCTGTTTTTCCCCAGCCAACGATGTATACTAGGGAGACTTGTATGAAGAAAAATGTATCTCATTGTGATGTGTGATGTTGATGGTTTTTCACTTATTGAAATTTGATTGGGTACCTTTAAGACAAAGGGTTTTTGGTTGTTTTGTATTGTTTTTGGTATTTTTGATGTTTTTATTTTTTTTTGCGTATTTTTGATGTTTTAAAGCTATGTATAAGGAAATATGCAGCAAGGTGTCCTCAATGATAGCTCAAGTATACCCAAATAGTGTTCCACATAATGTCTCAAACTATTCTTAGCTTGTGATTGAAGTAAGAACCCTGAGAACCCTCAATAGGTATAGGTGGATGAAAGCCAGATAGAGCAAGCATACCCCCAATTGTGAGGTACTGGTAGACAACAAGACCTATGCATGATGTTATAGATGTATTTTCATCATGGTACTTATCCAGGGCACTATCAACATGGTTTTCACTATTGGACAAATTTATTTCCTTTTTGATTTTTTGATGGAATATTTAGTTGCACTTTGGTCTAGAATCGTTTAATATGCATGATGTTCATGAGATCAAAAATATCTTCACCATATTCTATAGCTATTTTTTATGCTTATGAACTATATTTAACAATGATTAAATTATGGCCTAGTCAATTGGCTCAAACTTTCCCTTTCTCTCCTCTGTGGTATTTTTATGATTCTCTTTAAGGAAAATATCATTAACCTTAAACTTTAGGGAGATGATGTGCTTGTTATAGTTGCACCACATTTTGTTCTAATATACTTTCCTATGATCTAAGGTGTGAATCTATTTATCATATAGAAGTTATAGCTCATTGATATGAGCTAATTTGTACTCTTCATCATCTATTAGGTCTTATAAGGAGATGCACAAAGAGTGAAGCTTGATCTTAAGAGGAATTATGGCCTTAAATCTAAAGATAAGGGAGTAAGGGGTTGCTCCTGTTATATTGAAATTAGAGGTATGGTAAGACCATAAGGAAAGGTGAATATGGACGTGTAATTTTCTACTAGTTTTAATGAAATTTTTCTTATGGATTTTAGCAAGGGTTCTATTAGAAGCCTTTGCCTATCCATTTCCTTAGAGGAAATAGAGTAAGAAACATTTTTTTTTCATATGGAATTATTTGCAAAGGTATTTGACCCATTTTTTCTTAAAATACTTATAATTGTTAGAAACAATGACAAATGGGATGTCACAACTATAAATGATTATGTTCATGGCGATCCTAAATTTTTGCTTATCATTGACATGGGTGGGAGGAATGAATTACACCCATTTAGTGAAATATGTAGTGGCAGTAATGATATTATTATGTACATAAAAGTAGGTGGGATGCATATTTCCAATGAGATCAAGCCCCCATTTAGAGAAAGGATAGGGACTAGTGATTGGTTGTAGTGATTGTGACACCACATGGATGATATTTCCATGATCCTTGCATACAACACACTTATAGAAATATTTATTAGAATTTGTTTCCATAGTAGGCAAGTAGTATTTGAATTTAAGGATATATTTGGAAAGAACCATGTTGTTGGCATGAACTCCACATATGCCTTCATCTACCTCTTTAATAGCTAAATTTTTCCCTTTTGAATTTGAACACAATAACAAGGTCCGATCATAGCCAATACAACATAGGGTGCCACCAAAGAGGGTGTAATGGGAAATGTACTGGATAAGGGATTCACAATGAGTTTGGTAAAGGTAAGGAAGAATAATATTATCATGAAGGTAACTATATATGTCATAATATTGGTGCAAAAAGGGACTAACTTCGCCTACCAAACAAGATTCCAACATGTCGTAGGTTCGGCTTATAAGGTGTTCTACCAAGAACAAAAATTATTTTCTATCCAATGGGAGGTTGAGAAGAGAGTTAATAGTAGACATGGTATATCTTGACCTATTATGAATACAAGGAACTTATTCAAAGTGAATATGTATAAAATAGTCCTTCAATATATTAATCATACATTTGTAAGGAATTAGTTTCTTGTCTTTAACATTATATTCACCTATGACTTCTTTGATAAAAATATATGAGTCTCTGATGACTATTAGGTATTGAATATTATATTTGATAGTGATATTAAGACTTGCAATAAGTGATTCATGTTATGTTATATTATTTGTGCAAGGGAAACTAATTATTAAATCCATTATAATGAGATCACATGTTGGTGTGATGGGAAATATGTTTTCCATAGCGCCATGATTGGTGAAGGAACCATCAAATTATAAATTCAACATAGATGGATTATCAATCACCATGATAGAATAATTGATGAAATCTATGTTTAAAGGGCAAGTGTCCTCTAAAGGTACATATCCCTATCTCCTTGAAGAAAATATTTGTGACGTGAGTTGCATCACTAGTCCTCTTACAAGCAACAAAATGTGTCATCTTTGATAATGTGTCCACCATAACATAGATGGAATCAAATCCTCTTTGAATCCTAAGGAAACATAAAATAAAATCCATACCTATATCTTCCCAAATATTCTTTGGAATGGTAAAAGATTGATACAAGCCTATATTGTGAGATACCCCATTAGCCAACCGACACAATCTGCATTCTTGTAAAAACTTGTGCTCATTTGTAAACATTTGTATTAAAAATTAACTCTCTCACTGCTATGCTAACATCTTATCCAAACTGAAATACCATACTAAACCACCATTGTGCTTATCTCTCACCAAATTCTCCCATGTCAATCCTCTCCTGATGTATAATTTCTTGTCTTTAAATAATAGGCCTTCTTGCACAAAATAATCCAACCGTGGTGTTTTTTCAACACTCACAGGTGTTGTGCATGTTCTCCATGCCTCAATAAATTAGTCACGTTTCATATAAAACTCCTTGATAGATTCAAAACTAATAGCTTCCACTCTCATCTATCTCAAAAAAACATTACGCCTACTTATCACATCAACAATCTTATTTAATTTTCCACTTTCATGCTTCAACACAAAAGTGTATCCTTTTAGGTGCTCTTCCTACTTCATATGCTTATGATTAAATTTACCCTAACTATTAATGAATTGCAATGTTTGGTGACAAGTAAATAATACAAATTACTTTGGTAAAAAATAGTTCCTCCACTTCTAGAGCACTTACATAATTACATAGATCTTATGATCATACACATTATACTTCTTCACATAATTCAACTTCTCACTAAAATAATCAAATGGTCCCACTTTTGACTCAACATTACACCAATGGCTAAACCACTAGCATCATAATCCACCTAGAATACGTTTGCAAAATCAGGCAACACTAACACTTCCTATTCAGTCACTTTCCTCTTAAACTCTTGAAAAATGTTCTCTACACATTGGCTCAAGAAAAACTTATTCTCATCTCCCTACATGGCCTCTTTGATAGGAACACACACTCTACTAAAGTTCCTAATGAAATTGCAATAAAATCTAGCCATCCCATGAAAAATAAATTCTTTCAAAGCACTTTTTTGTGATGACTGCTCCACAATTGTGCACACCTTCTCTAGATCCTTCTTCAAGTCTTCACTAGAAAACACAAATCCTAGACACATTAACTCTTCCTACGTAAAATTTTACTTCTTAAAATTAATCAACAACCTATCCTCATGTAATTATTGTAACACTTTCGTTATTTATAACAAATTATTTTCTCCCCTATTATTGAATATAAAAACATCATCAAGATACATGATCACAAACTTTCCCATAAATGGTTTCAAGACTTAATTTTGGTGTCATCTTGTATGTTTTTTTATTCAAAAAACTCAATCCTCAAATTAAATCCCTGTGGTGAATAATAATCCTCATAGGTGGTAGCCCTTATGTAAACTCGATAGAAACCACTTCCACAAAATGTCCCAACATATATTTCACTTCTCATGGTATTGATTCACGTTTCTCTATTGATGTCCATGCACTCTCTCTTTGTGTGGGATCTACAATTAGAGTAAAACATGCACTGTTTTACTTCACCTCATTAAGGAATTGCTTACTTGATAGAAAAACAACCTTAGGTCCCTCTCGCACTCCTTAATCCTTATCCTTAATTATATTTAGAGTGTACTCTTTCCCACCCTTCACCATCTTGTAGGCGTTTACACATCTATCATGATCCACCGCTTGATTAATTTTCCAAGGCCTTATAAGTAGCACATGACATGTGTTTATGGGCATTATGTCATACAAGTCTTCATCTTCCTATCTCCCTATTTGGAACTTAACTAGACATTACTTAGTCACTAACAAACAATGTCCCTTTTGCACCCATGAGACCTTTTAAGAATTAGGATGCTCGATCCTCTTCAAGCCCAACTTATCTACCATCTATTATGTAACCAAATAATCAGCTATCTCATTGTCTATTATCAATTTTTAGACCTTACCTCCTTACTTATACACCATTTTTTAACAAATTATTCATTTTCTAATGATTAAATTCATCTCTTTTTTTGTTTTAATAATACATGTTTAAACATTAAACCTCTCCCAACTTTATTTCTCTAAAAAAATTTCTTTCATATTCATCACCTTACATGATGTGCTCACTTGCATTACTCCTCTTCCTGTCACTTTGGGAAAGTGGGCACTCAAAAGCTCTATGTGTTATTTCTTCATACATGTATCACGTGTAGTTGAATTCATGACCTCTTCCATTTCTAAGGGATCCTATTCCCTTGGATTCATTTCCTCCTCCTCTAGGTGATCCTTCATTACACGATGTTGAACTCACCTCACCTGCATTATTTTCCTCTACCACTACCTTGTCCACAACTTTATATAGATTTACCCTTTGCAAGGGAAACAATTTGGTGCTTGCGTGCTACATTCACCTCTTCCATCAGATCATATTGATAAGCCTCCTACACTAAAGATACATGGATCATTCCAAACACATCTTGAATCATAATGTGTAACCCATTCATATACTTTGAGATGTTTTCCATGTCATCCTCTACATGCCCCGCTCTAATGGTGAGCCGGTGATGTATTTCTTCACATTGAGATCTCTCTATCATGGGTCCTACAACTTATCAAACAATATTAGTTGGTAATGAATGGGGAAAAAATGACCTTAAACTTTGCAACCAACATATGCCATGTCTTGATTTTCTTTTTACCTCTTTGAACTTATTTTTTTAGATACACTCCCACTAAAGGGATGGATGGCCCTTCAACTTTGTGTAATAAAAATTGAATTTATTTAGATCTTCCATGTCTTCATGCTCAAAACACTTATTAAGTTGTGTTATCCAATTGGCGATCTCATCTAGTTTTAAACTATCAAAATAACTTAGGGTATCCTATAATGGCTTATTCCCCATCCTATCGGTTGTGTGTAACTTCCTATATTCTAGTCCATTGACTTGCACTTCCTCTTCTTCATCATTCACATTCACACTCTTTATTATGTGGTTCCCACCTCATCATCACAATAATATTTAGACAACAAAACCTCAACATTGTGTAGTTTATATGGCCTTTAAATGGGCTTGCATAGTTAACATCAACTCAACCAAATATTCAACTCTCGTACCTTGATTTCCTCAACCATGTATAATATTCCTTTTGTGTGCCATTATATTTCCTTACAAAAATGTGACCTCCACACTCCTTCAGACCTTCTACAAAATTTGTTGGAAGATGTCTGCAATGGTTTTCTAACCACACTCACAAATGTAGAAAAATGTCAATGTTTGTTGTGTAATTCTCACACCTTCTAACCGACAGCAACCCGCTAAAAGATGTGCACAATGATTTTTTATCCATGCTTGCAGATGTCTGTAGCGATTTTCTACCCATGTTTGAAGATGTGAAAAACTGTTTTTATTTGTTGTGTCACCAATTGTAAGGAAGAAAAAAATTCTCTGGTTCTAAATGACATAAATTTTGTTAGGTTGCATAATGAAGAGTTAGGGAACAAAACCCTCAGAATATCACACAAAAAAATATACAAATAAGCATGCAATACCACATATTTAATTGCATAGGGATACATTTTTGAGATTTTAAGATGAAACCATAAATTATAGTTCTAAGATGATGCTACATGAAAATAGGCATGATGAGGGGGCACAAAGTTTATTTATACACAACATCTAATCTATGTTATTAGAGGAAATATCATTCAAGAAAAGTTAATTGATTATAAAAAATGACAAACATATATCATATATGTCTCAATAGTATTTTAAAATTATTTAGTAATATCACAACTATTTATATATGTTGAGGTGTTATTTGGTGTTTTTTTTTGTTTTTTAGAATATAGGTTGATATCTTATGTTGTACAAAATTATTTAGTAGTTCGATTTTTCATGCTAGATCATAATTATGCCGAGAGGCATTCTTACAATGACAGCCAAGTAATGTAATTGTGTGAGTTGTTCACATTTATTCTTGACATTGAATTTGACATCCATTTGACCATCATGTGATAATTCATCCTTATATTTGACATCTATTTGACAATCACATATATGGTTTTTTATTTTTCTTGGAGAATTTAATCAAAGAATAATAATATGTTTTTTCCTCAGATAGAAGTTTTGAGACCAAGACAAATGGTACAACTACATTAATGCATTTTTCTAAAAATTAGTGGTAAATTGGCATATAACATAATAAATTTACTAATTAATTTAGTATGTGAAAAATATATGTTAAGAAGCTTGAAATTGTAAATGATCAACCTTAAATGTGAAGTCCATTTGACCATCACAACCCAATTGTATCCTTAAACTTTACATTGATTTGGCCATTACTTAAACATTTTATTTTCTTGGACAAGTCAATAAAAAAATAGTGATATCTTGGCCATATTGTAGAGTTTGGGGGCCCCTTTTTCCAAGATAAATTATTTTGCAACCAACATAATTGTGTGGCTAGATTGATGTCGTTTATCACCACTCAAAGGGAACTCAACAAATAATGTAATGGAGTTATTAATCAATGTGTAATGTGAAAAATACACAACAAAAAAACCTTCAAATTGATATCTCTTGATGTATTTCAAATAAATGTAATTAAAATATTTTTACCAGTTATATAATACAAGTTAAGGTGTCATTCGGTGGTATTTTTATTTTTAAATCATATTAGTTGATGCGCCATGTTGCAATGCACTGTTTAGAAATTCTATATTGTATGTTACATCATTATATTAGTATATGTTGAGTTGTATTTTAGTACTTTTAATAGGTGCATGAAATATATCTACAATTAACATTGAAAATAGTGAATGAATATCATATTTAATTGAAGGTAATATTATATAATAAGTCTTACAGAAATATTTCACTTGTTAATCAATTATAGACACTAAGATTTGGTAACTTTACCTTATGCAATGTCAAGTTTAATCATGATCCCTTGCTAATACAAATGCTCATATTCAGAAATTAATTAGTTCATCTCTATCTCTCCCGTGAATTTCTTAGCATTACACTTTCCTCTATCATCAATTCTATGATTATTATCTGATACAAGTAGTAAAAAACACTTGTTCCTCATATCCGAACTACTTATTTTAGGTTTCTTCTTCTTTATCCAAAATTGTATAACTAGGTTATGATATGGGGTCTGGTCCTGTACAACTTGTATAGTCTTGACCCCTCAAGTTGATTAACATTGTTTTCAATTTGAATATTTTCTCTGGGTCATTTCAACTTCCCAGGGTTAACATTATTAGAATATTTCACCAACAAAATGCTATATAAGCAAGTCGAGGTAACTTTATAACTTGCCTATCACTCTTATAAGAGATTATTAAGAATATCATTCCAAAAGCACACCAAGGGTCCATAAATCTACCCAAACAAACTATACATTAATTAGAGTAGTCCCTACTATAAATCTAAATCACTCAACAGGGTCAAATGGTCTAGCTTACCCTATGTTTGATCATGCAAAGGTCATACAGTCATGTTTTAGTGAGAGAAAAGTTACTGCCAACATTGCTAAAGGCTTTTAAGCAATAAAGGGTTAAGTCACATAATTGATGCATGCCACATCATACTATTACTATGTTGTGTACATTATACACTATACACTTATCTCACTATCTTAGTGTCAATAAACACGAGGGCACCCCTAGGGTTTAGTTAGTTATTCACATTTACACAACACCAAAGAGAACTACATAAGGCTTGATCCTGAAATGAGGGAATATATTTCAAAACTTGGATTGGTTTAACAACTAAGAATATGATGTCCTAGGGTAGTCTAGCCATAACCACATACACATGTTTTCTCATTTTTGTTTATTATTGCTTTGATGAAGGGTCATGCAGATTTTTTAGGGTTTCCACTTTGTTGTAGGTGATTACAAGTCATCCTGAAGTTGTGTGAGCAAGAGTGACATATAGTGAAGGCCATTTCCAGATAATAAAAACACACATGAATTTTTAGATCTAGAATTTCAAGGGGTCAATGACTATCAAGTTCCTGGTCAAGACCACACAAATCAGTGTTAGGAATTAGAGAACAAATGTGCAGAAACAATTCCTCAAACCACAGCAGTAGGAAACTATATAGCAGAATTATACTTGCAGAAATATAACAACATAAATGAATAATGCACAAAAGAAGACAAGACAAGATTTAACGTGGTTCACCCAATGTGGGCTACGTCCACCAAGAACTTGCTCAGATTTTATTATCAACAAGAGTAAAACAACTCTCACAGTCTTCTCTCAGTTATGAACTCACAACAAAATTCCAAAGATGCTAAACCACATCTAAACCACAATTGACACCCAATTGCTTAACCTTGATCACTCTTGATCACCTCTTGATCATTAAGACTCAAGACCTCTTGAACACTCAAGATATCTTCAAGATACCCTAACACCTCTATTTATAGGATTACAATCCTTTTAAGAAGTCCTAAAGCCGACCCTAGAAGTTTGAAAGTCGTGATCTTTCAACTTCCAACAGCTGGAAAAACATTCCTGACATTAACAGCCAATTAACAACATGTTAACAGCAATGACACAGTGACGAAACAACGACCGCACAACAACATCACAACAAACGACTACAGAATGCTCCTAAAGTCTCCAAACTTAACCATTCGAGCTCCAACATTTCAACACTGATTCAAGAAGACCAAAAATAGGCTCCACACCCCAACAATCTCCCACTTGGAGACTATTTCCACTGAGCAAAGTTCTTAACCCTTCATTATCAACCATGAAGGCCAATCAAAGTTGAACACAACTTCAACTTATCCCTTGTGACCGCTTTGGTCATCATATCCACAGGATTGTGACTGGTATGAATCTTTTCCAACTTCAACTTATCTTCTTCCAAAGCTGCCCTGATGAAATGATATCTCAGCTGAATGTGCTTCATCCTAGAGTGGAAAGTGGAGTTCTTCGCCAAATGAATAGCTCTCTGAATATCACTGTGTAGTCTCCCAACTTCCTGCTTATGACCCAACTCATCAAGCAACTGATGTAGCCAAATCATCTCCTTACTTGCCTTTGTGGCAACAACATACTCAGCCTCTGTGGTTGACAAAGCCACAACCTTTTATAACCATGAAATCCAACTCACCGTTGTATCACCAACCGTAAATACATAACCTGTCATGCTCCTCATGCTGTCCAAATCTCCTGCCATGTCCGAATCTACATAGCCACGTAATGTAGTGTCTGATCCACTGAAACATAATGCTGCTCCCATGGTCCCTCTCAAATACTGAAGGATCCACTTTACTGCCTGCCAGTGCTCTCTACCTAGATCACTCATAAACCTACTCACTGCTCCCACTACATGGGAAATGTCAGGCCTAGTGCATACCATAGCATACATCAAACTACCAACTGCTGATGAGTACGGTACCCTGGACATCTGGATTCTATCCTCCTCAGTCTTGGGACTCTGCTCCTTTGATAATTTAAAGTGACCTGCCAAAGGAGTACCAACCAGTTTAGCATCCTGCATACTAAACCTCTCCAAGACCTTCTTTATGTACTCTTCTTGAGATAATACCAGCTTCCTCTCCTTCATGTTCTGAGTTATTCTCATACCAAGGATTTGTTTTGCTGCCCCCAAATCCTTCATAGCAAAGGAGTCACCTAGTTGCTTCTTGAGTACCTTTATTTCCTACATGTTCTTCCCTGCAACAAGCATATCATCTACATACAGGCACAAAATAATATAACTACCATCAAGAAACTTCTTGATGTACACACAATGGTCTGAGTGACACCTGGAGTAACCCTGCTCCTGCATAAAACTGTCAAACTTCATGTACCACTGTCGTGGAGCTTGTTTCAGGCCATACAAGCTCTTCTTCAATTTGCACACTAACCTCTCCTTCCCTTTGACCTCATAACCCTGTGGCTGCTGCATGTACAATTCCTCCTCCAACTCACCATGAAGGAATGTAGTCTTCACATCCAACTGTTCTAAGTGCAGGTCTTCTACTGTAACTAAACCAAGAATAGTCCTAATAGAAGTCATTTTAACAACCAGAGAAAAAATTTCATCAAAGTCTATACCTTTCTTCTATGTAAATCCCTTTGCCACCAACCGGGCCTTGTATCATTTCCTGCCTCCATCTTCCTCTTTGATTCTATACACCCACTTGTTCTGCAATGCTCTCTTGCCCTCGGGTAGCTCCACTAGATCCCAAGTCTGGTTTTCCATAAGAGATCTATGCTCTTCATCCATGGCCTACTCCCACTTCTTCCTGGCATCCACCTGCACTGCTTCCTCAAAGCACTCTGGCTCTCCACTGTCAGTGAGCAATAAATAATTCAAAGATGGAGTAAATCATTCAGGTTCCCTTCTTACCCTAGAAGACCTTCTCACCTTAGGAGTTTGGGGTTCCTGATGAGTAGGTACCTGAACTGGCTATGCTAGAACATGTTGTACCTGAACCGGCCCTTGAACACCTTGTTGTCCGCAATGTCCTCTAACATTGTGTATTCTTTCTTTGATTCCTCTTTCTATTCCTGCAACTGATCTTTATACATGAATTTTTCATTAAAGACAATATCTCTAGACCAAAATATTTTCTTGTCTTTAAGACTCCAAACACGGAAACCAAAGTCATCTTCACCATATCCAACAAAGGTGCATTTCTCAGACTTAGCCTCTAACTTGGTCCTATCATCTTTATCAATGTGAACAAATACCTCACATCCAAATACTCTAAGAAATGAGTAATCAATTTTCTTACCAGACCAATCCTCCTCAGGTATACCTCCATCCAAAGCCATAGAGGGTCCTCTGTTAATCAGATAAATAGTTGTGCTTACTACTTCCACCCAAAACATGAGTGGCAGCCCCACATGTAACCTCATGCACCTAGCACACTCCATGATTGTTCTGTTCATTCTCTCTGACACTCCATTTTCCTGTGGAGTATTTGGAACTGTTCTTTTCCTACAGATCCCATTTACCAAACAATAATCAAGAAATTCATTACTGCAATATTCCCCTCCATTATCTGACCTGAGACATTTCAACTTGAGACCTGTTTCATTCTCAACCAAGGCTTTCCATATTTTGAAAGTTTCAAACACATCAGATTTCTTTCTAATGCAATATACCCAAAATTTTCTAGTTGCATCATCAATGAAAGTGACGTAATAACATGAACCACCAATAGAGTTTACCTTAGCTGGCCCCCATACATATGTATGCACTAACTCCAACTTACCCTCCTTCCTAGTAGGTCCAACCTTGAGGAATCTCACCCGCTTCTGTTTCCCATAAACACAGTCTTCACAGAAGTCCAAATCTAACTCCTTTAATCCGGGAAACCTTTCCTTTATAATCTGCATGCCCTTATGACTCATATGACCAAGTCTCTAGTGCCACAAAGTTGCATCTTCATCTGCAGAAACTAAATTGCAATAATCAGCACCACTAGTTAAATACAAAGTACCAGTTTTCTTACCTCTTGCAACCACAAGAGCTCCCTTGGTAACCTTCCAAGAATCCGTTGTAAAACTAACAGTACAACCATCACTACCCAGTTGTCTCGCTGATATCAAGTTCCACCTCAACTTAGGCACATGCATGATGTCCTTAAGTAGCCATGTGTTCCCATTCTGCATTTTTACCTAAACACAACCTTTCCCTACTATGCTACATGGTTCATCACCACCAAGATATACATGTCTAAAATCAACTTGAACAAAATCAGTAAAGTAATGTCTATGTGGGGTGGCATGGAAAGAAGCCCCTGAATCTAACACCTAAGATTCAAAAATATTATCTAAAGAAAAAATTAAGGCATCCTGATACCTCTTCAAATTTACCTCTTTCTTTTTCTTCTTGTTATTCTTACCCAAAGAGCCCAACAATATTTGTTAGCATGACCAACCTTCCCATAGTGCCAACATTCTAATTTACTATTGGACTTTGACCTTCCATGATCATTCAACTTCCCATGGTTACCTTTCACTCTATTCTTTTATCTCCCTCTGCTCTCCACTATCAAAGCGTTTCCAGAATTAGAACAATCTCCGGTGCTCTTCCTTCACATTTCCTCACTTAGGATCACACCTATTACATCCTCAAACTTCAGCTTTGAGTTATTAGAGATTGAATTACTTATAGCCATAACCAAGTTGTCCCAGTAAGGAGCACAAAATCAACAAAGCCCTGACCTCATCATCAAAGTCAATTTTTATCGAGTTTCACATACTCACAACCATATTAAATTCATTCAAATGATCAGCAACAGAACCATTCTCAGACATCTTCATATTAAATAACTTTTTCATCAAAAATATTTTATTAGAGGTAGAGGGTTTTTCATATAACTTCCCCAACACACTTATGAGACCTTTCGTGGTCTTCTCCTGCGATATGTTGAAAGCAATCAAAGATGCAAGGCATAAACAAATTGCCCTGAGTGCCTTTCTATCCAGTAACCCAATCCTCATCTGATATGGCTGTAGGTTTCTTTGTTTTTCCATCCAAAGGAACATGGAGGTCCTTCTGATATAAGTAATCCTCCATTTTCATCTTCCACAAGCCAAAGTTTTTCCCATTGAACTTCTCAACCCTCGATCTACCCTCATCTGTCATAGCTCCCACTCAAGCTAAAATTTTCCTGTGATTTACAACTTTAGCAAAAAACTAGCAAAGCTCTGATACCAATTTTTAGGAATTAGAGAACAAATATGTGGAAACAATTCCTCAAACCACAGCAGTAGGAAACTATATAGCAGAATTATACTTGTAGAAATATAACAACATAAATGAATAATGCACAAAAGAAGACAAGACAAGATTTAACGTGGTTCACCCAATGTGGGCTACGTCCACCAAGAACTTTCTCAGATTTTATTATCAACAAGAGTAAAACAACTCTCACAGTCTTCTCTCAGTTATGAACTCACAACAGAATTCCAAAGATGCTAAACCACATCTAAACCACAATTGACACCCAATTGTTTAACCTTGATCACTCTTGATCACCTCTTGATCATTAAGACTCAAGACCTCTTGAACACTCAATATATCTTCAAGATACCCTAACACCTCTATTTATAGGATTACAATCCTTTTAAGAAGTCCTAAAGTTAACCCTAGAAGTTTGAAAGTCGCGATATTTCAACTTCCCATGGCTGGAAAAACATTCCCGACGTTAACAGCCAATTAACAACATGTTAACAACAACGACACAATGACGACACAACAACCGCACAACAACACCACAACAAACGACTACAGAATGCTCCTGAAGTCTCCAAACTTAACCGTTCGAGCTCTAGCACTTCAACACTGATTCAAGAAGACCAAAAATAGGCTCCACACCCCAACAATTAGGTCTAGAGCATACAATGCTTATACACTCTTGCCCCTGTTTAGTTTTTCAGCTCCAAAACATACACCAAATCATTTCTAGTTTTTGATTTTATCATTCCATCATCTTGCACATCTAAATACCCCATGTTCTACATTGTATAGCTAAGTTTCTCTCTCTTCTTGTGTATTTGATTCTGTTGTTTCCTGTATCAAGGCATTATTCTTATTGTGAATGATTAATGTTGGAAGTTAACTAGATCACTATAGTCTACCTGTTGTAAACCCTTATATCCTTATTATTGTTGTGAATTTCTATAAAATATTAGATATTTAATTAGTATGTAAATATTTGGTGAACCTGAATCTTAAATCAAATATATTGTTCAAACCCCGGTAGCCCTAGAGTTTCACTAGTTTCAGTTTTCCTATGTTTTTTCTCTACACCCTTTCGATGCAACAATCAACTTAATAACAGCCTAATGAACATACTAAGTTTCCCCTCCTACCCATAGGTGACGTACCCTCATGTCCTCTTCTACGCCCATATTTTTTGGAATACTTCTACCTTAGATCATACTACACATGAAGAACCTATAAATGAACATGAACTTGCTATTGAAAATTCTTTTAATGATGATACTAATGAATATGAAAATGTAGATAAAGAACAAGTGGCCATGGTATCTTATTTTTAATGTTCATATTCACAAAAACCTTTGTCATATTAATCCTCTCATTTGCATTCTTCTGGATGCTAAAATTTGTTGTGGTCTAAAATCTAACGAGGGGTCAATTTTTCGATCTGATCCTCCCTTATCATCTAGTGTACCCACATCAACCATCCCTACATCAAAAATACCTATTTTATTATGGGTATATAATCCTCCACTTTGCAGTTTGGATACGACTATTCTTATCACCACTACTATTGCCACATCTCATCTTTATACTCATAATGCTTCATATGATTCTTCTTGTAACACATAGGTTTTGGAATCCCTTATTCATACTTTACAAGCTCAAATTTTACAATTATAACAAGTTGCATATGCTTCTTCTCATACTATGGATTCTACTGAACTACTCCATACCCCACTTTCCCTTAAAGTTCCCTCTTACCCTTTTCCCACCTCGATTTTCACTTGCAAGATTCTTATTTATGATGGAAAGGGCGATCCTGAAGGCAACCTATGTATATTTCATGTTGCTTTCTTGGACTATTCTTTTAATGATACATTTATTATCAAACTCTTCCCTTGGGGTCTCAAATATTTTCTGTACAATGGTTGTATGATCTACCCATGTATTCTGTGTAAACATTTACACCTCCATCTAATTAATTCCTCGCCCAATTTTCTATTAATATTTGTGACAGATTGTCTTATGATCAAATGGATAAATGCGACAATGTTCCAACAAATCTATTGGTGTCTATGTACTATGTTACAAGACCATGATTACTAAGATGAAAAATATCTTGGTGGATAATGAACTACAATATTTTCTTACACAAAGTATTCTTGTTCCTTTATGAGAGTCGGTTACTTTCACAAGTTTAATTCTTACAATCATCTATGTCATTCTCTTAAATAATGTGAAGCTAAGCTCCTAAATGTGAATAAATTCAATTATGGTGTTACTCCTCCTAGTACTATTACTCATAAGTTTCAAACCAAGACTACATTTACGAATAAGGCTATCAATGAAAAACTTGAAGCTAAAACCAATGAAAATGTTTTGTCTTAACCTATAAAGTTACATTTACAACCCTCTCAAAAATAATTTACTTGTTTACCTTGTGCACCACAAAACGTTCTCTAACAAATAATTGAGTGAAATATTGTATCTCTCCCTCCATCACTTGAGTTTGATACAAATGCACCTCATGGAAAGAGATATGATGTTAATGATTATTGTGATTATCATCAATGTGTTGGGCACTCCATTAATAGTATTTTTAAACTTCATCATGTTATACAAGAGCTCCTTGATGTTAATAAAATTGAATATGAAACCACCTCAACCTAATCCTACTAGTGATAATATAAAGCTCTTAACATAATACTTCTAAATATACATCAAAGGTCTACAATGCTTACCATGTTTTACCACCTCCACCCTCTTATGATAATATATTTAAGGATATGATTGGTATTGTTACTACTACGAATCCCTCACCCATTATTACTTTCGATCAAATTTATATGGCACATGGCTTTGTGTCTAATAAATTTTATATTCTTGCATGAATTGATCAATGTTCTATACAAAATGTTTTATATGATAGCACTACCCCCATATCATGCACACTTTTAAGTTACTACGTTCTCTCGAATATATTAAGAGGGGTGTCATAGTTTATCCTCAAACACACATTGGGCATGTTGTCATACCCCTCACAGTTGAATATACCACATTTAATCTCATATTTTGGTGGTCTCTTCTCTCCCATCAAGATACATGAGTCTAGGTTTCTCTTATATTCATGCCTTCATAGTTGTACCTTATGTACTACATTAGTGTGTTCAGTTCATTCACAATAATCAAGGGATTAAAATTCAAGGGATTCCATGCAAGGATCATAAATCACAACAGCTTGACCCAAAACATACTATTATTTCACATAGTAATAGTGTATCTATAGCCCAATATTTTATTTATTATACTACCTCATGTAGGACATCTCCCTTAGGTACATCCATGCATGCGATTTCTAGTTCACATAATGTTCTTAGTTGGTCACATATTACCTCTCATAAGCCTCCTTCTCGTAATCATTTGGATCTATCACCTGTAACAAATACTAAATCTTGTAGGAATCATTAACATTGGATTAGGCCACCTACGCCATATACTACTTCTCAAGAGTCTCCTTCCTCTAGCTCTTCTGCAACACATGTTATGGTTCCTACACAAATTATACATGAGAATCCTTTGTCTCTTTTGAAACTTGTGGGGCCTACACCCCTTCCACTTGCTAAGTGTGATATGCCTCTTCATGGTTTCCTAATTGGGTAGTTATTTTTCTATCCTCTTTCTTTTACAAAATATTCAAATAATCACATAATATAAAAACATGTAAATATGTGCAAAAATACAAAATCATGACATGATAATGATATACTTGGTTCACTTGTCGATTTATACATGTAGTTTGTCACATTGGTTTGATAGATAACATATTTAAAATCCTTGAAATTTTGCATTCACGAGGTATATTGAGCTTGATACATGATACATGCAGGTTGATAAATGATGATAGGAGCGAGATTGGCTCCTTACACTGCTCATTTGGGGGCACCCCCATCCTATACAAGTGAGTTTATTTCATTATATGCTACTTTACAACTTCCTCATCATGCTTGATTCTATACACAATGCTTATTATTATATTTCAAGTTAATAAGAATGACACATGTATCTTATGTCATGCTAACTTATCTTTCTATCTATTTGTTTTTTGTCTGTAATTTATTCATATATTGTTTTCACTAATTGTTTATGTAAAAATTTTCCTTGATTGCTTACTGTTGGATTCACTCTATTATCTTCTTAGATTATAATGTTATGATTGTTTTCTTTATATGACCTAAGGGCCTTGATTGTCTCATGACACTATAAGCATCCCATGTTTAAATTTATATACGTATCTTATGTGTATGTCCTTATTTATTTGAATGTGGCACATTATTCCTTTTATTGTGATCATCTTGTGAGAATGTGGGTGTCTCATGTTTTTGTCTTCATGCCTACTTATGTATACACCTAAAATTAATCACTACTAATATTACTAATTATCCTCTCCCTAATATTACTAACATTCATCTCACATACTAACATTACCCTGCATCCCATTCTCCTAACATTCCAGTTCATCACCTAATTAACACTAATCAAATCCTCTCACATGTTTTTGGAATTAAAAATTCCTAGCTACCTACCCTCACCTACTAGCCTAGCCTATCTTAAAAATCCTCCACCTAATCTCTCATCTAATCATCATTAATCGAATATAATCCCTTTTTAGATCTCTCCATCTCCAGAACCTTCCATCTTCTACCACATTTTCTAGAAAGTTCCATCTTCTATCACCTTTTCTAGAATCTTCCAATTCTAGAACCTTCAATCTTATACCATATTTTTTAGAACCTTCCATCATATACCACCTTTTACAGAATATTCTAGTTCTATAATTTTATATATTCTGCCACCTTTTATAGATTATTTCAATTCTAGAACCATCTTATACCACATTTTTTATAATCTTCCAATTCTAGATCCTTCCTTTGTCACCTTCCATGAATTTAAATTCATAAAATCCCTCCCCTCTCTAGAATATTCCATACCTTGACTATAAATGAAGCCACCACTTTTTGTGCAAGCCAAGGAATGAATCTTTGAAGAAGCATACGAAGCTCTTTACACCTTGATCATCAATAAATTCATCATCCTTCATCACTCAATAATAAAGCTTATAAGGGGATATGTTTCTGAAATATGTGCATAAATGTCCACTTTGAAGCAACCAAAATCAATCCATCATGTTGACAAAATCCAAGACATCAAATAAAAGATCCTCTTCTTGGTAAGGTGCAAGTATATATTCTTATTCCCTTATTTTTATCTCAATTTGTGGGTTTGCTTTTGAGTTAGAGTAGAGACCTTTTGTGTTGCATCCATGGTTTTCAATTTTATGCTCTAATTTTCTCGTACACATAATGAATCAACCCTAACCATTGAATAATCGTGTACATGGAAGCTTTGTTTTGATGGGTCCTTCACTCATCGTGGCTTGAAGGCAAGAATAATTTTTATCACACCATAAGGAGACTTTATCCCTAAATACATCCACATCGACTTTCCTTATACAAATAATATTCTTGAATATGAAGCTCTTCTATCTTGTCTTAAAATAGCCATCTAATGGAACATTCAACATCTTACAGTCTATGGTGATTCCCAATTGGACATCAAACAGGTCAATGATGAATACCAAAAAAAGGATGACAAGATAGTCCTCTATAAGTGCTCAGTTAACAATTTTAAACAATATTTCAAAGTTATCCAATTTTATCATGTTCCACGAGATACCAAAAAAATCAGCAGTCATCGTGGCTGCAATCATATCCTTACATGAAATGCCACCTAAAACTCAAAAATGTTAGTTCTTGGTTGAGCAACTCATGATCCCTACTTACGATGTCCTAGAATCATAAATGGTATTTGATACTATTGGTCCCAATTCCCCTTGGTACCAAAATATTTACAACTACATCCACGATACCACCTTACCTTTTAATTTCACTTGTTCCCAATGTAAATCCAACCTCTTATTTCACCATCTTAGGCAACACACTCTTATTAGAATCTGGTATAATCATGATGAAATATGAACCAAGAAATAAATCACATTGAGGAATAAAGGTGAGAAGAGGACAATTGAATAAACAATATATTATTCAATAGAGAATATCAAAAGTAGCTTATAATGTTCTAGCTTGTAATATATAAATAGAAGTGGTCTATATATAATGAAATAAATAATTGTAGTCTAACTTTGTTGTTGAATATATAAGATATACATGTGTGTAACGAACTGCACATGAATAGGCACACATGAGACAAGTGGTCAAACTATGAGTGCCAGTTATCCTAATTTAAGCGTAGAAGGTGTGTAAAGTAGTTTAAGTTAAAAAAGCCTAAATAAATCTAAATAAACTAAGTGAACTTATAATAAAATATGTATATATAACTATTGCACCAACAACCTCCCTTAAGTTATACTTAGGGAAGTCAAAAGTAAAAAATAAATGGGTCCCAACAACTAGGTTTGACAAGGTACCCATACACAATTATCGAGAGAATACAATGTGATGTTGAGTATCCGAATGGACTCTAATCCATCTTAGCAAAATTTATGGGTTTTAAGTTGTTGTAACTACCAGTTCAAACTAGGAAATGGTGCTTTATACGATGCTATATTTGAATAAACATTGATCTCAAAAACTTTGGGCAGTAAGAACCTGAAGAAGCATTGCACACACCTCCCCCTCAATGTTGAATGGGTGAAGATGGTAATAGTAAAATATTTTTCTCTTGAATTGATGACAAAGAACTTAAGTAGGTGATAAGTGACAAAAAGTTAAAGTAGGAGTAAAGGATACAAATAGGTCCAAAGTGATACACAAATCGACCATCTTCCTTTGAAATCACTTCAAAAATATTATGATAGGGACTCCTAGTAATTGTCAGAAATGTCACTAAGACTACAAAAGAGGTATCCTACATAACTATACAAGTGGTATAATTCCATTACTCAAACGCTGAATCAAAAAAATGTCTCTCACATCATGGAGACAATCATACTCCCAATGAAGATGTTGAAAATACAAAAGAGCACACAAATATATGCCAAAAAATATATCCATGTTACATTCCTCATATGGGTTATGGTAAATAGATGCCTGCTTATATATCCATGTACATGTGATGAATCCAAATTCATTATGGTGCTAAAAAGAGAAAGCACACTGATGAAACCCTATTTTTCGATGTTTTATCCTATGTGAACCTTGTGTTACCATATCATTTTGTACTATGTATAATATTGATGTTTTATAATTAATATTTTACTATGTTTTGGAAGGAAATATTGTGCATATTCTGGTTATTTTCATCTTGTTATTGCTTCTTCAAATATGGATTGAATGAACCTTTATGAGTATTAACAATGTATTTGGAAAATCATATCTTGAGTCATCACAAGAGTTAACTATAGACTAGCACATGACTCGCTTATGCACTAGCGTAGGACTTACCTTATAACATATGACTTGCCTTTGTAGTAGTGTAGGACTTGCCATGGAATGCATGACTCGTCCAAATCACTAATTTACACTCATTTGAAATGAGAAACTCGCACACAAGAGGCGAATGGCTTGGAGAGATGAATGATGAGTTAATGTAGCTAGCACACTTGTTGACACAATGATAGGAACGTGAAATGTGTACAAATACCTCAACCTTTATGTAGATTATTAGGTCCATGGAATCCCAACTTAACTCCAGTTGCTTGAAGACGTGAATAAAAAAGACACTCATGGACTTATAATCATCATGATTATAGGGAGTCAATTCAAGATCTGCAATATCTTCTAGCACTGATTGATTGTCTCAAAAGAGTCAATTAAGGGCCTCATCTGTAGTTAACAGGATGAACTCAATCCAAACACGATATAGATTAATCCTTCCATTGTTGTAACTTCTTAAACAGTTAGTGTTTTTGTCGGTATCTTCCAGTTAAGTAGTTGTCATTTATTTCAAATAATTAGTCCTCTACTAGAGAGATTAGGACTGCTGTAGTATAAAATAGAAAATGTAGTAGGATTAGAGAGTTTAGTTTGATTGATCACTGTAAACGGAATATCTTTCAATCAATAAAGTGTGGATTCAGGGGGAAACTCTACTTATGTGATTAACAACTTTGAACTGGATTGATGGGAAGGAACAAGGGCCATTCCTCCCTAACGTGAAGGGATAACTTCCTTTTTATTTTCCTTTTGTTATTTTGCATTCATTTGATTTATCAACATTGTATCATTTTCAGTAATTTTAATCCTACATTCAATAATCTTCATAGACAGAAAGACAAAAAGGAAAAATGGCGATATATCCAAACTAAGGAAAGATATTGCAAATTTCAGAATAGACCTCTTAGTTTAACTTAATACAACTATGGATAGGGAGAAAGCCATGAATATAAAGCCTTTTTTCATCTACTATCCAAGATGTAGGAACAAGCATGGAGTTAAGGATTTTCCCTTAGACAAGACAAACATCTGTCTTGTCTGTGATCTTAAGCATGCCACAGACCAATGTGGATTGCTTCCATTGTTGAAGAACCATCTAAAACAAAACACATAAGATGAATATGAGTTAAAATATATGGATCAGAGACAAGGAGGTAATTTTCAATCAAACCAAAATAAGCCCTACGCACCAAAAATGCAATGGGTCCAAAACCAATGGAATTCACCATGTCCATACCCCTAACCTCGAGCTCAACAAGTGCCACAAGAGTGAAGTCCTTAGTGGAATGCACTACCAAGTTATTATCAACAACCCTGGACTCCACACCAAAACATTCCACTGTTTCAATAGTTTAATCCTCAATTCCAAAAAGGATGGAATGTACCTCAAGGATAAGCGTATTAATATTATAACTAGAGAAGACCCCAAGGTCAAATAGCTTTGTTGGCTGGGCCTACAAATTCTACCCTATCCAAACAACCTTCCCCACCACAAATTCTAGCACAAACTATGACGAACCCCAAAAATGTGAGGCATGGTAAGTCGACGCACATCGTGGAACTAGAGAAAAATTCCATAGCTAACTTTGTGGATTATAGGAACATCTTTCCATGTTCAAGAAATATTACCTCAAAACCTTCATCTCTTATTATAGAAGAAATCCTTGAAGATAAAGAAAATCTAGAAGAAACACCCCAACCAAACGTTGATGTTCCTTTTCCATCCAGACTCTGGGAAAACACAACACTGTAATTCATGAACAACCAGAGTCAAAGTTAATTCAGGGACTGAGAAAATTAATTATTGAAATTCCACTGCTGTAGGATATTAAGGAAATTCCTGAATATAACAAAACCATAAAAGAGCTCTATTTTAAGACTCCAAAAGAAGAAAGAATCAACCTAAAACCATCCAGGTTGATGGGAAACTTACTAGTATACCGGAAGGGAATATGACCCCTCCTCAATATGGAGACCCGAGAAGTCCTATTGTTACAATATACATAGGAGATGTACAGATCCCAAACGTCCTAAATGACCTAGGAGTTGCTATCAATGTGATGACCACATATACTTTTTCCACATCGTCACTCCCTGAACCGCAGTCAACCTCAATAGTTTTACAAATGGCATATAAGTTTGTAAACAAACCAAAAGGGATTATAGAAGATGTTACCATCAACATTGAATCATGGGATTATTCCGTAGACTTCATGGTCATAAAAATGAAAAATAGGAATATTGGATACCCTTTAATCCTAGAACGCCCTTGGTTAGCCACTGTTGTCACCCTCATTGATTGCAAAACATGAAATATGGTGATTATAAATGGACATGATTCCAAAAATTTAACAATTTACCCAGCCACAAAACCTTTTACTACGGAAGATAGACAATGGTGGAAGGACAATTTAGATGAATAAGAGGACATCATCTCTTTTGTGGCCATGGTCATAATTCAAGAACACTCATATCAAATTTAGGATGGTGACCATGAGTCCTACACTGGATGGAGTATAATTCCTGCGCCTGAGCACGAGTCCTGCGCTACGTTGATTTATAGTCCTGTTCTACAACTAGTGGAAACAAAATATGACGTGATGGATGAAAACAACCGGCCTATCATCTACCCATTTTCATGAAATATAGATTTAACCGAGTCTGTATTTAGAAATATCACTATTGTTCATAGATTACTTCCCCACAGGTGCCCATTGAATGCATTATTGAGAGAGTATCCCATTATAAGTTCTCTCCATCCAGATACCAAACAACTACCTATTTTCCCATGGAAAACACTCGTAGTCAATAGTTGGCTGACTAGTTAGGAAGAGAATACCATATTTAAACTCTTATTCTCTCATCCCCAAGCCTTTTCTTGGGAATATAGTGACATGAATGGTATTCACCCCAATATTTTTACACACCACATTTACACAACTAATTCTAGACTAGTCAGATAACCACAAAGAAGGATAAACCCTGCCTTAAGAGACATTATAAAAATTGAAATTGAAAAAATTCTTAGGGTAGGATTCATTTATACAAACTCAGTTAGCCAGTGGGTTTCTTCATTAGTTACAGTTCCTAAAAATAATGGGAAATGGAGGGGTTGTGTGGATTATAAGGAGTTAAATAAGGCAACTCGTCGAGATTATTTTCCATTACCTTTCATTGATCAAGTATTAGATAATTTATCTGGAAAAAGGTAATTTTCATTCCTCAATGGGTTCAGTGGGTACAATCAAATAACAGTAACACTTGAGGATCAAGATAAAACCACTTTTAACTGCCCGTAGACACCTAAAATCCTCTTACTCGGTTTTAATACTTAAAATTACACCATTATTCCTATATTCCCATTAATTAATTACATTTCCCTAATTAATTAGCTTTCTTATCCCTCAAGATGTCGATTAACGACCTTTCGTTAATTAGTGTTCACTTCTACGTAGGTTAATTAATTATTATTAATTAATTACGCTCGCTCCTCTAAATCAATAAATCATCGTTTATTGGACCAAATTCCTTTAATACCCCTCAAATCAGGCTAACTCTCTTCTATTGGGCTTCTATAAACTTACATCTACCTATTAATTAATCACACTTGATTAATTAAACGCCCCTCAACTCCCATGAGTAACTAATGATAAATTAAACTCTTCTAAATCAAGGTTACCTTTTTTGAAGCAACCTTATACATTCATAATATTACTTTTCCGTTATCCCACATGCACTAAGATGTTAAGCTCTCTCAAACCAGAGGGTTTGTTGGGCTAATGAATAACAACCTAAGTTTTGAAGATGCATAAGGATGGGGCGCATAGGTACGCATAGAGGAGTAGCAGAAAAGGGCACACCCGAGAAAGTATGAGGTCCAGACTCAGCCATTTTATGTGGATAGGATAAAGATAGGTTTGTGTGCGAAGCACACAAAGAAATGAAGACTTGGAGACTAAGCAAATGTTATTTTGGACAAGTGGGAGATCAAGCGACATGCACAGTTTTGGGCTAATACTAGGATTAGATCTGTAGTTATTATTAGATAATCTATTATTAGCGATCTTGCATTCTTTTGTATTTATCTTGTATCGTTGCATGACTATTCTTAACATGCAACCTATTTTGAGGATACATAGGCAGTGAAGGGCAAGTCCTTACTCCTATATATATGTATTTATTTGCACAATTTAAGGGATCTTAATCTGTGAATGCTTGTAAGGTTATGTTTTTGGATTATGAGCGTGCATGACTATGGTGATACTCTTATGGATGTATTTAGCTTCTGTGTTTTACAGAGATTATTACAATGGATTTTTGTGGTTGGATTCTGGTTATTAATGCTATTGAAGATGGATTTTGTATGGTAAACATGTTATTAGTTCTTGTTTGATTCTTTATGCACTATGGTTAAGATCTGGATCTGTTTATGTTGCATCATGAATAGTCATTATGGATCTATTTTATATTTCTATCATGCTAACTCCTTGAAAAAGATGCCATAAAAGAGGGACCTGGTACCCTTGCGCACTTTGGGTGAGTGCTTAGATATGTCTAAGTGATGTGTCATCGCCCCTTAGATTGTTTAGTAAAATAAAAGACTACATTTTGGTTCCATTGTCGGAACCTCTTTCTAAGATATTTGCAAGGATGGTGCATGATGAAGACGTACCAATTGACTTTGGAAAGTATTAAGAATTGGGTAGAGAAATTAGAGGAAGATTTTTCTCACAGATTTAACATTGGACATGAATTTGATGCACGCATGTGGGTTGAACAAAATTTGTATCATGAGATCTATGAGACATTATTTTCCTATTTCCCTATAAAGTTTTACGAGTGGATAGTAACATACATATCAAAGAGAAACTGGAGGTATAGAGCACTTGTGTGGACACAAGAAGACTACCAAAATTTGCATGATGTTGATCTGACTTGGAAATGAACTGTAGATAATTGGTGGAGTGGTGTTTTGCATAATTATAGAATGGAGTACATTATTTCTACTTATTCTTATCTAGAGGTTGTTGAGGTTCAATTCTTATGTGAACCTAGAGGATAGTATTTGCGTGATATCCCTTTAGTGATTGAGATCTTGATTGTGACTTTGGATTTGGAAGAGTGCCATATGGCTAACTAAACCCACCATGCATGGGGCAGGAGTAGGAGTGGTGAAAGATGGAATACATGGTGGTGGAGAGACAAAGATAATAAAAGTGGATTAAATTTAATGAGGCACACGAGAGGGACTTGGCGAAACAACATGATGTTGCAGAACAAATGGTGTTGCGAAGAGAGATGGCTCGCGTAGTATTTGGAGCTCACATAAAAGACATGGAGCTAGAGCATCTGGTACTCCCCCATTTAGGTAAGCATGCATCTAAATCTAGATGAGAGCATGTCGAATGAAACTATAAGGAACACATCTGTGCATCTGATCCCACTTGGTGACCTAGCCCTTGAATTTGGTTTTCCAGTTTCTGTGACTGTCATTGATAATAAATCTAGTGTGGGTGGCAGAGTTGAAATAGATAGATTTCATTTTCTATTAAGTTCAAGAGTTAATCAGATAACACATTCATCTATGGTGGCATAGACATCATCTTTTTTATTTGAGGGTCTGGTTGGAGGTATATTTTTTGGCTCATCATTGACATAGAATGTGGGTGCACAGAACATTGGTAACACGTCTGGGAGTAGCACAACTTCTTAGACCATGGGAGTTCAGTTTAGCACAACTATTGGGACACAAGGCAACACATCCTCTGTTCAGGTGTCTGCTACGAGAGGAGGATCGATAAGATCAGGTGGTTCAGGATCTAGTTGATTTGATGGTTCTCGAGGTGGAGGGAATACATGAGGTAATACAAGTTTTGGATTTAGCTAGCATGAACCGCACCAACCCCAGCAAGTTTATTACGAGATGTATCTTCACCTACCGGGATACAAAGGAATTGAAGATGGGGCCGAGCACATGCATATGTGTGAGATATTATGACGCATTAAGGGGATCACAACTCCTGAGCGTAAGGCAAGTTAGTTTGCTACTACTTTGTAGGTGCGAGCACATAATTAGTACATGAAGTATGATCTGAACAAGAATTATGTATACTGTACCACATTGCATGATGTTTTCTTAGCTGAGTTCCATATACCTGAGTTTGAACATGAGAGCATCAGCACACTGAAGGACATTAAGAAGGGCATGGATGAAAGCATAAGGGAGTATGATGCCCATTTTAAAACTTTGTTATCAAAGTTGTCTTTTGACATTCACCCTAGTCAACATGCTTAATGGTTTGTTGGAGGTCTGATCACACCTTTCAGAAGGGCACTTTCTCATAAGAAATTTATAGATCCACTCGAGGCCTTAGAGGTAGCTCTGTGCACTGAGGTAGTTGGAAGCGTAAACACTAGATTAAGCCCGTTTTTAGAAGCTTAGATTACATCTATGGAAAAACAGTTGGAAAAATTGTTAGCTAATTCATCCTATGAGACACATAGTGGAATTTGGTGTATGGATTACGAGGTGGAAGGACATACTAAGGATATTTTCCCTCGTAAATAGGTGCGTGCCATGTTTGTGAATTATGAGATCTTTCATTTGGATCATGATTCAAGCAGGTGCCCCCTGTTGTAGCATGATTAGGAAGAACATGCATTGCTATTGTAAGATTTATAAGTCTACCACTCATGATACAGAGGATTGTAAATTGATTGATAAGATTCATGATGCCATTGAAACTATTGCACGTTAGACTAGTGTTGCAAACAATTCTAAGGAACAAGGTGAGCATCATAATCATAATTTTAATGAAGGGCACTCTGATGAAGGTGGTATAGGTAGAGGTCACTGTGGAGGATTCAGATGCTGATGTCGGGGTGGTGGAAGAGCTGAATTCCTATGAGGAACTTTCTATACATGTGAATCCCTTGATCATTATAGGCGCGAATGCCATCAAAACATTATTTGATCTCCTGGTGCGGAAAGGGTCACAATTTTGAGGAATGTCCTGTATTTGTCATGAGCACATGAGAAAAAAAGCATAAGTAGGATAAGTGCATGGGAATGGATAGAGTACAACATGCACTATGGAAGATCAGTGGATGCCAAAGTTATTCACCTAACCCTGATGATAATCCCAGTATTGGTAACTACTACATGCACTGAGGTTGTGTGCGTGCTTGTGAGACTCTGAAGTAGAAACCTATTATTACAAAACATGAATTATTACATGAAAAGTATCCAGATCCTACCCATCATAAGGAAGTATATCAGGAAAACTATGGAGTTTATTAGGAACTTGTAGGGTGAGATATAATTCTTGAAAGAGCAAGTCACAGAAGCTGGAGCAGGAAAAAGCAGGTTGAGATTCCTCATAGATAGATGTTGATGACTTAAAGGAGGTTTGTAAGTTGCTGTGCCAAGAAAAAATAATTCCTCTGTTAGGGGAATGGTTAAGGGAGAATATGCCACATGCGTGCAAGTGTTAAGTGTCAGAGACATATATTACATGTAAACTTACCTCCTCATAGTCTTGATTATGATAAAGAGATCACCCTGAATGTAGTTTTTGATGGATGGTTGTTGAGTAATATACTGATTGATATAAGTGCAGAAGTGAATGTACTCACCTTGAATGATGTGGAATCAGATGGGGGAGGCCACCATTACAAACCATCTTCAAACATGTTTTATATGGAAAACATAACTAAAGCCACGCCCATTGGGAGTTTTGAAGGATGCCACTATTACTATATAATGGCCTAAGTTTATTGGGGACTTTGAAGTCTTTGCGCTTAAAGAAGTAGATACTTTTACAGCTTTACTTGGGCACCCTTGGTGTTACGTGAACAATGTTGATCTGCACTTTAATAAATGATATATCAGTTTTGAGCATAAGGAAGAGCACATGATCATTCCTTTGGCAGATGGAAAAGCTACACCTTATGTGGAACCTTTGAGTAAAGAGGATTTGAACAAAATTTATGTACGCACCATTAGAGATCCTAAAGTGCTTGAGCCATCAAAGGAAGGAGTTATTCAATGGGATGATGCACAATCTATGAGTGATAGAAAATGTGTTTCTTGTGACAATTAGGTGCACAATACTTATGAAATGGTTGGGCGTTGAGATGAAGAGTGTAGTTACTCGTGTAAGTAGGTCATGTTGTGTTAGGCATTTGGGAAGCAACCAGGTACTAAGGTACACTGGAAAAGGAAATCTTGATATATTTTTTGTGCACTACAGAAACCCAGTGGACAGATCAATTGGAAAGAAGGAATATGCTGGTATATATCTTACCTGGGATAGTAGCACGTTGGTGGATTGTACACAGAGATAGTCTTTTAGAGCGGTGAGAGGTGAGAGTCACCTTCTCTACTATATTTATTAGGAGTGATTCGTCTACCAAGATATGTGAATTTCATGGGAAGGATTCTTCTTCACACAATGTTCAACAGCGTGAGAGACTTTGGATAGAGGGGCAAGAGGCCTTACCACATTCAGTGTGGGTGCACAAGTTCTATTGTCCCATTCATGAGTTGAACCGACTTGCCTCAATGTTGGGCTCGACCGACCCGTCAAGTTGAGTTTTAATGATGAACGACCGAGTTCTCAATTAAGCCAACACTGAGTTATCACCGAGTTGACACTGATTTGAGCTCGATTTGACCCCGTTTAATGTTAGGTGGGCTCACCTATGCAATTCATTAATTATTTTAATCATGTTATCCTGTGATGACTAGAAATGGGCCCTTGGGACCGATGCCATAATTTTGTCAAAATAGAAGCTCATTGTCCAATTTTTCCATGTTTGCAAAATTGGATAAAATTTTTGGCAACCTCTTGGGGATGATTTCCTTCTAAGAATAATTCCAGTAGCCTTAAGTCATCCATTGGGAATGGATTCAATATTGGAATCCTTAAAGCGATTTGATCTTCTGCGATACATCCCGAAATCTCCTTAAGCATTCCCAATCTTGGACCTCCCTGGAATGCTAAGCATGAAGTATACTGAAACTGTTGAATGCTTGACATCTATGGAACACTTCAGAATTTTAAATGAGGCAGATCATGAAAATATTATAGAAACCTTAAAATCCTTCCTTTAATACCTCCAATGATGAAACAATGTGCAATAACACAAAAACACAGCAACAAGGAAATAAAAAAAGTAGCAACACACACAACAATTTACATAAGCACTTGGAGGAAAACACCTAATTAAACTGTACAGGGGGTGGAACGCTTCTCAAAAACAAGCTTTGAGATGTATCCCATTCACATGAATGGGCAGTTCTTCTCCATTGAGCCTAGATAGATGAAATGAATTTGCCTCTTTGCAACTCGTGATGATGTATGGCCCACTCTAGAGATTGTCAAACTCGGCGTGCTTTCCTTTCTTGGCCCTATCTTCATCCCATTTGAGGACTAGATCTCCCTTTTGAAAATGCCTGTCGGATGCCTTCTTGTCAAAATATTTCTTAACCCGAGCCTGATGTTGCTCCAAAGTCTTCATAGCCTTGTTTTATACTTCCTCTAACTCCATGAGTTCAACAAACCTTACTGTCAGAGGATCACTCTCCATAACTTCAAGTTGATGAGCTAACTCCAAAGAAGGTAACTCCAAGGAGAGTGGAAGTTTTTCTTCCCTTCCATATACAAGCACGAAAGGATAATTCCCTATGGCCCTTTTAGGTGTGATCCAATCTACCCATAAGGCGGTCTTAAGTTGTGTATGCCAAGTCCTCTTGTTAGTTTCCATCGTGCGCTTAATAATCCTTATGAGGTTTTTGTTACTAGACTCAGCCAATCCATTTCCTTGCGGATAGTAATTGGACGAAGTCTTGAGGTAGACCCCATTTTTAACAGCCCATTCACTCAACTTCATACCAAGAAAAGCCATCATGTTGTCTGAAATGACTATAAAAGGAACACCAAACCTTGTCATTATACCTTCCAAAAAATCCAAAACTACCTTTTCATTGCTCTCTTTCAATCCTATCGCCTCTTTCCATCGAGTAAAATAGTCTGTTGCAGTAAGGACCCATTTATGTCTGTCACTAGATGGAGGATTAATCATTCCGATGAAGTCTAACCCCCATTGAACAAAGGGTTGATCCACTTGAATTGGATGCAGTGGAAGAGCTGCCAACTTCTGCTTTCCTGTGAAAAAGGCACATTCTTTACATCTCCTTACCTAGAGATGGGCATCTTTGAAAAAATCCAGCCAATAGTAACCAGATCACATGATCTTGGTAGCAGTTGTTCATGCAGAGTAATGTCCTCTAGATAGGCCATTATGAAACTCTTCTAGTATCTTACTCACATGTTCCGGTCTTACGCACCGAAGGAGGACACCATTCAAATCCTTTCAAAAGAGAACATTATCTACCAAAACATATGGAATAGATTTAAGATTGAAAGTCCATCTTTTGTTTTTATCCGTGTTCATAGGATATACTCCTGAGAAGAGGAAATTATTCATTTTTGATAACCATTCAACTTAATGATCATTCTCATCATTGTTCAAGAGTGTTGCATCCTCATCAGTTTTGCTTCCATGTCTACAACAAGTTGTTGACACAAACCTTTACCTCTGAAAAGTTTGGTAACCTTGATATGTACATCATACTCCATCACCTTCATGATCCATCTAGCGTGCTTCTCATTCATCTCTTTGTTCATCAAAAACTCCTTGACGCCTGGATGAGACACCATCAGATGAATTTTGTTGTTGGACAACATGTGCTTGAATTTATTCAAAGCTTGAATAACCACAAAGACCTATTTTTCAACGAATGAGTATTTGAGCTCATAGTCTTTGAGGGATTGATTGAAGAAAGAAATTGGTTACTCCATCAGATCATCATTTTGCTGGGTGAGGATACCTGAAATGATCTCTTGACCTGCAAAAGCATAAAGGATAAAGTCTTTATCAAACCTAGGGTTCACTAGCATGGGAGCTTGAGAAATTTCCATTTTGATGGCTTCGAAGCTCTCTCGTCCTTCCTTTGTCCATGAGAATGGCATGTTTTTCTTCAACATGGCTTTCAGTGGTTTAGCCAATGTCGCGAATTGAGGGATGAATCTCTGCACATGAAGTTTATGGTTCCCAGAAAACTCTGGAGACCCTTCTTATGACTTGGGAGAGATAAGGACATAATCAAATGAATCTTGGTTGGATCGATTAACAGTCCTTCCGCTGAAACAACATGCCCCAACAACTTTCCCTCGTGTACTACAAAAATACACTTCTTGGGATTGAGTGAAACCCCAAATTCCCTACACCTTCGGAAAACCTTCCTTAGATGCGTGATGTGATCGTCTACATGCTTAGAATATACAATTATGTCATCTAGGTAAACCAAGATGATATCATTGATTAGTCCTTTAAACACCATGTCTATGGCTCTTTGGAAAGTAGCCCCGACGTTGGACAATCCTAATGGCATTTTGTTGTAGGCATACATGCGCCACTTGGTAGTAAAAGCCATTTTGAATTGGTCTGATTCTTGGACTAGGATTTGATTATAACCTGAATATCCATAGAGAAAATAAAATATTTGAGCTCCTGCCACCGTTTGAAGGATCTGCTCCATTGATGGAAGAGGATAATGGTCTTTTGTGAGGCATGATTTAAATCCCTGAAATTTACACACAACTGAATCTCTTCGTTCTTCTTCCTTACGGGCATCATATTGGCTACCCAAGAGGAGTGCTTGATGGGTAAAATAATATAGGCCTTGATGAGTTTGGTTAGTACCTTTCTCATTAGTGGCTTGATTTTGGGATTAATCGGCCTTTGTTTCTGGTAAACTAGCTTGGCATTAGGATCTAGTTCAATGGTATATTGTGCTAGACCTGGATCAAAATCACACAGGTCTTTATAACTCCACACAAAGATGTCGTGATACTCTTGACAAAGTTATATGTAAGATTCTTTCTCTTCGGAAGTACACACTTTGCCAATCTTCAGAAACCTCTCATGTGCTACCTCGACTTCCTCAAAATCTTCTTCTTTGACCACCATGTTAGAGATTTGTCTTTTGGCTTGATCATCTGAATTTAAAATGGATTCCGGAGTGACTAAG
Organism: Taxus chinensis; assembly: GCA_019776745.2. Lineage (NCBI taxonomy): Eukaryota > Viridiplantae > Streptophyta > Pinopsida > Cupressales > Taxaceae > Taxus > Taxus chinensis. Next base: position 312,223,355 of record CM034146.1, on the reverse strand, counting down.
CCTTTTAGTAGTTTGTTTCTTTTCAATGGTATAATTTTATCACCATTTGACTCTTGAAACTTATCCTGATTTCTTGTAGCAAACTATATCTCTTCTTGTAGGAAAAGAAAAATTTGTTTGTCACTATCGAACACTTGTTAGCTACTCATATTATCAGGGACTGCAGGTCGAACCACCATTTTGAAAAATTTATTCCCTTCTTTCATGACATCAACATGTATGTTGTATTGCGAGCCAATTTTAACAAGCCTATCAGAATCTTGATTCTTATTTCTAGAAATTGCGTGGATTCCAAAAGCTTCGAAATATTCAATCAAGTTCCAGACTCAGTTCTTGTATGATATTAAAATATCATTCTTAGATGGACTACGTGAAATCACTTGATGGAAAACTATCTCACTGTCTCCAAAAAGAGTAAGGGCTTTGATCCCCTTCTTTTGGGCTAGTTGAATTCCTTGTACAAGGGCCTTGTATTCAACAACATTGTTAGTGCAACTGAATTGTAATCAGAAAGATGAGAAGTACTTATCTCCCTGAATGGAGATATTAACTATAACAGTTACAAAACCATATCCATTCTTACTTCTCGATGCTATCAAAGAACATTATTATGCCACAGTTTCCTTCTTTAATCGCTTGGTGTTTTGATGAATGCGTTAGATTGTACCATCTTATTCATGAATACAGTATGTAAATCTTGTTTCTTCCCTTTTGGAGTTGCAAACCAACTTCTTTTTCTGCCAATACATTGCATAGTTTCTCATACTGGATCTCCAGTGTACTTCATCTTCACAATATTGGGGACTTATGCTATTCAGAAAAGTGACAAGCGAGCGTGGGAATCTACAGGTAACTCTTCCGCGTACCCGACCTCCCGAGGTCATGCCGAGAGAGCCGATGGGGATGGAATATGCATGGGATGCAGACAAACTAGTTAGGCAATCTAATGTCTTCGATACGCACTAATGGAATTTGTGAATTTAAGGCAAAGAAGGCCCTTCTAACTTGGACTGGTGTGATAGATCGATCGGCAAGGATGACTGCTCAAAGGCTCCAATCAATATCGAGCTCTGGCGTGATTCGATCTATGGGTTGTGAAATACGTGGAAAATGACCTGGGATAGTTTCGTGTACGTCTCCAGATAAGGTCATATGGTAGATGGTGAATACAATTGATTTCACGGACGATTCTCTGGCCTAGTCCAGAATTCTGTAGCTTCGTTAGCCGCTATATCTAATAAGGACAATTATTTGATGATGATGGGTGGAAGTGGAGTAGACTGAAATACTAGTGTGCGTAGGCCAGTGTCTATATCTGATGACTTTTGGATTCGTTAGGCTATGGGATTTGTGGATCACAACCGTAGACTCTTGGTTGTTGCGGTCCCGCTATGGTTATGACACAGTACGAAATCAAGTCCTTCAATCCCTAAGTATCCAGTAATCGTACGCTTTCTCAGCTTCTATGTTTAAACTCAACAACTGCGTGATTTTCTCAGAATACCTCATAGGTGTTCGTGCAACTTGGACTCTTAAACTAGTATCTATGTCTGTGAGAGTGTCTCCTGCATCTGGATGTGGGACCAAAGGATCACAACCAAAGGTTTGTTCTCTTTCGAACCCTTCTACAAAAAAATCATATGAATGTTTGGACCTAGGGTAATCTGTAGTTCGGTTGATTTGACCAAAGTGTGTGTGCTTGGTCGTCTTCTATATTTAACCCTCTCAGCTGAGAGCTGATCAGTTGTAAATCTGTTGTTGTTTGGAAGACTTGTATTCTAAGGTTCTAGTCTATGCAACTATTGCTGTGACGAGGTTGGGTTGAGGCACGATTGGCTCAAATACAATATTCCCTGGGCTCCTGGGGTCCCGTGATTGTCATACAAAACAAAATGTAAATCTAATTGTAACAAAGCAAATTCTAACTATGTAAAACATATATGATTTCTATTTTTCTGAGAAACTTTCTAAGAATTTAAGAAAAGAAGCTATTTAAACGTATCTAGAATTAACAACTAAATAACAATTTAAACAAACAAAATAACCGAGTGTAGCTATTTGTCTGTGCAATTTGTAGATCTATTCTAAACAATGAAATAACTTGCTTAATCTATTTGCGAGATTCTCGATCCTACCTTAGAACTGAGGAGTGAATCATAGTTTCTGGACAGAAACTATCAATGCACACAGCTTCCCTGGCAATATCGAGAATAGAATTTACTGAAATGAAGCAATTAACTATTTTATTTGATATGATTCTAACTAGAACTTTGAAAGTTAATGAACCTGGATTCCGCAGAACAGTGGCGAATCCGATGGTGTGTATGATCTTGTCCCCTTAGTGTGATCTCCTCGTTCTTTAGTGTTCACGTGGATCCAGAAAAGCATGTAATGCTAGCATCAACAAAAGTAGATATTGGGACAAAAGCAGCTCAGAATGCAGACTGAATATAATGCGAGTAGGAGAGGGATAGCGCAAGAGTACAGAGCTTGGCTTATGCAATTCCTAGCGGGATTTATTGCGAGTCATGCAACATAAAGCGTCCAGAACTTGAAACTAGATCATGTTTGAGGAACAAAACCTGCAACTTTAATGACTTCCTAAGCAGTATTCTACTCCAATGGATTGGATAAAACAACAACACTTTGCACAAGCTGGATATGTGGCTTACCAACAGCTTAGAACAATGCTAACTAAGCATGCAAAGAATTAAAACTACTTCCTTCTAAACAGTGAAATAAATAGATGAACTATGAAAATGATAAGCAGAAAGTGAGGAAGGGCATCACCATTTGATTTGAGCACTAGCCATTGTATTTATAGCTTTTGCATTCACCCAAAGATCAAAACCAAACTGAACTCTTAAAACTATAAACAATGGCCAAACAATATTCCAGGGGACCAAAAACATAAATGCAAGCTCCAAGTCGGTAAGGAAAGTTGGTGAAACGTTGATTTTTTACGTGACATCGCGTTAAAACACTTTCTGGAAAATGCGTAAAGGACTGAGCTGCTCTGAGCAGGGCGGTGGTTACAGGACCGCCGCCCTGATCAGGGCGGCGGTTTCATCACTGAAGAGAAAAATGCCAAGAAAAGAGAGGAAAAAGGAAAAACAAAGGATGCGGGGGTTAAGCGGGGCATGCGGTTATGATTAATCGCACACTGTTAAATGAGATTTTACCGGATCCTGTTTCCTTGCGAGGAGAAAACCTGTATCATCTTCTGGGGCACATCAACATAGTTCATAGTGATGATCTCTCCTTACAATTTCTAGCATAATATCAGGGACCTCTTCAACAAGAGTGGTCGGTTCATGATCAACATCTTCTTCTTTCGGATCTCTGATGGTGTAATTCCCATTTATAGGACTAGCAGTGTAGGGTTCTACATGATTATGGTAGATTGGTTCTGCCCTTATAGTCAATTTGGTTCCGTATCGAGTCATGAGAATCATATGTGACCAATTGGCTGATAGATAACCACCCATCTTGGCAGTGAAATCTCTGTGATAGGAAGATGACAAAGAGAGGAGGAAGATCAATGATTGATATGTCTTGGGTGAATGAAAAACTTGGGCATGCATGGATGGTCAGTTGAAGTCCTTTGATAACTCCAATAGTCTTAACATCTAAGCCATCCAGCTGAACAACTCCTCTTGCAATTGGTGTATATTGTATGCCTAGTACATCTACAATTTGCTTGGGCATGACTAAGCTACTGGCACCAAAATCAATCATGCAATTGTGCACCAAGTGGTTTCCAATGATCAAGGAAATATAGAATGGTGGTGGTTTGTTTGATTTAGGAATACTTTTCACTTTTGGTTGACACAAACTTGTAGCAGTTGTTGCTCCATAAATTGATGATCCGCCAGTTGTACCAAAACTATTCAGAGCCTCTCACAACAAGTTTCTTTGAGAAGGAATTGAGAGTAGATCCCACATAGTAATGCTCAGGTTGGTTTTCTTCATCTGTACACTATGCTAAAGGGAATTGCTCCTAATTTCTTGACTCTTCTTTGAGCATTAGGATCCTCCTTTGGAAAATACTTGTTGGCTATTGTGATGCTTGATGAACTTTCTTTTCTTGCGGCTTGGCTAACAAGTATTTCTGGCGGTTTCTTTCCCTCATCTTTATCAATTGCCACTTGTGTCTGAGGCTGTGAAGTGGATGTTTGATCAGCTTTGGAAGTTTGAGGTTCCATTTCTCTCTTCTTGGAATGAGTGTTTTCCACCACTGATGAGGGATCTGTATTCAACCCGCAAAAATATTCTGCTTTCCAGTTTAGCAAAGTGGTTTCTTCAGGTGCCTACAGTTGATCTGTTGTTCCTTACATAGATGTGTTCTTTGTTTTCTTAGAAGGGGTAGATACGCTTTGAACCATAAGGGCCTAGCCAAGAACTCCATTGGGACAAAGATTTTGATTGTGGGGTTGAGAACAAGGGTAGCACCATTTGTAGTCTTGAACTAGATTATTCTAGACATGTACAATGGCTCTAGATGAACTAGCAGCAAGAGGGTTCCGAAAGTTCAAAGGTATGACATTTGCAACTTGATTTGTAGCTTGATTTTGTGGCTGATTGTTCCCTTGAAAAGGAGGATGGTTAGCCTGATACTACTGATTTTGTGGCTGATATGGACGATTGTATTGAAATTGTTTCCTCTTGAGTGCAACAAGCTCATTTCCAAATGTTTACAGTAGTGACTTGACTTCAAATAGATCATTTGAAGAGGCATGTGTAGATTGATCTGGTTGATTAGAGGCTACTGGAATAGGAGAAATGATAGGATGATTGTTCGTAAGATCCAGAGACAACGAAATTGGTGGTCATGGAGCTATCTTTCCAGCTTGAATCAAGGAATTTTCCACTCTTATGGCAATGTCGTAGGCATCAGGTAATGTAGCCCCTCCCATGGACTGGATCACGACTACTACATCACTATTTAAGGCTTGCAAATAATATAAGAATACATTATGTGTAGAAGGCTTTAGAAGTGCTGGAATCATATTCCAGATCCTGTAGAATCTGAAGTTGAAGTCACTCATGTATTCTTGGGGAGCTCTTTTCATGGTAGTGAGATGTTCCAAAATTGAAAGATTATCACTCTTGTCTTTAAACTATTTACAAATATTTTCTCCTAATTTATCCTAAGTGGTTATACTGCCAACACTTAACCCTCGAAATCATTGAAGTGATTTTCCCTTAAAAGAGGTAGCAAGAAGTCTAACCACAACATTGTCCTCTGTGACATTATGTACGACACAAATGCTGGCTACATCAAGAATATGTTCCACTGGAGTAACATGAGTTTCCCCTATGTAAAAGGGTAAAATTTTGAGTGCCGCAATAGGTATAGGGTCACGTTGAGCCAACAGAAGAGGACTACTTGCATTAAAAGGGGGAAAAACTTAGTTTCATGCCATAGTAGAAAGAGGTTGATTGTTCCTTGGTGGAGTGAACCTTCCGTACGGAGGAGTTGAATGACCCCTACGAGGTAGAGCTGCAACTGGTGATGTTGAAATGCCTCTTCTTCTTCTCTTTGGAGGAGACAAGGAAAGTTCGATATGCTGATAATTTCCTTGCTTTGAAGAAGCTCTTGTCTGAATTCTTTGCATAAGTTAACACACTGATATTTGGAATCCAGAGATATAGAGTCGCCAGGTACTTTGACTTGTGTAAGTGAGAAGAGAAGTACCAACTCTTTGTCCCACTGGGCGTGCCAAAAACTATTGTCGCCAAATCACTGCACCCTCTGAATGGACAAACTGTGAATAGTTTACGTTCGGTGTGATTGGGACACATGGGATCACCTCTCAAGCTGTGGGACTTGGGCTCGAGGTGAACCTCCGAAGAAGGATGACTTCCTCTTCCTAAACTAAGTGTTGTACTACTCCTAGTGTAATAAAAATGGCTATCTAGTCCTATGCTAACATTTTCATGGGGTTTTAGGGAAAGAGATTTGTAGAAATGAAACTATACTAGGGATGGTGATGCACCAAATAAAGGGTGTTGCCAGACTTAGGAAGGGTTAATTTGAAGAGGGTGTGTGCACCACAGGTCAAATTCACCTACTGCAACTTAGAGAGGGTACAAAATACCACAGACTAAGAAACATGCGTTCCCTTTGTTAAACTTGATCAGACAAAGCAATATATCAATCTCCAAGTGAAGAAGGATGAACTTAAGAAGGGTGAACAAACACCACAAATCAACTGCATGCAATACTCCACCGCTCAATAAGCACAGAACTCCAAGAACCTGTAATAGAAACGTGAACTTGCACAATGTACTTGTAAGCATGAGAAAAGGAACAAGGAAGTATAAAAGGATGAAAGGATCGAGATTAGTCACAAAACACACACTTTTATTACTTCAATAACGTGCACAATGCATCATACATTCAGAAGAGGCAATGGTTTCCATTACAGTCTTGAAGAGGAGGCTTGAAACTTCTCTCAACACACAAGGACAACTTACAGAAGAGAGAGGACTCTTGAAAAATTACACTTGCCTAAGATGTCTAACTTTCCAACCTATTTGACCTATTGGAACCCCTTTGGAATGAGCTTCCAACTTACATTTATAGAAGAATATGTGAGAGAGAAGAGGAAAGGTCATAATTACATTCCTAAATTAAAGGCACATGATGGTTCATTTATCACTGTTGGTTGAACCACCTGAGAAGGTTCCATCATGTGTCATTAATGCTTACCTACCCCGAGCTCAACTTTGCCTCCGAGTCGAGTCCTTTGTTCAATCTCAAAACTTGACCAAGCTTCTTTATGTTCTGTTAATTTTCCGGCTCCAACTCATTTCTGAACTCAAACTTCTATGCTCCGAGATATTATTTTTTAGCTCACCTTGCTATCCTTCGTCACCGAGCCATTTCCATCATGAGATCATTTGTCTTAGTTCTGGCTCAGTCGTCGAGGCGAGTTCTGCCAACACCGTAACCATCCCAAGTTGAAATTATTCATGATCTATTTCACATCACGTTAAGTGAGCTATACTCACTCAGCCCACTACCAAACTCCTTCAAGTTCCTTCATCATGGCGAGTCAAAAGTAAAGCTCCCAGTATTATGTTTCACCGAAAGTGAGTCCTTCGTGAGCTCTACACACAACTCACCATCGGACAACTCGACTGAGCCATGAACCAGTTAATGTCAAATTGAACCCAACTCAGACCTTTCATGTGGAACTCGACATGAAGTCACCCTACCGTGGAATCAACTACATAGGCTCATGCAACCATATGCTAAAATCTCTAATTGGCTCGACGACCAAGCTCGTGGCTCGCATGATTCCGAGATCCTCGCACGAGCTGGAAAACTTTCCATTTAGCTTGATGAGCTTAAATGGGATGCATGAGCTTTGAGCTCCTTATCCTTCAAAATGGCTTGCCATTAAGCTCTATCCCAACACATTGACCGAGTACATTGACTCTATGTCGAGCCTATACTCACACTAACTGACTTGGAACTAAGCTCGATCCAATCTTACCACCTCCTTGAGCTAGCACTCCCACAAATCAGTATTAGCGTGCCTAAGATTATCAATCTCTTAAACTTCTAATTCCTGCCATATTAATCATTAAACACACCCTTATGAACCATCTAAGAGTTGGTCCTTTGCAACTTACCAAGTGGTGCTCCTAACATCACCTCCATTCGTCTTGTCGTGACCACGTCATTCTAAGTGTGATCTCAAGCTTCACTGATAGACTCGGCTCTACCTGACATGTTGTCCCTCATGCTCTTGGTGCAATGAAGTTTATTCAAGCCATCTCATACCAGTGTGATAAGCCATAAACTTAGATCACTCGAATTTCAAAATCAGTTAGATTCCTACTTGGTTAACTGAGATTGGTATGATTTTTCCATTCTTTGCATGACCAAGCCTGAAATTATTAATTGTTCCTTGTATCTCCCTTGATCCACCTTTCGACCCATTATGGAAATCTCAGATCCATTGGTTGAAAATCTTGGCTCCCCAAGTTCATATCATTGATGAATGGCTCACCCATAGATGTCTGAGCTAATTTTAAGCTATGCATTCAACACTCATTTCACAAACTGAAGCCTTATGAGAATTATCTTGGCTCTGAATTGACTCAAGAATCTGACCTATTTGTCATGTATGGCCTGCAATGTCTTTCCCCTGGCTCGACACAATTCATCTGGACTTGAAAATCTCGTATGAATCTTGTCTTCTTTGTTCGATCGCAGCGTTGTGAACTCATTTTGGAATGACAACTCGCTACTCACAAAAATATTTTCACAGCAATACATTGCTATCATCAACTGCCACCGTGTGACTTGGTCTCACCAATCAACCTTCCTCATATCTCAGTGAATGACCCACCATCTCGTGTGAAACCACTCAATCATCCAAATGTGCTTTAATGACCCTGACGACTCACCTGGTGAATTGGCAACTAACTCAGACTCCTCCTCTACGTGGGAATTTTGTGTTGGGTTGTCATTTCGACATTCCCGCATGGTAATGCTCTCCTAAATTTCCACATTGAAGACTGGAGTGCGGGATTTTGGCACCATTTTTCTGACTCAACCGGGCTATGGACCCAAAGTTTTCCAAAGCCCACCTTCCACAATGCCACGGTTTGGAGCTCGACCGCCATTTTTCCATGCCCATCATGGATTTTACACTACTAAAGTCTGAAGTGGGGAATCCAGGGTGTCGAGGCCATTTCGCCCGTGAACAACTTGGCGCGTTGGCTCTTAACTCCCACTTTCCCACCAACTTACCATTTCCACCTTGCATGACTTGGCTTCGTCTTAGACTTATCCCACTGAGCTCCAAAATCTTTTGCCTGAAACACCATCCATCGGCTTGGAAAACATGTCTTCCATGTCTATGAGCTTCTCAATTTCAATCCATGATGAGGCCACATGTCTCGAGTGGATGGCGAGCTCAATTTTTCGGTGCTCAAGTCACTCAGAAATGAATTCCTGCCACGAATGATGCCAAGGCATTCACTCACGAGCTCACCATATCCGAAAACCTTTAGTGGCTTGATCCATCGCATGGTCACATTCACTTTGTAGGGATGCACGTGCATGGTATGTTTATGCAGAGTTGAATAGAGAAACAGGGAATTGGCAAGAATTGACTGCAGGTATGATTCATACCTTTGACTATTTTTCCACTAGACCTCCAGTGAATGAGGCCTTACAATTTATAAAGTGCTTGACTATGAGAGATAATGAAAAGGTTGAGAAGCTTATTTAGGAATTACTAGGTGAGTCAGATCTAGAGGCACGTTTTGAAGAAGAAGAGACAAACGAAGAATAGATTGGGTGCGCCTACCTAGAAAAAGAAAAAGAAAAAGAAAAGTTGGTTTACATGATTGATGATGAATATGTGGAAAATTTGGATGTTCATCATATTGTGGGTACGAGAGAGGTCTTGGATAGTGTAGATGAGCAAGCACATGTGCATCATGAGCCGATGAAAACCAAGAAGGTCAACATTGGGATAAATGTAGGACCTAAGGAGGCCATCATTGGTGATTACTGGTTTGACTCAGAGGTTGTAAAAATAATTGAGTTGTTGTGTGAATTTCAGGACTTATTTTCTAGAGGCTATCATGAGTTAAAAGGGGTACATCACTCTTTGGGTGAGATGAGGATCAAGTTAAAGAAAGTGGTGCACATGGTTAGGAAGAGGCCTTACAGGATGAATCCTAATATGCGCATCAATGGAAAGGAAGAGATTGATAAGATGTTGAAGTCTGGAATCACTGAGCCAATTAAGGAGTCAGAGTGGGTTAGCCCTATGGTGATAAGCATAAATAAATATGGAAGGATAATTATTTGTGTGTATTATAGGGAGTTGAATGTTGCTTGTGCAATAGATCCCTTTCCCAAATTGTTTATTGAGGAGATTCTGGAAGGCGTTGGAGGGTGTGAGATCTACTCCTTCATTGATGGATTTTTTGGATATCATCAAGTGTGGATTGCTAAAGAAGATCAGAAAAAGACAAATTTCACCACTGAGTGGGGAAGTTTTGCATACATAGTTATGCCTTTTGGATTAAAGAACACAACTGCAATCTTTTCATGCATTTTTGTATGAACATTTTGGTAATTAATTCATATTTTTTTGTAGGTTTACTCAGATGATTGGACAGTTTATGGGCTAGTAAAAGATCATTGTAATAGTTTAAGACTTATGTTTGAGAGGTGCCGACAGTTGAGCATCTCTCTAAACATTAAGAAGTATTTTTTTGCTACACCCTTTGGGAATTTGTTGGGACATATTATCTTAAAGAATGCTCGTTGGTGGATCCTACTAAGGTTGTTGTTATTTTGGGCTTATAGGAACCTACTAACTAGAGTGAGGTGTGTGGATTCTTGGGGCACATAGGTTATTAAAGGAAATTTATCAAAGGTTATGCTAGGATTGTCATGCCCTTAGAGGAATTATTAAAGAGTAAGGGAAATTTCCATTGGGGTGAAGCACAACCGTGCGTGTTTGAGACATTGAAGGAAAGGCTTACTTCTGCACCTATTCTATGTTCTTTCCTTCATGGACCAAACCATTCCATATGTGCATGTGGATGCCTCTTGCAATGGCCATTGGCACAATGTTAGCCTAGCCTGGAGAAGGTATTTTTGACCATCCTAATTGTTTTGCAAGTAGTAATTTGACCCTAGATGAACATAATTATACAACTACAGAGTGTGAAGCATTGTTCCATGATTTACATACTGCATAAGTTTTGGAAATACTTTTTGGCAAATCCTATTCATTTTATATACAGATCACATGACACTTAAGTACTTGGTGAACAAGATCATTTTGCATGGGCACATATGCCATTGGATTCTGTTGTTCTAATAATTTGAATTTACAGTTGTGGTGAAGCCAGGCTAGAGTAACTCAGGACCAAATATATAGTCTAGGATTAACTCCAATGAGGACACGCAGAGCATTGAGGACACAATGTCAAATGCACATTTATTCAGATTGAATCATGCACCCTTTAATTTATAGGAAATGTTTTTTATTATTTTTATAGGTGTGGCACCTAAAGGGATGAAAGATTTGGAAAAGAAACAACTTGTTATATGTGTCATGCCCTACATGTTAATTAGTGGAGATCTATACAAGTTAGGCCAGGATGAGGTTTTGCGCCAGTGTGTACTAGAGCATGAGCATACTACCATTATGGAGGAAGCTCATGGTGGGATTGTAGGTGGCCATTATGCAGGAAATGCTACTGTGTGCAAGATTTTATTTGCAGGACTTTGGTGGGAAATTATTTACAAGCATTTTATAGAATATTGTAAGGCTTGTGACCATTTTCAACACCTTGGAAAGACTGGGCATAGAGATGAAATGCCTTTAAGGCCTATTGCTAGTGCATAACCTTTTTAAATGTGGGCAATTGATTTTTTGGGTCATATTTCCCCACCTGCATGCAGGACTAGATCACACTACATTATAACTTGAACATATTACCTTACAAGGTGGGAAAAAGCAACACCTACAAAGGATTACATGGCAGCTACGACAATAAGGTTTTTGTGGGAGAACATAATCAGTAGGTATGGATGTCCATTGAGTCTGACAAGTGATAGGGGAAATCATTTTATTAATGAGATAGTCAGGATACTACTGGCAGAGTTTATGGGGGCACACCATAAAACAACACCCTATCACCCACATGCTAATGGCACTGTTGAGGATTTCAACAAGATATTGGGACATACATTGAAAAATATTTCTGATATTGGAAAGAAGGATTTAGATGATAAAGTTTTTGTTGTACTTTGGGTATACACGACAACCTATTAAAGATTGAACAAAGCCACACCCTTTCAATTGGTGTTTAACACAAAGGCTATTTTACAGGTGGAACATATGTTACCTTCCTTGTGTATTGTGTGCACAGGTGGATTAGATGATGAGAAAGCACTTGAAGAGTGCATTGATAAACTGATGTAGTTGGATGAAAGGTGCGTTATAGCTCATTGGAGCTAGAAGATAGAAAATTCTAGGAAAAAGGCATGACATGATAGGCATATCAAGGATAAAAAGATTGAAGTTGGATAGATGGTCCTGTATGATTCAAAGTTTCTAGCCCATCCTGGAAAGTTCCAAGTGCATTGGTTGGGACCATATATTGTGACTTACATACTTGATTCAAGTACTTGCAAGTTACAGGCACTAGATGGGACACGGTTTCCTAGTTATTTTAATGGGAGTAGGTTAAAGCCCTACTATAAATAAGTCTTCTTGGTGTTTGTAATAAGGCAATTTTCCATTAGATTAGATTTCCTTCACTGCATTTCCTTTATATGTGTTTCCTTTCAACGTTGTTATGATTTTTCAATTGTGTTCAGTGTTTTCTGTAATAAGCACGTTTGTGCGCCAGAAGTTGATTACTATCTATTGAATTAATGTACAGAGGACCATGCATACTTTTAGTGTGGGGTGTAATATATATAGGATAAATGGGCCAAGTTTGAATGTTCTCTAGGAGATGGGTACACATAGAGAAACATTATGCTGGTGCTTAAAGTAAGGGTGTAGATAAAGAAACATTTCTCACGAATAAATACCATGTGTGGATTAATGGACGCACATTGTAACTCGAGGCAGGCTACAATAATGGAAACTACTTGGTTTGAGGTGCATTGTATAGGCACTTTGGTGCATGAAGGCACGCGTAAGGGAATCTGTGGCCAAGAAGTAGTGGGCGTGCCAGAAGGTTATGACTCAGGCGCAGAAAAATTAACACAGAAAAAGAAAGAAACGACACTTAATGTTGAGTATGGTGGTAGGTGGAGAGAAATAAATCCAGAGGATTTTGTAAAATTTATAAAAGTATGGCTTGCAGTATCATTTTCACTTTGGATTGTGAAATGTTTGAACGAGTTGAAGAGTGAGCTAAGAGTGGGCTGCGTGAGAACATGCAAAGAGACCTGTGATAAATATTGAACTAGACATATTTGTACATGGGATTGGTTGGTGCTCCATTGGAGAGAGTGTTTGACCGAAGCAAAGGTGTACGAGGAAGAAAATAGGTAAGTTAGGGTTCAATTCTGAAGCTAGGGCACACAAGTTTTAAGCTAAGGCATGCGGGTTTTAAGTTGTAGAGCTCGATTTGATTGTAAGAAAACTCTTTTATAGTCACTATGACACCGAAGCAAGCACCTGGAGTGACTATAAGGGGTAGGAAGCAAAAGGGAAGTAGAAGTGGAGGTGGAACATATCCCCGAAATTTGATTTTTAGAGATGCAGTGCCCAAAAGGTGTGTTCATAGGCCATGATTGGGAATCACACATTATACAGAGTAAAGTGAGTGACTGCAGTCATAGGAATAAGGACAATAAGGATGAATTGGACAAGTTTTTTCTGGTAAATATATACTTGTGAACAGAAAATGACATGGCAATATATAATGACGTAGGAGAGAAGCTATTGTTGAATGTGGGAGTTTTTCAACTCTGTGAGCTCCCATACTTTAGAAAGCTTGAGAAGATTTACCAGTGGCTAATGAGACGAGTCCATGAGGACTTATTTTACTTTGTTAAGCGATGAATGAGACTTACCGTGCCCCTAATTAGAAGATTGACAGTGTTAAGAAGCTCGGGCAACGAGATCAACAGTGATCTTACTGATAAGGAGGGCATAAAAGCAACTAGAAAAGCATTATCTTATGTGAAGGGAGGGCACAGATTGGATATATGTAAGTTAGAAAAATACCTTGTTATTCAGGTAACAACACACCTCCTCACCAAGCTGAACAATCAAGAGCACTGGTCACAAGTGAACAAAATGTGGTTGCATGTTGCCAAGAAGATGACAAAAGGAGTGATCTACAATTTTTCTAACTTCATTGCTGAGACTATTGTTGCAGAGGTGTGGTAAGGAGATAAAATAAGTTTTGGTGTTATCCTTTTATCCATTGTGTTTGTAGAGATTGGAGTGCCTAACGGGCCAAAAGATAATATTTGGAAATACCTTGAAGAAAAGAGATCCCTTGTAAATAGATTTGTGAATTATACATGTGATGGATCCATGAGTGGACCCTATAAGAAGAGGAAAAAACTCTAGTATGAGCATTTGCGTGTTGCATTTGAATATGAGTGGAGAATACCCAAGAATATTCCTTCGATATTGGAGAAAAAAGTTTAGTTTGTCGTTTACCAACTTTTTTGCATAGGGCATTTTGGCATGAAGGATGGAAAGTGGAGCCTTTGGTGCAAGCTCCCATATGCCTTCACTGCACACTATTTTTAGGCATCTATATAATTTTTTTCAAACATGTGTAAGTTAATATTCAATGCAGACAAAGTGGATTGTGACTATCATACACTCCGGAAGACATATGTCTACCTTGGTAAGTCTACTTATATTGAGAAATTGATTTCAGATAATATTAATATAAAATCTATGAGTTTGGTAGTTAGGAAGGCTGGAGTGGCTCTGGTATACATCTACCTCAAACCCAAGTTAGAGAATGGAAAATACATTGAGAACGAATTCAAACTCCCTGAGTTGCCAAGGAGAAACATACTTTGGGCATGTTGCATGATGAGGAGTCTACATTTCCCCTTATTGATGAAGGAGAAGAGGAGCATGAAGAACTAAGGGAAGATCATGGTGGCGTGGAACATGGTAGAAGAAGACAACCAACTATAGGAGAGAAAAAAATACATGAGCCAAATCCTCTGGGAAAAGAACAAGGTGAGGAAGAAGGGGTGGAAACAGGTGTTGTAGGCATAGGTTTGGTAGAGGGTTATGAGGAACAATAATATAAGAGAGTATTGAGGAGAACAAGGACTCAAGGTGTGGGTACAGGGCCATCACAACCACCAAGGAGGTCACCTAAAAACTCTCATGTGAAGGTAGAGCCAGAAAAGAAAAGGCGCAAGTACATCCCCACTAAGGATAGTGAGGGGGAGAAATCAAAAAATAGCACGCATAAGACTCCTATTGACACTATGGATGTAGAATAACCTTGGGGAAAATAATTGAAACATGATGTAGAAGGGTTGGAAGAATGGTAAATAGGCAATGACAATGTTGATGCAGAGAAGAGTGAAGATAAGGGAGAACCATCTGGTGTGCCTACTGATACACAAACTGGTGAAGGACCAGTGCTTGATGTGGGAGTGTGTATTCTAAAAGGTAATATCTCAGGGGGAGAAAAGGGTGAAGGAATGTATGAAATTACTATAGCTGGTTATGTCAATGATCCTACCAAGATCATTTTCATTAGGTTCTAAAGTACCTTGGATCCCAAGGATATTTATGGTTGGGAGTTAATGGATCTAAAGATGACAAACAAACGCACCCGGAAGCAGTTATCATGGAGTATGTAGACTCACATGGATGAGCCTGATTTTGATGTGTGTGAAGAATCATGTGTGTCTCAAAGGATGAAGAAAGCCCCGCATTCATGCCATGTAACGGTCAAGCTAACTCAGATGTCAGATGAGCAAGTAAGTAATGTATTAATAAAAGTATCTTCAGAGGATGCACACAACAATATAGATCAAGCGACAATTATTCAGGCTTTGTTAGAAGATAAAAAGGATAAATAATTAGAGATCAGTCACCTGAAAAAGGAATAGGAGAAAGTCAAGGCGAAGGCATGAGTGGTACTTGACATGGCAGAGAAGATATGTGATGAAATTTTAAAGGCAAGGTTGCATTTGGAAGAAAAAGTGGTGGAGAGGTTCCCATATGCTATGCATTACTTGCGCCCATTGGTTCATATGGTTATGAATGAAGGCATATTGAGGATGGTGAAACCAAAGGATGTTATGGCACATGCAGAAAGGACTAAAGAAACAATAGCACGTTGGATTATAAGTTATGAGTCTTTGTTACATACCTTGAAAGATGAGATGAAAAAGAAATATTTGGCGTTGAATATGTGTGCAGATCCTAAGGTGATAATCAAGACAAGGAATCTGGTGGAGGAAAATGTAGACCTGGCAGTAAAGAATGATTAAACACTTGGGTGTGAGGAGAGTTTGACCCTATTAGCATAAAAGCGTGATGCACTTACAGCATCTGGGACCCTCATAAAGATATAATAAAGGAGATTGGGAAGCTGATATCACGACGAATGGATGTGATGGATGGGATGATCTCGAGTCTGGAAAATGTTCTTAAAGTGTTTCAGAATTAGGGAGAAACTATGACTATGGATAAAATGTAAGGAGTACTCGCAGATATCCCTGACAAGACAAATAAGGTGCTTAGTGATTGGAATGAGTTACAGGCAGAAATCAAAAGTGAATATCCCGAGTTACTGCTGCCATCAGAGGGGTAGGGCACCCAAATTCTTTGTGGTATTTATTCATTCATTATGTACAAATTTTTTTTTATTCCTTAATCTTATTTTTTGAGAGATAAGGCATGATTACCCATTTCCAGGGGTGGTAATGAAGAAAGTGTGAGGTAATGTTTGGCTGATGAATAACAACCTAAGTTTCGAAGGCACATAAGGATGGGGCGCGGTGACATGAGGCACATAGGTGCATGCGGAGGAGTAGTAGAAAAGGGAACACCCAGGAAATTATGAGGTCCAGACTTATCCATTTTGCATGGATAGGCTAAAGATAGGTTTGAGTGTGGAGCAGGAAAAGACATGAAGACTTAGAGACTAAGCAAAGGCTATTTTGGACAAGTGGGAGATCAGACGACATGCATAGTTTTGGGTTAATAATAGTATTAGATATGTATTTATTATTAGAAAATATATTATTAGTGATCTTGCATGCTTTTGTATTTATCTTGTAGTGGTGTATGACTATTCTTATCATGCATCCTATTTTGAGGATGCATAGGCAATGAAGGGCAAGTCTCCACTCCTATATATATGTCTTGATTTGCACGGTTTAAGGGATCTTAATCCATGAATGCTTGTAAGGTTATGTTGTTGGCTTATGAGCGAACATGACTATGGTGATACTCTTATGTATGTATTTGGCTTTTGTGTTTTACAAATATTATTACAATGGGTTTTTGTGGTTGGATTATGGTTATTAATGTTATTGAAGATGGATCTTGTTTGGTAAACTTGTTATTAGTTCTTTTTTTATTCTTTATGCACTATGGTTAAGATCTAGATCTGTTTATGTTGCATCATGACTAATTATTATGGATCTAGTTTATATGACTATCATGCTAACTCCTTGACAAAGTTGTCATAAAAGAGGGACCTGGTACCCTTGCGCACTTTGGGTGAGTGCTCAGATATGTCTGAGTGATGTGCTAGTGCACCTTGGGATATTTGGTAAAAGAAAATACTTCAGGGTTATATAAATAACCCTCCTCTTACCCTTTCTTCTTACACATTCATTTGCATTAGTATAAACTATAGGCAATTTGATTTGAGCCACTCTCCATTGCTTAGAAATAGCTTTTCCATCTTTCACCCATTCTCTCAAATTGAAGAACATAAGAAGATCCAAAAATGGATTTGTAGCCATTTATTGGTGAGATCTCATCTTCAATCCTTGAGAACACAAGACCAATTTGATTTCTAGGTGATCTAATTAGGTTCATTCATTAGGTAGCAATCTCAAAGAGTAGGAATGGCTTGAGCATTTAATGGATTTATCTTTGTTTATGCATGGTAGAAGTTGTTTTGCTTTAAGATCTTATCTCATGGTTCTATATGGGTTTGATTATGCTTGAAGCTACTAGGTGTGAGCTTTTTTTTATTAGCAGGAAAATTTGTATATGAACATAGATGGCATGCCCAGTGGGACCACATAAGTGTTTCTGCACAATTTACCCTAAGCAATAAATGAGCTCGAAACAGAAAATATTTGTTTCACATACCCGGGGTCCATTGCTAGGAAGCCTCATGTACTCTCGAATGATGTCTGCACATCACATACGGTCTTGAACTTGAGCCATTTCTCCCGCATATCAAAGAAAAAGTACTAATAAAACTGATAGGGTTTGGTATCAGTTAACTTGCTGTGATGATTTCTCCCCACCCCATGGCTTGGTATGTATCGTTGTTTTGACCCCCCGCGGTGATGTTCACTCATCAGGATGGTCAAAAGAGGTGATGTGACTGTTGTGATCCTTCTATTTTATTTTATTGTCTGTCGTGATGATTCTTTTTATTAAATAATCATTTTTCCCGTTTTTTGTTGCGCTGGGGCATGTTTTTACTTCCCGTGACCCTTTCTTCTACCTGGGGCATATTTTTTGCTTTCCAACAAAATTCACAATAACCACATATATTTTCATTCTTCTAACTAATTTTCCTCCTAAATTTTTTTTAAAAAATGGTAAAATATTCAAAAATCCTAAAAACTTCAAACATTGTTTAAAAATCCACAAAATTGTAAAAATCAAAAAAATTCAAAAATTGGTAATAAGCATGCACGCAGCTGAAGCATGTTTCAAATGCATTGTATTCAAACATTTAAAATTATCCTATAAAACATCTTTCTTTTATTCTCACTTGTTCTTGTGTGTGACTCACGGATCATTTGAATCTACCCTCCATAAAAAAAAGTTGGTTTGTTTAATCTGTCTTCCCTTGCACTAACACGTTGTTCCAGAATTTGCATAAGGGCGGAATGCTTTTTCATAGGAATTTTGCATCCTTTGATTATTCACCTCACATGTATCCTTTCTTGGGGTTCCATTCTTAACCCTTGTCATTAATTTGCACAGGTCAGAATTGAACCTTGATAACAAAAACATTAGTGAAACTATCTTGAACTTTGTTTGTTTAAGTATGTGTGTTTTTACTTATTCCACTTTCAGGTTAGCTTGTGTACTTTCTCGTATTGCATTACGTTTTGTATGTTACATTGATTTAATGTTGGAACAATGGACAAGAGTAACTATTATAGATTTTCATGTTATGGTACACTTTTATTGTATGCGTATATTTTAATAAGGACCGATGATATAGATCACCAAGAAAAGTGATGACATAAAATAGTTTTTTCCATCAGTTTGACGCAAGATATTTCCATCTTCATTCATCTTCATTCTTCTTCATCATCCTTTTCTTCTATCAACATTATTCTTCCCAATCACTTGGGGCAATAGGGATCACCTTTTATCCCCACATCCCCCCTTACATTTCTTCTAGCTGCTTCCTTCATCTTTTTTGATCACCGATCGACCTCTTCCATCACCCCATCGACACTTGAGGGGGGAATCATTCATTCTACTAATTTTTCTTCTATCCCTTCAAAATTTACTTGTCTGTAATTGTCTAGTATTTTTGAAGTGGTGTCACCTACGCCACCCCAAAGAGGGGAAAATGTAGACACCTAAAATCCTCTTACGTAATTTTAATACTTAAAATTGCACCATTATTCCTCTATTCCTGTTAATTAATTACATTTCACTAATTAATTAGCCTTCTTATCACTTAGGATGTCAATTAAGAACCTTTCGTTAATTAGTGTTTGCTTCTACTTGGGTTAATTAATTATTATTAATTAATTATGCTCACTCCTCTAAATCAATAAATCATTGTTTATTGGATTAAATTCCTCTAATACCCCTCAAATCACGCTAATTCTCTTCTAATGGGATTCTATAATCTTACATCTACATATTAATTAATCACACTTGATTAATTAAAACACCCCTCAACTCCCATGAGTCATTACTGATAAATTAAACTCTTCTAAATCAAGGTTACCTTTTCTAAATCAACCTTACCCATTCCTAATCTTGCTTTACCCTTATCCCACATGCACTAATATGCTAAGCTTTCTCAAACCAGAGGGTTATATAAAGAACCATCCTCTTACCCTTTCTTCTTACACATTTTTTTGCATTAGTATAAACTATAGGAAATTTGATTTGAGCCATTTTCCATTGCTTGGAGATAGCTTCTCCATCTTGCATCCATTATCTCAAATTGAAGAGCATGGGAAGATCCAAAAATGGCCTTGTAGCCATTTCTTGGTGAGATCTCATCTTCAATCCTTGAGCAAACAAGACCAATTTGATTTCTAGGTGATCTAATTAGGTTCATTCATTAGGTAGCAATCTCAAAGAGTAGGAATGACTTGAGCATTTAATGGATTTATCTTTGTTTATGCATGGTAGAAGTTTTTTTCCTTTAAGTTCTTAGCTCATGGTTGTATAGGGGTTTGATTATGCTTTGAAGATACTAGGTGCTAGCTTCTTTTTATTAGCATAAAACACGACCCATGGGGAATATTTACTTATAGGGTGTTACCTTTTGGTTTATGTAATGCTCCTACCACTTTTCAAAGAGCCATGTTAGCAATCTTTTCTAATCTCGCCCATGATTGCGTTGAGATTTACATAGATGACTTCATTGTTTATGGATCAACATTCTAAGAGACAATTGAAAATCTAGATAAAGTCTTTTCTAGGTGTGAAAAACATCAATTATCCTTAAACCATGAAAAACACTTATTTTTGATGGGTCGGGGGATAGTTTTAGGCAATCACATTTCATATGAAGAAATCAAGTTAGACCCATTATAAGGTCAGTATCATTGTAAAGCTCCCATCTCCCACAAACCAAACAGAGGCGAGAAGTTTTCTTGGGCATGTTGGCTACTATAGAAGGTTTATGTCATGCTTTAGTAAGATAGCTTCTCCATTGTTTGCTCTCCTAACTAAAGATTCTGAATTTGAATGGACAGAGGCATGCCAACAATATTTTGATACTATCAAAGTTAAATTGATAAATACATGAGTTTTAAGAGGCCCAAATTGGAATCTTCCATTCCATATATAGATAGATGCTTCCAACGAAGCAGTAGGGGTTTTCCTGGGACAACAAGAAAAAGGAGAATCAATGCATGATATTTATTATATTAGCAAAAACATCTCGCTTGCTAAAAGGAATTACACTGCCACAAAGAAGGAATTTCTTGCAGTTGTATATGCAATCAACAAGTTTCACGATTATATCACAGCCTATGAAGTGATTGTTCACACTGACCACTTTTTTATTAAGTATCTAATGAATAAACCTTTAGTGCATGGTAGGATTATAAGATGGCTTCTATAACTGCAAGAATTTAATATTAAAATCATTGAAAACCTGGGGAAACCAAATGTGGTGGCTGATTTTCTTTCAAGGTTGACCACTTCAAAGGAAGAGCAGGTCAATGATGATTCTCCAGATGAACATTTTTTTGCAATTTCTACTATATCTCCTTGGTTTGTAGATATGGCTAACTACTTGGCTACATGGAAGTTCCCAACCTTTTTCACACAAAAGCAAAGAAATCAATTGATTAAACAAAGTGTGATGTATACATGGTTAAATGGAATTCTTTTTAAATGTGGACCTAACCATGTTTTATGTAGGTGTGTAGTTGAAGATGAAATATTTGAAATACTTAGGGCATGTCATGATGAGCCATCAAGAGTACATTATTTAGTTCAAAGAACCATTCACAAAGTCTTGGGAGCTAGTTACTATTGCCCTTCCTTGTTTAGAGATGTCAAAAAGTATGTGTGGAGGTGTGATCAACGCCAAAGGATGGAAAATCCAACATTTAAATCTGAGATGCCACTCTAACCTCAAGTTTCTTTGGAACCATTTGAGAAGTGGGGGTTGGATTTCATTGGACTAATTGACCCAACCTCTCAAGGGAAGGAGTATATTCTAGTTTGTACAAATTATGGTACCAAATGGGTTGTGGTGCAAGCACTACAATATGCAAGAGATGAAAAAGTTGTAGATTTTTTTATATTAACATATCTTTCAGAGATTCGGGGCACAAAGATCCATTATTTCAGACCAAAGACCGCACTTTATCTCAGGTGTAATTAGTTCCTTTATGGCAACATACCAGCTTAATCACAAGAAGTCATCACCATACCATCCATAGTCCAATGGTCAAGTGGAAGTTACTAACATAGAATTGAAGAACATCCTAACAAAAACATTTGATATCTCAAGGAAATTTTGGGTTCAAAACTTACCTGAAGTAGTGTGGGCATACAACACCAATTGGAAAACAACCACATGATTCTCTCCCTATGAGTTGGTTTATGGGAAGAAGCCTATTCTTCCTATAGAGTTTGAAATTCAAACCTTGAGAATAGTTGTTGAAGTGGTAATTGATTTATCATAAGCACAACAAGAAAGGATTATTCAACTAAATGAGTTGGATGAGATGAGACTACAAGCATTGCATTAGAGAAAAATATTCCAACAATAGAGGAACCTATGGCATGAAAAACACATTAAGCCAAGGAAGTTCTAAATAGGAGATTGGGCTCTACTGTTTGATTCAAAATATAAGGATTTCAAAGTGAAATTGTAGACAAGGTGGATGGGTCCATATAAAATTGAGGAAATATTTAATAATGGGACGTTTTTGTTCATTCCAATTAATGGTGAGAAGAAATTAATTTTGGTTAATGGACATATATTGAGGTTGTATCACAAACCAACATCTAGAGAAGAATTCCATAATATGCTTCAATACTATTCATCTCTAAATTGTTTGGACAAAGTCTCATTGTCCAATTCAACTCAGAGCTAAGTTATTTCTCAGTAAGAATAAAGAGGAGATGGCTGAAAACAAGAAATGGTGGTCATCATCCTCTAAATTATTGACTGAACACCAACAATTACAGTCACTACTTCTAAAAATAAGAAAAAAAGAATTTTTTTTTGAAAAAATAATAATAAGAACAGGTGGCTGAAAATCAGCAATGGCCGCACCACCCCTGAATCATGGATGTAATAAATGGAGAAAAATACGTGGAGGGAGGATCAAAGAAACATTTAGATGATAGCCAATGATGTGAAAAATTAAATTAATCAGGTATGCATGATTATTCTCTTCTTAAACGTTGTAAATTTTAATTCATGGAATGCTCATTATTATACTCGTGCTAATTGATAACCTCCCTCACTCCCAATATCTTCCCATGCATCACACATCCCAAAAAATATTCCATTCATCTCCATATTAATTTACCACACGTAGCCCATTACTTTGCCCTTTTATTGTTATCACATTGGAATTTTTTTAAACTTTCCCAATTCATGTTTTTTCTATATACACATGTTTTTTCTCCCCTATCTTTTTACAAATTTTCATTTCTGCCATTTCACTCTTGCGCTACTACCAGCTCTATTCCTGTGCTTATTCCCATTCTTGCAACATTGTGTCTCCATTCTTGTGCCCCGTTATTTTCCAACTGTGAGTAATTACTTTCTTTACTTTAAGCACCAGTCATGGGGTTCAGACTTAGGCATGAACCAGCCAATTTAGTTGAACTATTAGCTAATGCAAAGTTAGTGGAAATTTTTGAAAAGGAAGGATGGCTTGATTTCATGCTTGTATATGAAGAGTTCAATCCAAAAATGACAGAGGATTTTGCAATGAATATGGAGGAGGGATATACTACAGTAAGATGTAAGAAATTTTTTTTTAGTCCCACTATAATTAGCCATCTTTCAGGGATACCATAAGAGGTTCAATCAGTTAATTATAGGGCCCTCTATTATAAAATTATTAAAATATTTTTTGTGGGGTAGAAGGAAAAATTGGAACTAGTTATGGACAATAAGGGAAAGGATAAAAGTATAAAAGATGTACTCTCCCTGATCCCTGGGTGGAAGTAGCTAAGTGGATAATCAAATATTTCACTTGTGAGGGTCGCTATGAGATCATTTTGGGCCCTATGTTGAGAATTCTTATCCACCTTCATCATGGCTAGGTTAAAACCCAAAAAAAATTAAATTTACCTTAGTTCTTATTTGATTATGTCTCCTACGCCACTGAAATCATTCGTTGGGGCACCTCTTACTTGAAATTCCAAGGCCTAATACATCTAATTTGCAAGAACCAATTTGTTAAGAAAATACATGGCCTCAAAAAGTGGATGAATTTATAGAAAAATTATGTCATAGAGCCTGAATTCAATCTAGAACTAGGACCTTCTACTTAATAATGACCTAAGAAATTCCCTCGGACATCTAGGAATACTCAGACCCTGAATGAGCTCAAAGTATTTCCTTCCCAAGAAGAACATAAAGCACATACTATTATGCAAACCCTAATCTAGACACCACTTGTGTCTCCCCCTCATTTTGTATCACCTTATGTCCCAGTTTCTGAAAAAGAAGTTGATCAAACCCCAACCACTGCTACTGGACAAAGGTAAGGCACCCCTAATAGAAGGAGAACTTAGTTCCCCTATAGATTCTGATAACATTTTGCCACGAATATTGTCTCTTTCCAAAATTCAGTTTGAACTCCAACAAGCCCAAGAAAGAATTACAAAACCTACAACTCCTCCTTTAAGCTAAAGATTCTAGTTTCTCGCAAATGAAGTCTAAAAAGGGTAATAAAATCCAACAACTCCATTAAACCATAGAACTACAAAAAGAGGCCATTCTTTAACTTCAACATGCTCTAGATGAAAAGGAACAATAGATACATTTCCTTCAGACTAAGATAGAGGATTTAAACACATCACTTGTAATTTTGAAAAAGCAAATAAGGAAAGAGAGCCCTTGGCCACCACAAAATAAATAATTCAGACAAACTTTGTGTTTCCTAAAATTATTATCTTGAGAGGGGTGGATAAGTGAATGTAAGAGTGTTATAGGCTTAGGGGAGTTGATGATGAAAATAAGGTTTTTAAGGAAGAGAACAAACTACTTTGACATAATGTGCTTAATGTTTTCCGGTTGTATGATCAGGCTTTATCATGCAGGGCTCCTTCTAACTTGTATTCATTTTTTTTAAATGAGCAATTCCTAAAGTGGCATTTTTCTAGAGTTTGTTCTATGCGGGATATATAATTTGATGATGATAATCAATTTATTGGAGCATACACAACAGGAAATGATGTTGCTAACAATATACTCTATGAATTTTATGTCCATAAGTTTCTTCTCCCTGAACAAATTGAGATTCCAATTAATTTATATGTGGGAGATATATGAATGAGGGCATTCATCTCTACTTTGAGGCATCAGTTCGAATGGAGGGAGAAAATAGGAACCTATGTCCAAGAGGAAGATAATATAGGCCTCTTAATGAAGCATGATCTACCTGCCCCCATCCATTTTTTCACAATATTTTAGTCTTAGGTATATTGTTTACAGTTAGATGATAGGTATAAAGAAATTCAGAGGACTTGTGTAAAGGATTTTAGGGATCATGCACTCCCAAAGTTTAATGATAATTTCCTTGCTTTCTAGTTGAGATATGAACTACTTGCAGAGCACTATAAGAAGAAGGAGGTGATTTCACCCACTAGCCTCCGCTGATTATTAAATATGGCTAGAGATATCTGTAAAATAATTCTAAACATGTAAGAAAAATGGGTTGGAATGAGGTATAGGCCCCCATTATTAATATCCCATGTGCCACGATGGAAATCTATTGAAGATCAACCTGAAGATAGTTATACAACGTGGAGGAATGTAGTCATAAAGTTATTTGGTTTTTGTAACATTGAGTTAGATGAGACTTGGCAGACCTTTTTCAATGAATACAATTGTTTAAGGATCATTGAGATATTGAATAGGTAGCAGGAAGACCTGCTAGATCTTAAGTGTGGGGGAGTGATGAACCCATATTTTTCCATGTTTTATCCTATGTGAACCTTGTGTTACCATGATATCATTTTGCACTATGTATAATATTGAAGTTTCATAATTAATAATTACTATGTTTTGGAAGGAAATAATGTGCATATTCTTGTTATTTCTTCTTCAAATATGCTTGAATGAACCTTTATGAGTATTAACAATGTATTTGGAAAATCATATCTTGAGTAATCCCAGGAGTTAACTGCAGACTAGCGTAGGACTCGTTTATGCACTAGCACAAAATTCACCTTATAGTACAGGACTCTCCATTGTATTAGCGCAAGACTCGCTATGGAACACAAGACTTTTCCAGATCACTAATGCAGACTTGTTTGAAATGAGGAACTCGCACAAAAGAGGCGAATGGATTGGATAGCTGAATGATGAGTGTATGTAGCTGGAAAACTATTTGACACAATGATAGGAACATGAAACATGTACTACTACCTTAACCAGGGTTCACTTTAAGAAGCCTCTGGAAAAAAGGAGGTGGAAAATCCCCGGTGAATATTGCTTTGGTCGCATTCGCCACAAAGGTGAATTTTCATAGGTTTATGCACGAAATATTCCCCTGGCTATTTTAAGAGAGCTAACAGGCATTAACAGTACCTTATTATCGTGTGAAAGTAAAATGTTGTTGACGGGTGTCAATAGGTGCTTGTTGTTGTGTGACAGCAAGGTCCTGTTGATGTGTGTCAACAAAATTTTGCTATCACGCAACAACAAGGCATTGTTGATGCCCCTCAGCAACATTTTATTGTCACATGACCACAAAATCTTGTTGACACCTGTCAGCAAACATTTTGTTGTCGCGTGATAGTGACGTGTTGTTGACACCCGTCAATAATGCCTTGCTGTCGCCCGACAGCAAAACCTTGTTGTCGTATGACAACAATAAGAAACCTTAATTTTCCCTATAAATACCAACACAACCCCTCATTTTCATGTTCTCATTTTTTGGCTACCAGATTTTTTCCTTCTCTGAGCACTTCTTGCTACAGGTACCATATGTCAACATCATGGCTTCTTCTACCCAAGGTGAACCTCAGGATCCAACACCTAGAGCCTCTAAGGCCAAGATTCAATACAAAAGCATTATGTGCCACCACATAAATGTAGTCATCAAAATGAATGCAAAATACATGGATTCAATAGTTACATTTGAATTCCAAGGGCATGTTAGCATGCCCCAGTTTGAGGTTGACCATCAGATTCTTAACTACCTCATTTCATCCTACAATACAAAAAACAATACTTTTACTGTTACATTGGAAGATCAATATACATTCTCCTTCAGTGTCGAACTTGTTGATATCCATCAATTGACAGGCCTCGTACCGATAGTAACAACCAAGGCAACACTCACTAAAAATGATAATATTCTCCTCAAATCTAGTTATGGTTTCAATGATGATTGTAAGTGTAATTTTCTCTCGTTTGAATTTTTTTTATATTAATTCAAATTGATATTAATTCTGATGACTCTTGTAGCTCATGTCAACAAATCCAGATGAGGATTAGATACGCAAGATGTTGCACACCACTTTCTTACTACCTTGATTTCTTTGTTTCAATCTAGAATTATTATGTAGGGTCGACAAACTGACATTCCAAATTGGGTTGTTCCATACATTATTGCAACAATCAGAAATGAAATTTTTTACTGGTGCACATTTCTATCTAACAAGATAAAGGTTGACATTACCAATGCATATATTTAAGAAAAACAAGTTATTCATTCAACAAACTATATCCTAGCTCTTTATTATGAGGCTTATTATAATTTAAAAGATGAACCAACTCCAACTTGCACAAATGAGACAATGAAAAATTTGTCAATTCCACTTGAAGAGCAGCAGGTAAAAATTTGTCTTTTTATGTTTTTATCATTTTGATCGAATATTTGTGCACTAATATAATGTAATTCTGATTGAATATTTTTTGTATGCAGAAAACATTTCTTGAGTCTCTTCCACGAAAAAATTTACATCGAGAGGAAGAGGCCAACAACATGTTGAGGCCTCAGGAGAATCACAATCTGAAATCGAAGTTTTCTCATCAGCTGATCCCCAAGTATTTACATTGACAAAATGACAGAGATGTAATACCCTTAACATTCAAATTAGGGTTGTTTACATTTTGATTTTACCATTTCATGATTTATCATATTAAATTTACATGTATTTCTTGCACTTGCAAGGACTTTGGACTACTCACGTGCTTCAAAGAAAGCATCGCCAACTCACTCAGTACAATCTTGTGTAATTGTAGAATCTCAACAACAATTACCACCATCAACTTCAACCGAAACATTTCAAATTCTGTCACAACCCCCCAATTTACACAATCAATTCGTACCGTAGCAAAATCCCGCTCAACCAGGTATGACTTCATTTTTTTGTGATTTATTTAATAATTTTACATATTATTTAGTAATTTCTAATGATTTTATTCTTGGCATATTGTTGTTCCATGTTGATAGCAATCCTTATGTCTTCTACTCAAAATCTGCAAACCCCATCTACTCAATCAACCCCATAATTATGATTCAAAATGTCGATAAGAGGTTCAGGACAAAATACCATTGGTATATGCATGCTTATGATTCCGGCCCCTAGCAGGGCACTTAACGTTCCCTCATCATTTTTTACTCCGATCCTCTCTCTCGCTAGCTGTCCCACTGCAACAGGGTAATCAGTTTTGAATCAAATAACTTTAGATGAAGATTATTTTTGCATTTATAGCAGTGACCCAACTGGTTTTTTCAACACACGTGATATGATTCAGGTCCACTAGGTATATTTCCATCTCAATGTACTTTTAAATTTATTTAAATTTTCAACATTTAAATTTAAATTTTAATATTAATTTTTATTATTGCTATCAGTCAGCGCTCCCAAAAGTAAAAAGATGTAGCAGACGTTTCTCGAATTGAAATCCACCTTACTTCTCCTTTAAAATCATCCTCTTATGATACATATAGTGATGACTTGCCAACATTTCCTTTGGAGAACTTGATTGGCTATGATTGTCAATCCCACATGAATGAATTTATCACGCCTCAAATCAGTGAGCTCATTCAATGCGAGAGAAGGGAAAAAGTATTAATATCTGAGATAGTAAGTCATTATGATAACCATTGGCAAAGAGAGAGATTATTTGCAACAGTCAAAAATCAACCTGTGAAGATGGATGCATTATTCATCAGAGCTAAAAGTGGGACTGTCGCATATAACAACACCTATAACGACAATATTTTAGATAAAGTATTAAACAGATTTGAGAATATCAGTGCTGAGGCCTAGGACTATTTCAATAAATGGTCTAAGGACAAGGAAATGGTCGTGATTGCAAATACCGAATGAGATAGAGCTATCGTAAGTATAATCAATTTGAAAAAAGATTTTTTATTAATTTCAATAATTTTTTTTTAATATGTTTAATTAACTTCACTCTTTTTGTTGTAGTTGAAATATGAAAATTTTAAGAGTCAAGCCAAGGTCTTCCAAGTTCACTTGGAAACATCAAATAACAGTTTATCCGCACAACAATCAAGATGAAAGAAAATATTGTTTTGGTTGACAAAAAAAATAATACACTTAAGCAAATAATTAAAGAGAATGGCTACGACCCTAAGATTTTATTTAAAGCAAAGGTAGTGGCAGATCCTCCTTTGACATCCCATGGAGATGCTACAAAGGAAGAAGAAACAATCGTCAAGAACCTAGACATGACTATTGAGGATTTGATTAATTCGGGGATAATTAAGGTAAGGAATACAGTAGGGTCTGGTGAAAATGTTAATGATTGAGGCTTGAGGATTGGGGAACCTCAAAATTGAAACTTTAAATATTTTATATATAGAAGAATGAAATTTGATACTTGAATATTTGTTTAATTTGAAGTTTGGATTTAAATTTTATGCAATATTATCTTTGCTTGCAATGATGGTGATAGTTACATTTATCATTAGATGTGGATTTCTGGATAATGAAATTAGAGTAGACGTGGTTATAATTATTATTAATTTATTCATTTAGAATGTGGTTCTATGTGGACATTAGGTGTGGATGTCTGGATAATGAAATTAGAGTAGATATGGATGATGATGAATTATACGTGACTAGATGAATTGTATGTTGTTATATTTTTATATAGAATTTCTATATTGTATATGGTGTGTATATTTTTGATGGATAATCATGATTCATGGATTTAAACTTTATGCAATATTATCTCTACATGCAACGATGGTCATGATTACATTTTTCATTACACGTGGGTGATGACATCTAGTTTGATGACATTAGAATAGACATTACAATGGATCATCCATTTATTCATTTAGAATGTGGTGTTATGTGGATAATGAAATTAGAGTAGATATGGATGATGATGAATTGTATGTGACTAGATGATGATAATGGATAATTGTTTTAAGAAAATTAAGAATGTGCATTGTGGTGTGATAGATACATCTTAATACAGTAAAAGCTTCTTCTCTCTATTTTAAATTTTGAACTCTTTAATATGTATATCGTTTCTACACATTTATTTTCAAACCTTTATATTGAATTGAAACGATAAAGCTCAAAGAAAAAAAGAATGTGGTATGACACATATTTCTTAATATGGTAAAATCTTCTTCACATTTAAAACTATTGCTAACCACTAAGATAGGGTTTAAGGTACCTCTTATCTTCTTGAGCAAGCTAGACGACCTTCGATTGTCGAGAATTCAAGTTCAACATGAAAAATGGATAAGGATTAGAATAAAAATGGGTGAGTTGCCTGATAATCTCAGTCCCAAGAAGCGAGAGCTTCCTTAGATGGATGTCAACTCATGTTTTTCATAAACATAAATGAAATGAAGAGAAATTAAAATGTAGAATCCAGATCTAACCTAAGAAAATAAAAGCAAACCAGAACCTGTTCATATCGAAGGCGACACAAATATCAAGAATGCACTGCATAGTGGACGAAAACTGTACCAGACACTAAGCATGGCAGAATATGTAGAATCCAGATCTAAGCTTTGAAGACCTTGCAAAATACAACATCAAAGTGGTTTGAAAATTAAAAATACCAATGAAATAAATCCGATTTTAATAAATGATAGTATTTGAATAAATGTAAATATACATACCTGTAACATCTTCAATGATAACTACAAATCAAAAATAGCCTCCTCACTGTCAATATTTGCATCTGCAGAATTACAATGGTATTTATGTAAAACTATAAACAATTAAATTAGAATCTATTAATATGAAATTGAATAAATAAGAACAGTTAAAGTGTAATGTCAAGGTGATACCTATTTAAAGCTGAAATAATCCATTTTCAATAGCTTCTTTGTATTCAATATTTGCATCCGTAGAGTTTGAAGATGCACCACTTCCAGTCTCATCGTTGAGATTACTTGGACTTGTAGTAGTATTATTTACACCTCTTCTTTCAGCAAGGGAATTCCAATGCGCAATAGCTCTATCAAAAGGAAAGGTTTCCAAAGAGTAGCGAGAAACATAACACCTTATGCAACTTTTGAGATTTTTATCCAACCTATTTCTCAGTTTTGATTTAATAAAAGATAAAGCAATGAAAACTCTTTCATCCTCCACGGATCCCAAAATTATTATTTGGCACAACTCATACAATCGAAAATATTCACTAATGTCTTCCTGTAACACACTACTTTGGTAGATTTTTCACCAGAGCCTTGTAATAGCACCACTCTCTAAAGGTTCGTCTAAGAGTTTATATTAGTGACCTCATTGTCATTGCTTCATTAATTGTATTGATCTTTATAAAATCAACATTAAGTATACCTACTATTTCAATACCCTCAACCTCTGATGTTTTGACTATTAAATATTGCACCCTGTCAATTTCATGACAATAGCTTACATGAAATCAGTTCCACGAAGGATACCAAATTTGGATTCATACATTTTCTAATTTCAATCCTAATGAAAATTTTGCAACTTCAAGTTTTTTCGCTATTTTCCCTGGGATTTGAATTCACAGTAATTGACCACAAGAGGCTAATTATTAAGACTTTGATGCTAACGATGAAAATATAAAAACTCAAGAAATCTTGACATAGGCATGCAATTCTCTTATATAGCAAATTTTCTTATTTGTAACGATTATATATGCAGTGAATTACTAGCATATAAGGGGTGACTGAATGATCCAATATTGTAGACAAATTATGTGATTCCATGTCATTGTTAGGAAATATATGATTAGTGCTCTTTATTAATACATTAATGTATAATTAGTTATTATGGTAAATTAGTGACCTTGAGGTCCAATAGTAAATGTAAAATGTGGTTAGTATGTGGTAAGTTTAAATAATTTTTGGTTTTATTATTATATGAAAGGTGAGGTTCATCACACCCATGGTTTCAAGAATTTTTTCTAATGAAACATTTTCTAATTTGCTGGCTATGCTAAGGATTTTGCAACTTTTACAAGATGTAACAAGGAGGATTGTAATATTTCGGGCTGGTTGATTCTTGGATGAAAAATTGTCTGTGATATCTCTGGATTCTTTTTCTAAGATCTAAATTATATTTCTTACATGTTCCTATGGTTTCCACCAAGTGTATTAAATAGTCATCACCATCCATGAAGATTTCTTAATCCTATCATGGGCAGTGAATCTCCAAAATAATAAATAGTTTTGATTTAGCATCAAGGGATGTTTGGTAGACCATAGGTTACCAATCAGTCAATTAAAGATGATCACTTTGTTTTTTTGAAGAGTACAAAAAAAAAGGCTAATATCAAATGCTGGTAACTTTTCAGCTTCTTTTGACATCACTATTAATCAGCCAGAATAAATTTAATGGTCTATACTAACATAGCATTAAGATGGGTAACCAAATAATTCCAGGTGTTAATTCCCTTAGGTCCTTGTGACTAAAAGCTAAAATTTACAATGTCTAAACTGGATTAAGGAAACAAACAAAGGAATAATGTGTAAGTTCTATATCTAAAGGTTCGTAAAAATCTATGCAGTAATGAATAAAATCATGCTAGATTTAGAAAAAAAACTTACAGATGTAAGCCTCAAATTGTACAATGAAACAGGATGACAAAGAAAGAATTCCTAATTTCAGCAAAACTTTCAATGTAGGACTAAAATATCTTCTTTGGAAATAGTGTAAACAAGATTTTGGGCTAATGCTTTATGCAAAATTATTTTAACAATCATTCAAATTGAAAACAACAATGAATTAAAAAACATGTCAAGTCTTATAAATCTCAATTGAGATCTTTTCTTAGAAATAGTCCAGATATTGAACTCCTGTATTTATGGAAACTTATTCTCAGCACGTCCAATTATTAAACAGTTTGGATTCATCATGTTCCCATGGAATACAATAATGTTTTCTTTACTGAAGGGCAAATTTCTTCTTTTTGCAGGGCATGATTTCAGCTTCTTGGATTAAAGAAGATTAGATTAATAGACTAAACTGCATTCCCTGGTAAAATTGTTTGGCAAGAACTTCTCCAACCAAAAATATTCACTAAATGTCCTTCCTACTAACAATACTAAATTAATATAACTTTTTCAAACAGATTTCCACTTCTAAGGAACAATCAAAATTTTATACTGAACCTCAAATTGGGCAAAGACGTTGAATCTGATTATGAGGAATCAACATTCAGTATAATTTTATTTCAAGTGGCCTGAAGACTTCTTGTTTTGAGCATGAAATGGAGGCAATATTGTACCCATGTATTTATGGAATTCAGCACAACCACCTTCTGTATTCCAAAAATTTCACAGATGGCTTCAAGAATTTTGTCTTGGTGAAACGTTTTCTAATTTCTGATGCTAAGGATTCTGCAATTTTTCTGAGTTTTATTCTTGTTTCAATTACTAAGTAAATTTCAATTGATTTCGTGTCACAAGATCCAATTATTCTGGTATTTCTCTTTTAAAAATTTCCATTGATGTAACGTATTTACTTTTTTGCAGAATGTGCAGTGGTATCTATTTCCCACTAACATGGATACAGAGGTGATCATGGATATTAAATCTCAAAAAGTTATTGGGATGGTTAAGATCCAATAAAAATTTCTAGTTATCAAATAAAGGTGTATCAAAACTATCCAGGGAAGTGTACAAGGCATCAAGACTCATACATACCATTTTTCTCATTCGTATAAAATCAACAATATAGGTTAATCTCCACCATGCATGCTTCATCAATGTATTGATCTCCTATAGCATTGGAAGAATGCCTACCAATGTAACCAATGTCTCCAAATCAGTTAAAAGGAACAACAAGTCCCTTACCCTGTCAATTTCATGAATATATTTTTGCATGAAACCAACCAATGAAGGATACTCCTCACACACTCTGCATGCAGGCTCATACAATGAAATCCACCTTGTCTCAACATCCTTCAGAATTTTTTTTCCATCTGTAATTCCTATGGAAAATTTATGAAACTCAAGAAATCACTTTGGGCTACTTTCCATATAGGCATGTAGTTCTCTTATAAGGTCTTCTACTTTTGCAACATTTTCATATTTGCTAACGATTTTATATGCTAAATTCACTTTGTGAGCCATACAGTGAATTGCTAGCATATAAGGGGTCACTGATGTTTGCAATCAAACACATGTCCCAGTTCTATGACCCTGCATGGTTGATACACCATCTGATCCCATGTATACCAACTTCGTAGCAATTTCATTCACAGTCATGCCAACAATTTCTTTCAAAAGAGAAATAACTAGTTTATATAGGTTTTCTGCATTGCAATTTTCAACCATTTTCTGAACACCCAACAGATGCAAAGTCCTCATATGATTTTCTAAAGTGTAAACATGGATACATACCCATGCGGTGTTGTCAAAAATGGTCATTTCATCAATTGATCAAAGAGATAAACTTTGCATTTTTTACACACTCTTTCAAATCTTCCTTCTCAATCATAGCAAGGCATTTAGCCATTTCCCATGCACTGTTGTCTGACCAATGAGACAGGGGAACATTCTGCATTCTATTATATTGATACAAAGGTTTGAAATCGATGAAATCTGAAATCGGTCTTCCTTTCTTAAGGATGTGGAATAAAGTAGAAAACTGTATGAGTTTAGCATGCAAATTTGATTGATTCATCTTACCAATTTGCGATGTGATCGTTCTGCCATTTTCTACAAGAAGTCTGCGTCTTTTCTGATCAACCTCATATTCTACCGCATATTTCACATGCATGCATTCATTTTTAGTTTTCCATCTGTGTGTTTTTATTTTCTGGCCATCTTCCCCAGTTATAGTGAAATATTGTTTTCCATAGTATTTTTCAATTGTGTCCAACTTCAGTTGCATTTTTGTTGCCTTCCCAATTTCCACGTACATATTGTACATGTACATTCTAATGAAATTTCTTCAAAATTAGTTGGTTGTACAGGTTCAATAAATGGAAATTTTATAGCCTAGTCAAACTTGTATGTCCTCCCAAGTGTCCACATATTCTTGTTTGTATTCACATTTTTACTTTTACGTGTAGAGCTTTTAGGAATATCACGATCATTAGGTTTCCTTTTCCGTGAACCACTATTTACATTTGAATTTTGTGTTACATTTTGAATTCCTGGTTGCACATCAACAGGAATATCTTCAAGCTCTACCTGCACTATTAGAATATCTTGAAGCCCTGTCATGGTATCATTATAGGTGTCATTTGGTTGATACTGAGCAGAATGCATTTCCACTTCAATAACACCTTCCACATAGTCTATGCTCTGATTGATTTTAGTGGGAGCTCTATGGGTGTTGGCAGTTGCAGTATCTAAACTAGCAGAGTTTCCAAAATACTTGAACATAGACTTTTGAGTTTTTTAACTTTTTGGGTGTTCTGAGCACTAGCAGCTTCCATTATTCTCAGCATGATAAATTCGAGTTAGATAATCTCTTGTTCATCCGTCAACAAACACACCTTGTCGTGTGTCAACAAACAAAACTTGTCACATGTCAACAACAAGTTCCATGTTGCGTGTCAGAAGGTTATTCTTGTCACCCGTCAACAGAACCTTCTCGTCACCTGTCAACAAATCCTTCTTGTCACCCGTCAATAGATCCTACTTATCACCCGTCAACAGAACCTCCTTGTTCCTCATCCACAGAACCTTCTTATCGCCCGTCCAGAGAGCCTTCTTTTTTCCCATCGATAGAATCTTCTTGTCGCTCATCCACAAAGCCTTTTTGTCGCCCATCCATAGAGCCTTCTTGTCGCTCGTCAACAGAGTCTTCTTTTCGCACATCAGTTGAATGCTTTTGTCTAAAAAACTATACTTTTGTGTACTGGAATATGTTGCTTCACAAGTTTTATGTACTTGATAATAGATATGCCCCTAATTGGTGTGAGTTAGCAAGTAGTGTTCTACCCTGCTAATAATATAGGATTATATAGGGGATATTTTAAAGAGGCAGGCGAAGCTGACCCCTAAAAAAATTAAACTTTAATTTTTAGGTGAACATGTCAATGACCGATGCCAGAAAATTCACCTTTTCAATTTTTTCTAAAATGGAATATTCACCATATTACGAATATTCACTACTAAAAAAATCCCTGACCTCAACCTTCATGTGGATTATGAGGTCTATTCAATCCCAACTGAACTCCAATTTCTTGAAGATGTGAAGAAATCAGACACTCATGGACTTATAACCATCATGATTATAGGGAGTCAATTCAGGATTTGCAATATTTTATGGTACTGATTGACTGTATCAAAAGATTCAATTACGAGCTTCATATGTAGTTAACAGGATAAACTCAATCCAAACATGACATAGATTAATCCTTCCACGGATGTAACTTCTTAAATAGGTAGTGTTGTTGTAGGTATCTTCCAATTAAGTAGTTGTCATTTATTTCAAATAACTAATCCTATACTAGAGAAATTAGGACTACTCTAATATAAAAGAGAAAAAGTATTAGGATTAGAGAGTTCATTTTGATTGATCATTGTAAAATGAATTTCTTTCAATCAATAAAGTTTGGGTTCAGGGGAAAAATTCACTTCTGTGACTGGTAACTTTGAGCCGGATCGGCGGGAAGGAGCAAGAGCCACTCCTCCCCAACGTGAAGGGATAATTTCCTATTTATTTTCCTTATTTTATTTTGTATTCATTTGATTTATCAAAATTACATCATTTTCATACTTTTAATCCTACATTCAGTAATCTTTTGCTACCAATGAACTTCATTTTTTTATGGCACTTAGTATAGCATTTTTTCAACTTCATTATAAAATAAGTACTGAGAACAATTCTGACTATTCCCTTTATTGCAAATAGCCATGGACACTGCCCTAGACTGACAAAAGTGCTTATTGTGTAAAAAATACAATATTCCTTGGAATATGCAATGAGGCACATAGAAAGGGGCCTCAACTGTCTCAAAAAATGGCATAGGAAGAAGTGACAGAGTGAGCTAACCACTAACTACTCAGGATAGTGAAAAAAATTAAATCAATTCAAAAAATTCTTACATGAGTGGCCCAAAATTCACAACTTGAGCGATGTCAAAAGTGTAAAATGAGTCCTACCAAAAAATTTATACCAAGTGAAAAATGAGACATAAAAAATTCCTCAATATGGTTTTGTTGTCTACTTTTGCACTCCCTTGCAAAAATTGAACAACTCAAATAGATATGGACTTGGTGGCTATTCAATATAGAATTGGTAAATTAGCGGAGTAATTGAACATGCCGCCAAAGTCTAGAGTGAGTTGTGGGAGCTTAGAGAAAACCGTGAGTGGTTGAGTGAAATTTGCGGAAGTCAAAAGTCGTGTTACATTGGGAAAAGTCATAGATTGAAGCTAAGAACTTGCCGAAGCCGCAGGATGAAGGAAGAAATACGCACCACAATAAGCTATAGAGCATTTACAAAAGGCCATGATATATAAGATAAATCTTTGGAAGTAAAAAACCGTAGAGAACTAAAGCAGAAATTTGCATAACAAGGAAAATAGTATTTTTCCGCGGAGAGCTAGAAATGAATATAACTTTTGATCCAATGATTTGATCTTTATGAAGCTTTTATCATTGGATAAATCTCACCTCCTCTATCTAATAAAATATATATTTTTCAATGCAAATGGAGGTAGGTGGACAGAATAGAGGAAAACCTCCCAAACATGCAAAAGGATTGCCCAATCATCGTAACCACTAGGCAGTATGGGCGGTGTTCCTTCTTCAAGAAAACAAATGTCGTGTGGAAGTAGATTATCGGAGGTGCACATGCCCTTTGTTAGAACATTAAAAGAATTTAATGAAATTTATTGGTGGGTGAAGGAAGAATTTGAATTTCCCTCTATTTTCCTTTTCTTCTTCTTCTCCCATTTTTCTATATATTGTAAAGTGATATCCAGTTCAAATGTTGGATACTTTGGGAATGTGAGGGCATCATTTTGTTGCATAAATATTCTAATAGTTTTATGCCTTGGATCACGACTCTATGAATGTTTTTCTTCTTCTTCATGCATTTTAAAATCTGTGTATGATCTTCAAGCAATTAAATATCTATTTTTTTGGCTCGTTGCTGCCTTAGTTAGTGTTGTATTGCATTTCATTACCTCTTTATTTGTTTGCGGGTATGTTGTATGTGTCGTTCCAGGATCTATATCTATTGTGCATTGTGAAGATGGGAATCTAGACATGGTTTTGATCTGTGGTTATTGTTTCTTCCTTCTTCATCATCATTTACTCCCATTTTATCTCTTTCAGAACTATCTTTCCCCTTATTTTTGGTGTTATCGCCTTCTCTAGTTTAGGGTTTATGTTTTATGCATCTCCTTCCTACCCTGGTCCCTTGGAATGTTAGAGTAGAGTTTATAGTTGCATTTCAATTCCTAGGAGTAATTTTAGTGTCAGAAGTAAGTAGAGGAAGCCGACCTTCTCTGGAGGTTTGTCTCGGTTCGAATCCCACAACTTGGAAACAGTCCCATGTTGCGTCAAAGCCCTAGATTCTTGTGATTTAGGATGGGTGCAAATTTGAGTTCTAATAGTTTTTACACGCCCAGTGGGACTTTAAAATTAATATTTCTAGTTTTTCCAAGTTTGGATGTGTAGCTTGGTAAAATCCTAGCATTTGGAGGATTTGTAACAACATATCTAGTGAATCCAAGCAGTAAAATCAACTAGTTTCAACAGTCTAGAGTGTCCCTAACTCATGAGAAGGATACAAACACAATCTAAGGCAAGAGAAGAAGGTGTATTTGAATACTTGCAGTTTTCTCTAGGAAGAGAAAGAAGAGGAAAGATAGATTTAGAGATCTCCATCTCCACCAAACAAGTCTCTTTCCACACCTCCACCTGGTAGGCATTTCTTACAATCCAGTAGATTTCTTCGACCCATTAGAATGGCTACACAAAAATCCAATCCATTTGTTAATTTTATTGGCAGTAGTCCATTGACCCTCAATGCACAAAATCCTATCCCAGTGGAAGCTTTGAAAAATATCCCATATTTCACTGGAGATAACCATACGACCCTAATTGATCACATCTAAGACATTGCAAATGTCTATGTTATCCATGAAATTGTTGATATGGATGTGGCAGTAAAACATATAGCTTCATCATTCAAAGGAAAATCTTTATAGTGGTTCAGAAGCCTAACCGCGGGATCAATTAGAAATTGGAATGAATTATGTACAACTATGTGCAATCAATTTGGAGAAATAACAGACAACTTGTCTCTATTGGAGCAGTTAACCACCATCAAAAGGGCTGCAAGTGAAATCATGGCGGATTTTAATTTTATGTTTCAGAAAACCTAGGAAAAAATTTTAGTTATTGTTAGGCCAATGGCTAAAGGTGTATTTCTTTACTTTTTAAAAGCTCTTAACTCTGATATTGATGTTATGGTCCAATCCATGGGAGGTACAACCCTGTCGTATGCATATGCATTGGCAATAAGGGAAGAATATTTTTTAATACAAGCCGAGAATTATCTCCTAGGCCACCCATGCCCTTATATCCTGAATTTCCACAAGTTGACCAACATATTATTGCTCCTATTCCTGAGCCAAATTTGCAACCTGCCACATCCATCTCCTATTCTCCAACACATAAAACATAAGATGAGGATATGAAATCTCTAATAAACATTTTGACCAACAAATTCATATCCATAGATAAAGAACAAGCCCAATCATGTAAAAACTATCAAAATCAAGGGTAGTCTTCAAATCGGGGATATCAATCTTATAGAAATCATCATCCTAATCAAAGATACACATAAAATCAGCAAAATAATAGATGGAAAGGTGAAAGTGTTCCTCTTCCATTGGCAACAATTCATCCTCCACAAGTACTTTTTGCTCCTAGCTCAAGTCAAGCATTGGTTCTAGTAAAAAATAATATGGTTCAAGAAATTGAATGGTGTTTTCCATGCAATATGCCACTTAATAAATTGGGTTGTGAAAGGGCAATAGATCTTCAAGCTTACATGGTTCAAGGTTCATCCAGCCAGTAAGAACCACCTTTGGAAACACCCTGTCTAAAAGCAGAAGCAGTCCAAGAAGACAATAGTAACGCCAATCTCATGTTCTTTGGAATTGATGATTTTTTTTTTGTTAATCAAGTGGCAGATAGCTCTAACAGACTTCAAATCAATGTTTTTATAATACAAGGTTCAAGAAAAGGATGTTGGAATCACAACCTTCATCTTCTGTTGGTCAGGCCAATGTCGTGGTTAAGGGGGAAAAGGTTGATATGAACATGAACAAGCAATCTGGAATGCCTAGCAGCTCTGTTTCAGACAAAGAGGTTGGTGTTCAAAAAAACTGCCTATTCAAATGTTGTAACAATAGAAGAAGGACAATAACATGCCGTAGATGCAGAAATTTGTGGGTCTTCCCTTTAATCTTTTTGAGAAAATGAAGAATATCAATATCAATGAACAATGTGGGATGCATTGGATATTCCATCACAAAGAGATCTCTTATGTGAATCCCTCAAGCATCTACCTCAGGTGGATCTAGTGGTGTAAAAAATCATGCCTTGGTCAATGTCTATCAAGCAAAGGAAGACCAAGTAAGTAAGAATGTCAAAACCCCACCTTTTTACATGTCATTGATTGTGAGTAAACACTTCGTGCATAACTATATGATAGATTCAGGGGCTAGTACCTCTATGTAATGCCTAAGAAAATTGTTGATATCCTAGGTCTCAAATACAGTCTTGTGTCTAAGGGAGTTTTACAACTTGATGGGTCAACTGTGGGTGTATTAGGAGTAATAAAAAATATTGAGTTAACCCTTCATGCTTTCCCAAGCCTCACCATAACCCATGACATATTAGTAATAGACATGCCCCCCATGTTTTCCATTTGCTTGTCTAGAGATTTCACTGCTAAGGTAGGTGATTATTTATCTTCAGATTGGACTCACATGCTTTTGAGAACTAGATATGGTATACGAGATTTACCATACAGGTTGAACCCATCTTTTCCTACCACATTGAGTCATATAATCCTACTCCCATCCAATCAAATTTCTTAATTCAAGAAGAACATGAGCAGGGTTTAGTTTTAGATGAGCAACCTATCCCTCCTTCCATGTATAATTTATTGCTAGATGAATGGGCTGAGAGAGACCAAGAATTTGATCCATATGATGAAGAGCTTAAAACATTTGAGAATGGTCTCAGTACCTATTGCATTCTCTAAGAAGAATCTGTTATACCTGCACCATTCAAGTAAGAAAGGGAAAAATCTTCTGGGCTATAACGGGTGTTCTTTGATGGTTCTAGAAGTAGAAACAGAGCTAGGGCAGGTATTGTACTAATTTCTCCAGTGAATGAATTTTTTTTTTTGCTCACATATTGTAATTTACATGTTCAAACAATGTAGTGTACGAGGCATTAGTGCATGGTCTTTTAATCGCTGAAAGGAGAAAGATTAAAAATTTGCAGATCTTTGGAGAAACTGAACTGGATATTCACCAAGTCAGGGGAAAGTGTGCCACAAAGAACAAGTTGTTAAAGGCTTACAAACATAGAGTTTGGGATTTGCTAGAAAGCTTTGACGCCATTAACCTACAAGTTGTGCCTAGGAAGTTGAACAAGGATGTTGATTAGATGGCGGCTCTGGGTTCTCAATTTTCACCACCAGAAGACCTTGTCAAGGGAAATGTGCAACATATCAAAATGGTGGTTAGGCCATGCATTCTAGATAATCAGACCAACTGGAATTTTTTTGACAGTGATGAACAAATTGTCCAATTTATACAAAATGAAGTTGAGTTCTCCTCAAAAATGCAATATGACTTGCAGGAAGTATATGGTGATAAAATAATTCAACTGAAAACTAAAAAATTTCCAAAGGGATTGGTCACTCTGGAGTAGATCTTCAGTTCAAATGATGAATTCAAAGGTATGGAGAAGAATATGGTGGTAAAAAAAGAAGATTGCCAACCAGTCACAATTGCTCCAGGAAAATAACTTCTACTTGGGAAGGTATGTAATGAGGATGAAAAACACACTTTTGTCTCCCTATGCAAAAAATTCAGTGATGTGTTTTCATGGGAATATGAATACTTAAAATAATTTAATCCAAAAATAGTTCATCATTCTATTAACCTTGATCCCAACGTTAAGCCAACTAGACAGAAGCAGAGGCCAGTCAATCCCAAGATAGAGCCCCTTATGAGAAGGGAGTTATCCAAACTCATTGAGGCCAAGATAATTTTTCCTATTAAGTGCTCTACTTAGGTGGAAAATATGGTTCCATTAAGGAAGAAGAATGGAGAAATTAGACTTTGTTTTGATTTTAGGGACTTGAATAAGGCCTTTCTAAAGGATCATTATCCTTTATCCTCTATGGAACAAATTCTACAGATAATGGCAGGAGATGAAAGGTTTATAATGCCTGATGGTTATTAAGGTTTTAATCAAATCAAGGTCAAGGAAGAGGATCGGTACAAGACCACATTCACCACCCAATGGGGAACGTATTCATATAAGAAAATGCCCTTTGGCTTATCAAATGCAGGTGTAACCTTCCAAAGAGCAATGGACATTGCTTTCAAGGGGTACATCAATAAATTCATCTTGGTTTACCTAGATGACATCACTTTCTTCTCAAAGCAGAGTGTGGATCATATGAAGCACCTAGAGAAAGTATTTGAAAGATGTAGGGAATTTGGTGTGTCTCTCAACCCCAAGAAATGCAACTTTGCAGTCCCTAGGGGTAGGCTATTGGGGCATGTTGTTTCGAAGGAAGGAATTGCCATTGAACTAGAAAGAATCTCAGCCATTTTGGCTCTTTCCTTTCTAGCTCACAAGAAGTCCTTGCAGTCACTCCTGGGAAAAATAAACTTTGTTAGGTGTTTCATTCCTAACTTCACGTGTTTGGTAAGACCTATTACTCTCATGCTCAAGAAGGATTCAACTTTCAAGTAGACCATGAAGGGAAAAGACAACTTTGAGAATATAAAACAAGATATTGCTCTTGTCCCCATGTGGATCAACCTTGATTATACAAAATATTTCATTTTATATGCCTACAAGGCTGAATCTAAAATAGCCACTGTTTTAACTTAGAAGAATTACTAGGAACTAGAACAACCAGTGGCATTCTTTAGTCAAACACTGAAGAATTATGAGCTCAAATATAACCACATTGAAAAATAATTATTTTCCATCATGAGAACCTTGAAGAAGTTCAAAACCATGATTGTTGATAGCTGCATCAAGGTTTTAGTATCACATTCCAACATCAGAGATTTCATCATGGGAGCAGAAATCCACCAGAAACGAGTTGGATGGGTGATTAAGATTATGGAATATGATGTGATCATCAAGGCCAAAAAATTGATAAGAGGAAGGGT
Source organism: Taxus chinensis (assembly GCA_019776745.2). NCBI lineage: Eukaryota > Viridiplantae > Streptophyta > Pinopsida > Cupressales > Taxaceae > Taxus > Taxus chinensis. The sequence goes on along the minus strand of CM034146.1, from coordinate 312,179,897 downwards.
TTTTTGCGAATAGTTGGCTTTAGATGCCCAAAATCATCAAGAGATGTCCCTCATAAATGAAGAGCCTCCAAACAATGTTAATGGTAGAAGGATGAAATAAATGTATTCAATGATCACAATTGGATTGTGGATATGACTAAGTTCTTGTCTATCGGTGCATATCCTTTGGGGTTAAAAAAATAAAAAAGAAGACAACTCAGGATACGGTCTATTCCATACATATTGGTTGGTGGCGTATTGTTCAAAATACATATTGATGGAGTGTTTCTCAGGTGCATTGAAGGAGAACAATGTAACAAATTTCTATCCGAGTTCCATGATGGTTTCTTGGGCAGAAATTTCTCTGCTAAAGCCACAACTATGGAAATCATAAAAGTAGGTTACTTTTGGCCTACGTTGTTCGTAGATGCTCATAGATGGGTGAGTAGTTGTAAGGAATATGTGCTCTTCACTAGCAAGAAAAGATTGGTAGCCTTGCCACTTCATCCAATTTAGGAAGATCAAGCATTCACATAATGGGGTCTTGACTTCATTGGTATGATTAATCCTCCATCTAGCGCTGGTCAAAAATGGGTTTTAATTGCAACAGATCATTTATTATGTGGACAGAAGTTGCGCCATTGAAGGAAGCCACAGAATCAATTATCCTAGACTTTCTTAAATAAATTGTTACAAGGTTTGGTGTTCTGCAAACTATTATTTGTGACAATGCAAAGGCTTTCTTGGGTTCAAAAATTTCTAATTGGGATCTTGGACTTGGGATCTATCTTAAGAATTCCTCCAATTATTACCCCAAAGGTAATGGATTGGAAAACTCCACTAACAAGAATTTGGTCAGAATCATGAAAAGAACAATGGACATCAATCAGAGGTAGTAGCACATAAAGGTGAGAAATGCTCTATAGATGGATAGGATAACAATGAAGAAATAAATTAGCACCTCCCCCTACAAATTTGTATATGGAAAAGAAGCAAGATTTCCATTATCATTAGAATTTACCTCACGTCAATTAGCTTAGTAGCTAGAATTTGAAGGCACGGATCAAAGGGAGATCAAAATGGAAAAATTGGTGGAGCTTGAAGAGTTTAGGAATGTCATCATGATCAGGTTGGAACAACATCAAAATTCAACCAAACAATGGTTTGACAGGAAAGCTAGAGATTAGAAATTCAAAGTTGGAGATCTGGTCTTAAAATGGGGCATGGATCGAGCTAAACCAGGGAGACGCTCTAAATTTGATGCAATCTAGAGTGGGCCATACATCATTACCGGTTACAAGGTGGCTAACTCATTTGAGTTATCCGATCTTGATGGGAATTTGTTTCAAATCTTATTCAATGGGATTCACCTCAAACCCTCTCGTTAATATGTTTCATTGCATCATGTGCATAGTAGTTTAGTTTTTAATTCCTCCAAGTGCTTTTAACACATCATTTTGTTGGTAGTGTAGACTTATTTCCCTATGTTCTTTGCATAATTTTGTTGCTTGAGATGGTCTTGTTGCAAAATTTTCCTCATATTTGGAAAGGCCATGGTAGGAAGAAATTCAAGGTGTCAAGGATCAGTTGCAGTCATCTCAGAAAATCAAATGCAGAGCAACCAAATCAGATCTAGGAAATCAAGTCCTATTTGTAGATCAGTTTCAATTTTATCAGGCTGACTCCATGCCCAATGGATGTGCCAAGGCTACTAATCAATTCATCTAACAAGCAGATGACCCCTATGAGTCATCGAAAATGTTGTCTATTTTTGCACTCCCTTACAAAAATTGAGAAACTCAGATAGATATGGACTTAGTGCATATTCAATATAGAAATTGGTAAAGCGGTGGAGTAATTGAACATGTCGTCGAAGAATAGAGTGAGCCGCAGGAGCTTAGAGAAAACTGTGGGTAGTTGAGTGAAATCCTCAGAATTCAAAAGTCGCATTGCATTGGGACAAGCCATTGATTGAAGTGAAGAACCTGTTGAAGCCACGGGGTGAAGGAATCAAGTTGCACCACAAAGAAAAATTTGTAGAGCATTTGCAAAGGTCGTGACATACAAGATAAATCCACGGAAGTCAGAAACCGCAAAGAACTAAAGCAGAAATCCACATAACAAGGAAAATAACAGTTTTCCACGGAGATCTAGAAATGAATATAACTTTCGATCCAATGATATGATCTTTGTGAAGCTTTAATCATTGTAAATCTATATTTTTTAATGTAAATGGAGGTAGGTGGGCGGAACAAAGGAAAATGTCCCAAACATGCAAAAGGACTACCCAGTCAGCCCAACCACCAAAATTTAATGTAGTATGGGTGTCGTTCCTTCTTTAACAAAACAAATGGCATGTGGAAGTGGATTTTTCAGAGGTGCGCAGGCCCTTTGTCAGAACTGTTGTCCATTTTTACACTCTTGTAAAAATTAAGCAACGGGGATAGCCACGGGAAATGAAACGAGGACCACATAAGAGTTTAAGCATGATGTGGAATGAAGAAGACAAGGTCGTGAACGCTTCTAGCAAGTCACAATACATTGAAGTAAAAACTGCGAGTAAAAGTAAATTAGAAAAGGTCACGACATGAAGGAAAAGAAATATGTGGATGATGACATGAAGCCGCGCCACATTGGATATAGCCGTGGAACAAGAAGAGGAGATAGTGGAGCTGCAGAATGAAGAAGACAAAACCACAGAGGTCAAAATCCACATGTAATTAAAACATAAAGTCACGTATAAGAGGAAAACCACAGTTTTATGCAGGAATCTAAAATGCATAAAACCTTCAATTTAATGATCAAATCTTTGCAAATTTGATATTATTTGAAGAAATATTTTCCCCCTTTGCATAGTAAAATTGGATTTCTTGATTTTAATGAAAGTTGGTGGCAAAATCAAGGGGAGGTGTCTCCAACACGCAAAAGGTCTACTCCAGATGATGCAACCATAGAATTAAATACAGTATGGTGTTCATTCTTTCTCCAACAAGGCAAAATGGTGTGGGAAGGTAGAATTTACAAAATAATCAGATATTTTTAGAAAATTAAATGAAGTTGGTTGGTTGGTAAAAAAGGGGAATTCAAATTTCCCTATCTTTTCTTCTCCCTTCTCCTTCTTCCATTCTTCTATATATTGTAAGGTGATGCCTAGTTTTAATGTTGGATGCTTTGGGAATGTGGGGGCATCATTTTTATGTCGCATAAGTATTCTAAGGGCCGCATGCCTTAAAATAAAATTTTGTAAATGCTTTGCATCTTCCTCTTGCGTTATAATGATCTGTGCATAATCTTTAAGCAATAAAATCTCTGGTTTTTTGGCTCAGCTCTACCTTAGCTATTGTTTTATTGCATTTTCTTGCATGTCATTCACTCGTAGGTGTGTTTTATGTGTTGTTTCTGATTTTGTTTCTATTGTGCATCATAAAATGGGATTCTGGATGCATTTTTGATATGTGGCTCTCATTTATGCCCTCTTCACTATCCTTTTCACTCATTTTCTCTCTTTTAGAAGAATCTTTCCTCTTATTTTTGTTGTTATCACCTTCTCTAGTTTAGGTTTATGTTTTATTCATCTCCTTCTCACCCTAGTCCCTTGGAAATTTATAGTAGAGATAGATAGTTACATTTCAATTCCTAGGATTATTTTTAGCATTAGGAGTAAGTAGAGGAAGCTCACCTTCTCTGGAGGTCAGCCATAGTTTGAGTCTCACAACTTGGAGATAGTCCCATGTTTCCTCAAAGCTCTAGATCCTTGTGATTTGGGATGGGTGTAAATTTGAGCTCCAACAAGAACATTTAGAGAATTTAATGGAAGTTGTTGGTGGGTGAAGGAAGAATTCAAATTTCCCTCTATTTTCCTTTCCTCCCTCGTCTCCCAATTTTCTATATATTGTAAACTGATGCCCAGTTTAAATGTTGGATACTTTGGGACTGCGACGGCATAATTTTGATGCAAAATTTTTCTAAGAGTTGCATGCATTAGATCATGACTCTGTGAATGTTTTGCATATTCTTCTTGCATTGTAAATTTTTTTGCATAATCTTCAAGTAATTAAATATTTGGTTTTGTGGCTCATTCCTGCCTTAGCTAGTGTTTCATTGCATTTTCTTTCCTCTTTATTTTCTTATGGGTATGTTGTTTGTGTCGTTATAGGATCTATATCTATTGTGCCTCATGAAGATGGGAATCAAGACGCGGTTTTGATATGTGGCTATCTTTTATGCCCTCTTCATCATCATTTTCTCCCATTTTCTCTCTTTCAGAAGTATCTTTCCCCTTATTTTTGGTGCTATCACCTTCTCTAGTTTAGGATTTTTGTTTTATGCATCTCTTTCTTACCCTGGTCCCTTAGGATGTTAGAGTAGAGTTAGATAGTTGCATTTAAATTCCTAGGGTTATTTTTACCGTTAGAAGTAAGTAGAGGAAGCTGGCCTTCTCTGAAGGTATGTCTTAGTTCGAGTCCCACAACTTGGAGACAGTCCCATGTTTCCTCAAAGCCCTAGATTCTTGTGATTTAGGACATGTGCAAATTTGAGCTCCAACAGGTCCCAACTACAAGGCTATGTTAGGTAGTTTGTACAATAATGAGGAAAATGTAAGAATTTTAAGAGCCAATAGACTACATGGATGTGTAGAATGAAAAATATTTATAGTTTTAAAAAAATGGCCTAAGAAACATAACCTATATGTATAAGTTATGGCTCATAGAAGATTGCAAGAGAGACAAAAAATTGTAAACGAAGATTTATTGTGGGGAGTCTAACAGCATGTCAGACCAAATCCCACCCTCGGATATTCAAAATATGATATCTGAAAATGTAGTCATTGCATTTTCCAAATGCAATAGAGAAGTTCTGCCAAATAGATGACGACATGAAATTTTCCCATTATATAACCCCCTTGGAACCATCAACAATAACCCCCTGACGAGTACAATGTTTGGCACCTTATGATTAGTACGTTTTTAAATGTGTATCCTAAATTTAATGAGTTTTACAAGGCCCCGCAAAAATTATGAAAGTAATATATTTTAATATAACTAGAACAAAATCTACAGCATGGTGTAGAGCTTGGAAAAATACGCACTTTAAAAAAAAGCACAAAAGAAGAATTGATTTGTAAAAGTTATGAGCAATTTAATTTCCAAAAGACATTAGTGGAAAATAAAATCTCTGATAAAACTAAAATTATCAAAATACAGAGAATAAAATCAGAAAACTGATTGCACCACTATGAAAACATGAAATTCTACCCTATTTCAAAAAAATCACTGAAAAAAGACTTTGTATGGCTGAGAATGAACTTCCCGAAGCTGGCTTGTAAAACTCAAATCTCCAACAAAAATAGGGCGGAACTAATTTTTCTTCTTTCTTAATTTCTCCCCAAACCAAATCTGAAAAAAAATTATATGGAAATAAGGGTTTTTGGGCCTTTTGGAAATAGTGGTACAATCCATTTTGCATGAAAAATCCCCTCAAAAATAGATTTTTGACTGATGCCATAAACAACGCTTCGTTTACAAATTGGCTTCCCAAATTCATATTTTAGTGAGACAAAAGTGAATATTGACTTTATCAAGTCTCTTGAATGTTATGGAATAAATAAAGATGATTCTAAACATACAAAAAAATATTCAAACACAAAGATGTCATAAAAACAAAAATGAAACCCCAAAGGTTAAATTTTTTTGTTAAACCATTTTGATTATCTAGATCATTTGAAGATGTCAGATAAGAACATACTGGGTTTTAAGAAAAACTACATGCAAATTGATTATCCCCCTGAAGCTCCAAGATTCTCCAGAAAATTTTTTTCTGTAAAACACACCAAAAAAACTAGCCTATTATATGATGTTATCCTTCTATTGTTTTGATACCACATTGGAATCTGGTTTAACTAGGATTAAATACAATCCAATATATAGCTCACATAGAGGAATAAAGGTGAGGAGGAGAATTGAATTAAAATATATTATTCAATATAGAATAATAAAATTAACTTATAATGGTATAGCTTGCAATGTATAAATAGAAGTGGTTTATATATAGAATAAGCAAGAGTGTCATCCAACTTTTCTTTTGACTGTACGATATACACGTGTGAAAAAACCTCCACATGAATATGCACACATGGGACAAGCGGTCAATATATGAGTGCCACTTATGTTAATTTAAGCCTAGGAGGTGTGCAAAGTAGACCAATAAAGCTAAATAAATTCAAAATAAAAGGTAGATATATATAAATATTATACCAACACATGTCGTATGGGATATGAAGGAACCATGTTACGGTTCTTAAACTCAAACTAATCCAACCTATAAATAAAAGATGCCTATGATGGAACTTATAAGGCACATGCTAGTAGAATGGCCCTTTCCAAAAAGATCCTCCATGTGGGTTATTATTGGCCAACTATGGAACATGATGCCTACCAGTATGTTAAGAAATGTGTAGCCTATCTAAATCATGTTAATATCATACATGCTCCATCACAAACCTTACATATCATTAGATCACCATGGCCTTTCTCCATATGGGGATTTGATCTCATCAGAAAACTTAGTCCTACTTCCTCCAACAACCATAAACATATCATCACTACTACCAAATACTTCACCAAGTGGGTGGAAGCTACGTCGCTCGCTCACGTCACTAGTAAAACAAATTCCAATGTCATACTTAATCATATCATTACCGCTTTGGCATGCCTTCCACCATCATTACCAAAAAGGATGGATCATTCAAAAACAAAGATGTCGAAATATTTTTTCAACATTTCCATATCCAGTAATGATGGTTTACGCCATATTACCCCAAGAGAAATGGCCACGTAAAAGACAACAATAAAATAATCACTAATATTCTAAAAAAAATAGTCAATGATGTTGGCCATGATTTACATCTACAACTTTACCTCGACCTATGGGCTTGCCGCACTGACATTTATACACCCATTAGAGTCATTCCATACTCCCTCATTTTTGGTGCCAAATATTTCATGTCGGTTGAGATTGAATTACCTTCTCTTCATATATCCTTATAAGATATAATCGACGAAGAATAATACTACGTTGTGAGACTCCAGAGATCTCAATCATCTCAAATCCTATCACAACAAGCTATACAAACAATACAACAAGAAATTACAACCAGGAGAAATTGAAATTGACGATCTTATCCTCAAGGAAAATCAAAGATACATTATTGTTGAGCAAACAAATAAGGGCATGTTCAAGCCTAACTGGATGAGACCCTATTTCATCATCACCAAGTATGGATCAAGGGAATACAAGTTAGCTACGCAAGATGGCTATGAGCTCAACAAATCCATGAACATCATGCATTTGAAGTGGTTCTACACTTAAGTAGTGTTTCTATTATCTCTAATAAATCCCGTTAAATATAAAAAATCCAAAAAAAACAAAATATAAAAAAAAATTCCAATTGTCAAAACAAATTATTTGACACATTGGGAAAGTACGGTAGTAAAATAATTTTTTGACATTACTCATAGAAATAAGCCTTCTATAATCCCTTCCTATGATTACCTCTCACACTTGGGGGTAATCCCTCTTTCTTTTATATCAATACATTCATCCCTATCTCACCATTCCCCATCCCGTTCTAACCATAACCTATATTTTAGGGAACATGTGTTGATTCAACATGAAAATCAAGAAGAAACTAAATAAATAACAATAAAATTAAGAAATAAATAACAATCAAGTTACGAAATAAATAATCAAGTGAATGGAAGCAACATCCCAAGCACATCATAATGTCGATATTGTAACCATTTGATGATCATGTCTTGATCTTGGAATTCCTACCTCTTGTTTCTTCATCATATATTACCATCTCTTATCACTCTATCATCCATATCCATCCTTATCGCATCTAATCATTGGATTTGTTTTCAAACCTTCTTCATCAGAAAATTCCTCAACATCATAGAATTTTGTTATATCCCTATTATTCCAAATTTCCCATGGGAAAGTTTGGTCAAAAAAATCCTTACACATAAAGAAAACATGAAGGGAAATGATACAGACCCAGAAGCTCACGTCCTAGAACCAGGAAAAGTGAAAAACAGAAGCCCGAGAGAGTCAAATTTGACCCCACACAAGAAGAAATAGAAGAAACGGTTCTTTTGAGTGTTTCCACTTGATAAATATATTTAAAGGGTCAGGAGAGGACTCAACAATGGAGTGGCAGGGGCAGAGAAGAAAGAGGAGACAGTTTTAAAGAGATTAGATGTAAGAAACAGAAGAAACGATGAAGTTTGGAAGTTTTCGGGCTTGAACAGTTCAGGAAAGGGTCCAAAATTGACTAAGTATGAAGGAGGCAGTGAAGAATCCTCATGACACTTCTCCAAAGATGGATCCAAATAGAAAGGCTCAAACAAGTACGCCGCATCTCCATGTGTCCTAGGGTGGAATGGAGGCAGGGTCAAATGGTCAAATAGAGTCAAAGGTGGATAGGGCATGGGCCTCAAAAAATTGGCTAAGTATGAATGTGCAAGAAGAGAGTGCCAAGTGTTAGTGTGGCGCATCCCCAAGAGTTGGTCCCAAGGTGAAGACCCAAATGAGCGTGAGCTCGCCACGTAGCCCAAAGTCTAAAAGGTAAGAAGGACCGTTGAAAATTCCACAAAGCAGCGAAGGCCGACAAGTGTCAACCCAATGCTCCTCTAAATAAAAACTTTGGGTCAGATTTACAAACATGCGCGGTGCCTCCATGTGTCCTCAAAGGGGGAAGAGTTAGTTGAATAGTCAATGCAAAAACAGGCCAGCAGAGGCTGCTAAGTGTCTTAATGGCACTGATTCAAGGGTCAAATAGAGAGAAGGTTCCCAAGCAAGTGCTAGACTGACGGGTGTCCCAGGGGAAGGTGGGGCGTTTGGGAAAAATTAAATTTTCGCCCTTTGCCCCAAAAGGAGTAAAAGTTACAAAATGGCCCGTGACTCCACTAAGGAAAAAAAGATATAGACCCGAGTGAAAGCCAAGGCGGGGAGTCAGGGAAAAAAGTGAAGGTTTTCCTTTTGTCCAAAAGGCATAAAAGGAAAGCGGGAAGCACATTTCCTAGCCAATCAAAAGGAGCCACGTGTCCATGTGGAGCTTCGGGGCCGTGGGAGTTTTATGGGTTTTGTGATTTTCATGAAAAAGGATAAAAGTTAAGTTCTGAGCCCGCAAACCCAATTTTTGTCCCAATCTAGCCACCACATGTCCCAATCCAAAAGGGGGACCCATTTTTTAAATTGCTTTGCCGCCCATTTGTACAGAATCGATGCAAAACTTCAAAGGGGCATATCTTTCGACTCAGGGCTCAAAATATAGCAAATCAGACACTGTTGGAAGCGTCTCAACGTCCTCTACGCCATGGAAGGATAAAAAAATCATATTTTGTAGGCCATGGTGGGTAAACAATGAAGAAAAGTCTTCCAGGCCATTAATGCAGAATCTAATCTCTTCAACTACCAAATTTGATTCGATTTGACCTATTGGGGAGCCAGAAGCAACATATTATGGGAGATTTTAGCAGAAGCATTAATAGTAGTGGTTAGAGTTTCGACCTGCTTTTCCCACTTCTCCCTCTCTCTTTCTTCTCTCTGATCAAATCTATAAATACAGGGGCAGGATTCATTGTAAAATTTGTTGTTCATTCTTCTTCTTTGCCTCCCCTCTTCTTTTCTTCCCTAGGGTCGAAAATGGAGTCTGAACCTCCTCCCCTACTCTGTAAATGGTGTTCTTTGCCTCTTGCTCCTGTATGATGCTCTGTGTAAATTTATAAAGCAATAAAACTCATTTTTGTGATGTGTTTGTCCATCCTTCACTTGTTTTCATTGCATCTTCTTGCCTCTCATCGTTCTAGAGTATTTTGTGCATGTTTTAGATGTTTCATTTACAGATCTGGGAGTTGTGTTCATGGGGATTAGAAATGGAATTTTGTGTTGAATCTGACATTTGGTCTGTGATGCTGTTGTCCATCCTATCTATTTCTCACCTCACCTCCCTTCATTTCATGGCCGTTTTGATAGATGATCAACACTTCCCTTTTCTTGGTGTTATCACCTCGTTAGTGTAGGATTTCCCTCTTTATGCACTTTCTCTCTCCCTGTCTCCTTAGCATTATTAGGATAGGTGTAGTTAGATGTCATTTCTGCATTAGGAGTAGTTTAGCATTAGGATCAGGAAGAAGAATCTGACTTTCTCCGGAGGGCCATCTCAAGTCTGCAAGTCCCACAACTTGAGAGATGGTCTCATGTTATGCAAATCACACCAAATGACCCTTCCTTAGAAAAGCAAATCCATGACTCATTTGGGGGTGTTGTGATTTGACACTAACAATTTTGGAATTCCCGGTGAGATAGGACTGAAGCACCTTACCACTTCACTTCATCAGGTTCGATGTGCTCTTGGTGAAGATTTCATCCTTTGGAGGCACTTTCAAGCACATCTGGCGACTCCATCTGGTCAAAAACCCATTCTCTGAGTTGCAGACCTTTTCCATCCATTTCCACTCATTTCATCCATTTCTTCCTCCATCTCTTTCATTTTCTCCCATTCCATGAGGTTGTGCAATCATGACTTCATTCCCTTCATGGAACTCACATTTTCAGCAATACAATCCACCTCCAATGTATTTCCCAACTCCTCCAAATTAGCATTATAATCAGATCCAAGACCATTATGCTTACCCATATTAGCAGTGTCAAAACTAGTTTTATTATGAAGCTTATCAAGAACAAGCAGACGCATATGATGGCAATAATTATTCAAAAGATGTTGAAGATTCAAAAATAGAGGTTGACATGGTTCAATTAAGGGCAACAGTTCAAATGAGGTCTTTCAGCATTGGTTACAGGGCACCTTGTCCATGTTAAGTTCCTTTTCCAAGACACTACAGCCCTCAGGAGAAGCTGGACTTCATGATTGAAATGCTACCCCAACTTGCACAATGGACAGTGGAGATCGGGCCTTATGAGCAAAGTGCAGGACAACCTTGTCAATGGGTAAGTCAGTCACCAGCTCCATGTCTTTCATTGTCTCTTCCTCAATCTTTATCATTTCAGCAGATGCAGGAGTCAAGCCCCTCACTTACTGCCCCAAGTGTTGATTTCATTTCTCCATCTCCTAGTCTTCCACCTCACCTCAGTTTCTCTACCCTTTTCCCTTCCAAATCCAATTCCCCTCTACAAGATCCAAAAGAAATACCTTCCCCTCCACCACAAACAAGAAATACCTAGTGGAAACCCCACCCACCACTCCTCTTGCCTTCCCAAGTCCATGTTGGGAAGAAACTCCAAAAACCAGCCAAGGAGAACATCAAACAGAGGAACCCAACAGAGAAGAAATGATAGAAAATCTGAAGAGTTGGGCTGCTAAATTTGAGTTTTCAAAGGTTCCCTTGTTGGTTAAGCCTATGGAGGAGGCTGAGGTCAAGCCGCAAGTGGTGGAAGCTCCAGCTACAACACAAGCAGGAGAAGAAGGAGCTACTCCTAATCCAAAAGAAGAGGAGTACATTCTGGCTATGGAGGAGGACCATATAGTTTTAGAGGCTCCAAGTGCGGAGCAGGCCACAAAAGAACCTTCAGTTCTTCCTCCCACTTCATCCCCTTCAAGCTCTGATGTTGAGGAAGAGTTTTAGCTTTCAAACTTCATGTTTGAGGATGAAGGGAACCATGGTGAGTCAATTGTAGATCAGGAGGACACCATGAAGGAGGTTGAGCACCTGTGGAAGGACAGCAAGGAGGCATATTACCCATCTAACTTGGAGGATTGCCTTGATGGAGGGGAACCCATGGAGATCACATCATTTTTTCCTCCATCTCTCACATCCCAAGCACATGAGCCTGCTGCCATGGAGGAGAACATTCAGGAACAATAGCCTGCACTTCATAACAGCCCTCTGGAACCAAGATTGGAAGACATGACTCTTCCATGTTCTTCAAAGGAGGAGGAAGAGAAAAATCAGGAGGATGACCGTCATCTCTCTCACACCATCCACCTAAGAAGGTCCACAAGAAGACTCCATTTTGGAGTTGAAATTCAGAGAAATGGGCACATCCAAAGGATCAGACCGTGCCCAATTAGGTAATTGGCTTCATTGGAGCCAAAGGAGAGACCAAACCAGTCATGCCTACTTCAAGGCATGAGGATGATCATCAAAGTACCAAGGGTCACCATCAATGCCTCTAGGAGTCTAATGCAGGTCAGCTTGAAGAGGTATTTTCCATTAATGCTGATACCTTGATGATTTGGGTGGAGGACCGACTTATTGTCAGTTTTTCACTCATCCAACTAGCCATGTTCAGTGCCAAATCAGTTGCATGGCTGCCATTTTTGAGGAAGGGAAGTTATTTCTCCCTGCCAGTTGCAGGCTTTGTTTGAGCTCCCTTTGCTCTTGGTTAGAGTAGAGTAGGTAGGTTTGTTTTCAGCATAAGAAGTGCTTATGCACACTCTACATGTCTCATTTGAGGCATGTATGATTTGGTATTTGTATATAAGTTTTGTTTGTATTGCTTCAGAGGGGCATGAGGCTAGGCTCTTAACTATTTAAGGAAATAAGGCTCATGTTTTCCTATGACAGTTGCAAGTTGAAACAGGGAACAAATGCAGAGCAACTAAAAGTTGTTTCGAGATAGTCCATTTGATGGACAGATGAAAACCATGGGTCGAATCAACTTTCTACTCTCATAAATCTATTGTCTTAAGGTTTTCTTATGAAAATTGATTGTGCAAATGTGTGGGCAGGCTCAGAGACAGACAAAACATAGAAAAGGCTTATAGTCAGGCTCCCAGTGGCTCAAGGATATCAGTTCCATGTTTATCAAGAAGACTCCATTCCCACTTGATGCTTCAAGGCCACTGGTCTCTTCATCTAGCAGGCAGATGTCCCCGCGAGTTTCCAAATTGTTAACCCAAATTTCACCGCCCCAGGACAAATTTGGTTAGAATCGAGATCCCTACACATAAAGAAAACACGAAGGAAAATGATACAAACCCATGAAGCTCATGTTCCAGAACCAGGCAAAGTGATCAAAAACAGAAGCCCGAGAGAAGTCAAATTCGACCATGCACAAGAAGAAATAGAAAGTAACGGTTCTTTCTGGGCCGTTTCCACATCCTAAATCTATTTAAAGGGTCAAGGGAGGACTCAACAATGGAATTGCAGGGTCAGAGAAGAAGGAGGATCATTGCTACAAGAGAGACCAGGAGTAAGAAAGGAAAAACGGAAAGGATCTAGAAGGTCTTCGGGCTCGAAAGTCGTTCAGGAAAGAATCCAAAATCAACTAAGTATGGAGGAGGCAGCGGAAGAGACCACGTGTCCTCACGGCGCTTCTCCAAAGATGGATCCAAATAGAGAGGCTCAAACAAGCGCCGCATCTCCACGTGTCCTAGGGCGGAACGGAGGAAGGGTCAAATGGTCAAATAGAGTCAAAGGCGGACAGAGCGGGCCTCAAAAAATTGGCTAAGTATGAATGTGCAAGCGGAGAGTGCCAAGTGTCAGTGTGGCACATCCCCAAGAGTTGGTCCCAAGGCGGAGACCCAAATGAGCACGAGCTTGCCACGTAGCCCAAAGTCTAAAAAGTAATAAGGACCGTTGAAAATTCCACAAACTAGTAGAGGCCGACAAGTGTCAACTCGATGCTCCTCCAAAGGAAAACTTTGGGTTAGATTTGCAAACATGTGTGGTGCCTCCACATGTCCTTCCAATGGGTGGTAGAGCTAGTTGAATAGTTAATGTACAAACAAGCCAACAGGAGGATGCCAAGTGTCTCAATGGTACATCGATTCAAAGGTTGAATAGAAGAGAAGGTTCCCAAATGAGCTCCAGACTGATGCGTGTCCAGGGGAAGGCGGGGCATGCGGGGAAAAATTTAGTTTTTCGCCCTTTGCCCCAAAAGGAGTAAAAGTTACAAAATGGCCCGTGACTCCACCAAGGAAAAAGCCAGCGTTTGAGCCTAAGTCAAAGCCTTGGCGGGGAGTTGAGGGATATCAAAAGTGAAAGTTTGCCATTTGTCCAAAAGGCTATTTTCCCGCCCTCCTGTACAGAACCAATACAAACTTCAAGAGGCATAGTCTTTCGACTCAGGGTTTGAGATATTGCCAACCATCTGGACGCCATTGGAAAGATCTTGGTCCTCACCCATGCCACAGAGGTCTGAAACATTTTTCAAATTGTTTTCCCGCCCATTTGTACAAAATAGATGCAAGAACTTCAATGGAGGAATATCGTTCGACTCAGGGCTCGAAATATACCAAATATAACACCGTTGGAAGCGTCTCGACGTCCTCTATGCCTTGGAAGGATACCAGAATTAAATTTTGTAGGCCCTAGTAGGTAAAAAATGAATAAAAATTTTGTTGTTTCCTCTTCCTTCAAGGTGCCAAACCAAGGATCGATGCATAAAAGACAGATTTGGGGAGAGATTTCATTAGGGGCATTAACACAAGTGGTTGAACTTCAACCTTCTTTTCCCGCTTCTCTCTTTTTTCTTCTTTCACGCTGAACCTATAAATACGGGGGCGGGATTCATTGTAAAATTTGTTGTTCATTCTTCTTCTTTACCTCCCCTCTTCTTTTCTTCCCCAGGGTCGAAAATGGAGTCTGAACCTCCTCCCCTACTTTGTAAATGGCATTTTTTTGCCTCTTTCTCATGTATGATGCTCTGTGTAAATTTTTTAAGCAATAAAAATCGTTTTTATGATGTGTTTGTCCATCCTTCGCTTGTTTTCATTGCATCTTCTTACCTCTCATCGTTCTGGAGTATTATGTGCATGTTTTGGATGTTTCATTTGCAAATCTGGGAGTTGTGTTCGCGGGGATCAGAAATGGAGTTCTGTGTGAATCTGACATTTGGTCTGTGATGTTGTTGTCCATCCTATCTATTGCTCACCTCACCTCCCTTCATTTCATGCCCGTTTTGATAGATGATCAGCACTTCCCTTTTCTTGGTGCTATCACCTCGTTAGTGTAGGATTTCCCTCTTTATGTACTTTCTCTCTCCCCATCTCCTTGGCATTGTTAGGATAGGTGTAGTTAGACGTCATTTCTACATTAGAAGTAGTTTAGCATTAGGATCAGGAAGAAGAATCTGACTTTCTCTAGAGGGCCATCTCAAGTCCACAAGTCCCACAGCTTGAGAGATGGTCCCATGTTATGCAAATCACACCAAATGACTCTGCCTTAGAAAAGTAGGTCGATGACTCATTTGGGGGTACTGTGATTTCACATTAACAATCCCTTGAAATTCCTATCCTTTTTCTTGTAATCATCCATCCTTATTACTATTGGAATAAGTCCTTGTGAATATCATCCTTAAATAACATGGGGGAATCTATCACCACTTAAGAGAGAGAACAAACCAAACAACACTAGGCTATGTTGATTGTGATTTTCTAACACACTCCAATGATCTTCACATGGGATTCAAATAGATACACATAATCCATCCTCACATTTCTTCTTATCAACTATCGATTATCCCTATCCATTATGTTATCAATATCAATGTTCTTTAGGTATTTTATATATAATTTTTTTTAATTATAAGTTTTCATTTTGATGTTTATGATCTTTTATTTGCATCTTTGTTACTTAGAATATCTTACTCTCTACTTGATTATATGAGGGTAATATAGTCCTCCAATGATATAATGAGGTTTTTTTGTCATTCCAACATGTATTATAGTATAAAAACCATCTTGGTCAACTATATATCATGATGTACACTATCTAATGCTATATGAAGAACATGATTGCTTGCAAACTCAACTTGTATAATGGTAGCACATTTTATCATATCACAACCCATCCCATAATCTATCTAATCACTACTACATCATCGAGCTAATCATCATCATGATATAAACCATCTATCTCATTTATCTAACACTAGCATCATCATGCCTTGTTACGCATATCTAATCATCATCAGATTACTAACCATTTAAACATTGTCGTAACTTTTTCACTCGTCTAACATTTTTTAACATTTCAAATCCTCAAAAATTTTCTAACATTTCTACCATCCAAATAACTATGCACATCATAATATGAAGCAACAAAATACATTAATCACTGTCATATCATAATAGAATCCATAATATCCCACATTTATCCCATCACATCATAATAAAATCAAACTGCATAAACAATAATCATCATTTATTCAAAATCACAACATCCATCATGAGAATATATGACTAAAACATATAAGAAAACATAATATCCATCACAATAATGAGCATCCATTCATAATCACAATGATACGCTAACGATACGTAACATTTATAGCATAACCATTACCATGTTCATCATCATAAATCAAGTGTCCATCTTATATATACATAAAAATGGTCAAGACAATGATCGAATGCATATATAAAAGTGTCTCAATATACATAAATAGCTGCAAAAAACCAATCATACATAATGCATGCTTGGAATCAACCTTAAATCTTAGGGCTTAGAGCTCAAAGTTACAAATTGAGAGGGTATAAGTGATTTTGTTTTACCCCAACTCAGGGAAAAATTTAGGCCCCCTTAGAAAAATCCAACTTGGTTTTTTGGAAAAAAATTGAAAATGGGTTTCATATTGATGGTGAACAAGATAAAAATGTGTATAATGACACAGATGAATAAAGTTCTATGGAAAAGGTGTGTCGGAGAGCAACCTAGGTGCAGACATGCACCTATACGGTGTTCACCTATGGATGGGAATCCATCATCTGTATGGAGTTTATCTATTAACGAGTGTTTGTACGAAGTTTATCTACAGATGGTGTGGACTCTATTCATTTGACTGTATGTGCAACAACACATCTACATATGTAGTTGAGTGTCAATATATGCAAATGTATGGTTACACATACATTCACATATGGGTGGGTGTCTAGGCTATGTGGTTATGCATTTGGACATCGTTGGCATGAGTAAGAAGTATGTTTTTGGTCATCTGGACACTATTGGCGGGTGCATGTGCTATGTAATCAGGAATCTGGACTATGTTATCGTACATCTAGACTATCTGGTCGATCGTCAAACGTATTTTATGTGAGTGAGTGATAGTAGATGTTCATTTTTTTATTAATATATATATTGGTGAATGCACCTAATTTTTGTTTCAAGGCAATGACAATATACATGCATAAGTATGAAATTTATTTTAAACTCTAGGTGATCCGAACCAGAAAAGTTACTTGCATCACAAAATTTTAGGTGAAACAGTGCTTCGTACGATTCCTCCAAATAACTAAATGTAATTTTTAAAAATCTAAATATTCGTGAATTAGCAAAAAATCACAACTAAAATTTTCCCCACCCCTAATTCACTATTTACTCCACTCTTTTCACCTCGTGTGACCCCTTTTTACCACAATAAACCCTTTAATCATCATATGAAGTTGATAAATTACCCAACACTTGTTTGTCTCTTCATTATCACTCAATTAATTCAATCATCATCATGTTATCATCAATCAACTTAATGTAGTCACAAAATCACACATTAGATATTATTGAGTCTCGGTCTCAAATTACTATTCATATGGTTTTTGAGTGAAGAAAGTACTAATTAACCCATGTCTTTTGGCCTTTTTAATTTGATTTATTTCGTCATTGTTGACCTTCAACACATACTTTCCCGGTCTGTTTTTGTCGTTTGGCATCATTTTATCTTTAACTGGGGCCTCCAACCCAATAGTGGGATGCCCTAGGTGCCCTGGTCCCATTTGGGTCGCCCTGAGCCTTTCTACACTTTCTCGCCACTTTTTGGGAACTTTCTAACTATTTGAACTTCTTTTCTTTTTAGTGGTCGGCCTTTTCGGGGTTAAATTACAAAATTAGAACAAAATAACCATATAAAAACAAATTTACGAGACCATAATGAGGGACCAAGCACTAAGCAATACTATAATCACCTAAGGTTACATCCATCGAAGGATCCGTTTACATCCATCTAGCTCCATCACAAGGCACAAGGCTGGTTAATCTGCATAACACTGCATAGGAGGGAAGTTTATTCTATTCCATCCACCATTCTATTACATTTTCTACACATAGTTATTGCTCGCTACTTTCACGAAGTGTGAATGACATAAGAGCACCTAGGGCATGATTACACACACATGCATATAACTACATCGGGTTTGAGATGTAGTGCAATGCTCAGTAACTCCACCATTATGGTAGATGAGGTATGTCCAACCCCTTCATATGCATCTTTCTTTTTTAGTGTTTGATGTTTATCTTGAGGTTTTGTAAGTCTTTTCTTCTTCATCGATTACCAATGACATAAAACACAGTGCAACGAAGTTAGTGTGATAGGAAGCGAAGGAGCGAAATCATTAAGTGACACCTCAAAGGAAGGTTATAGAGATTTTTAACAGACCAAAGTGCCCATATTGTAGAATAGGGAACCCATAGGCACCCATGTACCTATCAAGGCATCCCAATCCACTCAAATTGTCCAGATCTGTACTTTTATGGACTTCGGAACAGTCATTTCCTCCTCCTATTTCTCCAGCCATCTTTGCGACACATTCCAGCAAGCTTGTCAAATTAGCCGAGTTATTTCTAACTCTCTTTGTACTTCAGGGTTTCACATATCTAATTACTTATTTGATTGGGTCACTTTCCTTTATTTAGTTTAGCTTTTATTTATTAATGTACTTCTTAGATTAACTCTCTAAAATTCATATTTTATTTAATCATTTTGGTGAAACCGATTGCTGTCACGCTTAGGATCCTCATCTTTATTCTATCATGGGTCGTAAAGTTCCTCAAGTTCCTTTGTATGATTTTCTTAAAATGTATACCGACTGTTAGGTTGATATACAAAGATAACTAGACTCCATATGTCGTCCTAAAGATACACCACTGAATGAAATAAATCCTATTTTCCACTATCCATCTAACGACCCTAGTCCTAGTGTTCCTCTATCTAATCAACCCCTATTGGACTCAATTCAAGCTCTACATGCTTTATTTCAAGACAAATTTAGGGCCATGAAATCCATGATTACATCTCTCAAATATGAAATTCAACAGCTTAAGGATGCTTCTCAAGCGCATGTTTGTTCTCCTTGTACATCTCCATCTCATTCTATGACTGCTACATGTGCTCATATTATTGAGCCTCAAGTTCTACCATTACCAGAGCCTCTTATCTTTGATCACAATACTAAGCAACATGACCTTATTACTAAGCTCCTTAATCGTTAATTAATCACTTTATCACCCACTCATTGTTATCCTCCTTATCGACTAGAAAATTATCAAGGTTGTCCATATTGCAATTATCATCAAATCAATGGACATCATGACAATGACTACCACGCTTTACAATAAATAATCAAACATCTTGAGCATCAGGGTTTTATCTCACTCACTACACAACATTCTCTTGCAAGCCCATCTACAAATTCTTCACCTCAATCGGTTCTTAAATCTGATTCCACCGTGTTTAATGAACATTCATTGATCACTTCTAATGATTCGTCTTCCGTCACTCAAGCACCACCTATGCAACCTACTCAAATCAAGCAACCACATATCAAAATTAGTCTCCCTCCCCCTCTTCTCAAGGAATCTACGGCACTAGAAATTCAATCTAGGAATCCTTCTTTAAAACTCAATGCAACTTGTCCTCTTAGTAATCCTTTGATAGCGTCATCAACACCACCAAAGCTACCACCATTCAAAATATCTCCCCATCCTACACCAGTTTGGTAGCCAATAATTTTTTTCAAAGAAACTACCCCTTCTACTGATGGTCAAGACACATTGTAAACTTTTCCACCGCATGGTGTTACTGTTACTCTTTCCCACCATGTTTCCACCACTTCACGCAAACTTGGTCTTTGGTAGGTGACTCTTATCATCCTACCCTCTTGATGACACATTCATATTCTTATGGTTCTTATATGACTGTTGAGATGTCTGTTAAAATATAGAACATCGTTTCATATTACATCAACGTATTTATCTATTACATAACCACTCATACGTACATACATTTACGATCATCTATCGCTCGTCACGCATACCATGCAATCTCTCATCATTTATCCCATCACTCAATCAATCTTACAATATATATAATACCTCACCACCTGCATATATCACTTCTATATTAGTTGTTCTATATCATTTATCATATAATATCCAGACCATCACGCACTTGAGGACATAACATTCACACATCTCCCCCCCATCATATTAGTGTCAGCACATCTATCATCTTAGCACCATCATACATCAATCTCCTAGTCTAGACATGCTCATCACACATTTTAGCATTGTCATTACTCGATGACACACTTTTTTGCTTTAGTTCACACTCAACGGTTGAGGGATACTTACTGCACTTGAACCCCAGACACTGCACAATAGGCATTACACACTTCATCTCTTCACATGTCTCACGTCATATGTCTTACATATTACATCAGACACTCTACATTTAGTCTACATCATTTGTGCATCTACACATCATACATCATATTGGTCGTCATTATACATGTATCACACTCTTAGGGTCTACATTATTTTCTTCTCATCTTACATACCGCGCATCTTACACTTTTATTCTACATACACATCTTATATTGCGCATTCGTACATCATACATTGTCTACACACCATATTAGTCTTCATCATATGTGTCAAACTCCTATTGTTTACAAGTCTAACATTCCATACTCCTCACCTTGCATATTACATAGCGCACATCCTCACATTATTAGTCTATCTACACAACTTGTATTGCATCTTATACATCATACACTACACATTTTACACATCATATGGTCATCTACTCATCACACATACTACATTGTCTTCTATGTGCTACACTCATTACCCTATGATGCACTTTAGTTCCTCCATCCATACTCGACTGCCGAGGTTTTAAAAATCAAATAAACCCTATCATACACACATGTTCATCATCCAACCTTTTACTATGCGACATTACTAGGTTAGTGACATACACTACAGGCTAAATGATCACATATCCCTTCACCTTGTAGTGGTATATACTTTAGGCTACATCATCACTCTTTTGATCATCTTATTGTGATATATGCTTCGGCTATAGGGTCACGTACACAGTTCATCGTTAGATCGAATATCTACACATACATACTCATCACAACGTGTTAGATACATGATACACATGATTTGACCATTTCCCGATTGCGAACTCTCATTTTCGGTTCATTCTTGACTGTTAAGGGGGCATACTGAATGAACCTCATTCCATACATTTCCATTCACTTGGGGGGCACACAACTCCTATCATTCTATCTTGCATTCCATTCCACCCATCCACAACATGTTACATATCTTGGTTGTTTTTATTCTTGTTTACATATACTTGTGTATGGTTATCTTATTACACATGCTAGTTAGATCTCTTGTATGTCATTTATTTGTACTATACACACATGCGCGTTCATGCCTTTGATTAGTTTTGATCACAAATACAAGTATTTTGCATCTACCCATCCTACATTGGTCACTAGGGGGATCCACATTCATCTCTCACAAGTGTTATTATTTCATTTTATACTTAGAAATCTATATTACATGGTTATACATGCTTTTGACATACGAGTTATCTTTCTAACATGCTAACGGGTGCTTCATGTGCAACATTTGTTTGCAGGATTACTTGTTTCCATGGTTGTATGTTGATTATACTTGTTTCTCTACTATTTTCTATTATATGCAGGCCTTGCCCTTTGTTTGGTATGCACACTTGTTTGTTGTATGTGGCCATGATGGCTTTGCATGTCTTGCGAAATCGTGAGTGATGTCCCATGTTTGCAGCCTACTTTTTGTGGCTTACTTTTCCTTCTTACATGTTTACATTACTATATTGCTTGGTATCTTATACATTGTTTGTGTAGATTACATATTGTATTATACATGCATGTTTTTTTGTACTAACATCTATCTTTGGATAGCCTCTTGTTTATGTGTGCCTTGGTCTCTACCAAGTGCATTCCTTTCCCCCTAAAGCATATAGTTTATGTGGTTGGTCCTCTTTTGGGGCAGAATTCTCCTACCAGAGATGTCGCATGCACCCCCAAAGAGGGGGGCATCATTTGGAGTTTTCCATACTACACAATTCTTCTACACCAGTTCAGTTCAGTTTCCGCCCTTGACATTGTGGGTTATATAGCGAGTGGGTTCATACCAGTCTATAAACCCTGTACAAGGTGGATTTTACAGGACATGGTTGTCCTTAGAATTTTGGGGAGTAGTTACAGGTTAGAGGATACAACGGATTTCCTCTCTACACTACTTCAGATTGTGGCATCAGATCGCCCAAAAATCTAGGAAGTATAGAGATATCTTCACAAAACTTCAGGGAAGCAATTATAGGTTAGAGAATAATGTAGCTTTCTCCCTACACTTCTTTGGACAGGGTGGTGTGAGATCACCCAAAAAACTTACAGTATAGGATATCCTTCAACACTTTTTCTCTCGACATGGATCAAGTGCACATGTTCCATTTTTCATTTACATATTTTACATTTACATGCTTTCACATACATATACATGCATCCTTTACATGAGTTTTCATAAATACATGCGTATTTGAATACTTGATCATTTTCTCCTTACAGGTTCGGTCGTATGAGAAATAAGTAGTCAACAATAACAACTACAACATTGGGGGAAAAACAACACCATTCTGCAGCAACACACATGATATTAACCATGCAATTACATCACACACATTAGATACTACACACGAGTTTCCGCCCTACGTTCACTCTCACCACTTTTTGCACTTTTGCATCTTTAGTTTCCACGCTCTAGTATTTTCTCATTCCACACTTTGTCTAGTCCTTCATTGCGTTTCTACATCACTCTACATGGATTATCAGGTATGCATCTTTATCTACTTTATGTTTCCACTCAACAACATATAGTGGGGGAAAATGTAGTCACAAAATAATACACTTTAGATATTATTTAGTCTCGGTCTCATACTACTATTCATATGGTTTTTGAGTGAAGAAAGTACTAATTAACCCATGTCTTTTGGCCATTTTACTTTGATTTTTTTGTCACTGTCGACCTTCAGCACATACTTACACAATCTATTTTTGTCATTTGGAATCATTTTATCTTTGATTGGGGAATCTATCCCAATACTGGGATACCCTAGGCGCCCTGGTCCCATTTGGGGCACCCTGAGCCTTTCTACACTTTCCCACCACTTTTTGGGCACTTTCTAATCATTTGAGATTCTTATCTTTTTAGTGGTCAGCCTTTTCAGGGTTAATTATGAAATTAAAACAAGAGAACCATATAAATATAAAGTTATGGGACCATAATAAGGGACCAAGCACTAATTACTATCATCACCTAATGTTGCATCCATCAAAGGATCTATTTGCATCCATCTAGCCCCATCACAAGGCATAAGGTTGGTTCATTTGCATCACATTGCATAGAATGGAAGTTTATTCTATTCTATCCAACATTCTATTATATTTTCTACACATAGTTATTCCTTACTACTTTCACAAAGTGCGACTGACACAAGAGCACCTAGGGCATGATTACACACACACACACACACACACACACACACACACACATAGAACTACATCGGGTCTGATATGTAGTGCAATGCTTAGTTAGTAAGTCCACCATTATGGCAACTGAGGTCAGTCTAACCCCTTCATATGCATCTTTCTTTTTTAGGGTTTGATGCTTATCTTGGGGTTTTGCATGTCTTTTCTTCATCACCGATTACCAGCGATATATGACACAATTCAGCGAAGTTAGTGCGACAGGAAGCAAAGGCACGAATCCATTAAGTGACACCTCAGAGGAAGGTTACAAATATTTTTAACCGACTAGGGCACCCACAGGTGCCCCTGCACCTATCCAGGCATCCCATTCCACATAGATTGCCTAGATCTACACATTTCTGGACTTCGGCACAATCGTTTCTTCTTCTCGTTTCTCCAGCCATCTCTGTGACATAGTGCAACAAGCTCTTCGAATAAGCTGAGTTCTTTCTAACTCTCTTTATATTTTAGGGTTTCGTATATCTACTTTCTTAGTTGTTTGGGTCACTTTTTATATTTATTTACTATTATTTATTGTTTTCCTTAATGTCATATTAACTATAAAATTGGTCATAATTCGACATTTTAGTTAATCACTTAACAAATGAATTATTTGTAAGCTTAAATTAAATCAACATTTATGGTTCACGTTTTTCATATATTGTTGAATGGGGCATGACCAAGATTACAACGATCAAAACCATTACGGTCTCTTCCCTTCCATACATCATTGGGTGTGGTAAATCCCATATTGTGACATTATCACTCAAACTTTCTCTCTCTCTCTCTCTCTTATATATATATATATATATATATATATATATATATATATATATATATCATTGCTTGAGGCATCATCAATCAATTAAAAAAAATCAAAATTGTTTCAAATCAATCACAATAATTCATGTTCATATATCATTTCCTAGGACATCATCTAATCATTTAACCACGTTCCCTATCATATATCACTACTTAGGACATCATCAAAACAATCAAATAAATCAATCATTAACACGAGCATGTTATCGTATCCACTCCATATCACAAATCCATACTGATATTTCACATCCTCGTCATCATTTTGGGAAGTCATCCATTTCGTTTCCTCTTTTCATGGCCTCTCGAGGGGGCATCACCCTTCTCGACTTCATCATCTTTCTTCTTTTTTACAGTCGTCACTTATTATAATCACAATAACACTTCAAAGAGGGGAAAAATGTATACAAATAAAATTGGTCATTAATAATTTTACTAATTATCCCCTCCCTAATATTACTAACATTCATCTCACACATTAACATTGTCATCCACCTCATCCTCCTAACATGCCAATTCATCACTCACTTAACACTAATTAAATCCTCTCACTATTTTAGGATTTTAAAACTCTTTTCTACCTAGCTTCACCTACTAACCTAACCTATCCTACAAATCCTCCAATTAATCTCTCTTGTAATCATGATTAACCTAATACAATCCTTTCTAGAGATATCCCTCTATGTAACCTTCCATATTCTACCACCTTTTTTAGAACCTTCTATCATCTACCACCTTTTCTAGAATCTTCCAATTCTAGACCCTTCCATCTTCTACCACCTTTTCTATAATCTTTTAATTCTAGAACCTTCGATCTTCTAGAAAATTTTATAGAATCTTCCAATGCTAGAACATTCCATCTTGTACCACCTTTTCTATAATGTTTCAATTCTAGAGCCTTCCTCTTTCAAAACCTTCCATGAATTTAAAATTCATAAAATCTCTCCCCTCTCTAAAAATTTCCATCCCTAAACTAAAATCAAGCTACCACCTTCCATGCAAGTTAATGAATTAATCTTGGAAGAAGCATACCAAACTCTTTCCACCTTGATCATCAATCAAGCTATAATCCTTCATCAATTAATCATCAAGCTTCTAAGGGGAGGTGGTGTCAAAATTCATGCACAAAGATACACTATGTATAAACCAACATGTTGAATACTCAGGAATTGAGAGGGGAGGGGAGAATCAACGCCTCTTAACACTTGCGAACATGGAAT
Organism: Taxus chinensis; assembly: GCA_019776745.2. Classification (NCBI taxonomy): domain Eukaryota; kingdom Viridiplantae; phylum Streptophyta; class Pinopsida; order Cupressales; family Taxaceae; genus Taxus; species Taxus chinensis. The sequence continues at coordinate 312,154,280 of CM034146.1, read as the reverse complement.
TCAATTATCAACAAAACCTTCATTCATCATCCTTTTCAACCAATGAACTGAACAAAACATGCAATCATGGAAAGAGAAAGAATAAACACACAAGGAAACAAGAATTACGGTGGAAACCCAATGAAGGAGAAAACCCACTAAAATTAAAGTACTATTAGGGACAAATTTCCTACAACAATTATAATGATCTTGAAGCATCCACTTTAATTTTGAAGCACCCACTCAATACAAAGCCAATAACCCACTTGACTATTTTGTAAGCACTGAATTGCAATGAAAGCACCCACTCCCAAATTTTTGAGAAATAAACCAGACTTTCAATCAAAGAGTTTTGATCACCTTAAACTTATTTGCTTACATCAACACCTTGTGATCATTGTTTCAACTCTTCACTCCAGTTGCACCTATCTCAACAAATCAACACACTCTCATTCCTCTCTCTACATCAAGAAATATTTCATACACCATGGATCATATATATACACATGTCTATCTTTGGTTCATGTCCTTTACACTTCATATTCTCACCTTTGTGTCTTCCTTCACCTTTCAAATTGAACCAAGGAGACCAAAATACAAGACACAAACTACCAAAAGAGCGAAAAATTCCTTTTCAAGGTCATTTTCACACTTCCTTCATTACCTTAGCTGTCATGACTCCTCATGAACCTATGGAAGACAAAATTTTGTTTTCAACTATCTGAAAATCAATTACAAAATTAGAAAACTGAGTTAGACCCTATGAAATTACTTTTCTAACTGTTACATAAGTTTTGTTTTCTAGCCAAGCGAGTATATGTTTTTATTTTAGTTCTCTAACCATGTGCCAACTATCATGAGCATGCAACCATGTTACTAAATGTTCTAAGATGTTCTATTAACTCTTCACCTTCTCCATTTCTCGCCATTCTCCTTACACACTTCATTGTTCCACACACGAGAAGCACTAATTGTTAGAACGATTAGTACATACTTGAACTTGAGGAGGAAATGCTCTTTTGGAGTGATATCAAGCATACATTTAGGATATCAGAACTACAAGGAACAATAAAAGATTGAAGACCATCAAGATAGAGAGTATAGTCATTTTCCATCTTCTTATTCATAGTCACGATTCTCAATCATAGAATAACTTGAAACCAATCAAGGATGAGATTATCAAGACATGGCGGACAAGTGTAAAACTATATTTACCACTTAGAGATGATGGTTTGTGAGCATTTTGATATCAAAACTGATTAGAGAACCAAGACACTACAAATATATTTAAAAAACAATGCACTATGATAGGTTATTCATTGATTTGTTAGACAAATTTCATCTTCAAGGTTTTAGGAAATTCACACCTTTCTTAGTCAAGGATGATTGCAAGGATATATTTCAAGTCTGTTAGAGACATTTGCACAGCTCCCTAGGTGAAAGAATTATCTGATGTTACCTCAAAGAGATCAAACTTACTTGATTTCAAAACTATGATCGGGTAGGGTTTTGGGATTCAAACCCTAGTTTTTCTTTACCATGCATCCAACCAGTTGAATATAATTTTCATAATTATCTTCTATAGTATACCTTCAATGAGAGCCTATACGCCATTTCAAAAGACTTGTATTCATGGGTTATTGAGAGAAATTTATCAGTTAAACTTAGATTGCAAGCCTTTTTGAATAAACAAATAGGACATTTGGAAATCAACCAGACTGAGACTTCAACTTACTTCATAGGAGCATACCTTAGACTCCCTCAAGTCATCCTAAGCTTGTAGCATGTGCTCATGACCATTTCACAATTCAATGTCAAGCTTATATACAAAAAAAAATCTTCAAATCACCCTGAATGGTTATAACATGCACAATATTTCAGCGGTAGAAAGGAGAAAAGCATATTCATTTCAAGTTTTTCTCACACAACTTGCTTAGAAAAATTTGTGAGGATTTAGAGGACATCAAGAGCTATCTAGACCAATAATAATTTCTTCATGAAGCATCCAACATACACTTGTACCTGTAGATTTCATCAAAACCAATCCTTTTATGTACTGTACAATCAGATTTGTAGATGCACAATTTGATTTTCTTGAGCCCTAGAGAGTACTTTACATGTCTAAGAAATCAAATGAGCTTTAACAGTGCATTTTATGCCCATTATTTACATATTTCTCTTGTCTCTCTAAGTAAGGGTTTTGCAGGGTTTGAAACCAACTCAGATAAATAGATAGAACTTTTTCATTTCACCATCATTTGATCTCAAACATTTTGCATTATATTTTTATCCTAATTTCCTCCAAAAATTCTCTTATGAATTATCTAAAGAATCCCTGGAAATTTAAAAAAAAATCTAAGCAGTTGAGGTGCTCAGTTTACATTTCTCAAAAACCCAGTTTTGAAGAATGTGACTCCACATGGTTGGTTTTCACTTTCTGACCCTAAAATTTATCCCACACCATGACAACTCATACCTCCAACATCTCCCATGGGTTTTTTTTCATGAGGCACTCTAATTTTCTTGTCCCATCTCATTTGTGAATGACTACTAGGCATGTTCTCAAGCCTTCATTTGCACTAGGTCTCCTTCAAGCTTCAAATCCCTGATTTCTAACCTTTTGCACCTTCATATTCCTTGTACAATGCTTCTCCACACCTCATAATCTTGGAATATACTTATCAAACCTGCAAGCCATCATACACCTATACCTACTAGGAATAGGCCTTCAAACTAGACCCAGTTTAGCTAGATTCACCCATATAACACCAAGTCTGACATGTACATCTTCATGGAACCTCCTTTACATACCTGAGACACCTCCTAGAGCATTTAAAAACATAATTTGGTTCATACCAAATAAATCAAGATAGTTAAAGCACTTAAACCCTCAAGACTATGACTTGACTTCTCAAGGTATCAACTTTACTCACCAAGACCTTTGGAGGCACAAGAATAACACTGAGATACATTTACATAGCCAAGATATCATGAAAAATTCATTGACTGCTCTTCAAAACCCTTATGATCATGCATGAAATCATGAGGACCCACATATATGCTTGACATTCCAGAACTAAATATACACCATAACAACATGAATACTATTGAATGGCATTTATACATTCCTTGCTAATTTTCCATCACTGACATCAATGACAAAAACAATTCATAGGGTACAACACAACATCAATCCTTCACCTTGAGAAAATATAATAAATCAAAGGAAGGATCCTCTTCTTGGTATGTTACAGGTATTACATTCCTTTTAGATCAATTTGAGTGTTTACTTTTGAGTAAGAGTAGAGAGCTTTGGTGTTACATCCATGGTTTTCTAGTTCTTGCTCTAATTTTTCTGCACACACATATGACTATATTTTATACTATGGTTTACTTTGTTATACATTGTTGTTTCTACTATAGTATTGTTCTAGCTTATGACACACTTGGTTTACACTCTGATGGTTACGTTATTATCTTTAGTATGGCTCATGACATGTTTGTTGTTTCTATTGTTGTACTATTTCTAATCTTTCTTACGACACAATTCATTTATACTCTGATGATTCCACTACGATGAATTTTGACATGTTTGGTACTTATTATGTTGTTTTATGCTCGTACCACTCAAAATTATGGCATGTTCAACACTTTTCTATATTTTTTGACCATTATACATGTCTTCTTGCTTGTTGTGTGTTGCATGTTGTTTTGTCTCCACACCATGGTATCTACCATGTGCAACCCCTTTTACAAGTATAGGTTCTCAATGATAGCCACCATTTCAATATTTTATGTGATCCTACATAGATTATAAAACTTATCACACATGGGTACACATATATTCTTTATATCCATGCACTCAAATGTTTTATCATATGCACCTAAAAATAGAGGAATTCATTGGGGTATTTATACACATATAGACATATTACAAAATACAAAAACTTATTTTTACAGGGTTAAGATCCTCATAAAAGCTCACAAATACTGAAATGTGGTAGAATTCAAAAAAAGTTCAAAACCATAGTATAGTCTTGACCACAATGGATGTTCCTAGACATGAGGAAATTTTTCTAGATTTTTCAATTGCTTCAAATTTTACTAGATATTTATAGGATTTATCATACAATTTGAAATAAAAATGACACAATATAGAGCATGATATAGGGGGCATGGGTACTTCATTCATTCTTGAATACACTATTTAGATTCAGTTATAAAAACAGGATGTGGGGGCATGGGTTCCTTTCTCCCATGTGATTTTTCACAATCTACATGATTAGTTTTAGTGGCATAACACTTTATGGGGGAAATGACAATTCTTATTCCTTCGATGGTGTAATTTTATTCAAGTTGGTACAAAATTAGACCTAGATCCATCTGTAGCAGTGTGGCCTATGGGTTTAATGGAAATCGTTGAAGCAACTACGTTCTTTATAGAATGATATTCCCTCTTATCTCAACAAGTTCCATGTTTTATTTCTCTTCACTTATTTGTGTATAAAATTTTGAGTTAAAGTTTAAATTTTATCATAAATATTGACTAAACTATGTGTTGTAGCCTTCATCAAGGAGCATGCCAACACTAACACATCAGAGAACCACTACTGAGAAAAGAAAAAAATGTGTGTGCACACGCAAGTATGTTTTTACTTTAAGCATGCAATTTTTAATTATACACTTAAAGGGGGAAAAAGTAAACACTAAAATTTGGTAACTTTCCCTTACGCAATGTCAATTTTGATCATGATCCCTTATTAAGACGAATGCTTGCATTCTAAATCCAATCAGTTCATCTCTCTAGCTCTCTTGTGAATTTATTATCATTATACTCTTCTCTTTTTCAATTATGGGAACATTATTTAATAAAAGCAATAAACAATACATTTTCTCCATGTCTAAACATCCTGTTTTGGTTTTATTTGTTTCTGTCCAAAACCATACAACTAGGTCATGATGTGGGGTCTAGTCTTGGCTAAATTGTATGGTCTTGGCTCCTTAATGCCAAGGAATTTGTTTTCAATTCGAATATCTTCTTTAATTCATTTAATCTTCTTAGGTTCAACCTTATTAGAATATTTCACGTATAGAAGGCAACATAAGCAAGTTAATGTTACTTTATAACTCACTCAACACTCTTACAAGCTCCTATTGAAAATATCATTCCGAAAACACTTAAAGTGTCCCTAAATTTTACCAAATCAGTTGTACATCAATTAGAGTAGTCCCTATTATAGTTCTAAAGCACTTAACCAAGTCAAAGGGTATAGTTTCCTCCATTTTCAAGCATGTAAAGTCCATAGATCCATGTCTTAACAATAGCAGAGTCACTTTAAACATTGTTCAAGGGTTTTAAAAAATAAAGGGTTAGGTCACGTAGTTGAGGCACACCACATCACACTACTACCATGTTTGGTATATTATACACTATAATTAGTTCACTATCTTATCGTCAAGATACACAAGAGCACCCATGGGGGGCTGATTATTTATTCACAGTTATAAAAGAACCTAAGAGAACTACTTGAGTCTCAATCCAACAATGAGGGCATGTAGTGCAACACTTGGATTGGATCAACACTTCAGAGTTTGACTATACAGGATAATCTACTCTCAACCACACACATGTTTTGGCATTTTGGTTTGTTAATGCTCTAATGAAGGGTTATACATGTTTCTAGGGTTTCCAATTTGTTGCAGGTGATTATAGGTCATCCAGAAGTTGTGCGAGTAAGAGTGACATATAGCGAAGGTCATTTCCAAACAAGTGAATCACACAAGAAGTTCCAAATATAGATTTTCAAAGGGTCCAATACCATACACTTCCAAGTCAAGATTGTACAAATATGGTATGGACTTTACAGTAGTTGTACGGTCCTACCCCTTTTCAGTTTTCAGCTCTAGAACTTGCACTGAAGCATTTCCAAATTTTGATATGCCTGTTCCATCATGCTACACATCCAAATCCTCCACAATCAACACTTTATAGATAATTTTATTTTTCCTTGTGTGCATTTGAGTAATTACTTATCATTTATCAATTTTTACATGTATGAATGCATTATTCTAATCGTGGATTATTAATGTTGGAATTTAATTAGATCAAAATATTCTACTTGTTGCAAACCCTTACATCCTTCTTGTTGTTGCACATGTCCATAACATATTTGATGTTTAATTAGGGCATAAACATCAATAGAGAAGAAGATAAATGCATTTTAAAGTATTTTTGGATTAAAAATATGTAAGTCCAAGTTTTCAAGACTTAAATAAATTCACCATATAATGATGTTAACTTTTGGTTGGTTGAAAGTATAAAGTAACGAGCACCACATTGTGGGTTATTCTTACAAAAGATATTGTAATTGAAATCAAATGTGATTAATAGTCTTCAATGGATGATATATTATCAATTACCATATAAATGTAAAGTACATCGTAGGTAATACATTTTTTTTGTATTTTATAAGTGTAATATTTTTTATGTTTTATGTTGGTTGATGAGATGGATCCTAGATATAAGACAAGTTGCAATATAGCTAGTCCTTGCCTTGGCTTGAAGAAAAATTAATTTATCAACAATAAAATTGATATAATTGAAAATTTGATTAAACAACCAGAAAATATTATTTGAGTACTAAAAATAATAATTGTGTAGAGATTACAATTTAGAGCTTTTTTAGGATGAAATGGTAAACTACAGTTATAGCCTCAAAGACGACACTACATGAAAACATATCTATTGAGGGGGTACTGAATCACTTTGTATGTATGTGTCATATAATTTATGGTATTAGAGGTGTTCTCATGCAAAGTAAATTAATTCATTATAAATTTGTTAAAAATTAGAGAGCATGGCCTAGTACTAATTGTTAATTGTTTGGTAACATCACAACCAATGATGTACATCGAGGTGTTATTGTTTGTTTCTTTTATTTTTTAAACTAGTGATAGTTGTGTTGTATTTTTTGTCATGAAGTTTTACACTTCATGATAACATCCTCACTTGTGCTTCTGCAACAAACGAGAGATCAATTGTGGACAAAACATCAATAAATTTATACTCATAACATTAAAATACACATTTATCCCCTCTTTCATCAACAATATTTGTAAGTATATGCATTGTTTGATCTGCACTCTACTCAAAGATATATTTTTCAAAACTTGGTTTCATAGTGTAAACCATGGTGCAAGGATCATAAACCACATATAAGCACTTTACATGCCTCCTAGAAGTTGTTTGTACTATCATTTTACTAACTTCATAGCCTAATGGACAAAGCTCAATAGATCAATCTCATTGGTTCTCAGTTTAAGTATAATCATCAATACATGTATCGCGTACTCATAAGTGCTTTTGAATATAATTCTGGAAAAGGCACAAACACAACACATATTTCAAAATGAGCTATTCACTTTTAAAACACGTCTATGTAGTACAATGGCCCAAAATCAAATTCTACAATGACTTTGTAAAGTACATTTAATTAACTCATTACGAATTTATAATTATTTTTCAAATATGAAGTCATACGTCACAAAGAGTTGTAAAGGCAAACTAGTATTGCATATTTTGCAATAGTTTACCTGGAATAATAAAACTAAAAGTGGGAACCCTCAACTCAAGTCAAACAGAGTCTTAGGGCTAGGTTGAGTTAAAAGGTAGTTATGCAACTACTTAAGGGACACAAATGCTATAAAATACAAGAATGTAATATAAGTAGGATTTAAATTTTATTTCTCACCTAGCACATAGTAAGGGTTGCAACAACTTGATGTACAATTGTTCATCTTCTATGATTTTAGTGAATACAAATACAAGTTATTTTGTGATATTTCTTTGTGCACATAATTCTAACATTCTTTGTTTATAAAAATGTGCTTTATTGGTTATGTACATATATTTTATTAAAATTATTTGTTTTTATTATTGTGTGCAATAAATCTTAGACACACACAGTTTGTGGTTTGAACTTGTATGGGTGGGCTTTGAAAAAATTATATGTAGTGAGATTAAAAGTAGATTTTTTACTTTAGAAAGTCTTTCTCACACTCATTTTAATTTTCATTGTTATATTTTCATTTATAAGTTAGAGATAAGGGTTTCAGTTCATTCCTTTTAATTAGGGTCATCTCGGTGGTTTTCCACATGTACTTCACTGATGGTTTCCCATTTACCCTTCTTTATCTCCTCCTTACCTTTCCATTTCCAATTTCCCCCGTTTCTCATTTTGTTGTCTTTTCATAATCGGTTATCTCTTAGTAAATTGAACTCTGACTATCCAAATAACAGTCAGAGCAAGAGGCTTCTCTATTACCTTCCACACGGGACACAAAAACCTAAACATCCCCCTCATACGAGGGAGTTTCCCCTCTCAAATGCAGAGGAAGATCACCTTGTCAATATGCAACCTCTCTGATGTTGCAAGTTATATGCCAATTTCATTGAGTCATTCATTAAAATAATCAAAGTGAACAAAGTGACATAAAATCATACCCCCATATTTTTGTGACTATATTGGGGATCAAAGTGTTTGGCCCATTCGATGTCTATATTGAGGAACCCCTTCTAGAATGGAGGTCAACAAATATGTAAGACACTTGGTGTTGTTATCCTTTTGACTTGTGTCATGGCATTAGTTTCACCCACACCTTTGATAAAATGCTATGGACCATTGGATTTGGCCCAATACGATGACTTAATTTTAAGTTCAAGGAAGAATTTATTGAAATTATATGGAGAATATGTTGGTGTGGGTGCTAATTTTCATCTTTTATTTATTTATTAGATGTATTTCCACCTCACAAAGTGAGTCATCTCACTTAGGTGGGAACATGGATCATAGGTGTCATATTAGTTATGACAGAATCTGTCATGAAATCTATCATATGTGTAAGTGTGTGTCATAGGAGTTACTTTCCATTTCTGGAAGTAACGCCTGTTCTCCATCATTAGCTACACATGGGAGTTACTCAACACTCCCATGTATATACACATCTCTTCTTGATCTATGAGCATGGAGTCTTGTTTCCCTTAATGAAAGAACATTTTTCATGGTTGAGTCCTTGTTTGAATCTTGAAGCTACTTCATCTCTAGGTTGAGTGAAACTCATTGATGTACACGGATTCCCTCTAGATATTAATCCTTCCTCCCTCCATCATGGTATCAAATCTTGGGGATCAGAATCGTGTCTCTCACTACGGTTGCTTACTACTCTTTGTCTTGTAGTTTCATATGCAAGTTTTCAACTCCTTGTTTTGTGCTCTACTTACATTTTTCAAGGGTTCTTGTACTTGGATTGTGTGTTGGGTGTGTTGTTTTTCTGGTATTTTGGATGTACCTATTCAGAAAAAATTACATGTTTGAGGTGTTGGCTTTGAGTTGTGAAGAGGTTGAAAGGTTGGCTTAAGGGCCCAACTTGGCCCTAGCTCACCGAGTTATGAACCGAGTTGTCCCACAACTAGCCTCACATTTATTTGGCCACTCATTTCATAACTCGACCCAGTAATTTTGCATTGGTTTAAAATCACTTTGCATTTTCCATGGTTGTGCATTGTTCAAGTTTTTTTCCTAAACTCTTCAACCTGTACATTGGTATGCATTTCTTTGGGTCGCTCGTACCTCGTGTTTTGGCTTGCGTTCCCGTGCCTTGCACTGTCTTCCTACATTTTTCTCATGTATTGGTTTAAACAAATTCCTGGTGTTTCGATGTGCATTCTTTGAATTTTTCATTTGCTCGTGTATTTTTTGACACTCAGATGTTGTGAATTTGCATCAACACTCTGACTGGCATGCTCCGTCTACATTGAATCATGTATTATTTCTCGTTGTTGTCCATTCAAGTTAGATCGTGCTCTATTGACGAGATTGTTGTATTTCCCTCCACTATGGTTCTCTCACATTTCATCTTATATTGGTTCAAACCTTCCTCAAGCTTGTTGGTTGTGAACTCCCCTGAGCTCGTTGGTGCGAAATCTTCACGTGACACACCGACTCTGTACACATTGAATCTTCTAGGAAGTTTCACTCTAACTCGGGTTGTTAAAAACACCCCAACACATGGTTCTGCAACTATATTACACTCACAACATCCATCAACACATGGTCACACCTCAACTTAGATTGACATAAGCCTGGTTATACCTCAAATCGTACATGTGGAGATAAGTAATGGCCAACTCGGCCAAGCATCAACCTGATTCGGTGACACAACCATGTCAACTTAGTGGAAAACTATCTCCCAGCTTGGTCAACCTACCACCCAACTCACCTAGGAGCCATCTCATTAGCTAGCTTGTTGAGCCGAGCTAGGGCCCTTCACTCCTCCAAAGGCAATTTTTTTTTCCTTTCTCCATTCTTACTAATTTTAATTATAGATTAATTAACATTAATTAGTCTCACTTCTAATTAAGAAACAATAATTTTAAGGGGAAAATATGTCTTGTTTTGGGCTTAGATATAGGCTTATTGGGAATTCTTTTTTCCCCCTTCACTCATTGTACACACTCTTCTTCACTTGTGGGTTAGTGAGTGCATCTATCGTAACCTTGCAGCAAGAGAGCCCTATTTCGTAATCAGAGGGTGTTTAATTTTTGTGGTTCATTTCTTTCCACTAGCTTATTTGCACACCTTTGAATTATGTATGGATCACAACATTGTTCCAAAACTTGCTTACCCATTTTAAGGTATCACGAATGGAAAGATGCACATGTATCTTCCTTGAGAAAATAAATTCTTAATCGTAGTTCTGTCATTGATAACCACTGTGATTGCAAACCGAACCTAGAATGAATTGCACTGAGAAAGGAAAATTGGTTTGACTAAATGGGTGATGAATGCCTTTGGAACATTGTTATGTATTTCTGTATCACCAGAACTATGCTTCCATATATAGATATTGAGAATCAAATCACCCAAGGAATACTTCTGAGATGGATCTTAGATAATTTTTTTGGGAAACAAGATGATCATGAAGGGCTAGTGAACTGGAAAATGAGTTGATTAGCCTTCCAACCCTACGGCAGTTTTGGACCACTCTTCAAGACTTCATTCACTCAAACACAAATCTCTCAGATTTCAACATGATCAAACTGTGGAATTGAAAAAAAGGACTCGCACTGACTAATACTTTAGCATCCTTGCAAAAATTGGTAACCACACTATTTTATTTTTCATCTCTACCTTCATATGCTACAAAAAGAGCACTTGGTGACTGAAGATTGGCACTGTTTGACCTCCTTTGATGATTTTATTGCATTGATTTGATTAGAGAACATGATAATGCTAACTCAGATGGGTTTGGATATGAAGCTCTTAGATCCACAAAATCCCATTCTCTCATTGTGGTCATAAAAAACCGAGTGTTTCAAAGGAGAAGAAGTACAACCAATAATGCGATCATAACAAAAAAAAGGACCAATCCAAAATCCAAAAAAAAAATCCAGTTCCTCTTCCAGTTATAAACATCCTAAAGAACAGATTCAAATGTAGAACCACTATAATGGTAGCCATGAATTATGAAAAAACACTGTTTGAAGAAAAACGGTTGACCTCAATTTTGAGTTACCGTGCAAAAGTTATTGAGGTTACAATTTCATCGTAAATCTAGAGTCTCAATTAAAATAAAATTGAATTGCAACTCAAAATTCAATGTATCTAAGCAAAAACTATAGTAAATATATATGGCATATTTTAAACTATAGTTTTGCTAAATAATTAAAAAAAATTGACCAATAAGAAACAAACCTGTGAAGTTGCATTTCTTTTCCCGGATGTGCCATTTCCTAGCCACAAAATACGATCTTTGATTGACAAGTGCAATTTTTTCATATGGACTACATTCTGATATTTGAGTTTTCTTCATGTAGAACTACAAAGTTGTGACATGTCTTTTTCTACATCTTGGTCAACCAAAAAAGAATCGCCTACAATCCGATGTTTTATGAGGATAGATATGTTCATTTTACTGAACACTGACTTGCTGGTATTTTTTTGGACGGATTTGCTGAAGTATTCTCTTTGGCCTCTTCAACTAATCTTCTTTCAGCTCTCATCAGGAATAACCTGACTCTGGGACCAGGGCATGCGGGTAAAGCACACACCAGGTTTGCACAGAAAATATAATTCACGAGAGCTACATAATTTACACTATCAATATTCAGTTGGTATAGTTTGATATGTACAAAATATATAGAATAACTTGTTAACTATAATTTAATGAAGACAAGTGACTAACCACTAACTGACCATCAAGCCTATTTACGTGGGTGAGGTACAACCTACTCAACCATCTACACAAGCCAACAAATGATTAGTTGATACTTGATGGATAATCAATGTCGACCGATCTAAGAATAGTACATTCAACTTCGTACATTAATCCATACGGGATAAGCTATATTATAATGTGATTAACACTAAACAAAGATATTAGATAACACCATCATGACACATGGTCATACCTCAACTCATATTGACACAAGCCCGGTTATACCTCAAATCGACTACATTGTAAGAGATAAGTTAATGGCCAACTCGGCCAAGACATCAACCTAATAATCGGTGACACAACCATGATCAACTCAGATGGATATAACTATAAATCCCAAGGCTTGGTCAATGATGTGGTCCACCCAACTCACCTAAGATGCCATGATCATGTAGTAATAGCTTGTTGAAAGCTGATTCTAGGGCCCCTTCAAAAATGGCTCCAAAGGAGAATTTTTGTAGATAGTTGTGTACTCACAAAAGTGAGGAGAATGATAGATTTGATTGAGATAACTGATAGAGTGCTAAAGATGGCTCAAAGAAGCTTGATATGACTAGACAAACACTTGCACAGGTAAAGTGGTAATTAATGTTGAGATTTGGATGTATGAAGGGAATGCTTAGGGGTCAAATGATTTGACAGACAGAGATCATCGGCGATTAGGGCCGATCGACGACAATTGAGGTCGATCAATGGTGATTGAGAGAATCATCGGCGATTGTTGTAGGAAATGTACATGCTGATAATAAATGGGAAAAATTTAATTAAAGCTTGTAAATAACAAGTAAATGAGATAATAATGCAAAAGGAAAGGCACTTACATTTTATAAGTTGATAAATGAAGCTGAGAGGATGACATTACACGAGAGAGGGAGATTATAGATGCTAGAAGATTGTTGAGTTGATTACTAGACGTTTGAAATGACCTCTAAATGCTGAAGAAGAGATTTTTTATGTCTTCAATGTTGTTTGTGATGATCTCTGGCTCTGTGACAGGGCTATGATACAAAGAAAATACAATGTAAAGTCTCAAAGAGCGAGCAACATGAAGAAATTGTGAGCAATGTCCAGTTATAATCTAACCTTGAATGGAGGTTTGAAATGTGTTTATATATGGTCACCGCCGACCTGGGAGAATCGCCGGTAATTGGTAGGATCACCAGTGATCCGGGTTTTACAGGGAAAAGGTTGAAATTGCTTCCCAAACAGAGGTTTTTGGTTGTTTTAATGAAGGATGGGCGTTGGAAAGAGGTTATACGAGTAAGGGGTTATGAAATGGTTGAGAAGTTGCTTATTTTATTTTGGATTTATTTGATTTTGGTTTCTAAGTGGTTTGGGTGGTTTTAAGAGGAGTAAAATAGGATTTTACAATTGTAAAATGATATTTACGGGGAGTAAATATGATGGGGGAGAAATAAGACTTAGGATAAGAGTTTAATAGAAAATATGATAGTGATGTGATAATGTTGAGGGGTGTTAACGAGTGCGGGCATAGGGATTAGTGGTGCTAATTTTAGGTGTCTACAAGATCATCACACTCGGCTTTACTCCTTCTCTCACTTTTTTCCTCCTTCACATTCTTCATCTAACTCACCTATATTTCTGAGCCCACTTATGATGTTGATGGCATCTATTCTAGCATATTTTATTGTCATGCTGATGGGGACCCACCTTCACCATCCACTTATCACCTACCACATATTGAGGATTTGTGTATTGATCCACCTCCTTTTGGTCCATTGTAGACTTTTCAGGGAGCAGGTTCTATGATTCAGGACTCATTGGATATCGTGCACACTTCTTCATAGTTTTAGGAGATTCCACCTTCCTTCTTTGTCATTACTTCGTAATTCCTTCATGGATTAGTGGGAACTTCTACCTCACATTTGGAGCATTATTCCTTGGATTGGAACAACACCTTGTCACTTCAAGAATCTTCTTCTTCCTATTCACTTAGTACAAGGTGGCGTGTGTTAGGTTCATCTTCTTAGGAGGCTATATAGATCTTATTCTTCTCTTCTTATTCTTATTAGTTTTTAGGGGAGTTTTTCTATCTCTTGTAAGTGGATTTTTTTTTCCACTAGGTTTTCCTTCACTACTTGATATTTTTGTTGTGCATGGGTACCTCATCAAGCTTAGTTGCCGGGACCCATTTTTCATTCTCTGTGTGTTTTGCTAACTTGCCTTGTCTCATCCTAAGTTACGATGAAGGGGGGTGTTGGTGTGGGTGGTAATTTTCATATTTTATTTATTTATTAGATGTATTTCCACCTCACTAGGTAACTCATCTCACTTAGGTGGGAGCATGGAGCATATGTGTGATATTATTTATGACATATTCCATCATGGAATCTATCATATGTGTAAGTGTGTTTCATAGGATTTACTTTTCCTCTCCGGAAGTAAATCCTCTTCTCAAAAATTAGTTATGCATGGGAGTTACTCAACACTCCCCTATATGTACACCTCTCTTCTTGATCTATGAGCATGGAGTCTTGTTTCCCTTAATGCATGCACATTTTTCATGGTTAAGTTCTTGTTTGAATCTTAAAGCTACTTCATCTCTCAGTTGAGTGTAAATCCTTGATGTACATGGATTCCCTCTATATCTTCATCCTTCCTCCCTCCATTAGAAGACTCTCAAGATGTGGATGATCAGATTTAGGCTTTTATTGTAGCATGTGGTATTTTGGGAGTTTTTGAAGAAGATATATCTGTAAGACTTTTCATTAAAGCCATCATCAAATTTGTTGCTGAATGCTTTCAACATTCGAGGAATGGTTATATTACTGATTATGATAGCCTAAAAATGAATTTATTAAATTTATAAGTCTAATTTTTATGTGCATACATTTTTGTTTGAGTTTGTTCATATTTAGAAGAGAGAAGAAGAAGAAACAAGAAGTTTTTTGGCACAGTTCAAGAAAATTCCAAGATTGATTCCTCGTGTTGAAAAACCAAGAACTAATAACTAAATTTACTTCTACATTATTTCTCTTCATCCAAAATTTTGTTTCATCTTGAGAAGAGATAAAATTTCTAATATAGAGATCGCACAATGACAAGCAGTTGAGATTGAGGATGATATGAGTTTGTCTAAGAAACTAAGGAGACATGTTGTAAAATCTCTTTTAAACATTTCCAATAACAAAAATGCACAATGGTACATGTTTAGAAGAAATAGAAATTCATCATGAAGAATTCATATTTTCCACAAAATATAATTCAGGACATAATTCTCTGTCAAACACAACTATTGTCAAAAAGGGAAGAATAAAAATGTTTCTGTCATTTCTTGATTATTTCAAGTATATAGTCTTTAGTGAACAAGACTTGTCTTTTGAACCATTGATCAAACTACAAGATCAACAAGTTGAACTATATCATTTTGAGTGATTTTTATATTTAATTGAAGGGAACATTTTTCAATAAGACTTAAAGAAGTGTTTCACTTGTTAATTGATAGGGACAAATTTGAATACATTTTAAAATATTTTTGCATAAAAAATATTTCAACTCCAAACTTTAAGACATAAGAAATTCAACATCAAACATATGATCCTAGTTTATGATTGGTTGAAAGTATAAACTAAAAATCACTAATCAAGCCCAGTTAAGAAAAAGTGATTATTATAGTATCATGCTTTGACAATGACTAACAAAGCCATCACATGACATATCATGTCGAAACAAAAGTAATTGATAGATATGGTAGAAATTAATAGATACCAAAGATATGTACAAGACTAGGTAATTGCCGCGTGATATTAATATTTTTGTGTGCTTATTAATTATTGATACAAAATTAATTAATTCTTATGGTATTAATGTATTTGTGTGCTCAATTTTTTTAAAAAAAATCGTAAACGCTTTTGAATAGAGCTATGAAGAAATATTACATTCAACCACCACTGGATTCAAATTCACCTTCATTTGACTACAATATCCCAAATTCACATAATTGAACCATACCTAGCCTCAATTTAAGTTTGCATGGCCCAATAGGGCATGCAACTAGTGAGAGTTGAACTTAGGTGGAGCAAGATACAAATAACCTACTTTCCCATCTAGTTAACGCCTCATCGGCCAACTTTTTGGATGGTAAATACTTTTTATTATACTAGAACTATGAATCCAATTGGAGGAGGAACACCTTCTTAAAGTGGGATATGGGGGTGGGCTTTGGTCCTTAATGTTCTTCAAGTGATTCGTATTCAGAGCCCCCCACTGTGTTTTTCTTGGTCAACATGGAGATGCTCAACCCCTACCTCTAGGTGTCCCCATGGTCACTCATTAAAAGTGTCTAATGGACTCAATGAGAATGGAATTTGGGTTGAGGATTACAAACTACTTATAACTCACTAATAGTCCAATCCCTTAAGTCCTAAAATTTGGATGGAAAACACTTCTCTTATACCAAAGCTATGAGCTAGAGTGGTGGAGGATCATCTTCTAAAAGTGGGACATGGGGGTGGGGTTGGGTCTTTAATGTTTGCCAAAATATCCTCAATTGGAGCGCCCCGTTGTGTTTTGCTTAGTCCACATGGAGAAATTCGACCCCTACCTCGAGTTGTCCCAATGGCCACTTATTGAAAGTGTCCAATGGACTCAATGTGAATGGAACTTGGGTTAATCATTAGAAATTACATATAACTCACCAATAGACCAATACCTTGAGTCTTATTTAGTAATTACTTTATTGATATGGTACTAGTTAAATATTATAGTATTATTTTATTTGTATTTTTGTTATTGATATGGGAATCTTAGCTAGTTCCTTGATGTGCATGGATTCCCTGAGATATCACTTCAAATCCCTCTCATCAGAAGGACTGATGAAATAAGCCTTGAACATTACATTAATATGGGAGTACCATTAGAGATAGATATAAAGTTTATCATATTTGTTTTTTGTCCAAAGTCTTATCAAATTCAAATGTTAATTTGGTATCATGAAAATCCAAAGATGATTTGTTAAATAATCATGCGCCACCTAGAGAACTTAGAAGATCCCATAAGAATTTTTGTGGCATTGAAGCATAAGAAATAAGTATAATTTTTCTACATTATTTCTGGCATCCAAAAAGAGTTAAGAGATAAAATTTGTAATATAGAGAGCTCTTGGACAAACCAAGTTAGAGGTGATGATTGATATGCATTCAATCTAAGCTTGTGATCATGTTAAGTAAAATTATCTTTTAAAATTCTACCAATAACAAAGCATATACTAACATGAATTTATTCTATCCTCCTCCGCAGAACTAATCTATCTTGTCATCACTAAGCCCATTCCAAATAATGTTTCTGTTGGGTATAATTGGTTAAGCTATAGTAACTAGTCTAATTGCAAACATATTTGAATCAAATGTGTCATTATATTAGTAGTGTGGATTTGTGCGCAATGGAACATGGTTTACAGTATTTAAAGTGTTGAACTGTTTATTAAAATCATTTTATTTAGAAGGAACATCCATATATCCACTCTTTCCCTTCTTTCGGTCTTCAACATCGCATAACTAGTTATAATAATAATTACTGTGTAAGTAGATGTCTATTTATGCCATTTATATTTTGTGATCATTTGAGATTATATTTTTTAGTATTAATTTGGTTATAATCCTAATATGTTGCAAGACATGTCCATGTCGTATTTTTCCATGCATATTAATTGTGTTACAAAATTAATTGACTATGGTATTAAAAAAAAAGTTTGTGTGCATTTTCGACATTTAATCCTACATTCTAAACACTTTTGAATAGAGCTATGAATGAAATATTACATTCAACTGTTCCATTGGCTTCAGGGGATTTGCACCTTCATTTGATCTACAATATCCCAATATTCACGATCATTGAAGCACGTAGGGACATGCACAATAGTGAGAGTTGAATAGCAGGATCATGTTACTCATTGCTCATTTAGATGAATTTTTCAGATGTGTAAATAATTTTTATTTTACAAACTAATGAACTTCCTAAAGTGGGATATGGAGGTGGGATTTGGTTCTAAATGTCCTCTTCAAGTTATCTAAAAATATAAGGAGCACATGTTATGGTGAAACTTAAGTTTTGGATATCTTGAAAGAGACATATATGGTTGTTGATCAAACAGACCTTCTCCAATCCCTTGAGTCCTAAATTTTAACCATTACGACAATAGAGTAAGTATAGGAGCTTTGCTTTCTCAATGTTCACATAAGGGGGTGATTCCTTTGGTCTCTTAATTCTCCAAAATATGTGCAATTTTATTGTGTTCTTCATAAATGAGAAATTCGACCCCTAAAAATATCTGAAGAGCCGACTTTAACTCAGGAATAAGAATTATTAATTACTTTGGTATGTACTAGTTAAAGATTATAATATTAGTCAATTTGTATGTTTTGTTATCTCATATGGATTAAGATATAAGTTTTTAGAAATGAAAACTAGTGATCAACATCCAATGTTGATAGCGAATCGTGTGCCACCTACATTGAAAATAGAGATATCATTGATGCAAGGGGAATATTCCTTCATTGTCATGTGGACATTTTATGGGGATTTAACTTGTGGTAAAATGTAAAAATACAGCTATGACTAACATGAATTCAGTGTCTCCAAGTATAATAACATTGAATAAAAAATAGTTAGATGTGACTAGATATATCATCATCATGTATAGGTGTCTTTATTAATGATTTTGATTGGGATAAGACTAGTGATTTGAATTGACTCAATATCATTAGAAGATAATTTTGTATTTAATAAGTATCTTTATATTCTATTAATGTGGGACTTAGGTCTTCAAAGGGTACTCATATAGCAATCCCCTTTAATTTTTTGGAAAATTGAGATTTATCAAGATGAAAATAGTGGATAGTTCATTCAATTGAAATGGAAGGGAATAGTCGATGACTATTAAAATTTTGTGTGTGGAATTAGGGGTGATTTTAGATTATAAAATTTTGTATGTAAACTCATATATCTAATTTTTATGTCTTCTACTTTTAGTTTTAGGAAGCTTCCCAAATCGCTACAGATGTTTTGATGTCATTTATGCCTGTGAAATTCTTGTAGTTCTTCTAGTTTTCTGACAAATGTAGAGACAAACACAAGTATCTAGAAAGAAGTTGTGGAATGTAACCCTCATATGACATAGTCTATAAACTCTCTCTTTTTCATCCTTTCCACATTTCCTAACTCTTTCATTATAAACACTATTAGTATGGGCTTGGGCCACTCAAAATTTTATATTTAATGGACCTCACTTTTTGTAGCCAACTTAGTAAAATGTGGGCCCTACATGAGGAAACATCTTGATTTACACACCTACAAAAGGCACTAAGAAACAAATGAAGTGGACTTCAAAACTCTATGAGAATTTTGTGCAAGATGTTAATAAACTTGGTGGTGTTGATAGGGAGTTTTACTAATACTAATCCATGACTTCCCAACTACTCAAATTTATAGTTGAAATCCTTTTCGTTTCTAGTAGTTTAGAGTTTTCACTATTTATTCTTACTTCACTATTGCTAGTAGCATGTAGGAGCTACTCCAAAGGGTATTTTAAATTTTATGAATTTAGAGGGTTTGATAATTTATCATGTGAAAATCTATTTGTAGGTTTTCTCTATGATGACAACTGCACTTTTAAGCCAGTTATGACTATTATGGTCTTCCTGGTTATTGGCCAAGATGGCTATGACTTTGGCCATTTCGTGGATATTTTAGATTGCATGCATTTATTTTTCTAGTAGGTGTCGGTCATTAACTTTTCCAACAAACATAAAAATGCATTTCAATCTAATTACCGATCCACTACATTTGAACATTCCCCTACTATGTAATGCTACCAAATAAAGATTAGGTTTTTCTTCGATCATGTTGTCATATCAATGAAAATATTTACTAATAATCACCACAAGAGGTGTCAACATGTAGATTGGGGTACTTTGAATGATTCAAATTTGGTATTTATTATTTTTTTAACTCACAAAAACAAAGGATAAGTTTTTGTTTGATTTTTTTGTTTTCTTGTTTGTTTGTTATTGGAATGAATTTGATAGCTAAATATTTTGCTTGATAGCCTTGGATTTTCAATTCATTTTTTTATCTATTGGAAAGTTGGTAAAATAATTTAAAATAGTTCATCTTAGCATAAAACAACTGCAACAAATGCCTTGGTCTATGGGAAGTAGCTACCAAAAGAAGGGTGCTAGGATTTCATATTTATTTAGTAGTTGGTCTTATGGTCATGGAAAACCGTGTTGCACACCATTAAAATGTGTCTTTAGAACTGGGAAGTAGCCAATTAATATTTTCAGACCATTTAGAGTCCTCAAAGAAAAGGAGGAACTAAATTATCAGGTGGCTCCTAAGGAGGTCTTCGAAAAAAGGAGGGACTGTATTATCAAGCAATTTCTTAGGAGGTGATGATATGCATAATGCGACAAACATTGCAGGGAACCCTACTCGTCTACATTGAAGAAACAATAATTTGTCTATTCTTTTGTGTCAATAGATATTAAAGGAAAATAATATGTAATGCATACTTCAATTAGTTACATTACCCTCTTATTTGAGATTCATGTTACTCACAACCTGTATTATAATCTCTCAAAATAACAAGGATGAGAAAATGTACAAGCCTCCAGTTTAAAAACTTCACAATGTTTTGTAAAACATCAACCAATTTTTTTTCTATTATGTTCATTATAAATAGTTGGCACTATGATTTTTAGCACTTTATAATGAATGATATGGTACTTCTATATATGTTTGTCCTTGACTCTTTCTAGTTTTTTTTATATCGGTATTCTTTAAGGTCGCAGTCACACATAAAGCTACTAACAACTCAAAGATGTCTTTCTAACTGATATCAAACCTCTTGTTGTCCTATAGTTGTATACCACTTATAAGATTTCTACAAGAATTAGATGACGGTTTAGGGTGTTTATCTTACTTTAATTTGAGTTTCATTACCATGTAAATTTCAATTTTTTAGGAATTATATGTAATAATATATCATTCTACTTGTTTATGAACAACAAATTATGTCAAATATGATATAAATATTTTGATCATTGTAAGTGAATTTATGAATCTTATCAAGGTAATTTCCTATGTTTCTTCTCAAGTATATAATGAATAGTTCAAGTGGTGCAATGTTGTCCTTTTTTTTATTTTACGTGGAACATTGATTGCTAATATTGTTTTTTTTCTACATTTTCTAGTAAAATGATTCTACATGTTTAAAGTAAAATGAAAAGCATACTGCTTTCTCAACATTATGTCTTTGGAAGACATTCTAAAAACTCTAAGTCTCATTTTCTTGTATCAAATAAAACTATTTATTTTTAAATATGTAGGGCATGTATTATAACATTTACTTGATTTTTTTTATCAATTGTTCTACTTGTCATTTATCCCCTGATTTTAACTACTTGCAACTTACCTATGTTGAAATGCTTCTTGCAATGGTGCATTCTATTCATATTGGTCAAAATTTGAACTAACATTTGGAATCACATGTTAATTTTTATTGGAGAATTTGTGCAACCAACTTTTGTGATTCACTTATCTTTTTTTGTTGACTATTTGATAATAATATTCAATATAAACAACCCTTAAAATTCTTCAAGCTAAGTTTTTGGTTTTCAATTGTTGTTAATATTGTTGAATTTAAATAAGCCGACTCCAACTATTTGAAGAATTTTTATACCTCTTTAATTGCCACCAATTCTTCTCACAGTTGCAATCACAACATGTTTGATAGAACAACAATACCTATAATAGAAGCTTGTAGTAGTGGTTGATTGTTGTAATAGAGTAATTATGAATTCTCCTTTTGATTGAACAAGTATGCAAAATGTTATTTTGTGTTTTAAGTCCACTGAAGAGAACTCATCTTTGGTTTATTTCTAATTATGTTCTTAACCATGCAAACCCCCATAGTAGAAATTAGTTCTTAAGATCATGAATGGGAAATTGAAACAAAATTGAGGAGGTGCTCCTCATTCAAAACACCATTTTTTTTTTCAGATTATAATAATGAGATTACTATAATTGATATATTCCCTTATTATAAAAAGAAGAATGGGTGCCCTAAGAGGGATAATTTTTTTGGAATCCAAATTCAAGATTCGTGAGTGCTTAAATTGTCAAATGCAATTAAGATGACTTATGCGATACAAATTAACGTACTTTCAGTTTTGACGTTGATTATACAAACCTACACAACATTCACTTGTTTTTTTGCAAACCAAGTTTTATAAAGCAAGTGTTTATGACAATATTCAACATACTAAAAAACCTAAACATTTGGCATGAATACACCACCTTGTGACCCTTAGTATTATCATATTAGTTTGTTTATGTATTGATGTGATGGATATGCTAAATGTATTTGTAATTATAAAACTTATTCTTTTTTTTTTGTCGAAACTATAGTAAAATAAAAGAATATTCACCTTGATTAAAGTAAAGAATAAATGGAAGAGTTAAAAGATCAATTCCATGTGAGATAAATATCATTTATATTTAAATATCAAATATATATTGTTCAATTTTTTTTGTCCAAGTACATAATTTAATTTATTTGAATATATATTCTAGATTAATTGAAAGTTGAAAACTATAATAAAATCCAACATAATAATAAAAATGTTAAATGATATATAAACTTTAATATATAAAAATACACACATAAAAGATATATTATAAAGTTTAGGTAATATCAATAAGTATCCTAATATAGTATTAAATTTTAATATTAAAATGAAGCATTAAATAAGCTTTTAATGAAAATTATACCCTTTTCTAATGGTAAAATTATAAATTATTTAAATATAAAAATATAGGAACATATAATTTATTAGGATCGAAATACAAATGAACAATAAAAACAAAATTATAACATAAATAAAAGAAGCATGCAATCACAAGATAAACCCAATATTTAACATGGTTCATCCAATTTGGGCTACATCCACCAAAAACAACTCAAACTTATTGTTGACCAAGTTTTCTCTTTCCTATCCAGATTAGTGAACTAGATACTAAAGAAAATCAAACAACTTCAAAGATGCAAAGGTTTAAGGTTCAAAGAACTAGATTTTCTCACTGCAAATCTGATGAATCTGCACAACAAAGATAACTAAAAGGAAAATGGATTAGATGGTGGACAAGGGGGTTTCCCGACCAAGTCAGTTCCAAGAAGTGTTAACTCCCTTATGTGGATGTCAACCCTTGTATTTGATAAAAGAGGATAAAATCAATAATGAGAAACTGGATAACATGTAGAAAATGAAACTAAATGGATTCTGAAATTTACAGAAATGAATGAAAAGTGTATATTTGATCTAATCAACACAAAATAAATTTTACCTGGATGGGTCATCAACGACCCAGGATGTAGAAGACAGGTCGATGATGACCTAGGCAGATGGATTAGAAAAGCAAACAAATTGTGGGTCCGAGGGTCCTATGCACAAATCTGAAAGAATGAAGCTTTGTGATGTCTGATATCAACTTGTAACAGATACCTAAAACCAAAGAAACATAAAGGATGCAAAGAAATATATATCCAAATTGATAGGCTAGAAATAGGGATCGGGTCGACGATGACTGAATAGAGTTGGCGGCGACTACAGACTGACAAAGTGGTTTTGGACTGATAGAATAGAAAAATAACAGATCTAGAAGGAGATGATGCCAGAAATAGACATATAAGATGGTAGTGGATTTGAATGACATAATTAGTGATGTAGTAGGGTCTAGGTCGACGGTGACCAGATAGGGTTGATGATGACCTGAGATGAACAAGGTGTGGCCGAGAATGGATGGATTGGACAAACAACTTGTACACAAAATAGATAAGAGGAAGGACGAGATCTGGATCTTTAATGGCAGCTGGACCTGAGAGATGTTAGTAGCAAATAACAGTAATGATAATAATCCAACAAGAGAACAAATCAACATGAGGTGTAGATGATCTTCTTAAGGTCTCCACAGATGAAGCAAACAAGCTCAAATGAACCTCCAAAAGATTGTAGCAGCTACAAAGATGGTCAAGTTCAAAGATAGGATTGCAAAAATGCAAGGAAATTCTGATTATGACTCACTTTGGGAAAAGAGGTAAATGTGACCTTATAGGGTTGATGACGACCTAGGTGGGTTACTGCCAACTATAGGGAACCATCCATTTGGACGGTAGAAGGATGATTTATTCGAGAGATGGTGCTTTTATGGATTGAGATAAGTGTTTTAAAGAATTTAGGCAGGTTAGGGTTTCTTAGGGAAGTGATATGGGTAGGTGGGAGATAAAATGGATTAAATAAAAGCTAGGGATAGCCTAGGGATAAGAAACTAGGGAGTTTAGGAGTGATGAGCAACCTAGAGAAGGGAAACTACGAATAATTAAGATTGATTAGATAATGAGATGGGGATTAGGGGATAATTGATGAAGATTAATTAAATAGATAGGATAATGGATGGTAAAGATGAGAATATTAATAAGAATATGAAAAGTAAAAAAAGGGGGTCTAGATAGGTGATCATGGTAAAAGAAGTGAAAACGTGCGCCAAGGGTAGAGATACCAAATTTCGGTGTCTACACTTATCCTTTATTCATTCCTGAGGAATACACTACAAATTTGTCTTTTTTCCATACTGCAAAGAGTAAATCCATGCACATATATATAACATGTGCACCTATTTGTAAAAGCTTGCTTTAACCACAAACAACCTAAATATAACATGCTTATAAATAAAACATGCATATAAATAATACAAACATAAAAATAACAAATCCTGCTTATTAATAAGATAACACTATTTTTATCCATGGCCATGCACTCCTCCCAAAAATAGGAAAAAGTAAACCACCACTTTAATTTGCATTCAGGCTCCACAACTTCAACAATCTCTGACTTGGAGACTGACTACTGCAACCCCCTGTTACAACTCATCCTCGGACTCTTCATTGACTTGTTTCTCTTCTTCAAGATCAATCTTGAAGACCTGCCGAAGCCGAACAACCTTCCAAATTATTTTTTGTCGCTGCCTTTGTCAACATATCAACATGATTCCAACTTATATGGATCTCCAACTTCAACTTTCCATCCTCCAAAACTGATATACTAAAATGACACCCAAGTTGTATATGTTTGGTTCTCGAATGGAATGTTGAGTTCTTCGTAAGATGAATTGCACTTTGGATATCATTGAATAACCTATAATCTTCCTACTTCTTTCCCCAACTCTTTCATGAACCACTGCATTTATATCATCTCCTTGCTTGCTTCTGTAGTAACAACATACTCTGCTTATGTAGTAGACAAGGCACCAATATTTTGTAGTTTAGAAATCCAACTAACTGTTGTGCCACCAGGAGTGAATACATAACCTATGGTGCTTCTCCTACCATCTAAATCTCCAGCCATGTCTGCATCAACATATCAATGTAAGGAAATATCTGACCCTCCATAACACAATTGTCTGCTACTGATCCCTCTCAAGTACCCGAGAATCCACTGGACTGCATTTCAGTGCTCCTTTCCTGGATTCTCATGTATCCGCTGACGACTCCCACTACATGGGAAATGTATGGTCTTATGCATACCATAACATACATCAAACTTCCAACTGCTGAAGCATATGGAACTCTAGACATATATTTAATCTCTTCGTGTGTTTTAGGACATTGTTTCTTATTCAACTTGAAGTGCCCTACCAACGGTGTACTCACTGGTTTTGCATCCTGCATCCTGAACCCGTCTAACACCTTGTTCACATACTCTTTTTGAGACAAAGTCAATATTCTACTCTTTCTATCTCTATTGATTCTCATCTCAAGAATTTTCTTTGTTGCACCTAAATCCTTCATGGCAAATGTATTGGCTGATTGTCTCTTTAGCTCATTTATATCTTGCATGTTTGACCCTGCCATAAGCATGTCAGCCACATACAAAAATAAGATAATTTAGGTGTCATTATTGAGTCTCTTAAAATAAACACAATGATCATAATGACATCTAGAGTAACCTTGTTCTATCATGAACCTATCAAATCTTGAATACCACTGTCTTGGAGATTTCTTAAGGCCATACAAACTCTTCTTCAATTTGCACACCAATTTCTCATTCCCCATGATTTCATATCCCCGTGGCTGATCCATATAGATTTCTTCCTCCAAATCACCACGAAGAAAATCAATCTTTACATCTAATTGTTCAAGATGTAAATCTTCCACAACTACCAAACTTAAAATAGTTCTAATGGAAGTCATTTTAACAACAAGAGAGAAAATTTCACTTTCACCCAAGTTTATACCTTTTTTCTGTGCAAATCCCTTCACAACAAGTATTTCCTTGTACCTCTTTTTGCCACCTTCTTCTTCCTTTAACGCGTAAACCCACTTGTTCTATAATTCTCTCTTTCCTGTGGGTAACTGGACCAAATCGCAAGTTTTTTTGTGTTCTAAGGAGTCCATCTCCTCATCCACGCCCTGCTCCCACTTTTTCTGTGTTTCTATCTACATTGCTTCTTCAAAAATTTCTGGTTCTCCACCATCCATCAACAAACAATAGTAAAGTTGATACGAAGATAATCTTGTAAGGGGTCTACTTACCCTAGTAGAACATCTCACAAGATTTTCTGGAGTTTGAGGCTCTTGTTGTTCTTGATGATTTTGATCTATAGAATCGACGTTGACTATAGGATCGATGCCGACTATGCCAGGATCGATGCCAACTTTGTGTATTTTCTGTACTTGTTGATTTTCCTGCCTTTTGAGCATTTCCTTATCTTCTATTTCATCAAGTGCTACATACTCAAACTTTTCCAACTTCTTATCCTGTTGATGTTCCCTGTACATAACCCTTTCATTGACAATAACATCCCTAATCCTAATGAATTTGTTCTCATCTAAACACCAGAACAGGAATCCAAAATCGTTAGTTTCAACCCAATGAAAGTACATTTCTTTGACTTAGCTTCTAGCTTGGTCTTATTCTCTTTATCAATGCGAGTAAAAGTTTCCCAACGATTTTTTTAGAAAATAATAGTTTACCTTCTTATTGGTCCAAGCCTCCTCTGGTAGTCCACCTTCTAAAGCACTTAATGGCCCTCTATTTATCAAGTAAACAATAGTATCTACAGCATCCGTAAAAAACTATAAGGGAAATCTAACTTGCAATCTCATGCTCCTTGTACGCTTCATGATAGTCTTGTTCATCCTTTCTGACACACCATTATCTTGTGGTGTTCTTGGAACTGTCTTCACCCTATGGATTCCATTATGTGAAAAATAGTTATTAAATTCATTGTTGCAGTACTCTCCACCATTATATGATCTAAGACACTTCAACTTCAAACCTGTTTCATTCTCAACCAGATCTTTCCACTTCTTGAAAGTATTAAATACATCAGATTTTATCTTTATACAGTAAACTCAAACCTTCATAGTAGCATCATCAATAAAAGTAACATAATACTGTGAACCACCAAGAGAAGATACTTGAGCCGGCCCCCACACATCCTTATGAATAAGCTCTAACTTATGCTCCTTCTTGGTTGATCCAACCCTAAGAAATATCACACGCTTTTGTTTCTCGTACACACAATGTCCACAAAATTCCAGGTCTATGTTTTTCAAATCTAAAAACTTTCCTTGTGAATGTAAAATATTCATCCCCTTCTCACTCATATGGCTAAGTCTATGATGCCATAGAGTTGTGTCTATACTTGTAGTAGCTAAAATTGAAGAAAGATCTGTTCTAATAGTGGATAAATACAAAGTACCTACTTTCTTACCTCTTGCAACCACAAGAGCACCATTGGTAACTTTCCAAGAATATGTTATAAGTGTAACCATACAACCCTAATCTCCTAATTGCCATGGAGAAATTAGATTCCTCCTCAGGCTAGGAACATGCCTGACATTCTTCAACACCCAAGTGTTACCATTATGTAATTTAACTTGAGCACTGCCTTTTCTAACAATGTTACATGACTCATCATCACCAAGATATACATGCCCAAAATTCCCTTGAACATAATCTTGAAAATATTGTCTATGAGGAGTTGCATGAAATGAAACACCAGAATCTAAAACCTAAGATTCTAATTTACTATCCAAAGAAAGAATAAGAGTGTCTTGTAACACATCACTTGCTACGTTTGCCTCTTTATTCCCTTCTTGTTGATCTTTCCATGATTTTAAAGACCAATAATCTTTCTTTGCATGTCTTACTTTTCCACAATTCCAACATACCATTATGCTTCTAGATTTAGATTTGCCCTTCTTAAACCTTTCACGATGTCCAAGACTCTTTATTTTTTCCTTATGTCTTCCCCTGTTCTCTACACTCAAAGCATTACCAAATGACTCACCTGTACTTTTTCTTCTCATCTCTTCACTAAGAATCACACCAATAACATCATCAAACTTTAAAGTGTTTGAACCAGAAACATAATTACTCACAACCATAACCAAAATATTCAAACTTTCATGCAATGAGCAAAAAATCAAAAGAGCCCTAACTTCATCATCAAAATTTACTCATACAGAGCTTCATTGACTAGTAACTGCGTTGAATTCATTCAAATGATCATTTATTGACTCACCCTCTGACATCTTCATATTAAACAAACGTTTCAAGAGAAATACCTTGTTGAAGGCTGATGGTTTTTCATACAATTTACCCAATGTTGTCATTAGTTCTCCCCTTGTCTTTTCCTTAGAAATATTGAAAACTACAGTTGTTGCTAGACACAACCGTATGGTTCCCAGTGCCTTCCGATCAAGAACATCCAATTCTTCATCTGTCATAGCTGACGATAGCTTTCCCTTTCAATGTAGATAAAGATCCTTCTGATATAGGTAGTCCTCCACTTGCATCTTCTATAGCTGAAAGTTCTGGTCGTTAAACTTCTCAACCCTGAATTTGCATTCTTCTGTCATTGCTCCCACTCAAACAAGAAACCCTCTTGTGATCTTTTTCTGCCAAAACAAAATCTGGCTCTGATACCAATTATTAGGATCAAAATACAAATGAGCAATAAAAGTGGAATTAAAACCGAAATAAAAGAAGCATGCAATCACAAGATAAACCCAAGATTTAGCGTGGTTCACCCAATTTGGGCTACATCCACCAGAAACAAGCCAACCTCCTTTATTTAGTCATGAGGAATACAATACAAATATGTTTTTTTTCCATACAACAAAGAGTAAATCCATGCACATATATATAACACATGCACCTATTTGTAAAATCTTGCGTCAACCACAAATAACCTAAACATAACATGCTTATTATGCCGAGAGACATCTACAGTTGTATATATGGAGTGAAAGTGTCCGAGTCGTCCCCATGAAATTAAATTAATTTTTTGCCTGTGAAATAAAGATTGGGGCCCACTTACCTTTTTGAAAATACAAACAAATACAAATGTAATTTTACTTCGCACTTAAATAATTACATAAGGAAAAGGCCATGATATGGCAAATCCTGCCGAAGGCTTTGTTTTGCTGTTGTTGCTATTATATTTGTTGTAGTATTGTGTGATTGCATGGTTGTTATTGCTCGTTGTGTGAAAGGTTAGGTCGTTTGTCAAAGATGGGAAACATCATTGGCGAAGCATTATGTTGTCATGCGACTGTATGAATTGGAAAGGACAAGTGGCAAGTATGCTGGATTGAAATTTAGGGAACTACATCGATGTTGCAGAAACATGTTTGAAAATGAGGGTCCTTGTAATGTAGTGCAATTGGGCAGGGTGTGTTCTGGCACGAGGCTGTTTCTCTTTTGTTGAAGATTGGAGATGTCTTTGGCGAAGTATTGTGTGATTGCATGGTTG
The DNA here is from genome assembly GCA_019776745.2 of Taxus chinensis. Taxonomy (NCBI): domain Eukaryota; kingdom Viridiplantae; phylum Streptophyta; class Pinopsida; order Cupressales; family Taxaceae; genus Taxus; species Taxus chinensis. The sequence goes on along the minus strand of CM034146.1, from coordinate 312,124,187 downwards.
CTAGTACTCGTTGTACAATGAAAGCGTTGGTCGTTTGTCGAAGATGGGAAACACTATTGGCGAAGCATTATGTGATAATGCGACTGTTATTTGTTGCAAGGATAAGTTGGAAAGGACAAGTGGCAAGTATGTTGGATTCAAATTTAGGGTACTACATCGATGTTGCAGAAACATGTTTGAAAATGAGGGTCGTTGTAGAGTACAAGGATTAATAAAAGATGTTGTTGATAAATGTTGGTTTTAGTTGTTATAAGGTGCGTACTTAGAAGTAATATGTTGTGCGGGATTGGTTTTAGGATTTGTAAAAATAATAAAGAGATAGCTTTGTTTACACAATTTTAAATGATTCAAGGGTTTTGAATAGAGATCTATTAAGTCTAAATATGGTATTTGTGATACATATTATTTTTGAAAGTAGCATCATATTTTGAAAACAATTAACATATAAAGGGATTGTATGTTAAATTTGGCAAAAATGAATTAGATGTGGATTTGACTATGTATAGGTCGTAGTTATATTTGTTTGAAAGTTACGTAAAAAGAAGATCATTATTGTTTTAATTGCATTATCGATTTTGGGTGATATTTCAGAAGGGTGCGATGGATTAGGTAGATATTAAGGCGGGAGTAATAGTCACACGCTTGTATTGTAATGGGATTTATTGTCATTTGCAGAAGGCGGAATGGTGATGACAGGTGTCTGGAAGAGGCTAGATACGTGTTATTCTGTACCGTGTTTTTGGCTGTGCTTTGCAAAACTTGTTTTTTGGTGTTATGGCGTGGCAATGGCGGAATTGTGGATTTGTGTTTGCAGGGGACGGAAAGAGTATAATCGTAGAGATGAGTTTTTATCTGTCTTTGTGCTTTACGATTGTCTCAATTTAGAGTCAGTAAATAGAAGACATTGAAATTATTTTGTTGTGCAGTTGTATTGTGTTTTTTGCGACTTAGATTCAGTTTGCAGAGAGCATTTAGTTGAAAACGAGGTTAGACTTAATTTCGTATCAATGGCTGGGCAAATTGAAGAAGTTTTGTATTTGTAGTTTGGTTCCTGTTACATATAATTTGTCATGGGCGGTGCAGGTAGACGGAGAATACGGTGTTCTGGTTTAGAGATGGATGTGCGGTCAAAAAAGAGTAAGGTGTAAGTAACATAATCCAGTAGCTTAGATGAATAACATTGTTAGTTGATACAGAAATAAGCAATATCAGAATTCGAATACCCATTTTTCAGAGAAAGCTTAAAATTCAATTTTTTTGAGTCGTTTTTAGATGTCGTTGCAAGTGTTATCGTAAGGGAAAAGAGATTAGTAAATTTGTCTGTTGTGTTTGTAAGGCATTGATCTTTTTTAGCCTTTACTATTTGCATTTAATTGTGAGCATGTAAAATTTTACTTGGCATTGTAGGAGATGGGAATGTTTGTAAAGCAATATGGCGGTTGCAGTTTTAATGGCAATACATGATAGGTTATGTATCTTAATCAGATGCATGTAATGGTTTGGCAGTATTTGCAATTAATTTATGCGGATTGTGTTTGCTTAGCTCCGTGACTGTATTTGGAGGCGTAGATATGTTTTGTTTAAAATGACAGACGGAGGAGGATGATTTTGGGGTTGCGAGTTTAGGATTCGTGTGTATTAGATGAAGAGATTATTATCTAAGAATCTACTGAAATAATTAAAATGTAATTATATCCAAATACAGTAATTTGTGTATTGTTATTCAGGGTTGCAGTATATGGCAGCAGGTGTGTTAATCTGTGTGTTGAGTGCGGGGACGGTGTGGTTCGGACACTGCCCAGATACCGTATTTTTCCATAGTCACACTTGAACATGTAAGTGGGTTGTATCAGATACAGCTGGATACGGTATGTGGGCCATCTGTAGCCGTATCTGTTTTAAAAGTTAAAATAAATAATTTGCAAAAATAAGCCTTGAAAACGCTAAAAAGATATCAGAATAGCTGTAGCAATTTTCTAAAATCTGTTTTAGCAGCGACAAGAGAAGGACATCGATGTGAATGAGTGCTGATTTACTCTTTTCCTTCAAAATTTGGCATTTGCTTTGCGCTGCACAATTGCCTTTAAACTTGCCAACTGCAAAGAAGTTGGCAATGTATCCAATGTGAACCGCAAAGAACTTGTCAATATATCCAATGTCAACTGCAAAGAACTTCCATGCTTAAAGCGATTCTTTAACAGGTGATTGTTTGCACCTGATGAGCACATGAGTTTCTCGATACAGAAAGCCTCTTTGAAGTATCTGAGCAGAAGAAATGTTTCTTTATAAGCAATGTTTGCAGCACCGTTCTCGCAGTGACAATGGCTGTCACTTTGTTTTACCTACTCTTTATCTTGTATTTCGAGTAGTTATTGTATTGCATTAACATTGTGAAAGTTCCACACAAAGAAAGAGTCAAAGAGACAAAACTTGGTCAGAGACAATAAGTACTCGGAGTAAAAGATAAAGAGCAGGAAAAAACAAAGTGGTGGCCAATCTATTGCAAGAATGGTGCTGCACACATTGCAGTGTGCATAGCACAGGTGCTGGAAACATCATAGACAAAATCAATACTAAAACTGGATACTGGAAATGCCTTCTCCATGCTCTAGTTTCAAAAAAGTCATTCATGGAAAGCATGGTTAGACAAAAAATAAACTGACTAGGTTTATAATTAAATACAAATAGGACGCTACTATGACAAAGCCTCTTTAGTCACCACCAAAGACATGTGCCAAAAGATGTAGCTTCAAACATATTTATGAAATATTTGAACCATGTCTGAATGAATACGTTGTCTGAGATGTCCTTTTCAATGAAATAAAGTATCAACAATTACCATCGATTTTTGCTTCGTGGTGCTCTCCTCAACACTGTGCTTGTTCGGTTTTCCATAGATGCAGGATTTGTAACCTGTTGCTTGATATATGCACTGGACATCTTATACAGCGTATTCATTTGCGCATGGTTCACAAACGCTGCCTAGACAAGCTTCGCCACATTAGTACAACTTGTATTTGATTGTACAACCGATCAGTTTGTTTTTGTCTTACTGTGCTTTCTGTTGATGACTTCTTTCAAACAGCTCAGCTGCTTCAAACTTAAGGTATTGCAAGGCCAAACAGTAGTGGCTGCACTAATGCGATACTTGTATTTAATTATAAAGCTGGTGGCTTTTTTTTCTTGTCTTACCATGCTTTCGCTCAATGACTTTTTTGAAAGTAGAGCATGGAGAAGGCATTTGCAGTGTGCAGTTTTAGTATTGATTTTGTCTATTCTGTTTCTGAGCAGTTGTGGTATGCACACTGCAATGTGTGCAGCATCATTATTGCAGGAGACGGTAGCCAGTACTTTGTTTTTTTCCTGTTCTTTATGTTTTAGTTGGAGTCTCTGAGCAAGATTTGTTTCTTAGACTGTTTGTCTGTGTGGAACTTTCACACTGTTAATTAATACAATAACTAGTAAAAATAAAAGATAAAGAGGAGTCAAAAGAAAGTGGTAGGCACTGTGTAGTGCGAGAATAGTGTTGCAAAGATTGCAGTGTACATAGTGCAGGTGCTCTGAAAAAGAATAAACAAAATCAATAGTAGAACTGAATACGGAACATGCCTTCTCCATGGTCTAGTTTGAAAGAAGCTATTAATCGAAAGCATACTATAATTGACACGTACCAAGAGATGCGCCTTGAAACATATATATGAAGTTTGTGAAACATATTTAAGGAAATGCAATTGGCAGGTTTAAAGGCAAGCCACATGAGATTTGTGAGCATCTTGGCAGCCTCTGGCAAAACAGGAAGTTCGGAACAGAGCTTTGACCATGGCCGTTAATAAACAAAACTCAGGAGAATAACAGTTGTTATGTGCTGTAAAACTGGTTTTTTAAAGACTATGTTCTAAATAGATAGACTATGCACGAGTTTACAGAGTTGGTGTTGCAGGATAGGAGGTCTGTTTTTTGTCTGTTTGTGAGTTTTGTGTAACAGTTGGCATGGAAAGTGTTTGCATTTTTGTTTGGTTTTGTTTTTCAGAGTATTCATGTTTTGGTAGCGTGACAAGGCATAGTCGCTGTAGCTGGTTACATAATCTGTTTCAAAGCGAGGCAGCGAACAGTTCATATTAGACATAGAACAAATTTGTAAGATATAACAAACAACTGTAGGTGACATAGTAAAAAATAGGTGACAAGAATTAATGTCTTAATATAAAAACAAGAAAGTCAGAGATATTAGATCCTTGTATTCAAATCTTGTGAAAAAGGTGGTATGCTACAGTGAAGTAATAGTTGGATATGTAAGCAAATGGCAGGAAAGTAAAGAGTAATGAAAATAGACAAAAAGAGTTGTATTAATTGTCTGATAGTAACATAATTACAAAAATGCTAAAACAAAAGCAAAGCCTATAATATGTAACAAGTAGGCTAGGCAACTGTTTGTTGGTATTGTCAAAAGCATAGACAGTAATAGTTGATTGTTGCCGGTTATACGGGGAGCCTGTTATGAAATTTGTTCGTGTATGTGAGTGGCTTGCAAAAATGTTCCAGAAATCTGAAAGAAGAAAACGAGTATGTTAGACTGGAAACAAAGAATTAAACTGATGTGTAATTAATAGAAGTGGAAAATGCAGATGCTTACCAAAGAAAAGAGGAAGCTATGTTTCTTTGATTGTGGATATTGAGTTGTCAACTGTCAAGGTGAATGTACCTTTGATTTGGAATTGACGGAGAAGAAATACAGTCTTTGAGATGTCTTGTTGATATTCTTCATACTGTGTTTGACAAAGGAGAGGGAAGGCTTTTTGCAGTAATGGCTCTCGCAATGTGCAGTGCAACGAGTCATCTATTGTTTGCAAGGAGCAATGGAGAAAGTGCTTATATTTGTATGGTTTTGATGTATTGCAAGTTGCACAAAGTGAAATTTGTTTCAGGTCATCTGGATCAGGTTCTGTGAGACGGTCACATTCTACACAGAATGCTTGGAAAGGAGGAAGGTATATGTTCTTTGTGCGAAGTATACCTGCAATCTGTACAAGGAAGATGAAGTTGACATAATTGATAGATTTGAATTTGTCGATGGAAGATAATTTAAAAAAGAGAAATTGCAGTGTACTTGCCTCTGTGTTTGTGTTTATGAGAGACTGTAAAAATGTTTTTGTAGATTCATCATTTAATGGGTCAATGAAGGATGAATGGCCTGCACATACAACACGCGAACCTTGTATTCCTTGTTTGATAAAGTTTTTAAAGAGCAATAGTGGTATGTTGCCTGCTGCAATGGCATCTCTTATTGTATGACACAATGGAACATGAAAGTTTCCCAAATGTACCTGCAATGACAAAGCATGGTGCGTAGTTAAAATTGAAGGGAATAATGCAGTGCAATGTATATAAAAATGAAAGAAGGGAGTGTGTCAATACTGTTGCTTTTCCATTTTCAGTGTCAGAGTCTTTAACGTAGAGGGTGAAAAGGTCGTTGATGTGGTGGATTCCTGTTACAATTGCGGCAAATGACCCAACAGAGAATGTTGCGTTTGAATGAAGAAGCTCTTCTATTGTCATGTCAGGTGTAAGTTTTCGTGTTTTGCAAACTGTGGGTATGTTTTCCATGGTGGTTGTTGCATTTGCGGACAAAGAACAATTTGCATCTCCTCGTTCGTACTTTGTTTTTTCTTTGACGGTGAAACCAGTAACACGCAGGCCGCAGCCAGCGACCACAGTGGATGCAAATTTGTGCACGAAGGTGTTGCTCATGTTCAAAGTGATTGTCATTTGACCATTTTTGTCAACTAAATCAGCATGGAGGATTTCGGCTTTTGAGGGGGAGATGTTGGTTGCATGTGCTGGTCCATAGACAACGAGGATATCACCTTCAAATACAGTTGCAACTTTGCCTGCACAAATGTCAAGTATGGAGGATGGCTGCTGTGTTGCTGGTTTTGGACTGCATTTTCAATGGTGTTAGGATGCTTTTATTGAAAGAATAAGTGTGATAATAAATGAATAATGAGAAGAAAGTAAAGAAACATTAGAAAAAGATTACCGTTTAGAGGATTCTTGCAAAATATCGTTGCTGTCAATGTCCTTGTTCTTGGAGGTGTGTTCCATGTCTTTGTTGTTGTAACTATCTGCAAAGCATTCAAATATGTAAATGGTTGTTGTAGAGCACAAATGAAAAGGAAAGAAAAGAATGAAGAAACTAGATATTTGTTTTCCTGATTCAATAGAACAGTGTGTATGCACTTACAATTGTGCAGTGCTGTTGTTGGTGTTTTTGAAGAGAGCAAAAATTGCTGGGTGGTCAGTCCAATAAGCAAATCTTTCGAATGTATTACAGGTTTCAAGGATTGTGTTTGACCATATATGGTCGATCATGTTTTTAGTGAAGACACTTGAATGCTGTATATGGAAACTGAAATTGTTTTTTTGCATAAATGCTAAAAGCATTGTTGTTTTTCTATTTTTGTTTTGCATGTCGATGTTGAAGTCTCCAAAAATGTAGGCGGGAATGCTTAAATCAAGGGATCGGAACACATTGTCGAGAACAATGAAAATGTTTTCCAGATTTGCATTTGGCGCAACGTAGACATTGACAATAGATATGCATTGGTGTTGCAGTAATATCTTTGCCAGTAGTGACTCTACATGTGCATCGTGAAAGCAATGTTTTTCTACGAAAGGTATATTGTTTGCAATAAAAATTGCTAGACCATGGACATGGTGTGCAGATAAGCATTGGTATCCGTCTAGGTAGTCAATTGCAATGGGGGAAGCAATGTGAGTTTCTTGTAAACAGAGAATGTGAGATTGCATTAATTCATGGTCATGTAGAATGGCCTCTCTGTGAGCATGAAGACTTCGGGTATTTAGCGAAGCAATCATAATAGACGAAGAAATATCAGCTGTGGACAATTCATGCTGAATATTCCATTTAGCTTCATTTCGGAGTCGTTCCATTTCTGTGCTGATTGTCTGTTTGACGCTGAATTTTTTTTTCGTAAGCGGGGACAACAAGTAAAGGCTGGAAATGGTTCTGACTCGCGATAGAGCAGTATATGCCAATCCATGGGACGACACGCCAAGGGGACTGAAAGCAAGTCGTTCAAGTGTGAGGCCTTGTGCTCTGTGGATTGTGCGTGCTGAACAAAGCTGTACAGGGAATTGTTTTCTTATTGTGACTGGTGTCTTCAATGATGTTCTATGCAAGGGTCTAGCAACTCGAACAATAGGAGTCCAATCTAGTTCTGTTGCCATTGTTGTCAATTGCGGATGTTTTGATCTTTGTTGTTTTCCAATACAAGGATCATTGAATTTTATCCATACTGCATCGAAGCCATTTGTTGCTGTATATGTTTTGAAAACTCCGTCAGAACCATTGACCAATCCGTCTTGGATGTCGTAGTTCCCTGCGAAAAGTTCAATTAGCATGTTGACTTTCAGTTCTATATGTTGTGGCAATTCCACAGTTTTAGAGTAGCTTTCCATTTGTTCTAGTGTTGTATCTTGTTCATCGATAGAGTCAATGACAATTTTGCAGCCTGGAGCAAGTGCAAGCATTTTTTTATTGTGTTGGAGAACATCTATGTTTTTGTAGAAAAGGAATGGAAGTGTTGGATCAACTGGGATTGGCCGAATACAAGTATGGTTGAGGTATGCAAGGTCAGAGTCTAAATGTTGTCCAATGCGAATTCTGTTCAGGACAGAGACAAAGGCAACATCTTTCTGACGCATTGTTTCAGTCAATTCATATATTTTGACATGTGTATTCCAGAAGTCATAGGCAATCAATTCTCTGGAAATTTTGGGGTTTTTAAACACAAGACAGTCATTGACTGGTTGTGCTTGGTAGAAGTCTCCGCAGAAGATCATGTCAATCCCTCCAAACCAAGTTGTGGGCATGTGTTTTATTTGACGTAGTCGCTGGTCTGTGAAGTATAGAAGTTGACCTCCGACCAAGGATATTTCGTCTATCAGAGCAAGTTGTAATTGTTGGTAGTGCTTTGCCAAGCAATCCAATCGTTCATTGCTTAGTGGGCGTAGTTCAGATCGATTGAAAGGCAAGAGGAAAGCAGAATGGAGTGTTATTCCACTGGCATTGTAAGCAGCTTTTCCCGTGAATGCCAAGATCAAGCCTTTGATTTTCAAGGGGTCGCTATGCATGGAGCTATCGTAAATACGAGCCAATGTTTCAAATATCAATTTTGCAACAAATGTTTTACCTGTTCCAGCACCTCCTGTGAGGAAAAGGTAGATAGGAATTGATGGGTCTTTATTTTTCTTAAAGCAGATGTCTTTCAAAATGGCTTGTTGTTTCTTATTGAGAAGTTGCATTTGTTTGAAATATGTTCTGTTGTCTTGGATGCTAGGGTGTTTTGCTAGTTGAAATTGTTTCTTTGCAATGTCTGAATGTTGATGTCGATTGCGGAAAGGTAAATCATGTTGTATGTCATAGTCTTCAAAGGGGAGCTGTTTATGTGTAGTTATGTTTGTCATTTTCTCAGAGGATTCGAGAGACAATTGCACATCGTGAATTGCTGTGTCCATGTCACCCCATTTGCTGTTAGTAGTGTAACGGTATTTGGATTCATTGGAATGGATAGTGTGTTTGTGAAATGCATATGCATCTTTCCAAGTTGCAAATTTGTTTTTTAGGCTGTGTTCATTTTCTGTAAAAGGGATGTAAAGCAAAAGCTTTTCACGGCAATAGTTGTCTATGTCAAGATATTTGCTATAGTTGACAGATCTGATGATCAGTGGCTTGTTTCGAGGTTTTTTATTTTTGCTGCCATTGTGAATGGAAACAAAGTCAGCTAAGCAAATGGAATGCAAAGAATGAGGTCGTGCTATGTAGTGGTCTATGATAGAGCGGCACATGATGTTTGTTGATTCATCTGGTTCTTGCTGAAGTACACTTGGAGGTTTTAGAATGAATGTGCGCTCTTCGGGATTTGAAGTGTTTATGAAAACACATTTTCGTGATGTATTGTTTAAAGGGATGGAAAGAACTATGTGGACTGCTTGTTGTGCAGACATTTGGTGGGTATTTAGCATTGCATTGCCTAGGCTTCGTATCATTTGAATAGCATCGAGGTGCATCTTTTGGTGCTCAGCGCGAATTCTAGCGAATGCTTTTGTCATTGTTCGATCAATCTTGGTCATGTAGGAGCAGCAATATGCTGCCGCTGCATAAGCATTCAACACATATTGAGCATCGGTATTTGCTTGCCAAACCATGGGCATTTTCTTAGAGAAGCTATTATTCCATGCTTGAGCTGGTTTTCTTTTGAGCAGCAATGTTGGTTGTTTGAGTGTTGATTGTATTGCTTGTATGTATGTTATTTCGTCAAGACCTAGTTCATGGAGGAACATTTCATGTGTTATGCAAGTATCGTATCGTTTTCTCTCGAGAACAAAGAAAATTGAATGTGCAATTGCAATAGCAGATTCTGTTGGTTGCTCTACAGGTTCAAGTATTTTTGTACAAGCCATTGGAGGCTGGGGGAAATTGTATCTGCACTTGGATTGTTTTTTTCTGCAGCTTTGTGTGTGGTGATGGCATTGCAATTGAGCGATATGTTGAGGGAACGAACTAGTGTCACATGTAATGTATTGGTCAACGTACGACTCTATAATGTCATTGGCATCGTTTCCAAAGACCGGTGCATTTTTTGTCCAGATCAGCCAATGGCTATGAGCATTTCCCCTATTTTGGAATTCCGTGACCCAAAAGAAATCTTCTATATGGCCAAAGAAGGATTTGTCTTTGCAAAGTAATTGTCTCAATGCATAGAGTCTATGTTTATAGTAACGAGTGCATGTAACGGGATCGTTTTTAACAAGAAAGTTAGAGTTGTTGCAATCTGAACGTGTTGGCTTTTGTAAAGGGACATTGTTCTGATATTGGGTGTATAAATTATTGAGGGCCTCGGTTAGTGGCTGCCAACAATGCTCTGCACTTGAGAATGTTGCAAAGAAAGTAGGCGGGCCGAGTTGTCGAATCATTGCAAAAAGGTTTTTTCTTGTTTGTTGCATATAGTCTGGGGAAATGCGTATTTTTTTGAAATCGATGTATCCGATATCAGATCTTAAGATGTTTTCTAGGTTCGGTTTGTATTTGACGTCTTTGGCAAATAGTGTTCGACCTTTTAATTGGCCCTTTCTGATTCTAAGCCATATCGAACGACCCACTTGGTCAATTAGTATTTTTATTGCTTTGAAAAATATATTTGTTATGTGATAAGAAAATCTACGATCTGAGTGCATTAACTCCCATTGCGCTATTTTTTGATATGCGATTGTTTTTGTTGTTGTTTCATTTCGAGGTTGCCCAAAAAACAAAGTTGGGAAATTCATCTCTTCTGAGAATTTGTCTTGAAAAATACCCAATGGTGTAAAGCCTTCTGCAGGAGCGACATTTATGATCTTGTCTTTAAGGTAGTGGATAGTTGAGGAGTCAGTGAAACCATGAATTAGTGTGTCATGTGCATTGTCATTATCGATGTCATCATCAGATGAGCTGCTTTCGGAGGAGATATGTTCATGTTCTTCATTGTTAATTGTTTCAAAGTTGAGTGTTGTAGAGAGTGTTTGATCCCAGTCATGGTTTAGTTTGATTTTATGCATAAGATATAATGTTGTTGCACATAATTGTTTAAGAGCTGCCATAGTGATTATGGGGCGCACATTACCTGAATGATATGCTTTTGTGTATTCAAGGCGTCGTTTAAGCGCCACAACAATTGTTTTTGTTTCTTCTGGGTATCTTGGCAATGCTTGTTGGATTATGTCAATATTTGTTGGAACATTTATTATTGCTCCCTTTAACGTGTATTGGGGACGTTTATGGCTTTGGCATCGTATCTGACCAAATGCAAGTCGTAGAGACACGAGTCTCTCTTCAAGTTCAGAAAGCATTGCCACTGTTGGAAGCATTGGAATCAGTTCAATTCGCTGAGGGCATGTCAATCTTGGCAACTTGGCATTTAACAAGCTTGTTGAGCATGGTCGACAAATTGTATTGGATTTCGGCATTGTTTTTGTTGATGTCAGTTGAGCATATGTTTTTTTAGTTGAATTTGTAAAATATGTCAGATTGTGCTTGAAGTGGAGTTGGTTACAAATACCGCATGTATGGATTGGTGTGTCATTTGTTCGGGCATGAAAACGGGCAATGAATTGTGCAGAGTTGCTTGTTTGTTGTGTATGTTTACGCATAATTGTTTTTAGCTTTCGCAGGGACAATTTTGGCATTGCCGAGTTGCATTGTTTTATGGCGGTTGGCATTTGCAGTTGCAAAGAGTCTTTTGCTTTTCGGTTGACTGTTTCAGTGGAGACAATGTCATCTGTTGCAGTCTTAAGCGATGTGGACATAAGAGCTGTTTTGGCATTGAAGAAATTGGCACATGAATCACCTTTGAGTAGCAGGGAATGTATAACATTGGGATCTGTTACAGCTTTGTTATGTGTCTGTTTGCGTATATCTCTTTTTATCGAGCGAAGTGAAAATTTCGACGGTTCCTCGTTCTGGTTGTGCGTAGTGGTTTGCGCATTTGTTTGCGAAGTTATGCTTTGAGTTTCTGTATGCATTTGGACAGTCGTATATTCCGATGTATAAATGGCACCGAGTATTGGAACATAGCGAGAGTTTGTAGCCAATAGTTCGTAATGGAAATGTGGTTCGGGAAGCGAAAATCGGATGAGATTGTATGCTTTTCCAAGTCGTGCATTGCCAGAATAAATCTTAAAAACTTGGAAAGGATGCGAGTCCCACAATTGAATATTTATTTCAAAAAGTAGGCATAACCAATGGATAATGAAGTCGTCTGTGTGTATATTGTTGTGGTCATGGAAAGTGGCTATGTTTATCACAAGGCCTTGCCATGTGCCAATGTGCGGTATGTTTGTTATGGGGTTCTGATGAAGCCAGGTATGGAGAAAGTGAAGAGTTGTATGATCTTGTCGAAGAATAGAACTACAAAAAGCCTGAGCAGCATACCTGCGCAGGCAGCGAGGGTCAAATTCATTGTTGCGAATGCGGCAAAAACAACTGAAAAGGCTATCAACATTGATATTGTCACTTGTCTCTAGCCTAACAAGGCATAGTTGCTGTAGTTGATTGGATAAACTCCTCCAAAGCATTTCTACAGAATTTTGACGGGACATTAGATGAGCATTGTTTGTTGGTTCAGGGCAAGGCGCATTTTTTTTCCAGAATAAGGGTTCATAATGGCCACTAAGAGGGTTGGAATCATGGAAGAGAATACAATATGGTAGTATTTGACTATCTGGGATGAATTGAAGATAATTTCTGCCTCTTGTTGCAGACCAAACCCATATTGGCAAGTTCAGCCATTTGGAAAGCCATTTTATGCAAAAGATGTCGCCCCATAGGCCTTGTTCAGTAGCTTTGGGCGAGTACACTGCAGATAGTTTCATGCGATGTAAATATGTTTCCCAGCTATGAACACCATGCATAAGAAAAAGGCTTTCAGGATCTAGTTCTAACTGTAGAGAAGCCAATGCTACAGGATCGGAGACAGAGAGCAAAGTCTGGAAGTGTTCAATGGCACCGCTTCTAAGTTCAAGTGATGTGTATCGAAAATGAAGCAGTACTGCAAAGGAATCAAACAAGCAGTCACCGACTCCGTACTTGAAAGCATAGTCTCGGAAAAGGTTGAACCTATGCAAGACATTGTCTATGCTTTGTACGATGTTGTTTGACAATGTATATTGCTCAACGTCAACAATCGTGGTAGCCATGGATGTTCTTTTGCATTTGGTTTGTTCTTTTTCTATTTAAAAAAAACTTTTCTGAGCAGAATATAGAAAAGAAGAGTAATGTTTATACCTTTTGCAATGGAGCATGAGCAATTCAAACAAGTAGCAATGAAATGTCTTTGGTTCTGTGATTTTGCTTTTGTCACGAATCTGAAATGTACACAACACATGTTATGCATTTAGTGAATGTTGCAAACCAAAGTACAGAGGAAAAGAATCTTTGTAGATACAATGAAGCAAGTTGCGCAATGAAATACACAAGAAAAAGCAGCCATTTATAGCAGGAGCCATGTAGAATCAACAAAATCTATATTGTGCTCCATGCAAATACACAAGCAATGCAGAGAAAACATGTATTTCAATAAACTCAGCTGAGCGTTGAAAATAGGAAGGAGAAATTACAATAGTTATAACAGCATATTCAAATGCTGAAAGCAAAGGACCCAGAAGCTTTCATTTAAAAATGTTGTAAGGCATGTGCTTTGGAGCATAGCATGAAATTAGTTAAGCAGAAACATTTTTTTGCAGATGCCCATTTTTGGAAAACTGATCTCAGAGGACGAAACAGATCTGTCTATTCATCCAGTCAAGGCTAAATGCAAGAATGGCCTTAGCACAAACTAAGAAAGTTGCACAAACGCTAAAATGTTTCAAAGGCATTTTGACAAGTGATTGGAGTCAGCCAGAAACATTCGCGATGCGAATTAACTGATCATGCAATGCAGCAAGAATGTTTAAGCAAGTGTTCATTTGTTTGGCCAGTCTTATTTTAGATATTTATAAGAGACTTTTTGACTCTTAGAAGGTTTCAAATGAGTATGCGTAGATTGTATTTTGGTGAGGAGAGAAAGTGAAATAAGAAACTGTAATAATCTTGAAAAGTAACTTGTATCTTGCAACGAGGTAGAAGAAAATTGAATTTTATCGAGTGTAGAGTGCATAAAGAGCAAAAAACACTGTTGTAGTGGTGTCCAAATGAATAGAATGCAAATGTTAAGTGATAGAAGTTGGAAAAATTTATGGTTGCCTTCTATCATATAGATCCAATGTAGAAGATGCTCATCAATGTTGCGTTGTTTGGCTTCAAACGTGCCAATTGCATCTCCTTAAATGTGTTTCGCAAATTCCATAAATATGTTTGAAGGCGTATCTCTTGGTATGTGTCAGTCTTACCATGCTTTTGATTAATGACTTCTTTGAAACTAGACCATGGAGAAGACATCTTCACTATTCAGTTTCAGTATTGATTTTGTTTATTCTGATTCAGAGCACCTGTGCTATGTACACTGCAATGTTTGCAGCATCGTTCTTGCTGCAGACAATGGCTGTCACTTTGTTTTACCTGCTCTTTGTCTTTTATTTTGAGTAGTTATTGTATTCATTAACATTGCGAAAGTTCCACACAGAGAAAGAGTGAAATAGACAAATCTTGCTCAGAGACAAAAGCAGAATAGCAGGAAAAGCAATTCTGACATTGTTAATCAATACAAGAACTACTCAAAATAAAAGATAAAGAGCAGAAAAAACAAAGTGGTAGCCATGATGTACAAAATCAATACTAAAACTGTATACCGAAGATGGCTTTTTCATGGTCTAGTTTGAAAGAAGTCATCAATGGAAAGCATAGTAAGACAAAAATAAACTGACCAGTTGTACAATCAAATATGAAGTAGCGTACTAGTGTGGCGAAGCTTGTCTAGGCAGCGTTTGTGAACCATGTGTGAATGAATACGCTGTATAAGATTGCCTTCTTAATTAAATAATTTATCACAGGGTTTCATGCGTAGACAGAGTAAAAGAAACAAATTTTGTGCGAAAGAGACAAAATATAGCCTGCTGAAATGGAAATGGTTGCAGGTTTAATGGTCTTTACGATGTCATTTTCGAAGATACCATATGTCCAGTGCATATATCAAGCAACAGGTTACAAATCCTGCATCTATGGAAAACCGATCAAGCACAGTGTTGAGGAGAGCACCACGAAGCAAAAATCGATGGTAATTGCTGATACTTTATTTAATTGAAAAGGACATCTCAGACAACGTATTCATTCAGACATGGTTCAAATATTTCATAAATATGTTTGAAGCTACATCTTTTGGCACATGTCTTTGGTGGTGACTAAAGAGGCTTTGTCATAGTAGCGTCCTATTTGTATTTAATTATAAACCTGGTCAGTTTATTTTTTGTCTAACCATGCTTTCCATGAATGACTTTTTTGAAACTAGAGCATGGAGAAGGCATTTCCAGTATCCAGTTTTAGTATTGATTTTGTCTATTCTGCGTCTAAGCACCTGTGCTATGCACACTGCAATGTGTGCAGCACCATTCTTGCAATAGATGGTGGCCACCACTTTGTTTTTTCCTGCTCTTTATCTTTTACTCCGAGTAGTTATTGTCTCTGACCAAGTTTTGTCTCTTTGACTCTTTCTTTGTGTGGAACTTTCACAATGTTAATGAATACAATAACTAGTCGAAATAAAAGATAAAGAGTAGGTAAAACAAAGTGACAGCCATTGTCTACTGCGAGAACGGTGCTGCAAACATTGCAGTGTACATAGCACAAGTGCTCTGCATGAAAATAAACAAAATCAATACTGGAAGTGGATAGTGAAGATGTCTTTTTCATGGTCTAGTCTAAAAGAAGCCATTAATTAAAAGCATGGCAAGACTGACACGTACGAAGAGATGCGCCTTCAAACATACTTATGAAATTTGTGAAACACATTTAAGGAGATGCAATTGGCAAGTTTAAAGGCAAATAGCACAACATTTATGAGCATCTTATGCATTGCATCTATATGGTAGAAGACAACCATGAATTTTATCAATACTTGTTGGCTTAGCTGTTCACTATCCAGATCTAGTCTTGATTTTGTTTGTTCTGTTTTATGTTGAGTAGTTATTCTATTAATGAACAGTGTCAAAGTTCGATGCAGAGAAAGAGTGAAATAGACAAATCTTGGTCAGAGACAAAAGCGGAACAACAGGAAAAGCAGCTTTGACAGTGTTAATCAATACAAGAACTACTCGAAATGAAAGGTAAAGAACAGGAAAAACAAAGCGGTAGCCATGATGTACAAAAGCGATACTGAAACTAGATACTGAAGATGCCTTCTTCATGGTCTACTTTCGTAGAAGTCACTAATGGAAGTCATTGTAAGACAAAAATAAAGTGACCAGGTTTACAATCAAATTCAAGGAGGGCACAAGTGGAGCGAAGCTTGTCTAGGTAGCATTTGTGAAGCATGTCTGAATGACCATGGTTCAAAGGCAAGCTGAAAGCGGGCTTGTTGAAGCAACTCGAAACAGATTTAAGCAAATCAAGAATTCTGTGGTTCATATGTGTGCCAAATGTGCAAGCACAGTGAAGGTGCGTGAACTATTTGATAAAATGTCAATATATCCAATGTCAACTGCAAAGAACTTGCCGCTTAAAGTGATTCTTTAACACTATTGTTTGCATCTCATGAGCACAAGTTTCTCGATACAGAAAGTGAAGTATCTGAGCTGAAGAAATGTTTCTTTATAAGCTTAAGATTGATAGAAAGTAGCTCAAATCTGATATGTTTTCAGAACTCATTTTGTTAAAGAATCACTTTAAGCAGCAAATCATTTTCAGTTCGCGATCAATATATTTACATTTTATGAAACAGGTCACGTACCTTCACTATGCTTCCTAACATTGATAATTTGATGCGCAGAGTTTTTCCTTGCTTGTTGTTCTTCATTCACTCTAGTATATATTTATTTATAATGCATTCACTATAAGCTTAAGATTGATTGAACGAATGAATATAAAACTGTTACACATTTAAGCAGATGCAATTGCCAGGTTAAAAGCCAAACAACACAACATTTATGAGCATCTTGTGCATTGCATCTATATGATACAAGAGAACCATGATTTTTATCAATACTTGTTGGCTTAGCTCTTCAGTATCCAGATCCAGCCTTGATTTTGTTTGTTCTGTTTTATGTCGAGTAGTTATTCTATTGATCAACAATGTCAAAGTTCAATGCAAAGAAAGAGTGAAAAAGACAAATCTTGTTCAGAGACAAAAGCGGAACAACAGCAAAAGCAGCTTTGACAGTGTTAATCAATACAAGAACTACTGAAAATAAAAGATAAAGAGCAGGAAAAACAAAGTGGTAGCCATGATGTGCAAAATCAATATTAAAACTGCAAACTGAAGATGTCTTCTTCATGGTCTAGTTTCATAGAAGTCATAAATGGAAAGCATGGTAAGACAAAAAAAAAGTGACCAGGTTTACAATCAAATTCAAGCAGGGCACTACTGCGGCGAAGCTTCTCTATGCAGCATTTGTGAACGATGTCTGAATGAATACGCTGTCTAAGATGCGCTTCTTAATTAAATAAATTATCAGAGGGTTCGATGCACAGAAAGAGTGAAAGAAACAATTTTTTTTGTGAAAGACGCATAATATAGGCTCCTCAAATGCAAACGATTGCAGGTTTAATGATCTTTACAATTTCATGTGCATCACAATGGTTCAAAGGCAAGGTGAAAGCGTGTTTTCTGAAGCAACTCGGAACACATTTAAGCAAATAGAGTTTTGCGTTGCTCATATGTGTGCCATATGTCGAAGCATAGTGAAGGTGCGCAAACTATTTGATAAAATGTAAATATATCTAGTGTCAAGTGCAAATAACTTGCTGCTGAAAGCGATTTTTTAACAATATTGTATGCACGTGCTGTGCACAAGTTTTTGATAGAGAAAGCAAAGTATCTAAGGTGAAGAAATGTTTCTTTACAAGCTTAAGATTGACAGAATGTAGCTCAAATATGATATGTTTTCAGAACTCATTTTGTTAAAGAATCACTTTAAGCAGCAAATCATTTTCAGTTCGCGCTCGATATGCTTACATTTTATCAACTAGGCGACGTACCTTCACTATGCTTCCACACGCGGTATACATAAGAAGCAGGGAATTCTTATACATGACATTCAAGAAATGTTATTTTTCCGCCTTTAAACCTGCCAATTGCATTTCCTTAAATGTGTTTCAAGTTGCTTGAGCAAATGCAGTTTGACCTTGTCTTGGAATTGTGGCAATGAAAATGACATCGTCAACTTGATGCGCACAGTTTTTCCTTGTTTGTTGTTCTTGATTCGCTTCAGTTTATATTTATTTATAGGGCATTCACTATAAGCTTAAGATCGATTGAACAAATGAATATAAAACTGTTACAACATTTTAGATACTTGTAAAAGTCTTTGTGACTGTGACAAATGTATTCATTCAGACATGGTTCAAAAATTTCATAAATATGCTAGAAGGTACATCTCTTGGCATATGTCTCTGGTGCTGACTAAAGACGCTTCGTTACACTAGTATCCTACTTGTATTTAATTATAAATCTGGCCAGTTTATTTTTTGTCCAACCATGCTTTCCATTAATGACTTTTTTGAAAATAGACCATGGAGAAGGCATCTTCAGTATGCAGTTATAGTATTGATTTTGTCTATTCTACTTCCGAGCACCTCTGCTACGCACACTGCAACATGTACAACGCCATTCTTGCAGTAGATGGTGGCCACCATTTCATTTTTTCCTACTGTTTATCTTTTACTTGGAGTAGTTATTGTCTCCGAGCAAGATTTGTCTCTTTGACTGTTTCCTTGCGTCGAACTTTCATAGTGTTAATCAATACAATAACTACTCGAAGTAAAAGATAAACAGCAGACAAAAATGAAGTTTTCTGTATTTCCATTTCGTTCAGAGGGCTTTCATTGAATCTATTGGTTGTAAAAGATATTATCGATGTCATATGATATTCTGGAGCTGTGTTTTGATGGAAAAACCATATATATATATATATATATCTACTTTATTTACATACACAATTGCGATGAGCTGTTGCGCCCGTGACTTTATTTTGCTAAAGTCTGAGAACTCTTTTTTGTCTGATCCAAGATAAAATGACGAACATTAATACTACTTTTTGTCTGTTATATCTCAGTCAATCAGTTCTGAACCTAACATTGGTTTTCATTTATGCTCTGAATATTGGCAAGGAACTGGGATAAAATTTTATGCGAAAGAGCACCAACGTTTGTGTTTTTTCCCATACGTTTGTGTGTAGACGTTTGTTCCAATCTGACAAGATCCCTGACTATAGATCGTTAGTAGATGATCTCAGAGATACCCAAGTATATATTTTTCCCTCATGTGGTGCTTACCAGTTATTCGCTGTTGTTAATTTTGATTTTGTGTACAGAGAAAAATGCACTTGGCCATGGGATTAGACGCAGCGTCAAATCACAACAAACATAAACACAAAGAAACATAGGAAAATTTACATAAACAAAAACACAGAACTTAAATTGCATTGCCATGAAAACTTACCTTGCTCTTCAGAGTCCTTCACCTCTTGGCGGGTAGATGAAAATGAGAAATTACACGGCGTGTAAGAAACAAACATGCGTTTCCCTCGAGCCACTCAAAACTGTCAAAAGCGACCTAATCTGTACATCACAGTCAATGCATTAATGTTTCATAACTGCTACGTTTTTTCACTCAACAGTGCACACAAAGCCAACGACCAATAAAATGTTGCCAGAATAAAAAAATCAAAACCTAAAACTATAGTCCAGCCTCATTTAAATACACATGTCACAATACGATTGAAAACAATGCAAATGTTTAATTGGTAAAGTGAAGATAATATCCATGCTTTCGGAGGATAATAAAACAATGCTATTTTTATCCATGGCCATGCATTCCTCCCCGAAAAAGAAAAAGAAAAGAAAGAAATTGAAAAAAATGAGCTTCAACATAATTGAATTAAAAATAACTATTATTGTATTTTTAATGGATGCCATGTATACTGCCCTGGATAATAATTCCAGGTAAGCAGACTTCAGCAAATCTGATTGCTAGAGCACAATTTGATAAAATAAAAATTAATAGGTAAAATACAGAACATTTATCGTTTGAGGGACGAAAAAACTTGTCATCATCTTGAAAATTACAAGGCATCGCAACATCATCTTGGCCGCTGGTTTTGAGGTAGACGCAGGCGCTCATGGCTTCTTCCAGGTCATTTCTCTCGGCTTTTATGCTATGCTTTTGCTGTCATGTATTTAGTCTTGTGTTACAAAACAGACTCATTCATGTCGCATTCAAGCCTTTCCCGGTTAATTTTGTAGGCTATAAATTTGAGAAAATTAGTTCCCTCTTTCTTCGAATTCCCATTGTAAATATTCTGAGCTTCCAAGCTCCATGCTTGGGAAACTGCAAGATAGCCCCCATGCATACATGCCGATTGAGTCCAGGTAGCATCAAAGACAGAGCAATTTCCTTATGGGATAACCTTACGCTTGGTTGCCACAGCTAGGCGTATCTCTTCCCGTGATTCCTCAAAATCACTCGAGACTTGCTCCCTATTGATCATGTGGGATGTCTACCAAGGTAGCAACTTTCGTACGGATATTAAACGGTGAATGGTCCATTAAAAAAATACTATAAATACAGAAAAAAAAATGGTAAATCATATATTTTAAAAATATCATCTAGAATAATTTATTAGTTAAAACATAATTATACAGAAGATTCAAAATTAGGATCTGCGAAGAATTTGTGTATGTCCATAACAAAATATAGTTTTTACAACTTAACATCTTATCCTACTTGTGTTCCAACTTTATTAAATTTTTGAATTTTTCTTTATTGTATTATTTAAACCTTGAAAAATACGTTGTTTGATTGATACGGTGGATTGAAAAAACCGCAAAAATATGGAAAATTTCATGGAATTCACCGTATTTGGTAATTACGATGTCTACTAACCAACATTATTCTCATGAAAAACACCAGGCCCATGATCTTTCAAGAAGAAATGTCACAGTCCTAGATTCCTTATTATTGTAGGAGTCATGGACCTTATACAATTATAATGCAGTGTCTGAAGACTTTTCCTATGGTGCATCACAAGCCTATTTTTAAGATGAATTTCCACATGGATTCTGTAATCATCTTCTGAATTCTTAATCATAGAAATACATTTTTTCATTAATGTTGTTCTGGCAAGGCTCAGGGGTTAAAGACTAACACATACTTCCCCACTGTTTCCATGGAGGGGGTCTTTTTATCAATAGGTCTTGCCGTGAAAAATTTGGTATGATTTCCAGTTAAATGGTGACACGAAGGATGGAATTTTCACCTTGGCTACAGTTTTTTTGCAGTCTGCATATATAAATACCACTTAGTATTTGAGAGAAAAATCCTCCAGAAAGATTATACCATACAGAGGCTGCCATTTGGAAAAAGTGTTTCCTAAAATACCCGAGGGGTGCCACAAAGTTCTAGCCCGCCCTCAAGCAACCACCCGAAATATCTGTTCTTATGTATGTCAACTCCAAGTTTTTAGCTCAAGGTTTCAAAATTTGCTGTTTTCTTGCTGAGTATGTTTTTGTAATCACATGGGCAATATAAATAGAAGCAGTTGCTCCCTCCATGGGGACTTCCCTATAGAAACTTGAGTTCAAACCTTAGCTGTGGAGAAACTATCCACTATAAGGAATATGCACAGTCACTGAAGGTTGGCTATCTGATGACCCAAGAATTATGCCTAATCGCAGCAAGATTCATCCATCCCAATATTATCACTCCAATGTATCAAACAAGACTGTTGGCCCCTACCCAATTGGGCACCAGCTCTAATATTCATATGAAACTACCCCATACTCCATTATGATACAGCGAGTACATCACTGAAAGGTACATCATATGTCCTTAAATTCATTGACACTGATCTGCTATATGATCTAATAGGGTCCATGTTGAAGAGGCCATATCTTGCAGTTAGGACTTTGGCCCTTCAATTAAACTCTCATTTTAAATGTATCGAGATTACATTGCCAACACAGATGATGATCATTTTGGTGTTGGTCATGTCGTTCTTTATAGCTCTCTTGATTGCGCATCAGTGTCTCTTGTAGAATGTGTGTCTGTTAAGCATATTCTTTTGTGTGTCTTGTCCACTCGATTGTTGGTCAACTCCCCTATGGGGGGAAGCATACCAATAATTTATGGTCTATAAATTCCACAAAGCCTTTGCCATTGTTTTTGAGGTAGTATGTCCACATTTGGATTATGTGAATTAATGCTTAAAGCTCTCAATAAACAAATTGGGTATCTATGCTTTGCATTATAAAATTTCTGATTTTCATATTTTATCACATTCCCGTCTTGTGAGAATATGATTCCTACCATGTTGTCATTTGTGTCTTTATATATCATGAAGGGTTTAGATGGGTCAGGTAGTACCGGAATAGGGACTTCTATTAGTATTTCCTTCAAGATTTAAATGTCTTTTGTTGTCTTCTGTTCTTTCAAAATTTTTGGTTTTCTTTAGTAATTGTTTGATTTTCTTGATCAATATAACATTCTTCTATTGAATAATGTGAATCCCAAAAGGTTGTTAATTTCATGAATACTTGATGAGGTTCACTGCTGATAGTGATCTCTACCATTGTTAATATCTCACACATTATATGCATGTACACTTGATTCAATTTACTTGAGCCCTTCTAACCGCATGCGCAAATAACTAACTGAGGTGGATCTTGCATCCCTAGTTCTTGAGTTCTCTGTATGTGGTTAGCCTTATCCTGCCAGTACTCATACTTCCTCTTGTATGTCTATTTAAAAACCTAATGAATAGTGTACGGAACCAATTTATGGCAGCTATGTCCTTTCTTTATCTATAGTTCGGGTGTGGTTTGCTCTTAGTTTTTTTTACTCTCAAATTCATGCCTGCACTCAATGACCATGCTCATAATTTTTTGTCGACTCACTTTCTTGAGGTCCAACACGGACTTTAACACTTTGTGGAGTAATCCAGCTCTTAGAGATTTCCCATGTCACCTCGATTCTTGTAGAGATCCCTCACAGATTTCAGAGCATGCTCACTAAGTAAGTAAGGGCTTCTTGTTTTCTCTCAGATTTTGTAGGCATGATCATGATTGTTTTACTCCTGTCCTCCACTGAAATCTACTCCCTTGACAACTGTAAATTGTCTTTTTGTTTCATTTAAAATTGTGGCTTGCCTTTGTTGCCCCTATTATGATCAATTGGAAGGTTTATTTTTTGTAGATGGTAATATCACTAGACGCAGACCATGGTTCTCTTCCCACTATCTTGTGGGCAACTGTTAGCCTTTGGTCATCACTGATCTAAGCTTCACAAAAGTCCATTGTCATTTACTCTTGGTTCCCTACTACTAGACACACACTAGACCCCATCACCAATTCAATGTGGAAAATCATTCCACACCCTCAACCATGAAAGCTCAGAGATAAGTCATAAACTTTCAAAATTTCAGGATTTTAGAGCTTTAATAAAAGAACACTCTTTAAATAATCCTTGTTAATTTGTAGGGTTTTTCTAAAGTAAGTAGGGGATGCTCTTTCATCTGTAAAGGACTTGAAAAAGAGGGGTTCTAGTTTATTCTTTAACAATTTCCAATTTTGAAGATCTTGCAGGTTTTAAAACTACTAAGGCGGTCACCTCCTAGGGGCTTTGATAAGTCAAGGGGTCTTCATTATTGAATTCTTTATTTGCCCTTTCAGTGGAACTTAGGGTCCTTTATAAATTTATCAGGAACAATCTTTTTCTAGGGGTATTATACTTTGTTGGTTAAAGTTAAGGGTGCTTTAGGGACCCCTTTTTTTCCTTCATTGCGAGTCTCTTATTGTGTATTACAAAAAGAAAGAGAAAAATAGAGGCAAGAGAAAAATTTCCCTTTTCTTGGTGTTGCCTTGCTTTGTCTTTTTGTCTTGAAATTTTCATTTAAAAGAATATCATGGTTTGCCTAACTAGCCCATCACACATCACACACAATCTTGACTTGGTCCAGTTGCTTTTGCAAAAGTTGTGTGATCAACTACAACGACACAATGAAATTCAATTGAAACTAATGCATTAAATTCCAATCACGTTCCGAAAATCCATTGTGAGTGTTCTAAAGCATTCATAAAATTTCCTTTGGGATAGCCTTAGGCTTAGTTGCCGCAGCCAGGGGTATCTATTCCCGTGATCCCTCAAATTCACTCGAGACTTGCTCCCAACCATATCTGTAGGTATGTCACACTTACAAGTTTGTTGTGGTATTCTGTCCAATTTTTACACGATCAATGTCTTGTAGATATTGGAACCTGAGGCTCCATCTCTTATCCCATTCGACAAGACAAAAGGTATGCTTTGATCATGTAGGAACCACATATTTAACGTCTACTAACCTACCATAATTCCCATGAAGAAGACTGTACCCATGATCTTTCAACAAGAGATGTCACAGTCCTAGATTCCTAATGTTATTGTATGAACCATATACAGTTGTAATGCAATGCATTTGAAGAGCTTTCCTATGATACATCACAAGCCTATTTTTAAGATGAATTTCCATACAAATTCTGTTGTTTCTTTTCAATTCTTAATTATAGAAGTGTATTTTTTCATTCTGTTGACCTGGCAAGGTTCAGGGGTTTCAGATTAACACCCACTTCCCTAATGGTTCCATGCAGGGGGAATTTTTCTCAGCAGATTTTGCTGTGAAAATTTTGAAGTGATTTCCGGTAAAATGGTGACGTGACAGATGAAATTTTCATCCCAGCTGCAGTTTTTTAGGAGTCTGCATATATAAATATCACTTAGTATTCAGGAGAAAACTTCTCTAGAAAGATTATACTATACAGAGGCTTCCATTTGCCAAAAGTGTTTCCTAAAATATCGGAAGGGGTGCTACAAACTTTTAGTGCCCCCTCTAGTGTTTGTATGTCGTAAAAAAATGTCTGCTCCAACTTTTTGGCTGAAGGTTTCAAAATTTTCTGTTTTCCTGTTATGTTTTTTGTAACCACTCGGGCAATAAAAATAGTATTAGCTCCCTCTGTTTGTGGGCTAAGAAGGTCTATATATTATCTTGTTTCTCTCTCTCAAAAATATAGATTAGAATATAGAAAGAAGAACATCCTAGGGTCTACACACAAGCAAAGTATTAACCATGGATGCAAGGGTTGTGGATTTGGAAGATGATAGCTACACTCTGTACCAAAGACTTAGGTTTCCAAAGCCTTAGTCTATGAGAGTCTTACTAGTATCTTGATTGGAAGAAGATCAATATAAGATAGATGTACACAAAGATTTAAACAAGAGGTTGTGGGAGTATAATGTCCTCAATGGGATGTCTTATAACCCAAAAGGGAACGCCTGTAAATTCTGATTTATGACAGCAATCTGGATGAAGAAATATGAGGACAACAATGCAATTCATCCACAAAATACAGATCTGAAATACCCTAGACATGGCGATCTGCTATAGAGACCAAAAAACCCTTACATCTGATCTTAAACCCAAATCTCATGCCAAAATATTGATAATAAAAATGGAATGCAAGAACACTAAAATACTGAATTTTTGGAACCCAAACGAAGAGCTGGAAATTTATTTAATGTCTGCAAAAGGACAACTTACAAAAGTGGCCGGAAAGAAGTGATCCCAAGCCCAAATCCACTGAAATAAAGATGAATATGGCCTCCAAAATTATGATAAACAAATGATGTATAGATCTGGAATAGTCGTGCCCTAGAATGCAACAAACTCCACCCACAAGGGTGTAGATAGCCCTAGATATGGCTGCAAATCGTGCCCTAGCTATCCTTGCTTGAAGTCTTGGGAGATGTCTCTCCACTGGTTGAATGTCTTCGCTTGAAATGCCCAACCAAGGGTTTTCGTCCATCACAGTGGTATTAGAGCAACTTTCCTCTACTCTTGTGGGTGTTGTTTGCAGAGTTTTTGGATCATGGGATTAGCAAGTGATGGAGTTGTGAAGGCCAAGCTCTATAGGCTTGGAAGATGACTTGAATTTACTCCTCGTGAGAAGAGTGTGTTGTTCAACACTCTTGAAGAAGTGTTGTTTATCTTTAATAGAGCAATCAGATTATGGCTCTATGTCTACAACAATGGACCCTTTGGCGACCCATTTGGCTAGATCCGATCTATTGAGGCATGATGAGGTGGATGTGAGGCTCTTGGTCATCACTTGCATTAGCTAGGTCGTAAGGATAACAGCCCCAAGCTTGCCATATGATGACACTACCATGGAGGAGATCTGTGGGCTCATGATAGGAAACTTTCAAAAGCTTCGGGACACCACAAACGCTCACTTTGATAAGAGGGTTAAGATCTTGGAAAACATGGTGAAGGTAAGATCTTGCATTCCAATGTTAGATTTTGATTGTGATGATCTCATTTGCCACATGTTTGAAGTTTTCTTTGCTGCCCTACATGAGGATCATTCACAAAATATAATGGTGGCAATGCAAACTATAATGTCCTTAATGTTGGATGAATATGAGGATCCTCCACAATCATTGCTATCCATACTTGTGGAAGGTTTGGGACAAGAAAAACAATGTATTGCTCACATCTTAGCAAAAAGAGTTGTGAATCAATGCTCAAGCAAAATGAAGACCTGTATCCAAGGTATGAACTCTTTTGTTTTTGATGATGAATTGTTGACATCTAATGATTGCATGGAGTTGAGTGGTTGTAAGGAGAAATCAGATTTTTTTGAAGAGCATGGAAAGGACATTGGTAACAAGCACATGCATGAAAGAGGACATATGAAGGAAAAATCAGATTTGTGGGAAATTGTGCAACCCCACCGTGAGTCATTTGAAGGACAAGAAGAAAGCACGAGTCTCATAAAGGCTCCAAGTCATTTCCCACTAAGCATGAGCACTTGTAAGAAAGAAAAAGGGTTTTTGGGTAAAGCAAATGATGAAGAAAAGAGTGCTGCTCCAAACTCAGAAATTTTGAGTTTTGGAGAAGTTGGGAGCAGCCCAAGGTATGTTGTTTCACATTTTATTTCTCCTTCCATGTTGAGCTTTGATGGGTATGGTTATGGGCATGATAGAAAGATGGAAATGATTTGCAACATGAAGTATATTGGTCACACTCTTGTTGGTATTTTTGCTCCTAACACTTGGGTGCTTAAGGAACATAATGACAAAGAAGAAAGAGTGATTAACACTCTTCCCAATAGAGGTATGATAAATAATTCACATGATATCATTCCAAGGTATGAAGAGGTTGATTTATGGTTGCATACTTTTCCATTTCAGATTTGTATTTCTAATGAGAAACATGTAAGAGACAGATAAAATGAGGATTAGGGGCTGCAAAATGGGGCAAGAAGACTCCTTGGGTCAAGATCACTCATATGGGCACTCAAAGGTATGAGAACCAAATATTTTTGCAAAGAATATCAGATCTGATTTTTTGATTTTTACATATGATTTCATGTGTTCAAGTGAGATTTTAGAATTGAATATGGTAAACAAAAGTGGTGGCAAGCATGTCTTAATCTTGGTAGATCCGGAAATCAGTGGGAAAGGTACTTTTTTGAGTGATAATGATGATTTTCAGTTTAAAAACTTGTTAGGGCAGCCACTATGGATTTTGTCGTTCAATACTTTGATGGTGCACTTGGCATGAGCAAGAGCAAGTTTTGTTTCAAATAGGTTATCCCTCATTGCATGATTCACACTTACCTAGATGGGAAGTTGGCTAAAGTTGGGAGTGAAATTTCAGTCATAATGAAGTCGTTTTCCTCAACTAATTTGTTGTTCTTTCATGTTGGGATAAATTTTTTGAAGTATGATAACTGCTGTCCTATCATTTTCATGGTTGTCATCATTATTTCCAGCCCCCTTATCACTTCTACAGTTAAGTTTTTAGCCATGAAGTTGATGGATTTGTTGTTGGTGATCATTGTTGACTTATGCATGGTTATTTTGGGGTGGATACCAACCACTTTAGTTCTGATTTTTGGGAAGGATAAGCACACCTACAACAATGTTTGGGGTAACATGACAAAGTTTGGGGGTAGCCCATGCACGAGGATGAGTTGTGAGCCATTCATGCCTTGGAGACATGGAGATGAAGCTGAAAAGGTGTTTTTCAACACTTATGATTTTTCTAATGTGTTTGCTTCGTGTGTGGTGTCCTCGAGATTTCACCTTGAAATTTGGGACTACCCCTTTTAAAAAATTTCGTTCTTTTCAAAGTAACAGGTCGTTTTGTGTTTTTTTTCCCTGTAATTGTTTGCATCTTTCTAAGGTAACACCAAAGAGTCATAAAAGCCAAATTCGTCAAATACCCACATGCTAAAACTCACTCTATCCCTTCGCTAGGTTTTGTCTGAGAGAATTTTATTTATTTATTTATTAAATAAATAAAGTTCTTTTAAAAATAGATTGAGCTAAAATTGGAGGATTTAGGTTATATAAAGCACTTCACTCCATCATTATTACCACAGAACATTCACCCGGGGGGAAGAATTTTTGCAGATCAGCTAAATGGAGAAAACTTTCGAGCAATTGCTCGCAGTTGTTTTTGTTTTGTTTTATTTCTTTTTGTCTGTGTTTTGGTTTGTTTTCTCCGGCAATTCCTAGCCTATTCATTCTGCTTTCCAGATATTTCCCCAAGCCTAGGGTTTTGAAAAGCTATCCAGTTATTTTTTTTTAATTACTAATTTGTCTACAGGCGATCAGAGCTCAGGATTTTTTTAGAAGATTGCAAGAAGTTGCTTGGTCCAAAAAGGTGCAAAAATGGATTTTATGAAAATAAGAAAAATATTGCCATCAATTTGTAGAGCTTGAGAAAATATGCACTTTTAGAGAAAACGACACCTAAAACGGAGCCACATAATGAAAGTTATGGCACATGCAAGTTTTTGCTGCTACATCTTCCCGGACCCTTTCTAAAAATGGAAATTTTTGATCTATGCTTGTGTTTTCTTCACCAAAAATCCAAAAAAGGAAAGAAATGATGTCTTCATGCCAATCACAATTTTCAAGGTTGCCTTCCACGTCCAATTTCCACGCTGCCTTCAGTGACGAATTTTCACGCAATTTTAAAGGCATAAGTGACAATGTAAGTCGCACTTTTGGAAAAGAGCTATCTTTCATGCAAGTCGCACTTTTTGGAAGAAAGATTTTAAGCTGCTAATGAAAATTTTGGCAGTGGCAGGTAGATGAAAATTTCTTGCCTGCCTAGCAGGTTACTTTTTCCCATCAAGTCAAATCACTTAAGCTGCCAATGAGAATTTTGGAGGTGGCAGACAAACATAAATTTCTTACCTGCATAGTAGGGTGAAAATTCCCATTATGAAAGTAAAGTCACTTAAGTGAAAAACGAGAATTTCTTGCCTGCCTTGCAGGGTGAAAATTCTCATTATGAAAGTAAAGTCACTTAAGTGAAAAACAGGAATTTCTTACCTGCCTTGCGGGGGTGAAAATTTCCATTATGAAAGTAAAGTCACTTAAGTGAAAAACAGGAATTTCTTGCCTGCTTTGCAGGGTGAAAATTCCCATTATGAAAGTAAAGTCACTTAAGTGAAAGCAGGAATTTCTTGCCTGCCTTGCAGGGTGAAAATTCCCATTATGGAAGTAAAGTCACTTAAGTGAAAAGCGGGAATTTCTCGCCTGCCTTGCAGGGTGAAAATTCCTATTGCTTTGACTTGTTATTTTTAACATGACTTCTAGCCAAAAAGTGCGACCCATTTTAGCATAGCTAAATGTCTAAAAGTTGATTTTTTTTTAATTGCCGGGAAACATCCAGTTTTGGCGCCTAGGGTTGGAGAAACTTTCTTTTTATTATTCAGAACATTTGCATGTTGATGTGAGTGCACAAGTGAATAAAATAATATTTTTAGCTTGCTTGACATGCAAGCAAAGTCCAAAAATAGAGGGCAACAGGTTTTATAAGTAGATTTTGGTGATAAAAATTGAGTATTGGCTCCATATTTGTCTGTATCAATTGCCGGTATTCATCACAGATGCCCATACTGGTGAAGAAAGCAGAAGTCTATATCTGATATATTGAATATATCTTTAGAATCAGAGGGAGAAATAAATCCAGATCTCATAATTGCAAAGGCTTCCAGCAAAAATTCATCCTCTTGTTTCCAATGCAGCCAAAGTAGAAGTCATTGCATGGAAAATTCCTTCAAAGATCTTGTGCATGTGCTCCCAATCTTCTAGTTGAAGCCTTCATTGAATTTACTTGTGTTTTCCTTCGCTTGGAGTACTTTCCAGAATTTAAAATTGCTCATATGCAATTAAAAATAAAAGATGACAAGTTTTGTCTGAATTATTTACGACAAACATTGCACTGGTGCATATACTGGAGAAGAATTGCAAAAGCTTCAAGGATAAAAGGGGAAGACAGGTCAGAGGTAGCACCCACAGGCAAATCATAGTCAGCTGCTTCCAGATCCAGTTTGGTGAGAATCAAAGGCAAAAGAGTCAACCGCATGCAGAATATGGAAAAAAAACAAGTCTGAGAGTGTAATAACTTTCTTCTAGTTTTTTTTTTTTTTTTTTCTTTCTCTTATTTTTTCCGACAAAGTAATTGAGTAATCAATTAAATTGTAAAACTTAAGTGATTGGTTTAAAAGCCGTTACTTCAAGTTACTAGAAGAAGTCAATTACTTGGAAATAGGTGGCAGACATGCAAAATAGAAGGTTCTATTTTCAGTTATAAATTATGCATGTCATGCAAAGAGGAATTCCAAGAGGAAGATTGCCAACTGCTTCCCTTTTTCATAGCTTTAACATGTGGCAATTCATTAAAAAAGTTTCTTATTCGTAATTGCCCTCTATACACTATAAATAGAGGAAGAACCTACGGGTTAAAGGATCAGAATTTGTAATCAACATTCTTGTGTTCCAGACTTTGAGCTGAAACCCTTGATATCTTTTTGAAAGCTAAGGAATTGAAAAGAGGTAGATTTCCAGAGAACTTTGTGTCAACGGTGCATTTGTTTCTTATTTCCGTGTAGATCTTTACATAAACTTTGTGTTATCTCAGATCTAGATTTGAAACTTTCCTTTTCTTTAAATTCTGTATTGTGAGATCTATTTATTTCGTCTATGTGCATGTGACCAACTCTGTCAACTATTGGTTAGATTGCACATCTTCTTTCCTTTCTTCTCATATTTAATTATTTCCCCTCTTCTGCATATATTCATTTCTTACAGTTGCTTACTTGCTGCAAAACTGCCTAGCTATGGTGCATGAGCTACGCGGTTAAAGTAAAACCAACAGATAGATATTAGGAAATATAATTGACAAAATCTTACACGGGAGCCTCACCGGTAAATGAGAGAGATTTATCTCATGACTGCCTAGGTTTTCAGCTGTGCAGAAAATCTAGCCAACAATGTGCAGGATTGAAGACATGTGAAGGATTGAAGACATGTGAAGGAAGACTGCTGTCCTATTCACTTCATGAGGGCATTATTGAGTGGGCATCTTGGGGGCTTATCAAAGCTCATGTGGGATTTTATTCATCTCCCTATGATGAAGGCACTGCCACTTGGAGTTACTACTATGGAGTTGATCACACGCATGCTTGGATTACCACGAAGGAAGCCCATGTGTTCTTCCAGGTGCTTCTTCACTTGACTGGCACCGTAGCAAGCCTTTGGAGGCATCACTTCATCTCTTCTCTTGGGTGCATGATACATGGATCTATGAGCTTGCTATTGCTTGAGGGCAAGCAATCTCCGAGTGGAGAGGACTGTAATGTCCCCTTTTTCGGGACATTACTAATATATCTATTTATCTTCTTCATTTGCATTGTAACCCCTTGACATGCCTAGTGCTACAAGTGAGAGTCTTTAGTTAGTTTAAATGTGCATATAGGATAGTTGCTTTTATTATTTAATTAAAAATAATAAAGTGCACATAGTCTTAGTTTATTAGAGAGTTTATTATAATGAGAGTTTATGTTTTCTCTTCTCTCTCCAAAAGGGAAAGGTTGGTATTTGAGTGTTGCACCCCTTAACTCTATAAAAGGAGGTCGCATTTCCTGTAGTGGGGTTATGTTGGATTGATCATTTGATTTTACTCCATGCTTGAAGTGATGGGATGTATGCCCATGGGATATATGCCCTAGTTCTTTCATTGTGCTATCTCGTTGTAAGCTTCATATGGATCCATTGGTGAAGATATTGAAGACTATTATTCTCTTCATTGTGCTCTTTTGTGTTGAGTGTGTTTGTGCATTGTTTCTCCTTTCTAAGCATTGGCGACTTGTTTAGAGTGTTGGCGCATTTATTTGGAGGGTAAATCTGCATTTTGGTGAAGGGTTTGAAGTACCTTTGTGATTGATATTACTGCTGCAATTATTTAGAACCAAAGCGACTTGAATTGGAGTTTATTTTATCATGTTTTGAGTTTATTTGTGCTAGATCTATAATTTGCTGTGTGACTAATTATTTTAGAGCAAAAGCTGATATTTTGGGTGTGTTGGAGGTTAGAAAAGAGTTGGAATTAATTTATATAATTTATTCTAACCCTAGCGACTTGGAAGCAGATTTCCGGGGCTGTTTTGAGGGGGTTTTAATGTTTAAAAAATTCAAATCTATAGTGCATTAGAAAACTCTTAATTTCTAGTTTATTATGCACTTTATTTCAGGCAAAAATATGGAGTATTGAATGAGTTATGAATTTTAGAAGATTTCAGCTGTCTGCAAGCTATCTAGTTGTTATTAATTAATATTTATTTTAGATCTGTAGTTTGGGGTCAATTTAATATTGGATTTGGTTGTAGAAATTAGGAGGAATAAGGAGAAAGTAATTTCATAATTTTTTGGAGTTGATTTGATGCCTTAAATGTGCTGGGCGACCTACTTTTTAGGGAAAAATTAGGGTTTTGTGTTGGCTGTGCGAAATCTGATTGTAGAATGATACTCTTCATATTTTTGTGGCCCAAGATCCAAAGTTTCAGCTCATTTGGACTTTTCTAGCCAAAGATATGAATTTTTGAAAATTGCAACAATTCAGGGTTTGGATATTAATTAATTTTTAGCTGTGAAAAATCTGGTTTTGAATGTGTTTGAATTCCAATTGTTTTCTTCTAGTCTATCCCACCACCTTAGCTAGTTCCAACCACATTTGGGTTCGAAATATCTGACATCGGGATATTTTAGGTTGATACAGAAGGATTTATCCATTCTTTGCCTAATCTTTGACGAGTATTTCTCCATTTTCTAACTTGTCCTAAGAGGGGACATTACATAGACGAAATTCTGAGGTGGAATTTCCTCATTGGTGTGGGCAAGATAACATAATCCTCATAAGGATTGTTGTTTTTGGCAATATTGTCATGTTGCTGTTGTTTAGGAGGCTTCTTCCAAGTACATGTATTTGGGGCCTTATTTGGTCCTTGTGGCAATGGTTGGGGTGTTGGCTTCTTATTGTTGGACGAGCCTTTGGTGAATGCATGATACTCACAATCTTTGGGCTCATGCCCAATCTTCCCATAGATGAGGCATGCCTTCTTGCAACGAGAGTCATTCTCATGATGTGGCGATTGCTTAGGAGGATTATTGGAAGACCTAATGGGCGTCTTGCAATTCTGATTATCACCAAGGCATGATCCTCCTATGTGTCGTCTTCTCTGTGGATAAACTCTTCTTGCTGCAGTGTGTTAACCAACTTCTCGAAAGTGAGCTTTTTATCTGAGACGTCCGATGAAGTCATCAAAATCTTATATGTAGAGGATAATGCTCCCACAACAATTTGTACTAGAGAGTCATTTGTCACTTTTTCCTCTAGTGCTTGTAGCAAGCCCACAATTCAACAACCTGACAAAGAAACACTTCAACTTATTCTCCCGCCTTCATTTTGATATAGTGTAATTGGCTTTGGAGGTGCAAAATCTTTTCTTGATTCTTGACCTAATAGACAGTACGGAGATTGTCCCATGCATCTTTGGCAGTGGTTGTGTTGTGGATATGAGGTTGGACCTCATCCAATATGTCGAATGTAATGATCAATTTCGCTTTTTGGGTTGCGTCACTTTCCCTTGTAAAACTTTCATTGATGGTCAGTGTCAGTTGCATGTCTGGTAAATGTGCCATCAACAACTGGCCAAATGTCCTCGAATTCAAAGTGAGTCTTCACCTTTTTTTTCCATGCTGAATGGCTGTCACCATGGAGAAGCTGTGAGTCAGGCAAAAAAAAATTGAGGCACTTGCGGCCATTGTGTGTTACAATTATCAAATAACAGAAGAACGATTAATCATAAATAATCAATTGGGTATGGGAACATAATGAACGAGTGCATTAAAATTTTAACCTTAAGGAGTTATTTGAATGTAGGGGATGGACTTAGGAAAGATAACCTTAATCATAAAAGGGACTAGCCATAAGACATTTGGATGTTTGTAGGAATTGATAATACTCCTGAACTGTATAGCCTTTTATAGATTTCAGTTGCAATATATAATCACTTAAACTTAAACATCCAATAGATAACTACATCAAATTTAGAAGATTTAAATTGTTTCTTTATAGCAGGGAAATTCATTAACTGTAAGACCTAGCATGCTTGTTTTCTCTGTTATATCTTTGACATTTCATATCGAAATCATATATTAAAGATGGTGTGCTTGCATTTCATGTTTTTAAACTTAGCATGAAATTGCTTCCTTATTGCTGCTGTTTTTGTGAAGAACTGATGGCATCACCAATGGTTTTGTCATATCATATCTTTGTGGCGTACATGCTTTTGAAGCCTCTTAGCATTTTATCATCTATAAATAAACTGTTATACTTGGTGCAAATGAATTATACAAACGCAGTTTTTATTTAGACGAAGCATCGGAAGGGAGTGAATTCAACATCTTGAGTAATCTTAACACGATAACAGAATAAGCAAATACTATTAGACACATGGCACATTATGGAGGAGGATGAACAGCGAAGTGTTTTTTAAAATTGTTTTACCTCACTGTAGACTGTGAATTATTGTTTTTTTATTATTGTGCATTTCTGCTCTATGATGGAAAGTCATTTGGTTTCTGTAGCTGACTAGCAAAATGACAAGCAGGTGGTGGTCGAAGGATACTATTGCTGTTGTCACTGGAGCAAACAAAGGAATTGGTTATGAAATCACACGCCAGTTAGCAAAGGAAGGTGTCACAGTGATATTGACTGCTAGAAATCAAAATCTGGGCATGTTATCAACTGAAAAACTTCGAGCAGAAGGTCTAAATATTGATTTCCACACGTTAGATGTATGCAGCACCGATTCTATTTGCAGTTTGGCTCAGCATATTAACCAGAAGTATGGCGGATTTGACATTTTGGTACATACCTTTCCTTTTGCTCTCTTCTGAAAGAAAATAAGCAAATACAGTGGCACGGCCTTATATGATTCTCTAATGATTGATGTGAAACCATGTATGCACGTGCTAACTTTTTTGGAAAAACAAGTGTTTTTACCCAAATTCCCATTCTCTCTATGCCTGCTGATGGTTTAAAAATGTTTCCAACTGTGTGCATGTCCAAGCTTTGTAGATGTGAAACATTTTCAATGTAATACTTGTTCCTCTTTCAATAAGCCTTTTGTTTACAGAATGACAGTGTAATGTCCCTTTCGGACTGAGATTTGAATTTTCTGGAAATTGCACAAAACCCTAAAGAAATCTGGTTTCTTCAATTGCTCTTCAGATAGTCAATTACAAAAGTGCCCAGAAGGCTCAAAACACTTAGGAGTATTTTTAGAACATTTAGGAACAAAGATTTTTTTTTCTAGCAAATAGCTGAATTTATTTCATCAATTTCGTGACAGAAAATAGGGTAAATTACAGCTGACCGTTAGGAGCATTTGAAGCTGAAATAAATACAGCAATGGATGCCTTAGGATAGAATTGAAGGTTGAACAAACCCTAGCTCCTAAGAAACCCTCAAAAATAGCCGGAATTGACCCCAAAGTGGGTCGCTCAAGTTCCCAGGTGGGTTGCCTAAGCTGAAAATGTCCAAGATCTGATCCAAATCACTGTAACACAACAAAACACTGAAATGTGTGGCTGTTCCACACCCAAAAATATAGAATTCTGATCTTCCCTTGAAGCCTTAGCTGAAAATTGTGCCCTAGCACCGAAATTCTGAATTGTAGCTCTGAGATTCTGAATTGCAGCCCAAATATGACCTTTGAATGAGATCACCAATGTAGAATTCGAGGTTTTTCATCCTCAATTCTGAATTCTATTGAGGGTTTTCGTCCCCAATAGGATACGAAGGAGGGTTTTTGTCCTCAATGGTTGAAAATTACAAGCATAAGCTCAATCTCCTAATAAAAATGAATTCATATGATAAGTGATCCTTTTTCCACCCCTAGCGACTCCTTTTTATAATTATGGGTGGCACAACCCACGGAAAAGGGAGCCCAAATGGGTCAACTCCTTTTTAAGTGGTGTTATGTTTCCTTTTTAACTCCATCACTTCTATTTGTAAGTCGCCGATTGCACTTTTTCGGCCAACTTTACTTTCTAATGTTATAATTAGAAAATTGCTTTTACAAAAATAATACAAGGCTAAAAATAGCAACTTACAATTACAACATTAAAGTACTTCCCTTGCTTTTCCCTTTAAGCCCACGAGAAGTAAAAATGGGCCCAAGGTCTTCATATCGAACTAGCTTTGAGAAGAGGCCATTACATATAGCTCAAAATTCATGTCCAAAATGATTGTTCCTTTGCACAAAAGCTGAATTTTAAAGAAATAATAATAAAAAGATAGAGAGAAGATTGGCTTGATATAATTAAATGGAAGCTTATCACCTCCTAATGCCTCATAACAAGTAAAAGCGCTAGACCACGTAAGCCTGCAAAGCTGCAAGAGCACCATCTTTATGGAAACGCCAATTGCTTTATGATTTGGATTAATTAATCAAGAAACTAATTGGCAAGATAAGATAAGATAAATATATTAATGTCCAAACAAATGACCACAAAAGTAGGTCAAAGGGACTGCAGAAAACAACGAGAACCAATACAAGGCGGGAAAACCAAAGAGTTCTCGAGAAAGATGAAATATAAAGGCCAGAAGGAGTGGCCAACATGAAGAAACAAATCACACCATCCAACATGGGGGTGGAAAAACAAGTGAGAGGAAGAGACATGGAAAGACGACCAAGGAAGAGAAAGGAGGAAAGCCCATCAGGGGATGGAAGATCCAACTCTCCTAACATCCGAGGTCGATTGGAAGAAGCTGAGAATAGAATGTCGACCAGTCAAAGAGAGAGTCTACTTGATATGACTCTGTCTGGAAACAATATTATCCCTCCGATGCCTGGATCTCGACTGTCTCTTGAGACCAAGTCTACTACAGGCATGCCTATGGTGACTTGGAGAATCATGGATGGTATCCCTGAGCCGAACCAATCTAGAGGAGGAAGTGGGGGTGGTCTCACCAGGGCACTTGACGCTTCTCTTCGCCAATAACACTGTGAAGAAGGAAGTGATCCGTTGGGTAGATTCCGGTCTAGGATGCGACTGAAGAGTGTGCTCATGAAGCTTTAAAGCCTCCTGGAAATATTAAACCAGACACCTCTGATCCTCAAACCTGAAAGTTGGAAAGATCTTGCGTCCTCCTAAATAAACAATGAAACCTCCCTCTGATCTCATAGTAGATGGGGCACCGGAAGACAAAGTGCGTTTCCATCTCGGTCTCCTGGAGGTTACACAACTGACAGGTCTTATCTAAATGATCAAGGTGGTGATCCGTCTCACAATGAAGTCTATGGGATCCAACTCTGAACTGACCAAGGGGGATGCGAAGGGCATGCATCAAGTGCTGAAGGGTGTACTGAGGGCGGGTAATGAGACCGTCCCTTAGCTCTAAAAAATGCTCAGCATAAAAGGCCATCTTGGGATGTAGATCCCCCTGAGGGTTTACCTAAGTCGTATGGATGTACTGTCTGTAGATATCCTCTCTGATGATCCTGTTCATCTCCTATTTTGTAGGCAGAAGGTGGCTTGGTGTGTCCAAGGAGTATCGAAAGGGTGGAAGATGGTTCTTTTGAATACCAATTGCCCCCAAGAGTTTGGAGACCTCAGTATACTAACAATGACGCCGATGAGGGGAGTCAGAAAGAGAAATAGCCTTAGAGGAACAATATGCCAAGTATGGGTACTTGTCCCGCCGCTTGGCAGTATCTGCGAAGCCTCCAATATGAAAGGATGGGCTCCAAACTCCGCCAAAATAATGTGTTGGGGTACAAATTGCTTACACCTGATGAAGTGGTGAAGGAGAAGAGTCTGGACTCTCTCAATGGAAGCCCAGTCAATAATCCACAAAGAGGGTCCCCAAGAAATAGAGCCATAGAGAACCATGGGTCTGATGAGGGAGTCCATGAGAGAGATTTTGGAGGAGATGTCCTGAAAGTGATGGTGGAAACACTGTCTCTCAAGAAGAGCTAAGGACCCATAGCCCTTGTTAACTCGAGGCTGGAGAGCCTGTCTCAAACTGAAACGGGGGCCAGAGAACAAAATCCCCAAATATGTATGAGAGCTGGTGATCTCAATCTCCTCACCTCTAAAGAAGTGGAGATGCGATGTCTTCAAACCATTGAAGACCATAACCTTGGTTTTACCCAGGTTAATCGTCAACTGCCGAAGATAACATAATAGGGCTAAGGCATCGAGCTATCTCTGTAAGCCCTTCAAAGAAGCGAGGAGAACCACATCATCCACAAATAGAAGAATGGATATGAGAACCTGGTGTAGGAGGTACCCATCACTTTCTTGAATATGCTCATGGAGAAAAGACTCAAGCTTGTCAATGTAGATCCCAAACAAAGTTGGGGATAGGGGCACCCCTGCTTTACCCCAATGGTACTCTTGATAAACTCTGACTCACCATGGGAGGTGTAGAGGTGGCCCAAGACAGTCTTGTATAGACGTATGATGGTTGTGAGGAGGGTCTCAGAGATGCCAATGTCATGGAGCCGCTAAAAAGGTGCCTTGCATGGTACCGAGTCAAAGGCTTCCTGAAAGTCCACAAAGCAACAATAGACCTTCGAAGAGTGATGCTGTTCCTCCTCAATGATGGTCTGGAGAGTGAAGATATGGTCAGTAGTTTGGTGATCAAGCCGGAAGCCATCTCAAGATCTTCGGATAACTGCATATGTAACACTGTAGCATAAAGCTTGGAGAATGTATGACCCACCATAATTATCCTGTAGTTATTGGGGTTAGAGCTGGGACCTGGTTTGTGAATCGGGTGAATGATATGGCATGCCCAAGATGGCGGAAAACCCAAGCAAACTACATGATTGAAGAGGTTAGTCAAATAACTACAAAGAACCCCTTGACCAAGTTTGAAGAACTCTGCTTGGAACCCCTACTCATCCGCTGCCCTGATATAGTTCATTATGTCGATTGCCTCTCTAACTTTAGTGTAGGTGAAAAGGTGGCACAAGGAAGGTGGGCTGTTCACCTGGATAATAGACTGTCCGGGGATGTCATAAAGCCTGGACGTGTGAGAAAACAAGGAATTGGGGTTAAGATCGAAGGCAAGAGATGAGTGGCAGGGAAAAATGGTGCACTAAAAAATGTTTAGGAGACTGTTGAAGTGACTCACAGAAATTTCGTCTACGCTGGGAAATGAAGAGGTGTTTTTTACGATGAAGGAGGAAACGGTAGGAGGCTTTCAAGGTATGATTGGAGGGAAGGGCCTGGTTAAAAGCATGCTGTAACTGTCTGAAAAGTTTGCACTCGTCATCATACCATTGTTCACGAGGCAAGTATTTCGTTGATGGGAGACAAGTGAAGGCCGGGTGGAACTAGGGAAGGACATGAGGGAGGCCTCCCAGATGATGGGGGAGAGAAGAGTGTATTTGGTAACCTCATTTCCCATCGAAGAAAACTGGGACTTAGGGGGAGAAGTTGCTGAAGATTGAAGGAAAAGGAATTAGGATCCCCTTCAGAGAAACAAAAAATGGTATGGGGGGGCCATGAAGGGGGGGAGTAGTGGTGGGAGGGGGGAATGTCGACACGGAGGGTCAAAGAGAGAAGGGCATGATCGACAAGGGGAATGGAAGAAATGGAGAAGTGGTTGATCATTGGCAAGGAGCTCTAGTTGGAGAGGACATAATCCACCACACTCACACCTCCACCATGCGGTTGACATGTAAAGAGATGCGAATCATGAAAGTACGTAACCCCATTGAGGATAATTAGCTCATGTGATTCTCCGAGCTATAGGAGGTGTCAGCCATAAGAAGTGAGAGGCCCTGAATCATCCTCTGAAGTCCTGTGTAAGCCCACTATCTCTGTATCAATTGTCTGAGTGTAGAACATATCCTCTGCTCGGTCATGAATATGAACTTGGAGTGCTCTCGTGTGGGCATTGAAATCACCCAGAAGGATGACTTCCCCGAAAACTGAATACTGGGCAATGCTGTCATATAAGTCGGTAAAGGGATCACCATCGGGACCATTATGAATGACATAAGGGGAGGAAGCCAGAGGGAAGTAACACACTGCAATGTAGATATCCCTACATAGGGGATCCACACCTTGAATCCGAACCCATAAGAACCTGGCAAACTCATCTCTAGCAACCTAAGAGATCTTGTGATGGAGTGAATCTCTATATAAGCAAGCTACCCCTCTAGAATGCCTCCCGAGTTCCTAGTTTCGTGCCTGTGTGCACAGAACCAAAGATAGAGATCAGCAATTACGATCTTTATGTTTATCAAGAAGAAAGTTCCTGCTGCAAAAGTGAGTATGAAAAACACATATCCTCAATGTCATAACGAAATCTATATCTAAGATGTATAGAAAGGATATCCTAAAGAGCATTTCCTTAAGCATAGTTGAGGAAGACTCCATATTTTATTTTTACTAGTTAGGAGAGATGTTTTTTTATCCCTTGTTTTTAAGGGATTCAAGAGTGAGCAAGTGATATTTAAAAGTCAAATTTGATGCTTCTAGACTCTCAATGTACCAAATGCTTTTTTGTCTTCTTTTTGAGACACATGCTTCTTAATTATGTAAATTTCTGATTATGCTAGTTAGCGTTATGAAATGCCCTATTTCATATTAAAGAAGATTTTGCGTAGAATATTGTGACCGTTCATATAAAAGAAAAACTAGAGTGGAAAATGTTTCGAGGATTAGGGAGAGTTGAAAGACCTCAAAGTGAAAGTGACCTAGCTTATGCCTGGTGTTCCTTGAGAGCAAGACTCATAGGCTTCTAAAAGACCTCAAAGTGTAAGATGACCTAGCTTATGCCAAGTGTTCCTTGAGAGCGAGACATTATCATAGGCTTTTGAAAGACCTCAAAGTGTAAGATGACCTAGCTTATTCCAAGTGTTCCTTGATAGAGAGACATTATCATAGGCTTAGGGTCCTATTGTGTTAGGTAGCTAAACATCAAAATTCAGGTTATGGGGAGGCATTTTTCTACATAGGCAGTTAAAAGCTAAGTCATACTTTACATGAGGCTTGCTTTCGAAAGGCTACTAGGGATGAGACCAAAATCAACATAATGTTGATTATGAATTGCACAACTGAGGGAATCTCAAGTTTAGATCTTTTATTGTATTAAACGAGCATATCATGTAAATTGTATGGAAATTGAAAGAATGGAAGCACTTAGGGTACCAATAGAGGTTTAGGCACAAGGAGTGATACACTCAAGTATGGGCATGTCAATAATCCCGAGTATTAGAGACACTTGCCTTGAAGAATACAAATATTGTAATTTTGGATGATACAACCAAGTCGGGGCAAGGTGTATAATTGTTTTGTTGTCATTGAAGTCATAGACACAATAAGGGCAATAGTAACTATGAGGCTTTGTTAGTTGGGTATGGGACCTAAAAGATAACTATTAAATACCTGCAATATTCATTCAGGCTGCCTTAATTACTTACAACTAATTCACATAAACGGAAATAATTTGCATAAACAAATATGACAAAGACATTACAAGAAAAGATAAAGACACTCACTTTCACCATACAAATTAACAAGATAGAAACATGCATTATTGAAAGGGAAGCTGATTCCATTTCATTCCCTTGTATGGATCTGGGTTTTGTGAAGTGCGGGATATTATCTTAGCCTTTATTTAAAAACCTTTACAGTGATTGAACTCTATATGCATTTCACTTATAGTCGAGCTCTTTATATAGCTTTTTGCCCCCATATATCCTTGATCCATATGCTACAAGCTTCTCCATTTGAATGTCTACATTACATTTTGACATTTTCAAACCGTCAAAGGAGGCATAATTATAGAATCGGGTTTGACATTTTAATATTTATCTGATTTCAATCCTTTTTGAATGGTTTCTATTTGCAAAAATCAAAATTGTACAAAATTCGTAGCATTCATTTGATTGTTAGAAAGCCAACCATTATTGGCTTCAAGATGGACACATGGGTCATTGCCCCCTAAAGAGACTAAAATTCCTCAAGCCATATTGGTATCTTTTCATGATACTGACACGAGTAGGGTCTCATCTGATGCAACAAGATGCAAAGTACCTTGAATTCTTTAGCACTCATAGCCAACACACATGCTTTCGGCCAAATCTTCAAGTTCAACAAAATCCAAATCAAGAGAAGAAATTTAAAATGAGTTGTGTTGTACATCACTTCCTTGCTAGCCTGTGAAGAGATGGCACCCCACTACTAGAATTGGTAAAGGAACTTCTTTGCAGAAGCTTCCTTATCAACCATTTGTAAAGGAAAAGCATCAAAGCACTTTTAGCATTGGAAAAATTGGTTGCTCCTTGCAGTTATGCCCCATACTTATATTGGTCTACAAAAATAGTGAGTTTTAAAGAGAATTGTTAGTATTGCTAGAAAAAATAGAAATATAAGGATGCAATTGTGTCGTAGCAGGCTCAAGCTATTGAAACCACAGTATGTCTATTCGGCGAGTACTCACCAAAATTCCACACAAGTGAATAATCGCTTGCAAAACTCGCCACTTGGCTCTGCCAACTATTGACAAATATTCACTGTGAATATTCGGCAAGTCTGAGCCTAAAACTCGCCATATGCAGGTTTAAAGAGAAAAACGTGGCTTAAACGCTGAAAAAATGTTGATTTTTGTCTTTTAAGGGCAACACACTCCCTCACTTGAAATCACACAACCATTGAGCATCCTTTGCATGAGTTGAAGAGATTTTATAGAGAATTCAAAGAGCAAATTTGAAGAATTTCATTTGGAGGTAAGTTTTTTTCCCCTTCTTTTCAAGAATGCAAATTCATTCTATAGTATTTATATATTGTATCCAAATATGATTTGCAATTTTGAATGCATTCCATTCAATTCCGAATGATTTTAATTATTATTAACTTATTTATGTTTGTTTATTATCGTAACAAAATTGCCAGAATGTATTGTCTTAAATGTTATTTTTAATTTTCTTTTGGGAATTTATTCTTTGTTCATAGTGTTTACAATTACAAATTTGCAATCACGATTACATATGGTTATAAAGCCATTTTTTATTTTTAAACAATTTTATAATGTTGTTTTTAATTAAATTTACAGTTTTTAAAATTTTTACACGGTTTTATAATTTTTTTAAAATTAAATTTATAGTTTTAATTTTTAAACGTACATTGTGCTGTAGAGTAGAACTAGCAATGGCGTTTGAGTCAACATCAAGTTCGGTGTCAGGCTCAAAATCACTAGCAAGAACCATTCCCGCTAATGCCTGAACCGTTGCATGGAAGTATGTTGTATTTAAAGCGGTTCAAAGGATTGCAATTTGCAATTTTTGCAGAAAAACATTTTTTGGAGGAATCAATCATCTGAAGTATCATGTTGTGTGTATTGTTTACCGCAACACTATGACATGTCCAATGTTACAAAACAGGAAAAATGAGAGATGAAGGAAGAATTTAAGGTGCAAGCAACCATAACAATCGTTAGACCTGGAATGGAAGAGAAATCAGAGGATAATGTGGCAACGATTATCAACTCTAATCGCAGTCCACGCATATGCAGTGAAAGAGACAAATTTGTTTTATTGAGTTCAAGCAAAGGGATACGTAGTTTTTTTTGTACCAAGAAAAATACTTGGGACACAATCTTCGTTGGAAGGTACAAGCTGGAACAAGGATGTGCACGAGGAAGCGAATAAGGCATGTGCGAATTTTTGGTACTACAACAACCTTCGCTTCAATGCGGTAAGAGCTTGTACTCGAGGTACTTGGTGACAACATTAACAATTGCAGGGAAAGGGTACAAGGCATTCTCTCCAAAAGCCTTGAGTG
This sequence comes from Taxus chinensis, assembly GCA_019776745.2. Taxonomy (NCBI): domain Eukaryota; kingdom Viridiplantae; phylum Streptophyta; class Pinopsida; order Cupressales; family Taxaceae; genus Taxus; species Taxus chinensis. The sequence goes on along the minus strand of CM034146.1, from coordinate 312,080,283 downwards.
GGAAATTGTTCAAGGGTGCAATTCCAGATGCAACGACAATTCTAGAAGATCAAAAGAAATAATGACAAAAATACAGATGCACCATTCTTTTAGATTGGTGGACAGATGGAAGGATCCTCACCCTCATCATTTTTTTAGCGGCTTCAAATGGTGAGATGGTATTTTTGAAGTCAATTGATGCCTCTAACATAGTAAAAACTGTAGAAAATTTGAGCTTTATGTTGGAGGAGGTTGTCTTAGAGGTGGGTATCCAAAATGTTGTGCAAGTTGTCACAAACAATGCAACAACATATGTGGCGGCTGAGAGACTACTATAGGCGAGACATTTGTCACTCTTTTGGACCCCTTGTGTGACCCATTGCCTTGACCTTCCTTTAGAAGACAGGCAAAATTGATTGGGTGAGGCAGGTTATAGATAATGCAAGAAATATAACCAAGTACATATATAATCACCCTTGGAATTCTCAGCTTGCTGTACGCAGAGCGGTTCAAGGGATTGCAATTTGCAATTTCTGCGGAAAAACATTTTTTAGAGGCATCAATCACCTAAAATATCATGTTGCGTGTATTTTTTACTACGGCACTATGGCATGTCCCAATGTTACAAAAGAGGCAAAATGAGAGATGAAGGCAGAGTTGGAGGAGAAGAAATTAGAGAGGGAAAGGGTGCAAACAACCATAACAACCATTAAACCTAGAATGACAGAGGAATCAGAGGATGATGTGGCAACGATTGTCAGCTCTACTCGCAGTCCGCACATATGCAGTGAAAGATGCACATCTGTTTTATCGAGTTTAAGCTTGTGGATACATAGTTTTTTTGTACCAAGAAACATACTTAGGGCATAACCTTCGCTATAAAGTTTAAGTTGGAACAAGGATGTGCACAAGGAAGTAGATAAGGCATGTGTGAATTTCTGGTACTAAAACAAACTTCCCTTCAATGTGGTGAAGAGCTTGTACTGGGGGTGCTTGGTGACAACATTGACAATTGCAGGGAAAGGGTATAAGGCACCCTCTCCAAAAGACTTGAGTGGGAAATTGTTCAAGGGTGCAATTGTAGATGCAACTATAATTCTGGAAGATCAAAAGAAGCAATGGCGAAAATACAGATGCACCATTCTTTCAAATGGGTGGACAGATGGAAGGAATTGTACCCTCATCATTTTTTTAACAGCTTCAAATGGTGAGATGGTATTTTTGAAGTCAATTGATGCCTCTAACATAGTAAAAACTGCAAAAAATTTGAGCTTTATGTTGGAGGAGGTTTCCTTCAAGGTGGATATCCAAAATGTTGTGCAAATTGTCACATACAATGCAACAACATATGTGGTTGTTAGGAGACTACTACAAGAGAGGCATCCCTCACTCTTTTGGACCCTTTGTGCGGCCCATTGCCTTGACCTTCCTTTGGAAGGCATAGGCAAAATTGATTGGGTGAGGCCGATTAGAGAAAATACAAGAAATATAACCAAGTACATATATAAGAGCCTACGAGTTAAAGGATCACAATTTTGCTAGAGCATTCTTGAGTTTCAGACTTTGTGCTATTATTTCTGTGAAAGCTGAGGAATTGAATAAAAGGTGGATTTCCAGAGAACTTTGGGTCTATGGTGCTTTGCTTCTTCTATTTTAATTTTTAGATAAACTGCGTTATCTAAGATTTAGGTTAGAAGTTATTCCTTTCCTTTACTTGTGAATATTGTGAGATCAATTTGTTTATTTCATTTGTGTGGATGAGACCAACTCTGAAAACTATTGGTTGAATCACATACCTTCCTTTCTTCTTTCCCAAATTCTATTATTTTCCCCCTTCTGCAAATAGTTCATAACAGCTGCTTACTTGCTGCAGAATTGCTTAGCTATGGTTCATGAGCTTTGTAATTAAAGTAAAACCCCCTGCAAATAGTTATTAGGATAAAACCCCCTGCAAATAGTTATTAGGATTCATACTTACGAGATTGATAAACATTTTACACGGGAGCCTCACCGGTAAATGAGGGAGATTTATCTCATGACTGCCTAGGTTTTTAGCTGTGTAGAAAATCTAGCCGACACAACATTGATAGTTGTAGGGAAATAGTTCATGGCACCATCTCCAAAAGACTTGAGTGGGAAATTGCTCAAGGGTGCAGTCCTAGATGTAACGACAATTCTAGAACATAATAAACAATAGTAGAAATATGGATACACTATTCTTTCAAATGGGTGGACAGATGGGAAGGAACTGTACACTCATTAATTTGTTAGTGGCTTCAAATGGCGAGATGGTATTTTTGAAGTCAATTGATGCCTCTAACATAATAAAAAATGTAAAAAATTTGAGTCTTATGTTGGTGGAGGTTGTCTTAGGGGTGGGTATTTAAAAATGCTATGTAAGTTGTAACAAACAATGCAGTAACATATGTGGTGGCAGGGAGGCTACTACAGGAGAGACATCCATCACTCTTTTGGACCCTTTGTGTAGCCCATTGTCTTGACCTTTTTTTGAAGGACATAAGCAAGATTGATTGGGTGAGGCTGGTTATAGAAGATGCAAGAAATATAACCGAGTACATATATAATCACCCTTGGGTTCTCAGCTTGATGAGAGAACACACGAAGGGAAAAGAGCTTGTGCGAGCTGGTGTCATAAGGTTTTCGACTAATTTCTTGACGTTGTAAAGTATATCTACTTTTTTGTCATCATTGAAGCAAATGTTTTTGATTCAAGCATGGCTAGACTCACAATATTCAAAGAAAGTTGATGGAGAGAGGATTGCAAAGATAGTTTTTGATGTTGTCTTTGCAAAGAGAGCTATAAAGATCATCAAAGTAACTTCAAACTTCAATTTCAATTTCAAGTCGATTCCTTTATTTTAATTTGTTAAATGTATTTTATTTACTTATTTACTTTATTTTTAAGTTTATAATTTTAAAGTTTAATTTGTGTGTATGTGTCAAAGCCGTTGGTGAGGGTTTTGCGCTTGGTTGATGGTGAACAAAACCCGATGGGATACATTTATAAGGCAATGGATTGGGCCAAAGAGGTCATCCAAAATTATTATAGGGGGGATATCTCCAGATTTGGTCTCTTTTGGGCGGTAATTGATTGGATGTGGAACAATCAATTTCATCAACCTATTCATGCAGCGGAGTACTATCTCAACCCCAAGTTTTTCTTCTCCGATGGTTTCACATATGTGAACGGGGACGTTATGGAGGGCCTCTCAACATGCATTGAGAGGATGATACCAGATGTTGAGACGAGTGACCTCATTATTTTAGAGCTGTAGAATTGCAAACATGTTAGGGGGAGACTCTTTTCTTCGATGTTAGCTATCCGAGGGAGAACCACGTAGCCACCAGGTAACAAAAATTAGAAGGTTATTAAATTATTTATATGTTACAAGGTACAAATTTAATTTTATTAATTACTTATAAACTTTTGATTATCTTGTTTGTAGTTTCTTGGTGGGAGGATTAGGGAGGAAATACCCATCTTTAAAAGCTAGCCCTTAAAATTTTATCTCAACTTTGTAGCGCTTCTCGATGTGAGTGCAACTAGAGTTTGTTTGAGGCCATTCACACTAAGAAGCATAACAAGTTGACTCAAAAACGCCTTAATGACTTAGTTTTTGTGCAATACAATATTTGGCTTTGCACAAGAAAGGTGGAGGCCACATCGTATGATCTTATTGATTCGGATGAGATCGATCCATACAACGACTGGACTAGAAAAGAAGAGGAAATCTCCGTGTTCACATAGGATGAGATTGCTGCTTTTGAGAGGGAAATTTTGGAGGGAGAAGCACAAGCAAGAGATATTGGGTTGGATGACATCTTTGGAGGTGATGTCAAACATGCAACAGAGGAGCCATTGCGATCTACTCCCAGGTTGGAGCCGCAGTCGCAGCCTTTTAGGAGGAGCGAGAAGACGCAACCGAGTGTGGGGACTAGTAGAGACAATAGACCCTCTCCCCAATATTTCTCTAGAACGGGGAAGAGCAAAATGTAAATTACTGTAAATTGTAACTTGTATAGATATACAATTTATGATGATAATTTCAATGACAATCATCATAAATTCATAACACTTATCAGTTCGCTGATGTGTTTGCATGATGATGCAATTTTGTATTGTATTTGTACTCAAACCTATTAGAAAACACTTCCCAAAACATTGTACAGACTCATTCGATACATTTTGCAGCTATATTTTGCATAAAATTAGTCTTATAAAGAAATTTGCATATTTTATAAGTTGTCAAATATTCTTGAATATTTGCTGGGTCTTTTTTAGTCTTGCCGAGTTTCTACCGAGTCAATTTTTTCTGGGTTTGCCAAATACGAGTATGCAAACTAAGATTGAAATTATTGGGAAAAAATGTCATCCTCAACAATCTTCACATTGACCTTCACAGGGATTGTTTGGTCTCTTTTCACAGATTGCACATGTATTTTTATCATATTTTGCAACCACAAACATTTGTTTTTCAAGGAACCCATACACAATTTGCAAGATGACTATGTAGGCATCCAATTTGCAGATTGATTGTGGGTGAAAATATCCAAAATATTCCAATGAAGAACTATGTTGTTAAAGTAAAAATGTAGTGGAAATATGAGGGTGAACTTGGAATGTGGCGGAAATGTAATTTTTGGTAATGAGAATGATGGTGTTGGTGGAAGCAAGGAAAGTAACATGTGGATTGTGATGGTAAGGGAAGCTTGCTGGGAAGTGGAGGGAGTGGATGAAGTAGCGACTTTGATATGATGGTAGTGGATGGGGAATAACATTTGAAGGACCCACCATTGAAAGAACAAGAATGGTAAATGTAGTATAAAAAGTAAGCATTGTTTGACTAAGTTGAACATAAGTGGAAGAAAGAAAACATACTTCTACATATCCAAAATCTGGTGCCTTAGAAATAGACCCTCAAGAAATAAAGTTTATGGGAGGTTCTTTGGTAAACAACGTGCTACCAAAAATCACAATAAACATTAGAGGAGGTGAAACAAGAAAGGCCAAAGAGGAAAAATGGACTTCAACTAGCGTTTGAGCAATGGCTCATTGAGTATGAACAAGTGAAATAAATGCAGGAATTCCCACATTTTGCAATTTTCCCAAAATAAATGGGCAAAAAAATATTGGAAATCAATACTTTGGGTGTTAACAATATCAAGAAATGCAAAGGCATGATCTAGCATTGCTTTGTAGGTAGACATAATTGGCAAAGTGCATCATAAGAAAACCTCATGGAGGTCGAAATGCATTAGAACTTTTGTAGTACTGATAATGCTGAAATTCTTATCCAAAGAGTGCTTCCGATGATCAAAATGTTCAAGCACATTTGTAGTTAGACATTTTTCTACATAAAAATGTTTCTCATAACTTTTCTTCTCGTAGGATTCCAAATTAGTGTTCTAGAAGATGTGTTGGTAGAAGATTCATCAATCTTGGGCTTCGACACATGCTTTGTAGGTAGTGAACATAATTCAACAAGAAATTTCTCTCGAGGAGTTAAATCTTCATGTTGTTTATTGGCATTGACATATAAATCAGAAATATCTTGCTCGTTGGCCAATTCCAGCTTGTCTAGTAGCCACCAATCAAAGCTAACGCCATGGACATATTGTACTTCTTGTAAAACCATCTTATAGGCGGTATCATCGAAAGCTAAATTGATGTGCCCAATAAATAAAATTGCTCTCGAAGAACAATGCCAACAATACTAATGGCAATCATATTTGTTTGGCATTTCTTTCACCTTTTGTTGATGGCATTATTTTCGGCACATCTTCAATAGAGAATAATCTGTGCACAAAAATAAGTCTGCATTATTAGCAAGAACATCATAAACATAAAGAGTTACATGTACATGTCTTATTTTTCACTCTTACTAATGATCTCTTTGCAGGTTTTTGGCGCATTAATCTCCTTGAGTGTGTGCCTTAAGGGGCGTACAAGGAGCAGGGTTGGGCTAGTTGGCAGTACCTAGTGAGAGAGTTGTGTGTGGCATTGCCCTCGTTTTCTCTAGCATTTTTGCTTATTACCTCTCTACTACCTCCTTATTATCTCTGTATAACTACTTAGTATCCGTAGTATTATCACTATCACATCTACCTATAACACCATCAAATTCCATTTAAATCACCTTTATATTTTCTCCAAGTTTTTTCTCTACCTCCATTCTCTCCCCTCTCCTCACTGTTATGTCGGACTTTTTGTGGCGTAGTTGTATAGAGAAACCTTTTTTCTAGTTGACAACATTGACCGCGGAGATAGTGCCTTCAGGATGTGCTCTCTAAATAGGCGTCATTATTGTCATTTCTCTATATCATTATCACACAGTCTTCTCTACTTTCGCACACAAATATGCCCTTAAAGGTTTAAGAGATTTAGGATTTAGTGGAGATTATATGGTGGTCTAATTTGGAGTATTGAGTTGCTGGGAGCAACAAGAATATGAGCTATACTAGCAATGGCTACCAAGTCTTTGGATCCAACTTTGGTCTACTCAGGCCTTTCACCTATCTTTCTTGTGATCCACCCACGACAATTTTCTTACGAGGTGCTACCAATCTTCGGGGGAGTTAATGCACAATAATGTCTTCATAAAGATAAGTATCCCTAACTCTTCTCTTTCCTTTATGTTGGTATGATTGAATATGTTTGGCGTATTATGTATTAGACTAGGATACAATAGCATATCTTTGTCTATTGCATTATCTCATAAAGCCCATGCTTAACCACCAAATGGCAATATAACTGTTTGTTTAGGCTCAACTCTTGTTTATTATGTTTGCTCTTACAATGTTAGGATTCTAGTAAGATTCCAACCTCTATCTTAGACATAGGCTTTGGAACTCTATGCCTTTGATGCAAGTGTGGGCAACTATTTTCTAGATCCATGACTATTATGCCCCTAGGTGCTATCTTTGGCTTGTGTTGGCTTGGGAATGGTCTTCTCCTTATCTCCTTATCTATGTTATTGAGAGGAGAGAGAGGATAATCATATTGACCATCTTAGCTAAAATACATTATGGTGAACTGATGTGAATCTTACTCCACCATTGAGTGAGTCATCTTGTTATTTTCGTTTTATCCTTTGTTACATCGAATTCACCATCATTAATTCTAGTTAACCCGATGTGAATCTTACTCCACCATTGAGTGAGTCATCTTCATGCTCATATTTATCTCCTAGTTTATTTCCCATCACACCATCTTCTTATCTCCCTTCTTTTTCATCCTAGGTTCTTAGCTTCTAACCAATTTGTCAAGTATTCCTTGCTTGCCATATTTCTTTTGTACCATCTTTAAAACCCCTACATGTTATCTTTGCATTCATACCCTAAAACATCTTTATAGTGCTCAAAATACTGATTAGGTCTCTTTCCTCAACTAGAACCCTTGTACATAGATTAGAATATGGTCGTTTCTAACCTTAAGAAGATTGCACCTCACACATTTTCTGATAGGGTTTACACTAGATCTCATTTAAACAAACCTATAGTCGAGGAAGAATTAGAGGAGGGTGAAGAGAAGGATATCTATCCTGAGTACACTTCTACCATGAAAAAATTCATCCAAAAATTTCCCGAACATGCCAAGAAAGCTCTCGGATCCATCCAACAACATATGAATGAGCTCCTCCATACTCACAATCCTATTAACATTATCTTTTCGACTATTGGGGCAAGCCAAAGAATGACTTGTCCCTTCTTTTCATTTCATATACATCCTGCGTCTTCTTCAATCATAGTGGGTGCTACCCTTAACAATGCACCTTCTCAACGCAACAATATTAACGAAATTGCTGCCCTTGTGGATTCAACTCAACTAATCTTACAACTATAAGACCAAATGAACCAAGAAACCACTAGTAACAACCATTTCCTTCAAATACAAGACAACTTGGCTTAAATGATTAATAGACCACAACATATTCAGTGGGATGTGTCAAATCAATGTTGCTTCCCACCCCCCTCTTGATCTTAACGGGAACTCAAGCTAGCAACCACGTATCACTAATAAGGTTCTTCAATCAATTTGAAGAGAACCTGTAGCTCCTTATATTGCTGTGATAGAAACTGGAGGAATCACTCCAACCATCACCCATGGCGGTTCAACTGATCCTATTCTTCATCTTAAGACTTTTGGCAATGTCTGGATGTAAACAAATTCATAAGCGACCACCAAGCTCGTAGGTAAGATCCTTATGGGTGGTGCTTTAGATTGGTACCATACCCACCCTTCTAGCTCTATTGTTAAACTTGAAGATTTAGTCAATGCTTTAGTTGATGAATTTCACTATAATGACATACCTGAAAACAACATTAATACCTTTGTCAATCATAAACAATTTGAATATGAAATGGCTCAAGCCTTTATCAAATGATGGAAAGCCTTGGCTAACAAAGATGACAATAATATGTCCAACAATAGTCTTTCCAACTATTTGTCACGGCTTTAGAACCTTGCTTTCAATACAAGGTTAGGTCCTCTCCCTCTACTTTGGAAGAAGCTCTTGAAAAACCTAAAAGACAATTATTTTATGTGAGTAGTCAAATAACCTCAACTGAAACATATACAAAAAAACTCTTTAGGCCCTTATGTGTGATGAACGAACTTAGATAGATATTCAAAATAGCAAGAGAAGAACACTGGATGAGAGCAAGATGTTGCAAATATATAACCAAACCACTTTGAGGCGGCAACCTCCACAACCTTACAATAAGAACAAAATACTCAATATGATGTTCAAGTACTAATCACTACTTCCTATATATACCCTACTTAGGCAATGTCTACTCCATAGGACGACCCCACTAATAATATGAAAGCATAGAGAAATGTGATAAGACAAGATAATATACTATGCTAGCCACAAGTTACCCATACATTTCCTAATATATATATTATAGATTAAGGGTGTAGCATGCTCCTCCCTTTCAAACAAGTGGTGTCCTCAATGCTGATGATCTTTGGATGTGGGTCTAGGAATTCTTCATCCTCCCATGTTGTGTCTTCATTTTTCAGATTCTCCTCCCATAAACCTCGTCCCTACGTCCCCATGACCTCCCATTGCGGAGTCTTAGGTAACTATGGTGCCAACTGAGTTTCCAAACATGAAAATAAATCAGTCCAAAAAATACTAGCAAAGATAGGATCATAGTCACATATGATCTTGGGGGTACCATGTAACTTTAGAAATGTACAAAAAATTAAAGGTTAGTATGCTTGCTACAAATAGATGTGAGAAGGCACAAAATGGACATATTTGGTGAGCCTATCCATGATCATGATGATGAGATTTTCCCCTTCCAACCTAGGAAATTCTGTTATGAAATCCATAGAAATCTTCTCCCACCTTTGGCTTGGAATTGATAGGGGTTGCAAAAGGCTCGGTGTCTTAATTATCTCACCCTTGTTTTGCTGACACACCATACATTCTGTCACAAAATTTTGGACTTCCCTTTTGAATCCTTCTCCAAAGAAAGCTTGATTGATCTTGTAATAAGTTTTCAAGCATCCTTAATGCTCCCTACTCAAGACACATGTAGCTCTGCAATAATATTTTGCTTAATGGTTGAATTCATGTACTAGTGCTAGAGCGTTCCCTTTCCACACAAATTTGTTTGATATCTTAGAATACTGTTGAAGTTTCTGAATAAGATGTATATCTGTGTCATTCTCCCATTTGGATCTTGCTTCATTTACCCAATATGCCTCTAATATGGACATTGTGCATAACAATGCCTCTGTGGATTCATCCTTTCTAGAGAGTGCATCTGCTACTACATTATCTTTCCCTTCCTTGTAGATGATTTCAAAGTCATATCCCAACATTTATGTCACCGCTTTTTGTTATTCTCTGAATGACCTCTCTTCTAAGAAATATTTTAGACGGTCATGATCTGTCTTCACCTTAAAGTGTCTACACATCAAATATTGTCTCCATTTGACGATGTGAAGAATATTGACCTTCTCCTTCTGATTGTAATATCCCCTTTCCCAATCGAAGACCTTTGACCTATTTTGTCAACTTGACGGCCAAAGGAAAAATATAAGGGTGACTTAAGTCACAATAAATTATTATAAAGTGCTCTAAAAAATAAAATAAAATTATTAAAACACTTATATTAATTATTTGTCTTAATAAAAATAAATAATAATCCCTATGGTCAATACGAGGGGCAAATATCATTGTAAAGGGGTTATTATATTTTATTCTTCCTAGAAAAGTCGATGGCGACTTGGGCCAAAGAGGAATAATGAAGTTAGGAAGGATAAAATATTATTTATGTTTTGTATTCCTCCTATGGAAAAATGTGACCAGCTCTAGGAGTGAATAATTTAGTAAAGTGTGCCAATGGTCTTTCCTAGAAAATGTGACCTGGTCTAGGGGATTGCATAAAATATGATTGACTGATTTAGGGGTCATTTTGTGACCATTTTTCTTTATAAGGAAAGGTCGACTTGTCTTATGGTATCCAGAAATTTTATATGACATTTTGGCTTGCATTGAGCTCTCAGCTTTTGCAATAATTCCAAGGAAAAAACCCCTTGTGAATTCTACCTCTTGTGGACGAAAACCCCAAGAGTTTGAGAGGGTTTTTCACTTAGAAATTCCCATTGATTGTAATATGATTTTCAGTCATTTCCAACAGTGTTTTTGAAGACATTTTGGTGAATAAATTGCAGCAATATTTCTTCTATTGGATCGACCCAGTTTGGACAGATTTGACATGTTTTATGAGGTATTTAGATCTGATATCTATTGTCAAATCATCCACTGATTTTTGTGAAGTGAAGCAAAGAAATTTCATAATTTTTAGAGGGTTTTCACAGTGGTTTTTAGGCAGTTTATTATTCAGATTTCAGATTTGATTTCTTAGTAATTTTGGGCTCCATAAATTCTGATTTTTATGTTTGGGTTTCTAAAAATAGTGGCAATCATTTCTGATCAAAAGAATATTTTTTGAAAGTCATTTGCATGATTTTCCCTTCCAAACCCTAGTCAACCTGCCCTAAATTAATTTAAAACTGCCCTAGGGTATTCGCCATATCCTTTCCAAGATCTGTTTTATTGTTGGGAAGTGGGTAATAGATAGTTGGCGCTGTTGGGGTGTGATTGCATACAAAACCCTAGTCACATTTTGCAGAAATAAATCCAGTTTTCCCTAGTTTATTTTCCATAGCTGTCAAAAAGTATATTTTGTTATTTTGTGAAGTGGTAAAAATTTATATTTGGGCAGAAGATCTATTGGGTATCTTTCAGTGGTATCAGAGCAATGTTCCTCCCACCTGGAGGGTTTTGATTTGATGCAACCACGAGAGGTTGGTGATAGAGTTGAATCATGGGAGTTAGACAGGAAAGCCCTCTACGGGATCCGAACAGAAATCTTCTTAGGGCAATGATAGACACCCAACAACAGTTGATTCAGTCCATGGAACGTATGGGCTCCACTCTTGACAGGTTGGCGTTGGATAGGCCAAGAGATAGGAGAGACAGTTTGAGGGCCAGACAGGATCGGAGGACTAGATCATCGTCACTTTCTATTCGCAAAGGTCCAACGCCACAAGACAAGGAAGTAGAAGTGATTAACATATTTGAGGAGTATAGCATCCTTCCTCAATATGTTAAGGAGAATTTTCATTTCATGGAGTACATGGACATGCACCCGAATCTTGGCCACAAGACTGAGTAGGCAAGGAAGGAATATCACACTATTGCTTTTGAATTGTTGATAAGTCTAAGGAAAAGTGAATCTTCACATATGGATGATACAACTCTTCATGAGAGTGCTTTGGTGTCTTCAAGTTCCAATGAGGTATGCAAAAATTTATATGATGAATTTGATAGACATGCTGATGATTTATTTACATCATCCTTGCAAGAGGTTTAATTAGAAGCTTCATGTTAGTGTTTTGGATAGAAATGGCATGGATTCATTGGGTGATGATTGCAATGAAAGCATGAAGGAGGATAATTTAGAATTTTTAGTTAATAATCATGTCCTTCATGGAGTTGACGATTTTGTTGATGACATTCATAATGGACCAGTCACTCATGAGTTGTCTTTGATGGGTCTTGAAGACACCCATAACTCGTCTCTGGTCATGTCACCGCTTTACTATGATATGACAACTCTCTATTTGTCGATTGGTGACTTCATCTTCATTGATTTATCAGGAGTTAATAGCTGTCCTACTTGGAATTCCATGTCACTTTCCAATTTTTCAGGATCAATATTAGCTTTTGGTAGGCATTGGAGTGTGGAAGACTCATTCCAAGAGGAGTAGACTTCACGGGATACAGATTGGGTGATAAGCCAAGTCATCATGGAGATAGAGAATGATGATACTCCAAGGTATGCAGTGAATTATAACATGTTTAATTTGTTGTTGCACATTCAAATTTCTTTCCCTCATGAGAAGCATGACAAATTAGAGAGCGGAGTTTACATTATAGAGTATGTTGAACCATTGGTCCATACTCATCTTTATGAGCATCAGGAGATCTATATTTTGTGGCAAGATTTTCTTCATTTGACAAGTACAGGGGCCAGGCTTATGGAGCATTTCAACATGTTTTGTCTCCTGTACATGACACTTGGAGAAAACAAGATCATAATTGCTTGAGGGCAAGCAATTTTTGGGAAGGGAGGACTGTAATATCCCCTTTCCCAATCGAAGACTTTTGGCCTGTTTTGTCAACCCGATGGCCAAAGGAAAAATATAAGGGTGACTTAAGTCACAATAAATTATTATAAAGTGCTATAAGAAATAAAATAAAATAATTAAATCACTTATATTAATTTATTTGGCTTAATAAAAATAAATAATAATCCCTATGGTCAATACGAGGGGCAAATATCATTGTAAAGGGGTTATTATATTTTATTCTTCCTAGAAAGGTCAATGACGACTTAGGCCAAAGAGGAATAATGAAGTTAGGAAGGATAAAATATTATTTATGTTTTGTATTCCTCCTATGGAAAAATGCGACCAGCTCTAGGAGTGAATAATTTAGTAAAGTGTGCCAATGGTCTTTCCTAGAAAATGTGACCTGGTCTAGGGGATTGCATAAAATATGATTGGCTGATTTAGAGGTCATTTTGTGACCATTTTTCTTTATAAGGAAAGGTCGACCTGCCTTATGGTATCGAAAAATTTTATATGACATTTTGCCTTGCATTGAGCTCTCAGCTTTTGCAAAAATTCCAAGGACTAAACCCCTTGTGAATTTGGTGTCACTCAGATTTCACCCCGAAATCTGTGACTACCCAATTCGAAATTTTTTCGTACTTTTAAAATAGTGGGTCATTTGATTGTAATTATTGCCTGAAAGTTCCTGTATTGCAGTCAAGATAATCCCAACAGTGCCATATTGAAGGCATTTTGGCCAAATACCCAGATGCCCAAAATTGTTTTATTCTGACGTCTGGATTTGTCTGAAGGTAATTTGTATCTAATTGGATTTTGAGCCCAGTTTGAGGACAGATTTGACGCTCTGTTTTAACTGAGGTATTTAGCGAATATGTTATTATTCCTATATGTCAGAATCATGTTAACTGATTTTAAGTTTTGGGCTTTAGTTGTAAGCTTTTGGCAATTTTTCATAATTTTTAGAAGGTTTTCCGTAGTGGTTTTCAGGCAAATTTATCTGGATTCAGACTCCTTCGCCGAGTAAGCCCGATTTTGGGCCTGGAGCAGCTGGAAAACATACACGCACATTTTGCCCGGAGGAAGTCATCATCGGAGGTCTGGATCACTGGGAAAAAAACGAAGTCGTGCACAGGAAAGCCCCTGCGGGGATTTGTGCATTTTTGGAAAAGAAAGGATTTAAACTGCGGTGGGAAAAACATTTGCCGCAGGCAGGATGGGAATTGTATCCCGGCCTGGCAGGGTACCCTAGTCGACCGTGCCCTAAAAGTCACTTAAGCTGCAGTGGGAAAACTAGAGGCTGCAGGGTAGGTCGCAATTTATTGCCTGCCTTCCAAGGTCTGAAAATTCCCATGATGTAATAAAAGGAAAGTGGGGTAAGTGAAATCATGGGATTTTGGTGCCTGCCTTGCAGGGTAAAGAATCCCATTGTCAAAGTCAAAACCCTTAAGTTGATCACGGGATTTTGGTGCCTGCCTAGCAGGGTAATAGAATCCCAGTTATGCCTAAAAATTATTAAAAATAGCCATTAGCATGTGCAAAAAAGTGCGCCCCCTTTGTTGATGGATGTGAAAGTGATTAAATTGATTATTTTTAATAATCTTTCTTCCTTCAGAAAGATGCGCCCAAGCTTGGGGAGGTCAAAAAGTCATTGGAGGAATAAAAGAAATGAATCTAAATTAATTAAATTTAATCTATTTAGTGAGCTTGTCCTCTTCTCTCAAAAAGTGCGCCCCATTTGGGTCATCCTTCTAATGCATTTTTGAGTGCATTAAATCGATTCAATTAATTTCTATTTTCAGTGGCTATGGTCAAAGCACACTGTGAGACTTGAGTGAAGTGCTGTGTGAAGGATTAAATATGGGTTAATCCAATTTAGTGGAGTGGCTGTCCTTAAACATGCTCCTCCTTTAACTTAGACAAGCATGATCTTTAATTAATTAATTGCCTTTAATTGTTAGTAGCAAGTCCTTCATTATAGAATGCTGTGAAGGTGGTATAAGCATGGGCTAGCGCATATGGATGAATTATTTAATTCACAGGTTAAGAATTGAAGCAAGGAGTAAAAGTGCGCCCCCATTAGAGGAAGGATTTTGCACAGACAAAGTGCTAACAAAGGCTAAAAGCATCCAAATTTGGCGCATGCTTTGGAGAAGGTTGATCTTCGTCGGCATAGTTGTTTTCACAGGTGTAACAGGAGCTCATGTGTTGATTGAAAGGATTCATGCTCTCTTTATGTGCAAATTAAACACCAATTTTTGGGGCAGCAGGCTTGAAAAGTGCAGATTTTTATAATTTAAATTCACTATTCATGCTCCGGTGGCCATTTTTGTCTGAATAAATTGCAGGAACTCATTACAGGTGCTTTATAAAAGAAAAGGAGTATTTATCAATGTCCAATACATTGCAAATATCCTCCGAATCTGAAGAATTGTCCAGATGTGCACCAGTATTGAATAAATCCGGCCAAATTAGAAGAAAAAGAATTATTCAGACAAAGATCTGATAAAGCACACTTGGCAAAAGGAGATGAAAAAGCATAGCATGTTGGATTCATGCATTGCTTCTAAACTGTTCAGACATAGGAGACATGGATCTAGGCCTACAATCTCTTTCTGATTTGATTGACAGATCCAGTGTTGGAAAGACTTCACTCATGCGTGCGGTCAAAAGTAGTGGAATTATTCGAGCTGCAGCTTTCCCATGTAAAGCACAACTTACCAGAGTTTGTGATGGAGTGTGCTAGATCTTATCATCCTTCATCCAGATCAGGGCGTGATGTTGCGGGAAAGACAATAATTCGTTTGGATGCAGAATTCTTCGATTATTGTTTGAAGATTCCAGTACGAAAGGTGGTGACTTCTGTGAGCATTTAAAATGCTGACAGTCAGGTGGGAAAAGCATAGAGCTGACTGTGTGCCCATCATGAATAGCCGGTTCATGAAGAAGCCTAGATCCCCTTCCATGTTCCCGATAACTCTTCCACGATCCAATTTGGTGCAGGAGGCGGATGATATTGTCAAATTACTATGCAGGTTGAATGGTGAAGCGAATGCCTACAGTTTCCGTACATGGATGTAAACTTTCATCAGGACCATTGAAATCAACAAGGTTGATTCTAGCAATCAGTTGGTCAGAAATTATTAGCAGCAACATGGGTGAGCAATTGCGGAACGTAAAGCGTACCTTGAGCTTCAAGATGTACTTCATACTTGGTTTATGCTGTAGCTTGGACAGGGTGTCTTTTCCAAGCTGGATAGATGTGGTATTCTTTCCAAGGATCCCATTCTTCGAGTGCTACCCACAGCTTACTGCACCTGCGTGCGAGAGAGGACTTCAAAGTGATCAACGATGGTTTCTTCTACGCTTTCATGTGCAGGTTAGACAAAGATTTGAAGACTCACAGGGTAAGCAAGGAAGCATGGGAAGCAATGTCTCAAGATTGGCAGTGTATTCATCCAGTTTGCAGATTTCACATACCTCAGGGTTACGAGCTTTTCAGGTGAAGGTGACAAAGTTGCCAAGGTGCCCGAGTGACGGATTGATTGCCATGGAGCTGAGCAGGCAACTTGATGGTAGTGATCATGATCCTTCATTCGAAGCGGCAGTAGTCTACGGGCTTCTTGGCACTCACTCTAAAATATGACAGTTGCAGTCAGCATTCATCAGAGCTTGAATTGAATTGTAGCACAAATCTTGTCCGATGTATGAGCAAGAGTTCTTCCCTGCACGGCTTAATGGTTCGATGCATTTGGAATAGCCAGGAAGACAATTGTGCCACAAGTACTCATCATACTGCCGTTCGTTAGAAGAATCTTCTGGATAAAGTGCAGAAGTGAGTACGAGGTCAGAAAGAAAGATTTCAGCAGGCTATCGGCAAAGCAAGTATTTGACTTTGGACTAGCGCGGATACCTGCGGATGCTTAAAGATCATGGGAATGTGGTACTTGACACTTTACCATGAAATGTGCATGAGATAAAACTCTACTACAGGATAGCAATGGCGGCTGCATCACAATAGAAGAAAGATCCCAAGATGTGTTGGTAAGTACTTCGAGCTGGCTGCTAACGAAGGGATACTGCCTTGATGAAGTATTGATGAATCAAATCACGGGAAACTTCGGCACTTGGAGATTCCCTCAAGCGAAAGCATGAAGGAGAGAGCTAGTTTGTAAGGTCCGACAAGTTGAAAGTACGCAGAAGATCTTAATACTATGAGAATTTCCACTTCTACGACCATAGCTTTGACTATGCCTTCTCCAGTACCTAGTGGATCACCATCTATTGCACCACAGCAGCAGGATGTTTCCAGGGCTGGATTAAATCCAGCAATGGTTCAAGTGTATCTCTCTGCAGCCACTTCGTTCAGCACCCGTTCCAGAGGAGATGTTGAAGCTGCAGATGACGGAGTTCGAAAGAGCTTTGTCCTTGGATGTTTCAGAGGATGGCAGCCATGATACTGTGGCACCCTCTGATGGAGAGAATGCTTAAAGCGGGAAATGGTAGTGCACACAACGACTTCTCACTCTCCGAGAAGTAATTTCTCGGAATGGTTAGCTCTGCAGTTGGTTCCGGAAGCAAGAGTAGAGATGAACTTTGAGGAACATAACTTGCAGCTACTTCAGGATCTGAGCAGAAGAGACTTGAAGGCCTAAAGTTGCTAAAGCAACTTCTAGGTTGATCCTCGAGGATTCAGGAGAGAAGTTTGCTGAGATATCAATCCCGGCGGAACCTTCAATGTAGAACAGGATTTCTTCTCAGACAGTTTTGATGGTGACCAAAATACCACTCGTTCTTTTCTATCACTGAAGGATTGAAGCAGGACAACGCAGACTTTGCTGGATGCTTTGTTCCTTAGTCAATTGACAATTGAAAAGGCGGATCAATTTGAGCTACAGAAGCAAATATCTCAATTATGTGAGATCATAGCCATTGTGGCTAAACCTTCCGTTCAGCCCATTTCAGCGCAGGTGAGTCGCTCATCTTATGTAGGAAATGGAAGATGCAAGCAATCCAGTGAAGGCTATTGACGAATGGAAGGATCTGATTATCCGTCAGGCTTCTGTGCAACTTGGGGAAGTGCCAGCCCGCCTAATGGACTCTGAACGATGGAGACTAGGATCAACTAAAGCAACTGATAGAAAGCATCGAAGTCATAAATACAGTTGCAGAGAGTAACTTGAGTATTTTGCCCAAGATCAACAAGCTGCCGGGAGATGTATTGGTTGCAGAACAAATTGTGCCGGATGGATCAGTTGACATGGGGAAGCAGCTAGAGTTATGCAGAATCTTTCCGTTTGGAGATGTGCAGAGTTTTGCTGACGAGGATGCAGGCGCTTGAGAGTAGAACATCAGATTTGCCGGACAGTATTATTTCTTTTACTGAGCTGAAAGAGTGGATGGAGGTATCTCCATTATACGTGCGGATTGTTTCTAACGAGGTGCATGATTCCCTGGAGGGTAAACTTCTGATGGTGCAAAAGTGGATTGATAAGGCCACTTCTTAGCCTTTGACGCATATAACTCTATTAGTAGGCTGGTGACACTGCAAGCAGACATTGCGAGATCCGGTTCAAGACTTGGAAGAAGTGTAAGCATACAGCAAAGTGTTGCATGAAGGGATTGCTGCAATTCAGTACAGATTAGAGAAGCAGTAGCTAAAACAAATGGAAAGATGCTGATCCATATGTTCGACCAGTATATCAGATATCAGAACAAGAAGAAGATCGTAGATGTTACAGCTGGCATGACTTCTTCTATGTCTTTCTTCTTTTGCTTTGAATGTTCCCGGATGAAATTGTAAACTTCTAAGTTATTGCCTTTGCACCCATTACTTGAAGTCATGTGGAACCTTTCTATTAGTCTAAGTGAGAAATGTGTCACTTAAGGGGAAGTTAGTCTGAGGATGATTGCCAAATGTCATCTTTACTTATTGTTCATACTTTAGATCAGTTTGAGTCTTCTATTTGTACTTATCATTCCTACATCCTATAAGTAGGAGAAGAACCTACGTGCTCCAATCATCGATCAGAACTTGTAAGTAGCAATCTTGTGTAATAAACTTTGTGCTGATCCCCTGAGAGCCATTTGTTGCAGAGGAATCCAAATACCCAGGTTTCCGGAGAACTATGTGTAAAAGCGTACTGTGTTTTTTGCTTTTAAGGGGTCGATCCATAAAGTAAACTTTGTGTTATTTTAGATCTGGATCTAGAGCTGCCTTTGCTTTAGAATTCTGTGTGTTCAAATCTATTAGGAGGTTCTTCTATGTGCATGCAATTAGCTCTGCTATCTACTGTTTTGGATGCACATATTCCTTACTTCTTCTCTGAAAGTTGGCTAGTGTACTTCCTTCTTCTATAATCTTCCTCTCTTAAACAGCTGCTTACTTGCTGCAGAACCCCTTGGATATGAGTATCATCTTCCAAGTTGTTAAAGTAAAACCCTTGGTTGGGAAAAACACATTTATATTGACAAATGAAAGACGAAAACCTTTCATGAGGTTTTGATTGTGGACGAAAACCCCAAGAGTTGGAGAGGGTTTTTCACTTATAAATTCCCATTGATTGTAATAGGATCTTTCAGTCATTTGCAACAGTGTTTTTGAAGTCATTCTTGGTGCAATAAATTGCATCGACCCTGTTATTCATGGTATTTCTTCTATTGGATGGACCCAATTTGGTGACAGATTTGACGTGTTTTATGAGGTATGTAGATATGATATCTAATTGTGATATCATGTACTGATTTTTGTGAATTGAAGCAAAGCAATTTCATAATTCTTCATAAGGTTTTCGTAGTGGTTTTCAGGCAGTTTATTATTCAGATTTCAGAGTTTCATGATTTTTGGTGCTTCCATAAGTTCTGAGTTATGAATGTTTGGGTTCCTAAAAATAGTGGCAATCATTTGAGATCAAGGGAATATTCGTTGGAAGTCATTTGCATGGTTTTCGCTTCCAAACTCTAGTCGACCTGCCCTAAATTAATTTAAAACTGCCCTAGGGTAATCGCCATATCCTTACACAAGATCTGTTTTATTGTTGGGAAGTGGGTAATATAATAGTTGGGGCTGTTAGAGAATGTAAGTTTGCATGCTAATTCAAAGTTGCATTTTAAAGGCACAAATCCAGTTTGCCTTAGTTTATTTGCCATACCTGTGAATCAGGTATGTTTCCCTATTTTGTGAAGTGGGAAAAATTTATATTTGGGCAGAAGATCTATTAGGGATCTTTCACTGATAGATGATCTTTAGCAAATTCTTCCCTTTGAGCTTGTCACTCTCAAAGCCAATGGGTCATCCTTCTTGCATGAGTGCTGCCCCGATTCAATATCTTGACGCATCACATTAAACAATGAAGGCCTTAGGAAAATATGGGGTATCCAAGAGTGGAGTGGTGCACATGTCCTCCTTTAACTTAACAAATGGCTTTGTGGTTGCTTTATTTTAGTAGAAGTCCTTCAAAAATGCTGTGAGTGGTGCTGCTACGCTACCATAATTTTTCACAAAATGAAGATAGTAACTTGTCAACGCTAGGAAGCATCAAAGGTTTTGGTCGGTTTTTGGAGCTTTCCATTCCACCATGACATTGATCTTGTGGGGGTCCACTTTTATACCTTTCTACAAAACAATGTGACCCAAATACTCCACCTTTTTCACTCTAAAAGCACACTTGGAAGGCTTGGCATAAGTTGATTCTATCTCAGTGTTATTAAAACATGTTCCACATGGTGCAAGTGTTCTTCCCATGTCTTGTATATTAATGTCTTAAAAAATTACCAAGACAAACTTCCATAGAAAGGGCCAAAAGACAATGTTCATCAAACTTTGAAATGTAGATGGTGCGTTTGTGAGACCAAAAGGCATCACTGGAAACTCATAGTGGCCCTCGTGGGTTTTGAAAGCCGTCTTATGTATATCCTCATCTTAAGTCCAAATTTGATGGTAACTTGAGTGAAGGTCAAGTTTAGTAAAGTAAACATCATGTAACTCTTCTAGCAAATTGTAAATTATTAGAATGGGGAAATTATCTTTGATGGTGTACTTGTTTGGTTTTCTATAATTTGGACACATCTACTAGGCATCATCCTTCTTATGCACCATTACTATTAAAGAGGAATACACACTTTGGCTATGTCTGGCAACATTTCCCATACCATCTTCTCAATCTCATTCTTTTGGACATATGGGTAATTGTGAAGGTGAATGTTGGGTGCCCAACTTTTTGGTATCAGTTGATGGCATGATCATGATCCCATTTTGGCAGTATTCCTTTTGGCATCAATCTAAAAATGATTGAGTGGTTATCAACAATTGCTTGTAACTCTTGTGATGTAGACATCTTTTTGGTTGTGCTTTTAATGAAGCAATTATGCTACAAACTCATCCACTCCGTTTTGAGAATCTTTTGAATCTGATGATAAATTGACCACCTATGGGGATTTTGCATGCAACCCATGCAATTCAAATGTTCTTCCCTCTAAATGAAAGTGCATGAATAACTTCTAGATATTCATCTTGATCATTCCCAAGATTGTGAGCCATTGGTCTCCCAGAATGATGTCTGCTACCCCTTAGAATGACAAGCATAGGAGAGTCTAGTTTGTAATCACATGTGGAAATCTTAATACTATGGAATTTCCCTTAACAACTGACTATGCCCCCATATGCAATCATGACCTGAATTTTTAGGGCTGGATAAAAGAAATGGTTCAAGTGTATTTCCAACTTATTATTGTTGAAGTTATGTGTACTCCTTGTGTCAGTTAATACTGTCACCCTCTATTTCTTAAGAAAACACACCACCTTTAGGGTTTGTGGAGTTGCCATGCGATTGGGAGTCTTTGGATTCTTTCTTAGACTCCACCTTGACCTCGTCTCTACTTCCTCATCCTCTTCTTCTTTATTGGCACCTTCAATGTAGAACAATTTCTTCTCAACAGTTTTATGTCCTTCGTTGTTCTTTCTATCACAATTGAAACACAACCCTTTTGACCTTTTCTTGTCAATTTGTTGAGGAATCAATTTGGTAGGTCAAGGGAATGATTGTGCTTAAGTATTGCAATCGCTACTAGCAGTGAATGACTTCCATTTGACTAGATCTCTTTCCTCTACCTTGAAGGAAAACAATGGACTCTGATATGGAACTAGGATCAAGCATGTGAACATAGAGTCAGATGTTGTACTTGAGCTCACCCAAAAGCAAATCATTTAGGTTATTCTTGGTGATGTTCTCCACATGCAAGCATAGGTTATAGAATTGTTGAATGTCATCTATGACATGACTTGTTCGTCACAATTATGCTAACTGGCTGAAATAGCTCTCCATCATACTTTTGTTGTAGTTCATTAGTAAACACTAATCAGGTGATCCTAAGGCCCTTCTTATTTTGAGCATATAACCACCTATACCAAACAAACTGATCCGGTTCAAGACTTAAAGATGCCACTACCACTTGTGCACAAGGGATTTGATGTAAATTAGAGAAAGTCTCCATTAGATTGATCCATGTGACCAGATCCTTCCAATTGAATTTGTGCATTGTCATGTCCCTCTTTTGAAGCTGATTTATGAAGGCCTTACCCATTCTTTCCCCGTGGGTCTAAGGAGAAAAACAAGGGGAAATCTGGATTCCATTTTTCGGTATTGCTTAGATAGTTGTTTTCAGTTATTATCATTTATCCTATTGGAAACCTTGTGCTCCAATAGAGAAACTTAAGTAGTTTAGTAATAAAGGTATTGAGAGCATGTAGGCTCCAAATACCCATTTTAATATTTAAAAGTACCTACTTAAGGGGTCGTCCATGATGTTTATGATTGTTTAAGCTTTCCTTATGGCTATTTAAGTAGGTCACTTGCTGCATTGAATGACCTTCATGTTTTGCACATCATACTTCATTTTGGTGAAAGTTGGCTAGTGTATCCTTTTTACTTTCTCTCAAGGACGAAACCCCTTGGGTTGAGTATCTCTTCCAAGGTCGAAAACCCTTGGTTGGGAAACTTGTGAAAGATGAGGTTTTGATTGTGCAAACCGGTTGGAAAAGCAATAAAGGATGTTTCTTTTGCATAAGTGGTCATATAGGTGCAATATTCTATTTATTCATGGTGGAGTGACCCAATTTGGTGTGGAATTTTGAAATGTGTGATACTAATTTGATAATTCTGAAATTACCATTTTATTCTTCATAATTTATAAGGCCAATATCTTGAGTTTCATGATTTTTGGTGCTTCCTAAGTTGAGTTATGAATTTTTAAAAAATAACACTGGAGACAAGGGTTTCGTGAAATTTATATCGCCAGCGATAGGGCATCAAAAATCAGTTTTTCTTACAGAAGATGATTGTTGGTGATAGATAATATTTTTAGAGAATTAAGTGGAGCTAATTCAAAGGCTTTTAAAGTTACAAAAGTGGGTTTGAAACCTTGAATCAGGTTGTCACCCTAGGAAGGGTTTAATGCCCAGATTTGCAGGATTATAACAGCCATCTTTGCACATAGTTCCATAAATCTGATTTGTGAGCTTGGGTCATTTCCCGAGTTCCCCCAAAAGGGGACATTACAGTGGTATCGGAGCATTGATCTTCCTAGTCTAAGGGGTTTCCTTGCTTTAAAATCAAAATGATGGATATAATTTTTAGTGATGCTAGGCTCGAAAGTCTTTCCCTAGGGCAAGAAAGATTGACCAACACAATGTCTCGGTTGAATCCATACCCTCAAATGGTGTTAAGGAGCTCTTCACAAGGAGGTCGGTTGAAGTTCCAGCCATACAAAATGAGTAAGATCGGTTCATGGTTTGAGGATTCATAGAGCTCTTTTGGAGAAGGTCCGGAAAAGCCCTACCTTTTGCAGAGTTTGTGAAGTTGAAGACAAGGACTTGGATTTTATACAAGGTCAAAACCCCAAGCATCAAGGAAGGGGCCAGCGCTCCATAAGGACCCCACACTTAAGGGTGTTGACACAATACATAGAGAAGGGATTGAAGGTAGAGGTTTCTTAAGCCCCCAGGGCAAAATTTTGAGCTATAATAGTCACACACATGCTGGTGACAAATCAAATCTGCATCTTGAAGGAAATGGAGCCATGAAGGAGGAAGAATTGGCCCTTGCACCTATTATTGTTTCGGAGAGTCAACATCATGGGGTGATTATTGATCATTGCTTGGTTAATATTGATTATGTTTCAACATGTGATGAATCTAGGGTTGAAAAGGAGAGTAATGAGCAAGAAGGTGAAGAGAAAGGGATAATTGGAAACGATTTTCCAAATAGACATGATGACAATAAGCTTGCTGGTCTGATTATAACAACTGTCACTAAAAAGAAAAATGAGGATGGACTAGACCTCGGCAAGAGCTACGAAGACATTCCAAACACACATGAACAAGGTATGGAGGTAGTGCACCCTTTTAGGCAGCTTCCAAGTCATGCATGCATCAAGACAAAGGTCGCTTTATGCTCAGGTACTGAAATTGGATTGATAAGAAGTAACCCTCTTTCCAAGGCCAATGGTATGCATGCAAAGGTAACTATTTACTCTTTCCATTTGGGTTGTAATCCATCTAATATACTTATGTTTGGAGGAAGAATTTGGGGTCACAATGATGCTTGTATTGATGGTACCTTAACAAGTCTTTTATGGTGAAAAAGGCTGGAAGAAACTCTCCATAAAGGACAAGATAAGGAGGCTGGACTGTTCCTAACAACAGTCAAAGGGAGGTCATTTGATGGAAACCACGGCCCTAACAAGAATCCAGAAGTTACGTAAGACAAGCACCGACAAATGTGGAAAGAAAAGATCCCATCTGGTGAGGAAACCATGCCAAGGAAAAGTGCTGATTTGAACTTAGGAAATTTGAGTCATAGGAGTATCATGAGCAGCCCACGGTATGAAGATATCTCAGTTTTTGCCAAAATATCATTTCAGATTTGTTACCATAGACAGCTGGTTAGAAGGACTACTCATGTCTCATGTGTGTTGTATCCTCCTATGTCACTGCTGATTGAATACCTTCGTGCACATCATACTTCATGGGTTGATGAGATAAGTACTTTTTCTAGTAAAGAACAAATAGATAGTTGGGCTCAATTTCAAAGGTGTTTCCATAAGTGGCATATAGGTGCTATGTTGAGTCCTACAACGGGAGGAATATCTGATCTCAAAATCATTAAGGAAGGGAACTCTAGCACGAGGTGTTTTGGACATAATGAGAAGAGCTAGAAGGAATAGGCAGTGATAGGCATCAAATTATCAAAGAAGAATTGGCAAGAAATATGGGAGCAAGCAAGGCTGGTTACAAAGGCCTCATGGTCACCATAACTTATGGAACATATCCTCTTTGCACAAGAAAGATACCACAGCCCACTGTCCCCATGAAAAGGTATGAGTTTTGCATTGACTTCTTTGTTTTAAATTCAGCCGAGACACATATTGATTTTGGGGGTCAAGACCCCAAATGTTAGGGGAATTTACCCTCAAAATTCACAAGAGGGGGTTGAAGTTCCACATACAAAATGAAGAGGTCAGAATTCATGAAATTGGGAATGGAAAATGTAGGCATGTTGAGGAAGAAAGGACTGATTTTATTTCCTTACCAGCAGATGGAAAAGGACAAATCACAGCTGGGAATGCAAGGAAGAATTTGGCAAACAACATCATGAGAGGGTATAAAGGAAAGATTAAAATATGCAGGGCTGATAGGGGAGTTTTCTCAATTAATATTTGTTTACTCACAAGCAATAGAAGGCTTTCCATCAAGAAAAAATCCCAAAAAGGAAGCAACTACAACAATTATGTGTCTCTTGCATACTACACTCCACTCACTTTTGCAACAGCTGAAAGTGAGATTCCAATGGTTAAGATCTAGACTGTCTGGAAACGCCTAAGCCCCCCCCGTACCAGCCTGGAAACGTACCAGGTATTGGTACGGGGTATGGTACGCTGTGGGTACGCTTGAAAACGTACCCACAGGGGACAGGGTACGGTTTGGGTACGGTTTTGCCGTACCCAGACCGTACCTTGTCCCCTGTGGGTATGTTCCAAGCGTACCCGTCAAAAAAAAACTTGCCAAAGACTATTTCTTTCCTTCTTAGGCAATTCTTTCCTTTTTTGGATTTTTGGTGGAAAAATCACAAGTAGAGAAAAAAATTTGCCATTTTTGGAAAGGGTCCGGGAAGATGTAGCAGTAAAAACTTGCATGTGCCATAACTTTCATTCTGTGACTCCGTTTCAAGTGTCATTTTCTCTAAAAGTATATATTTTTTCGAGCTCTACGCATTGATGGCAATATTTTTCTTATTTTCATAAAATCCATTTTTGCACCTTTTTGGACCAAGCAACTTCTTGCAATCTTCTGAAAGAATCATGAGCTTTGATCGCCTGTAGACAGATTAGTAATTAAAAATACTGGATAGCTTTCCAAAACTCGGCGAGTATTCTCCCGTGCTCGGACTAATCGTCCCACCTGCTAGCTTGGATCCATATTTTTCCTGCTTAGTTATGATGTTTCAGGAAATATGTCAGACAATACTATCGTGCTGAGTGGATCAAGGAAGGTCACCATGAACAATCAAAACTCCTTGAATCTTATCACAGTCACTAAGATAAATAACTGTGATGAAATAATAAATTTCAATAAGTATGCAAATGCTTCTTTAAATTTATAATTTATATACATATATATATATATATATATATATATATATATAAAATGTACCCAAAAGCGTACCGTACCCAAGATTTTTAAAAATTTGCCGTATCGGTGTACCGTACCCGTACCCGTATCCAGACTGTCTAGGTTAAGATGGTTGACACTCAATGCCACTTAAAGAGGTATACCCGCTCTCTTCAAATTTATTTCAGTCATCATTGGTTCAATTATGAGTGGGAAAATACATAGCTACAATTGTGTTTGGGTTATTATTGGAATCCTTCACCAAAGTGAGAGGTATGAAGATGTAATCATGAGGATGAGATGATTTTTGGTGTTTGACTCTCTTGAACAAGGAGACTGCTCTTTCCTTGGGGCCATTTGGGGTCCATCTTGCATCAAGAAAAACTTCACTTACGTGATTTGGCACAAAGTCCTCATCCTCCATAAGACTATCATGGACATATCCAAACTTTATGTGGCGGCCGGTTCCACTTGGCACCCATTGTTGAGCCTCTCTCCATCCCCCACATGGCCTACACTACTGCAAACAATGATAAGAAATCAGAATTGCCCTTGTCAAGTTCTTCTCAATGTACTGTTACACCTACTAGCACTTATACGCAGCTGCAAGAGAATTAAATACTGGGAGATGTTTTGGATAGAGGAAGAAAATAAAAGATCTCAGCGGAAGTTTGTTTCTAATTCCAATAGTCATGACATTTTTTCAGTCCTCACACTTTCCGGAAGAAGGAAACTCACCACCATGATTGATACCAATGAAGCTCAATCTAAGGAGGCAATTTTTGGGACTTTTTGGGATGGCTTAGTTGCTTATTACTTAATTTAGAATGACATTCCAGCAGTGTGGTGGAGGGGTATTCAGTCCACTTTGGATAGTGACTTGCCCTCAGCTCATATTGGACATATGAATGCGATGAGGCATTTGAGTCAGCTAAACGATTCTTATTTTCCCCTCCCACGCTCATGCCACCTAGATCAGATCGCCCTTTGATGTTGTACTCACGGGCCACAGATGTTTCGCTAGCCTGCATGTTGGCTCAAGAAAATGATGATAACCGAGAACGTGCAGTCTATTTTATTAGTCAAACATTTCTTGATTATGAGACACATTACACCCAGGCATAAAAAGAATGCCTTGCTATAGTTTTTGTGACAAAGCGTTTGAGACATTATATGCTGAATCAAGAAACGAGGGTTATTGTTAAGTCAGATCACTTGTGGGCATTCCTCACACAAGAATCCTTATCTAAGATGGTCGGGCGCTTTATAACTTTGATGGGCGAATTTGAGTTAACATTTGTTAATCAAAAATCCGTCAAAGGAAAAATCATTGCGGACTGGTTGGCTGATAATCTGTTAGATGGAGGTGATCTGGTAGATCTAGACTTCCCCGATGAATGTGTATGCTTCGTCGAGACTAAGCCCCCCATTTCTGTGTGTCCATGGTATACTGGCATCGTTAATTTTATAGTGGACCATACGTCTTCAGAAGGGGCAACATTGCAACAAAGAAGGCGGTTACTTGTCATTGCCGCTAAGTATGTTATTTTAGAGCAACTGCTCTATCGCAGAGCCTTCGACGGAATGTTATTAAGATGTATTGATGCAGAAGAATCCGAAAAGATTTATGAATCACATAGCCGAAGTATGTGGAGGCCACTTCGGTGGCCACGCCATTGCTCGAAAAATACATTTGATGGGCTATTTCTGGCACTCTAGAGCATGACACAGTAGAATTTGTGTGGAGATGCCACAAGTGCCAAGAATTCTCCCACGAAATCCACATACCGACACAAGCTCTTCAACCAATATCGACCCCATGGCCCTTTTCCACGTGGGGCCTGGATTTGATAGGGAAATTCTCTCCCTCATCAACAGACGGCCATAACTTCATAGTCACGGCCACAGAGTACTTTACTAAATGGGTAGAAGCCATGCCTCTTACCATTGTACCTGAGTCTGTGATCGTTAAGTTCATCTTAAACCAGATCATTTGTAGGTACGGGGTCCCACAGGTCATTATCTCGAATAATGGCACATCCTTCAAAAACGATGAAGTACGTGAATTATGTGCAAAGTTCAAGATAAATCACCACACAGCTTCTATTTATCATCCTCAGGCCAATGGACAGGCTGAGGCTACGAATAACACATTAAAGTCCATCCTCCTTAAGACCATTAAGGAGAACAAACAAGATTGGCATTTAAAACTTTTTCCAGTCTTGTGGGCCTATTGGACATCATTTAGAACACCAATAGGGGCAACCCCCTTTTCTTTGTTATTTGGTGCGGAAGTTGTTATACCGCTCGAGGTTGAAATATCGAGTCTTCGTATTTCACTGCAAGGAATCTTGGGAGAAGAAGGATATCGAGAAGCGCGACTCTCTCAGTTAAAAAGTCTTGATGGGGTTAAACTCAACGTTGAACAACGACACAACGTTTACGCTGACCGGATGGCTTGGCAATACAACAAGAAGGTTTTCGAGCGTGAAATATACGAGGTAGATTTGGTCTTAAGACTTGACAACCAGATAGACAAAAAGACCGGGGAAGGAAGAAAATTCAGACCCAGGTGGTTGGGTCCGTATTGAGTGGTAGAAGACTACAAAAATGGGGCATTTTCCCTGTGTACACTGGAGGGTGCGAAGTTTAATGAATCTGTGAACTCTCTTCACCTGAAGAGGTATTACGCATGATCCATTAGCATTTTCATATGTACATTATTGCATCTGCATTGCACTTTCATTTGCCAGTTCATTCTGTAAAATTTGTGATCAAGGGGACTTCTTATAGCAACTCCTAAATTTTTTTGAAAAACAATGGCAAAACAATCAAATCATCTCTTCAAATTTTCATGGTATCATCAATTGTTTCCGAATCATTTCATCAATTCAAGCAGAATAAGACAATTTTGACCGTAATCATACCAAGGCCTGCATACTTGGTTTTGCTTATAGTCTCTTTCTAGATTAGGTGTCTTTGCCTATAGTCTGTTCTAGAAGCTTCATGGTGTCACATCTATCCCATAAAGATCTCTTTGGAAATAAGAACATACTAAACATTTTGCCTAGATGAGTAAGTCAAATGCAAATCCACAGAAAACTTTTATTTAACACATTTTTTTTCCCTACCAGCCTTCGGCATTGAGCCTGCATTTCTTACTGGTGAGGTAGGGTTGGGAAATGAGAGAAATGCCCTTACTTGCCTATTCCTTGTTCACAGTGATGAGCCCATGCTTCCTACTGGTAGCATGGGGCAAGGTGTAGGGGGTCTCTTTGATAAAGTTGAAAGCTAGAAACAATCCATTCAAATATTGTGAAATCATAAGTCCAAAACAAAGTGAGTTAGATGTCCAAAATTCCAAAAGAGTTTAAAACCTCAAAACCAAATTTTGTCAACCAAGTAGCCATCTACAGATCTAAGTCTAGATAAACTGGAAAGTAAATCACATTCTAAACTATGAAGTAACTTGAGTAGGGTGAGGTTGTAGTGTCTCAATTTGGTCTTGTCAAACCATTGTCTTTCCCTCATCGTTACCATTCAACAAATTTTCGTAACATGTGCCCTTTCTGGCTCTTGGTGTATAGCCCTCGCATCCTACTAGTTGCGTGGAGTTGGAAGTGGGGCAAGTACATTTACTTATCATATCATTGTATCACCACGTTTTGCCAAGACAATATGAAGTATCAAAGATTGCTTAAAGAAACTAAAGTTCAACATCACATTGTGTCCGCATTATCATATATCAGCATTATAAAATACAAAAAGAAACCATTCTGTTATTATTCCACATCCACTGCATACATTCTGAAAAGCATAGAAAAACGGAAATTCTAAACATCTAGAGTACACATGAGAAATAAACCAAAAGAAAGTCAACTCAGATACAATGGATTACCGAACCAAAAATAAAAGTTTGTATATATCATGGTGAATCAAGTTTGTATACAATGCCATCACGCACTTAGGCATGGTCAAAACACTCGCGATGAGCCAAAAATATACAAAAAAAATCATATAGTGCCCGACAAAATGGCTAGAAAGCAATAAACGGCCCAATGGCCTGTCAGCCCCTGTGGGATCCCTCGGCTGGTGCACGGCCACATCCAGGGCTCCTACTGCAGTTGCGACGATGCTGGGAATAAACCAAATGGTGTGAATGCTCGTGGCGGCGGCCGCTGGCTGTGGTCTCACTACGGGAATGGCTCTGCCTCATCAGATGCTCGACGGCCTCATATCTGGCCACTTGGGTATGAAGGGAGGTCACCACCTCCACAATCCTCCAAACAGGAGCAAACACATCGGTGTGTTTGCAGGTAGCTAGCGGCTGGCTAGAGGGAATGGCTCTACCTCATCTGACGCTCGGCGGCCTCATATCCAGCCACCTGGGTACGAAGGGAGGTCACCACCTCCGCTATCCTCCAAACAGGAGAAAACACATCAGTGTGTTTGCAGGTAGCTAGCGGCTGACTTGAATCCAAAGTCAGCTCGGCTCGGGTCTTCCCTGAGGGAATCAACAGGGTGTCCACGGACATCTGTCGGATAAGCTCTCGCTACTCCTGTGCAGTCGCTGTAATCAAGGAAAGAAGAGGAATCAAGTAAGTTAGAAAACCACAAAACACAAATAAAAAGAAAGTACCAAATTAACGCTTTCAAGTAACAAAGTCAAGAAAAGAGTATTAGACATACTCGGATCTCTTGGCATCTAGGTAGGGTCAGTGACTGTTGCTGCGGGTGGCTGCGGGGCCTCCCCAAAGCCAGAGGCTAAACGTTGTCCCATCACAGACTCGTCATCCCCTTCCCCGCCTCAAGGAAGTGTCTCCTCTGAGACCAATGTCTCTCTCTGCACTCGCCTCCACGTGCGCTGCTCTCAGCATATCCTAAGTAGCATGTCTCTTAGGGTCGCTCTCCTCCATATGGGCTGCCCCGCTAGCCTCAACAGTAACCCCCTCATCCTCTGTTTCCTCCCCAACCGACTCCTCCTCAGTCTCGTCTTCGGTGTGCTCCTTAGAATCAGAGTCTACGTCAATGGGCTCATCGTCCTCTCCACTATGAGCAGGAGCGGCCGCAATCTGAAGCAAAGGCGCTTGAGGGGCACCTGCTACCTGTTTAGCATGGACCACATGCCTAACTGCGATAGGAACTCCTGGGGTAACCAATGTCCAGCCGGGATCTCCTCTAGGGCCCTTCTGGGCCTCCTGAATGGTCCTGTAGACCGGTACCACTAGGGGAAGTATGTCAGCATATGGGAGGCGAAACTGCTGAGGAACCCGATCAAACGGACGAGTCTCGACTCTCCTGGCATTGTCAACTATTTGACCTGTGGTAGAACAAGCTACCACCGTGGTCACCTCCTCTCCCCATAACCCTGCCATGTCCTGGTAGGGAGTGACAACCATGTCTATCGTGGTCAGAGAAGCCACTGGCTGATGAGGTGTCCTAAGAACTGACATAGCTGTCCACCTCGCTGCCCGGACAACCCCTGGATCCAATACTTGTACTCCCCTCCCGTAGGTGGTGATGTGCTCGTAAACCCAACTCATAATAAGAGTGGGGTGACTCAGTGACTGCCTCTGCAATCTGACTACCCTGTATAAGTCATGGTAGTTAGTCCCTAGGATGTCTGCTCCCCAGACGTATGTACGGCCATGTGCCTCGATTTGTGCAATGATTGGAGCCCAGTAGTATAGAAGGATGTCACGTCCCTTGTCCCTGATCAGTCGGGAGGACAAGATGCCCATGATGGCTCTACGGATGATAGGAATAGGAGCAGTGGCAATGGACCGGACCCTGATTCCCTTCTTCAAACTAAATGAGACAGTGGCATCTCCCATATAGGTGGCCCACTGAGTCATCTCAGCCCTGGATCCTGCTGTCTCCAGAGTCAGTCTCCTCCCAAGTATCAGGAGCCCAAGAATGCGGTATACATCCTCCAAGGTGATGGTCCACTCACCTCTGGCACCCGACAACCGGAAAGTGTTTCGGTCTGCGTCCCAATAAGAAAATAAGTCACACAATATGTGACTAGCAGGGGCAACATGGGGAACGCGTGCAATCCTCCAGATGCCTGCCCTCTGGAGGGTGTCCCTCTCGGCTTGAGTCAACTGGTCCAAAATCCCAATGAGCCAATCACACTTCCTCTCTCGGTTCTAGCTGTTGTACTCCTGCATTCAACAAAACATTAAAAAAAGAGCAAGTTAGTAACGTATACAAGAAGATAAGCTCACCAAAACCATGACAAAACATCGAAAATCCAAAAAAAATTCAAGTTAATGCACTTTTTGGTCATTCTGTTCAGAACTGCCGCCTAGTGCAGGGTGGCGGTTCCAAGACCGCTGCCCTGCTTTGGGTGGCGGTCCTGAGCCGATTTTCAACATATGCCCTTAACCCTAAACAAGGCCCAAAAACACAAAAAAACCACCATTTTGACAAAATAAAAGACTGCCCTATGGCCCCCCCCTTAGAAACTCATTTAAGATAAGTAATTTGGAAAATAGTCCCCCCTAGGTAAACTTTTCAAACATTTTACATTTTAGGTATGAAAAGGCAAAAGTGGAAAGAACCAACCTTAGACTGTGCCGGTTGATCTCCCACTCGTGGAGGCATGATCACTATCTTGTAATGGTCGTTTTGGCTGTACTCTCGTCGAAAATGGTCACCGTAGGCCTAGAGCTCCAAATTCACCAAAGCGAATATGCACAAATGAATTAAAAAAATGAGTTGTTTTGATATAAATGATGTTTTGACCTCGTTTTGAGTGTATGTGTTTACAGGGCTGGAGCGTTGGCGCAGGTATATCTCTATATCCCCGCACAAATGGTAAGTCCTTTTGTCGTTTTAGTTTAGTGTTTATTTTTCGATATTTGGTCTATCTGCACTTGAGTCTTCTTTCCCTTGCAGGTAACAGGAGTTTGGATGGCAACATTTCGACACACAGGCGTGTCAGGTATAACTTCTAACTCCCCATTTTGGGAACACCATACTTGGACTTTACGTTTTATGCCTTTTCATGGCTAAGACACTTCTCTGAGGGGGCAATATGTACGCACCCAAAATTGCATGTGCTACATTGTCGGAAAATGGTTACAAAAGTCCCCAATGATGATTCAAGTCCTTTCAAGAAGGTGTTCGAGCTCCAAAACCCATTCACAGTGTATATTTGTTGCCTAGACGTCTTTACTTAGCCTTCCCACACTTTTTCCAGATTTTTGCCTCTTTTTGCGCATGTTTTGGCCTTTAGTGCCAGGACCATTGTCCCGTGCAAGGCGGCGGTCCTGACCGATTTATCCAGATTCTGTCATGCGTGTTTTTAACATGCGACGATTCACTTAACTTCACTTTTAGCATGCATTCATGGGCCAAATTGTCTAAAAATAGTTTTGACTGCTTGGTTCTCCTTCCCTCTTCTATTTTGCATGTGCTTTAGTTAGTTGGAACTACCTCTTCTTGCCTTGTGCATGAAGGCATATCCCAGCCCCAATTCTTATATATTCCATGCTTGTATTCAAGCAAAAGGCTTGAGAATTTTATTGTATCTTGCATTGTATTGCTGCCACAATCTTGTTAGGAATTGCATAGCCAAGCTCAGATCTCTTGTGCTATCTCTCTTCTACTTGTATTGCATCCAGACTGCCTTCAAGTTGCCATTGCTCAAGCGCCATCCTCCTGCCGCTATTATTGCATTCCCAATTCCTAGGACTCATATGAACACTTAGAGAAAGAAAGGAACAAACTGAGGGGACAGATACAAATACAACCAGATTTGCCAAAGCTCTTGCTTATCCAGGTTGGAATTGTGTTTTGTTTGTTTTATTTGTTAAATTGTCATTTCAAAACACTAGTTTCAATTACATATCAAATAGAGTTGTAAAATTGTTCATTTCAATAGGTTAGGCAATCACAAGTAGATCAAATGATTAGAAAGTTTGCTTTTTAACATTACCAGGGAAGTTGTGGGGAACAATAGCCCTTTCAGGGTCATGATTTGTTCTTCACCTCTGAGGTAGGGTTTGAAGGGTTTTGATTGGATTAGGTTATTTGTTTTAGATTAGATTCACATATTCGCACAAGTAACCAGCTACATCCGGCTGATTACTTGTCTTTAGTTTATTTATTAGATTAGAATGCATTGCTTAAAAATTAGAAAAGATCAAAAAGATTTCCTTTGATAGATTAGTTTGCTTTTATTGCTTTGATCTGATATTGTGAAAACTCCAAAACATAGATTAGATTTCCTCTAGTAGTTAGTCTGCTTATTAAAATCATTTCATTTTGTATGACCATCAACGGTCCACAACAAGAAAAGACATACAGTTGTGATCCCCTGGTCCCACAACCCAATGGGCCAGAATTGATAACTGACATTGATACAAGTTTACGTTTGACAATCTTACGCACACCCGCAACTTTTGCTGAGAAAATAGAACTAAAATACGCTAA
The DNA here is from genome assembly GCA_019776745.2 of Taxus chinensis. NCBI lineage: Eukaryota > Viridiplantae > Streptophyta > Pinopsida > Cupressales > Taxaceae > Taxus > Taxus chinensis. The sequence goes on along the minus strand of CM034146.1, from coordinate 312,045,523 downwards.
ACATCGCTGCTAATCAAGCCTACGATTATTGGACTACTCCTGACAACAGGGTTTGACTACGTGTATGACCATATAAGGGCCACAACCTCCACGAGTCTTTGGTTGTGATCCTCAGGTCCCACAACCCAACGGGCTTGCTAACCAATTAGACATTGACACTAGTTTGTGTACGTTACTATTCAGATCATCTGGTTATATTTGTATCTGTCCCCTTAGTTTGTTCCTTTCTTTCTCCGAGTGTTCATATGAGTCCAAGGGATTGGGAATGCAAGAACAACGACAGGAGGATGGCGCTTGAGCAATGGCAACTTGAAGGTAGTCTGGATGCAATGCAAGTAGAAGAGAGATATCACAAGAGATTTGAGCTTGGCTATGCAATTCCTAGGAAGATTGTGGCAGCAATATAATGCAAGATACACAAAAATTCTCAGGTTTTTTCTTAAATACAAGCATGGAATATATAAGAATTGGGGCTGGGATGTGCCTTCATGCACAAGGCAAGAAGAGACAGTTCTAACTAACTAAAGCATATGCAAAAATAGAAGAGGGAAGAACCAAGCAATCTAAACTATTTTTAGACAATTTGGTCCACGGATGCATGCTAAAAGTCAAGTTAAGTGAATTGTCGCATGTTAAAAACATGCATGACGGAATCTGGAAAAATCGGTCAAGACCGCCGCTATGCGTGGGTGGCGGTCTTGACACTAAAGGCCAAAACATGCGCAAAAAGAGGCAAAAAGTTGGAAAAAATGTGGGAAGGTTAAGTAAAGATGTCTAGGCAACAAATATACACTGTGAATGGATTTTCGAGCTCGAACATCTTCTTGAAAGGACTTGAATCATCATTGGGGACTTTTGTAACTGTTTTCCGACAATGTAGCACATGCAATTTTGGGTGTGAGTGGTAGAACAATGAGCAATCAACCCAGAAGTCAAAGTAGTGTAAATGCACCACAGATGTATGAGCGCAAATGAAGCCTTCACCTCCTTATATACCTCTAACTTTGGTGCCAAGTGTAATGTCCCCTTTTTGGGACATTAATTAATTAAAAATATGGGAGACCTTTAATCCACTCTTCGCATGGATTAAAGGATAAATATTGAGAAAAATGTCATTACTCCTTTATTTAAAAATTAAATAATTAATTCTCCTCTTATGTTTTATTTTTAAATATTAAAAGAGGGAGTTAATATTCTTTTTGGAGTTTGACTTTTCAGGAGAAGAGACCCATATTAAAAGTGACCCTTCTACATGAGAAAATGCGCCAAAGGAAGGAGGGAAAATTGGAGATTTCAAATGCTAAAGCTATATAAGGAGAAATGGCGACCCCTTGGGGGCATGTTGAGAATTTTATTAAAAATATCTTCATGCTTGAAGAGGAATGTATGCCCATGTGATCACATTATAAAGGTGTTCTTCAACACCACCATTATTGTGGAGAGTGTGAGACCTTCTAAGCTTTCATTGAGTGAATGTTGCTTGATATATTCATTCCATGATTGGTGCCTTTATTTGAGAAGGGAATTTTGCATATTATTGATGAGTATTGAAGAGTTTTATAGTGCTTTACGATCTGTTGTTTATTCTGCAATTATTCCAGCTATAGTGACTTGCATGGGTGATTGTTTTGGTATGTTTGGGTGTCTTTTGAAATAGTTATACAATCTGATCTGTATCTGGCATTTATTTCAGCTATGGCGACATTTTGGGTGTTGTTTTGGCATGGTTTACATAGAGTTTATGAGTAATATTTACAATCTGATCTGTTTTGGCATTTATTCCAGAGTGTGGGACTGATATTTTTGAGGGTTATTGTGTTCTTATTCACTGCTTTATCTAAGGCAAATCGACTTTTGGGGTGTATAAGCATATATTTATAAGGTGTTTCTGTGTTGCAGCTGTATTTATTAATAATTTTAGGCAATGGGCTGATGGTTTGAGGTGTATTGGAAGGGTATTAAGAGCTGGAAGTAATTTATAGCAATTTATCCTAACCCTAGAGACTGGTTTTTGGATTTAGGGGCTTGTTTTGAGGTGGTTTCAGTGATAAAAAAACTCAGATTCTTAGCTCATTGGAAAGACCTTGATTTATAGATTATCATGCAATTTATTTTGTGGCAAAATATGGAATATTGAGTTAGATATTAATTTTTGAAGTTTCAACTGTTCTGGTGCATTTTTATTTAATTAACTGCTACAATAAATACCATATATAGAAAAGATTAATTTACTAATTAGTTCTCCCATCTAACCCACTATTTTGGCTTACTCCAACCCCATTTGGGTTGTATTAATGCTGACATTGGGTTATTTGAGGTCGAGCTAAGAGGATTTCGTCCTTCTAGAGATCGATTTGATTAATTAATTTTGCAAATTTAAATAATATCCCAAAAGGGGATATTACAGTGGTATCAGAGCATCTTTCCTCTACTCTTGTGGGGAGATGCAAGGAGGAGATAAGGAGCCATTATTCTACAAAAGGAGAAATAAGGATTCAATGGAGGATGGGGCTTTCACTTCGGATCAAGTGAAGTTCCTTCAAGAGTTGATGCAGAATTGTGGTATGGAGCTCCAGAAGACTATGAGTGAACAAATGTCCAAGCTTATTAAGAGCTTTGGGTAAGGGAAAGTCCCCAAACTCCAATGGTGAGGGAAGCTCGCATAGTGGGGAAGGGGGCTTTATACCACCCCCTCCCAAGTTCTTCAAAAGTATCTTCTTACCTAAAGAAAACAGTAAGGGAGAAGGACAAGAACCCACGATGGTTGAGTTAATTGATGCCCAAAGGCTTGAGTATGGTTCCTTGAGTCAAGCTGTAAGGGATATGTTGGGATTTGATGAATTTTTTGCTCTCAAGTTGGGGAACAAGCCAAGAGGGCAAATAAGCAACCCCCTAAGGACCTTCAACAAAGATTGGGGAAAGGTTTCACTTCCAAGTTTTGATGGAACTAGCAAGATATCAGTAAGAGCATGGTTGCAAATGATGGAGACCTACTTTTCTTTTAACCCCATGCATGAGGAAGAGGCCCTTAAGTTTGTTATTCTTCACTTGGAAGGTATGGCACATGAGTGGTGGTTCCATGGTATGCACACACAAGGGCATGATTTGATTCACACAATGGGGGATTTTAACAAGAGAATCATGGAGAGGTTTGACGGGAAAGATCCGGAAATACACTTCCGAGAACTTGCACAACTCAAACAAATTCATGGTGTTGAAGAATATGTGGGGGATTTCCAAAGGATTGCAGTCATGGTGACAGATGTTAGTGAGAAAATATTGGTTGTCCTTTTTACGGAAAGGCTTGGTTGAGCCTTTGAAAGGTTTGGTAAGAGCATTTAATCTTCTTTCTTTGCCAAAAGCTATTACTAAAGCTTTAGATTTGGAATGTGCAGCTTATATAGGTGATTTTGGGCCAAAAGGGCAGCGTACTAATGCCACTTATCTGTTGTCCAAAAGTGGAATTCAAGGGCAAAAAATGACTGATTTGCAGAAGTCCACAAAAGCACAAGGGGGACAGCCCCTTGGATCATCAAAAAAGGCCTCAAAAGGGCCAATCAGCCCTATGTACCGCCACATAGGAATCAGCCCCAAAACAATGTGGAAAAGGAAAAAAGGGATGAGTTGAGAAGGAAAGGATTGTGTTTTGATTGTAAGACTCCTTGGACAAGGGGTCATAATTGTAAAGGTAAAGGACAAATTCACTTTATTGAAGTTATTGATTCAGATTTTGAGTTTAATTCTGATTTGGATGATGCTAACAATGGGACTAATGAGCTTGTGTATGAGCATATTAGTGAAGGAAGAGGAAGGAATGGAAAGCACACTTGCCACTCTTTCCGGCATACCCAAATATCTTGCCTTTCGAGTAAAGGGCACCATCCAAGGGCAAAGGGTCATCACTTTGGTTGATAGTGGGGCCACACATAATTTCATTGATAGAAGCTTGGTAAGAAAGATGGGGTTGGAAACTACAAATTGTAAAGCTTTCAAAGTTACTATTGCCGATGGATCCTCCATTCCATGTTCCACCAAGATTTCACAACTTCCCCTCACTCTTGGGAAGCATAAGGTAATTGATGATTTTTATGTTGTTGACATTGGTGATATTGATCTTGTTTTGGGTGTTCAATGGTTGCATTCCTTAGGTGATTTCACTCAAAACTACAAGATTATGGAGCTGAAATACACAAAAGATGGCAAAGAAATTGTCCTAAAGGGATTGGCAAATGGTGTTCCACAAGAAGTATCAATGAAGAGGATGGAAAGGGCATTTAGAAGAGGGCAGATTGCGTGGGCAGCCAACTGTTTTATCACAGAAAAATCAGAAAATTCAGAGCAGCAATCTATTCAAGGTGAGTTACAAGGTATTTTGGACAAGCACTCTCATGTTTTTTAGTGATTTGCCTCATGGGTTACCTCCTAATAGGAGTTTTGAGCACATTATTGAGTTAGAAGAAGGTACTAAACCCATCATGATCACCCCCTACCGCCACCCAAGAGTTTATAAGGAAGAACTAGAAAAGACCATTAAGGAGTTACTTGATATGGAACATATAAGGCCTAGTTCTAGTCCATTTGCATCTTCTGTGGTTTTGGTTAAGAAAAAGATGGGACTATGAGAATGTGTATTGATTACCGCATGTTGAATAAGAAGACCATCAAAAATAGATATCCAATACCTAGGATTGATGAGTTAATTGATGAGTTGCATGGTGCTACATATTTTTCAAAGATAGATCTTAAATCCGGGTATCATCAAATCCAGGGAAGAGAAGAAGATGTGCATAAGACAGTCTTTAGATGTCATTTTGGGCATTTTGAGTTTTTGGTTATGCCCTTTGGATTAACTAATGCTCCTGTTACTTTCCAATCGTGCATGAATCATGTGTTTAGCAAGTATTTAAGAAAGTTTGTGCTTGTGTTCTTTGATGATATTCTTGTGTATAGCAAAACATGGGAAGAGCATTTGATGCATTTGGATTTGGTTTTGACTACTTTGGGGGAGCATTCTTTCTTTGCCAAAAAGTCTAAATGTGAATTTGGTCTTGAAGAGATTTGGTATTTGGGTCATGTTATTAGTGTTAAGGGTGTGCAAGTGGACAAACAAAAAATTGCAGTTATCATGGATTGGCCTACTCCCACTTCTCTCACACAATTGAGAGGATTTTGTGGTCTTTGTAGTTATTATATAAGGTTTGTGAAGAGTTTCTAACGATTTGCTGCTCCTTTGACGGATTTGACTAAGAAAGGGGCCTTCAAATGGTCAAAAACAGCCCAAGATGCCTTTGAAAAAATGAAAGAGGTAATGTGTTCTTGTCTGATACTTGCAGTTCCAGATTTTTCTATGTTATTTGTGGTTGAATGTGATGCTTCCGAGGAAGGTATAGGGCTTGTCCTAATGCAAAATAAACACCCAATTGCTTTTAAAAGTAAAAAATTGAAAGATCATGAGAAGGGGTATAGTGTGTATGACATGGAAATGTTGGCAACCATACATGATTTGAGTAAATTTAGACAATATTTGGTGTGTGGTAAATTCATTGTCAAATCTGATCATAACAGTTCGAAATTATTTCTTAATCAAAGGGAATTGAATGACAAGCAACAGAAAAGAGTAAGCAAGGTTCAAGCTTTTGATTTTGACATTGAATATGTGAAGGGAAAAAACAATATGGCAGCAGATGCACTCTCTAGAGGGCCATACGAATTGGGAAAAGAAATGGATCAGCCATGTGTTCAATTGCTTGAGGACAAGCAATCTTTGGGAAGGGAGGACTGTAATGACCCCTTTTTGGGACATTAATTAATTAATAAAAAATATGGGAAACCCTTAATCCACTCGTCCCATGGATTAAAGGGTAAAAATAGGGAGAAGTGTCATTACTCCTTTTATTTTAAAATTAAATATTTAATTCTCCTCTCATGTTTTATTTTTAAATTATCAAAAGAGGGAATTAATATTCTTTTTGGAGTTTGACTTTTCAAGGAAAGAGACCCATATTAAAAGTGACCCTTCTACATGAGAAAATGCGCCAAAGGAAGGAGGAAAACTTCGAGATTTCAAATGCTAAAGCTATATAAGGAGAAAAGGCGACCCCTTGGGGGCATGTTGAGATTTTATCAAAAATATCTTCATGCTTGAAGAGGGATGTATGCCCATGTGATCACATTATAAAGGTGTTCTTCAACACCACCATTATTGTGGAGAGTGTGAGACCTTCCAAGCTTTCATTGAGTGAATGTTGCATAATATATTCATTCCATGATTGGCACCATTATTTGAGAAGGATATTTGCATATTGTTGATGAATATTAGAGAGTTTTATAGTGTTTTATGATCTGCCATTAATGCTGCAATTATTCCAACCATAAATCGACTTGCGAAGAGTGGTTGTTATGGGCACATTTGGGTGTCTTTTGAGGGAGATGCTCATGACTAGTGGCATCATGGTCTTGTTGCACAGGGGCACATGAATATTAATACATATGCAAAGTTTACACAGAGGTTGATGAGTTTTGATAGGAGGGATCCTGATGGGTTCTTCAGAGAGTTGACTCACTTGAGACATATAGGATCTTTGGACGAATACATTGCATATTTTCAGAGGCTTTCGGTTATGGTTTCTGATGTTTCAGAAATGAGATTAATTTCACTCTTCATAGAAGGTTTGACAGATGCACTATTAGGGTTTTGTGAAGGGCATTTGAGCCTCCTTCATTGTATGATGCTATCAGGAGAGCATAGAATTTGGAGTTAGCTACTCCAAAGTAGAGGTTTCCACCTCGAGTTCAGCAAAGGGAACCTCTATATAGACCGGATGAGTTTCTGAAATGTTCCTCTTTCCGGAATAACAGTTTGAAGACCCTTGGCCTATTTGTCTACCGACGGCTAAGGGACACCAACAAGGTAGATTAAGTCATCTATAAATTATTATTAAGTGCCAATATAAAAATATAAAAATATGTTTAGCACTTACGATAATTTATAAGACTTAATAAAGTAATAGAAGTGTTAAATATTACTTTTATGTCCTCTAGGAGTTTTGGCGACTTGCTTTAGGAAGTCATGGGGGTCTTAGGGAAGTTGTATTTCCTCTAAGGAAAAATGCGACTAGGGTAGGATGGGCTTTGGGTGCATTGTGCCTTGAACAAATAACCAATGTTGATTGGTTATGCCATAGGTTTCTTTTGGGTCATTTCTTTTGCATATAAAGCAAGTCGACTTGGAGAAGGACCATTCTATCATTTTCAACTTTGATATTTTTGGCTTGGAGCTGAAGTGGAATTACAACCAATTTCTGAGGACGAAAACCCTCATGAAAAGCACTTGGGAGAACAAAAACTCTCTCTATTTTATTGTGGAATGTTCAGATTTACATCAGCACTTTATATGATATTTTATATGCTTAAAATCGACCCAGTTTGGGAGTATTTGCAAGTAATCTATAGCTGGTAAATTTTATAATATTTCTAATAGCTGTTATAGAGATATTTTCGAGATTTTTGCAAAGTTTCCAGGTATTTTATTCAAGGATTTCCAGTCTCTTTTCCCAACGCTGCTAGTACAGACTAGATCTGGGCATTTTCTTCCTCATTAAGGTCAGATTTTGGTTCAGATATTGGAGTTCTATCATGCAAAAATACTGATAATTATTACCTCTTTCCAAACAACTAAAAAGATATCAGATTTTATGCGCAAATTTGAAGTTTGTATTCTCCTTTATCAAATCGCATTTTTTGGGAATTCAGATCTGCAGCATTAAGTACAGTTTTCAGTTTACGTTTTTGGTTATTTAATTGTTGTCACTTGAAAGTTGCAATCAGATTATAGTGGGGGACATTACAGTGGTATCAGAGCTAGTATTCCTCCCATCCTGTGAATGAATCAGCAGTGATAAACTTGAATGCAATCAGCCAAGGATCATATAGTTTATCATAGAAGGAACACTCCAAAAAAAGGTACAATGGATGAACATGGTCAGCGACCCCCTCCCAATGATGCTCTTAGCTATATGAACGAGACTATAAGCAGGGTTCAAAGAGAGTTACAACAGGTAATGAGGAAAATCAAAGGGAAATGCGTGATGCTTTTACTAGTTCAATTCGTGACTTGGCTATGGCTTTACAGGGTAATACTACAACTCCTAATCATGCAAATACTAATGCTGGAGAGGGCAGCTCTATGGGGGCAAACAAAAATGCTTCCAACACTTCGCATACGACCTTCAAAGCCAAATTTCTCCATAGAGAGGAACCAATTGAGGAAGTGGTACAAAGTGACGTGGACGATGTGGAGGCCTATGGAGATGAATATATGCAACTCAGCCTTAGGGTAAGGGATATGTTACCTTTCAGAGATTTTTGTCAGCTTAAGAATAATAAAAATACAAGAAGAAACATGAGGGTCCAACAAGAAGCACCAAGGAGAGATATCCAACATAAGTTAGGGAAGGTAACTCTACCTTCTTTTGATGGCACTAAGAAATGTTCAGCTAGAGCTTGGGTACAAAAACTTGATACATATTTTTCCTTAAATCCTATGTATGAAGAGGAAGCCCTCAAATTTGCAACTCTTCATCTAGAGGGGATAGCTCATGAATGGTGGTACCATGGGTTGATTACCCAAGGTCATGGTTCCATTACCACTATGGAAGACTTTAGTTCATGTTTAATTGAGAGGTTTGATAGGACAAGACCCAGATATGTACTTCTGAGAGCTAGCTCAACTTAAACAAGAAGGATCATTGGAAAATAAATTTCTGAATTCGAAAGAATTTCAGTTATGGTTCTGGATATCAGCGAAAAGAGGTTAGTATTATTGTTTTTAGAAGGGTTAGAAGAGCAACTAAAGGGGCTTGTGAAAGCATTTAATCCACCATCTCTACAAGGAGCTATTAGAAAAGCTTTTGACTTAGAAAAAGCAGTACCAAAGAATAAAAATCAGCAGTAAAAATCAGCAGCATATGGGCAGCCATAGGGGATGTTTGGACAGCCAAAATCATCTTCATCTAGTGGGCAAAAGGCATCAAACTATGGACAGCAAGGTAAACCTTTTCAAGGAAAAACAGATTGGAACAAAAACAACAAGGAGATTGAGGCCCGAAACGAGCTTAGAAGGAAAAAGTTATGCTTCCATTGTAGGGATCCATGGACTCCCAATCATCATTGTCTCCCAAATGGGGCAGCCCACTACATAGAGATTATTTCAGATGATGAGGAAGAAGAAGAAGGGAGCTGATCATGAAGAAGTGGGAGAACAAACAAAAGAAGAAAAAGAAGAATCCACTGATGGAACATTGGCCACAATATCCGGAGCTCCTAAATATCATGCCTTTCGTATTAAGGGTGTTCTTCAGGGACAAAGGATCATAACTTTGATCGATAGTGGAGCTACACATAATTTCATTGATGAGGGTTTAGTGACAAGAATGGGGTTAAAAGTGGAAGACTTTCAAGGATTCAATGTGACTGTTGCGGATGGATACACTCTTGCATGTTCCAAGAAAATTCCTCAACTCGAAATTACATTGGGATTGCGATTGGTGACAAGGTATGGCTGATGATTTTTATGTCATTGGGATTGGTGAAAAGTAGTAACCGCTAAAAGATGTTTTACTAGTTTTAGGGGTGTCAATTCAATGGTGAAACTGCAATCTTTGGGCGAGTTTACTCAAAACTACAAGACCATGGAGCTGAAATTTAAGTCCCAAGGCAAGGAAGTTATATTGCAAGGATTGAGAGGTGGAATTCCTCAAGTAGTAACCGCCAAAAGCATGGAGAGAGCTTTTACTAGGGGGCAGATTTCTTGGGCTGCTCATTGCCTGGTAAGTGTCAATTCTGAATTTTCATCACAGCCATCATTTCATGTGGATATCCAGTCCATATTGGATAGACATAGCAATGTTTTTGCAGATTTACCTCATGGCTTGCCCCGGATAGAGGATTTCAGCATATAATTGAATTGGAAACTAGTTCAACTCCGGTCATATCCTCTCCCTACCGTCATCCAAGAGCCTTCAAAGAAGAAATAGAAAGGGTGATAAAAGAATTGTTGGAGATGGGCCATATAAGGCCAAGTTCTAGCCCATTTGCCTCTTCAGTTGTTCTGGTTAAAAAGAAAGATGGGACATTGAGAATGTGTGTGGATTACAGGTTGCTAAATAAGAAGACCATCAAGAATAGGTACCCTATACCAAGGATAGATGAATTGCTTGATGAATTGCACGGGGCTGTTTTCTTCTCAAAGATTGATCTAAGATCCGGCTACCATCAAATCAAGGTAAGAGATGAGGATGTACACAAGACAACTTTTAGGTGCCACTTTGGTCATTTTGAATTTTTGGTGATGCCATTTGGGTTGACCAATGCTCCTGCCACTTTCCAATCCTGTATGAATCATATTTTTAGGGAGCATTTGAGGAAGTTTGTATTGGTATTCTTTGATGATATCTTGGTGTATAGTAAATCATGGGAAGAGCATTTGAAACATCTTGATATGGTTCTAAACATTTTGGAGCAGCAATCTCTCTTTGCCAAATTATCCAAATGCGAGTTTGGAATGGAAGAAATTTTGTATTTGGGACATGTCATCAATGCTAAAGGAGTTCATGTGGACCAACAAAAGATCCAAGCCATTTTGGATTGGCCTACTCCTACTACCTTGACTCAACTAAGAGGTTTCTTGGGTCTTTGTAGTTATTATCGTAGATTTGTGAAGGGATTCTCACAACTTTCAACTCCCCTAACAAATTTGACAAAGCAAGGAGCTTTCACGTGGTCACCATCAGCCCAACAAGCATTTGAGCATCTCAAAAAGGTAATGAGTTCTTGTCCCGTACTTGCTGTTCCAGATTTTTCAAAGCCCTTTGTGGTAGAATGTGATGCATCCGGAGATGGAATTGGGGCTGTTTTGATGCAAAACAAACATCCTATAGCATTTGAAAGTAGAAATCTTAAGGATATAGAGAAGGGATACTCTATCTATGATAAGGAGATGTTAGCTATCATGCATGCTCTTGTGAAGTTCAGGCAATATCTTGTTTGTGGCAAATTTGTTGTCAAAACGGATCATAATAGTTTGAGATATTTCCTTAATCAAACTGATTTGAATGACAGGCAACAAAAATGGGTGAGTAAAGTGCAATCCTTTGATTTTGAAATTGAATTTTTGAAGGGGAAAAAGAACATAGTGGCTGATGCTTTGTCAAGCAAACCTTATTGTTGTTCTATGAGTGAAATCACAGCAGACTGCAAGGCTGATATAACAACAAAATACGCCAAAAATCAGTTTACTTGTGATATATTTGATGGGAAAAATAAAGATGATAATTACCAAGTGGTGGATGATCTCATTCTTTACAGAAACAAAGTTCTTTTAGTGCTTGAATCTAAAGTTAAACGCAAAATTTTATCAGCCATCCATGACTCACCACTAGCAGGACAATATTTTAAAACATACAAACAAGTGAGGGAGAAATTTGTATGGAAGGGGTTAAAGAAGGAAGTATTACAATACATTAGGGAGTGCCTTATTTGCCAACAAAGCAAGGCACAACATGAATTTCCAGGTCTTTTGCAGCCCCTACCGATTCCAAATCAGAAATGGAAGAGTATTTCGATGGACTTCATTGTTGGCCTTCCTTCGGTCCAAGGTAAGACTGTTATCTATGTGGTAGTAGATCGTTTAACCAAGTATGCACATTTTTTTCCTCTCCCTACTAAGTTTTATGGACCTTTGGTGGCTGGAATATTTTTTAAAGATGTTTTTAGATTTCATGGGCTACCCAAGAATATTGTGAGTGACAGGGATAGTAGGTTCATGAGTTCTTTTGGCAAGAGCTCTTTCATCTTGCAGGCACAAAACTTACTCCAAGCACTAGTTACCGTCCACAAACAGATGGGCAAACAAAAATTGTAAACAAATGGATAGAGGGGTATTTGAGATGCTTTGTTATAGGGCAACAATCAACATGGATTAAATGGCTTTATTTGGGTGAATTTTGTTACAACACCACTCATCACATGTCCATTGGTATGTCTCCATTTAAAGCACTATATGGTTATGACGCAATCTCATTTGTTGATATTGTTCTTCCTGATAGTAGAGTACTAGGTGCTAAAGATTTATTACAACAAAGTCAAGATATCATGAAAGCACTCAAGGATAACCTTGCACATGACCAAAATCAGCAGAACTCTATGTAGATGAGCGAAGAATAGAGAGGTCTTTTGAGGTGGGAGACATGGTTTTTTTAAGGTTGCAACCTTACAGGCAATCCTCCCTCAAAAGGAAAGGCTCGGAAAAATTAAAACTAAGGTTTTATGGGCCCTACACGGTCATACGAAAGGTGGGAAATGTTGCATATGAGCTTGAACTTCCAGCTCAAAGTAAAATACATAATGTGTTCCATGTTTCTTGTTTGAAGAAGGCTTTGGGACAGCAAATTGTTCCATCCATTGAATTGCCTCCTCTGGATGATGAAGGCAAACTGGTCTTAGAACCGGAAATCATTTTAGAGATATGAGAAAGGAGGTTGAGGAATACAGTTATCCGTGAATATCTGATTCAGTGGAAATGACTACCTATAGAGGATGCTAAGTGGGAAGGTGCAGAAATATTGGAACATCCTAATATGAAATTGCTTGTGGGCAAGCAATTTGAGGAAGGGAGGACTGAAATGTCCCTCTTTCCGGAATAACAGTTTGAAGACCCTTGGCCTATTTGTCTACCGACAGCTAATGGACACCAACAAGGTAGACTCAAGTCATCTATAGATTATTATTTTGTGCCAATATAAAAATAAATCATGTTTAGCACTTATGATAATTTATAAGACTTAATAAAGTAATAGAAGTGTTAAATATTACTTTTATGTCCTCTAGGAGTTTTGGCGACTTGCTTTGAGGAAGGGAGGACTGAAATGTCCCTCTTTCCGGAATAACAGTTTGAAGACCCTTGGCCTATTTGTCTACCGACAGCTAATGGACACCAACAAGGTAGACTCAAGTCATCTATAAATTATTATTAAGTACCAATATAAAAATAAATCATGTTTAGCACTTATGATAATTTATAAGACTTAATAAAGTAATAGAAGTGTTAAATATTACTTTTATGTCCTCTAGGAGTTTTGGCAACTTGCTTTAGGAAGTCTTGGGTCTTAGGGAAGATAAATAAATTAAATAGACTTTGTATTTCCTCTAAGGAAAATGCGACTAAGGTAGGATGGGCTTTGGGTGCATTGTGCCTTGAACAAATAACCAATGCTGATTGGTTATGCAATAGGTTTTCTTTTGGGTCATTTCCTTTGTATGTAAAGCATGTCGACTTGGAGAAGGACCATTCTATCATCTTTCAACTTTGATATTTTTGGCTTGGAGCTGAAGTGGAATTACAACAAATTTCTGAGGACGAAAACCCTCAGGAAAAGCACTTGGGAGAACAAAAACTCTCTCTATTTTATTGTGGAGATGCTCAGATTTACATCAGCACTTTATATGATATTTTATATGTTAAAATCGACTCAGTTTGGGAGTATTTGCAAGTAATCTATAGCTGGTACAATTTATAATATTTCTAATAGTTGTTATAGAGATACTTGTCGAGATTTTTGCAAAGTTCCAGGTACTTATTCAAGGATTTCCAGTCTCTTTCTCAACGCTGCTAGTACAGACTAGATCTGGGCGGTTTCTTCCTCATTAAGGTCAGATTTTGGTTCATATTTTGGAGCCCTATCATGCAAAAATACTGAAATTATTACCTCATTTCAAACAACTAAAAAGATATCAGATTTTAGGCGCAAATTTGAAGATTGTATTCTCCTTTATCAAATCGCATTTTTTTGGGAATTCAGATCTGCAGCATTAAGTACAGTTTTCGGTATATGTTTTTGGTTATTTAATTGCTGTCACTTGAAAGTTGCGATCAGATTATAGTGGGGGACATACATGGCTGACCCATATAAGTCATTATAATATTTTATTATACCTCTTTAAAAGCACTAAACCCAGCCAACCTGCTAAAAGCAAAGACACTAAAAAAGAAACATTAAAAATTAGAAAACAGATGCAAAGGAAGCTCAATTCCTTTTCCCAACTCTTCTACTTCATTGCCATGGAAAAGGGGATGGCAACAAGTCCAAAATCAGGTCCTTAAGTGGGAAAAGGGACATTACAAACTTGTTAAGGTTGAGGCACTGTTTGCAAAAATTGGTTTTGCATTTGGTCATGTTATTATTGTCATTAGTTCGTATATGAGCCATTTGATCTAATAACTTGATAAGCATTTGGTTGTCATCAAGTGGTGGATTTTAGCTATTAGTAGGAAGAAGATTGTTCGCATTAATATTATCAATAGGAGGATTATTTGGAAGATTTGTAGGTGGCTTGGTGTTGTTTGCATGAAGGTCTTGGTTTGAGGAACTTCAACATATGTGCCATATTCAGTAGGAGTGACATGCACATTTTTATCCAAGTCCTTAACTAACTTCAAGATTTTCTTGGATGATTTTAACCATATGACATTGAATGATTGGTTTAGGTTGAGTGTATGAAAAGGTTCACCATGAATGGTTCCCCTTGGTGGCGGGAGTTCTCGACAATTTTTATAAGAGTGCCCAATGTTAACATGCCACCAACATAATTGTTTGGGATTAGAGCCCTTGGTATCAAATCCCTTGGTGTTCAAAGGGATATGCAAATTGAGGAGAAAGAGTGGGAAGATGCATTCAATGTATTTTTTAATGCATCTAGGGTGTGTGATAGATGTTTCAAGTTTTGGCAAAGATACAAACATCAACTATGGCTTTTTTGAAGGGAAAAATAAAGAATAGAATAAAGTCATAACTATTTTGCGCTGAGGCATGAATTGAGGAAATAAACAAAACAGTCTACACTAGGGCACAAATTGAAGAAATATTTGGTCATGTTTTTGACCTAGTCGTGAATCCCATTTCCTCCACTACGAAGGATGGAAAGCTCAAAAAAGTTGAGTCACGAATCCATTAATACCATAGTCAATGATAGTATTTACGATTGTGATAGGACTACGGTTTCAGATGTCGAAAAGGCATTAAAGCAGTCGCAAAAAGGGCACACGAAAGGTCCCAATGGTTGTAAAAGGACACTGAAAATGAGATCGATTCTGCCTACAAACTAAGGCATGAGAGGGGATTTTGGTTTTTAACCATTAAACGCCATTAAAACAAAACACAAAGTTCAAAGTCACCATGTCTGTAGTTGAGGGTATTTATCCTCACATTCTATTTTGGTTGCATAATTTTTTTTTTAAAAGCAAGGAAATATTTTATTTCATCAGAGAAATATTTTTACAATTACAATGATGTCAAGCTTGATAGCTATTTGACCAATCCTAAGCACTATACAAGAAAATAAACATATCAAGAAACATTAAGTGTAGTCAAGTTTTAGATTAGCCTGCATAGCTTCTTGATCCCGTTGAGGTCACGAAAGAGGAGGATCTCCACAACAACTTATATCATGATTATCCAAAGCTCAATATACCAATGCATCTGCCACTTGATTTCTCTGTCTAGGAATATGAGTGATTTGGAAAGTCTGAAATTGTGTCTGTAGACCTTTAATTTTATCTATTTCTCTCGCAATCTGCCAGTTTGAACTCCTGTGAGTCCCACTAATAGCATCCTAACAATGACCTTAGAATCAGATTCCACCTGCACTTGACTCCATCCACACTTAATAGCCTCTTGTAGTCCTCGATAAATAGCTCTAACCTCAACAATATTATTAGTAGTGATACCCAGTCTAGTGGAAAACATAAAGGCTGCTTTCCCATCATGAGTTCTCCCAATACCCCCCATCGCAGCATTCCATGGATTTCCCCTAGAATCCCCATCCGTATTCAATTTTCAAACTGCATAGGAGGAGGAACCCATGGTTGCTTTTTATCATCTCCCCTTGACCGATTAAAAACAGGTCAAGTGGAACTTTTAGCCTGTAAAGAAATCACCTTACAAATATTAACCCACTCCGAAGAAAGAGTAGAGGGAAGGGAAACCTTTTGCTTAATGGTTTTTGCCATATTAATTGTAGATTTCTGCCACACATACTCCCTATCTTTTATCTCTTGCTGGAAAATTCTTTTATTTCTTTCCTTCCATATATTCCAAATTAACAACGAAATGCAAGTCCATAGAGCTGGGAGTAAATTTTGTCCTTTTAGTAGACGTTCTTGCCAATCTTTCATCAATTGCTCAAAAGAGTGAAAGCCATAATAATGTAAATGACACATATTAGTAAGAGATTGCCATAAAGGTATCACCCACGAACATTGAAAGAAGAGATGATATCTAGTCTTCTCATCCTGCCAACATAAAGTGCATCTAAAGGGACCATAAAACCTCTTTTCATAAGTCTGTCTCCTTTAAGAATTCTATCATGGACTAAGAGACAAAGAAAGAAACTGACCTTGGGTCATAAAGCTGGCTGCCTTATTTGCTTAAACATTGCTTGGGAAGGGTGTGAATTACTGTTAAGTAAAGCTTCATATCCTAAATGAACAGTATATTCTCCCTTTGAAGTATTTCCCCATCCTATTACATCTGATTCATTAGATGAAGAAAGAGGATACTTTTGTAACAAATGTTCAATCAAAACTTGATCTTGCTGCCCAATCTAAATAGGCCATTCATGAGTAGGTATCCAACATCTTCCCATTTCCCAAGCAAAGGATGATTGTCTAGTATAATGCATAACTCTTGTCCATCCTTTTTGATGCATTGCTGCCATAAAATTATGTAAATGAGGAAATTGCTGAATTAAAGGAGGCTGGCCATCCCATGAGTCGAGCCAAAAATAAGCATTTTGCCCATTATTTACTATCCAAAAAATCCTTTTTTGATAATACTTTCCCCCATTTTGAGAACAACCAAAATTGGAGATCCTCTTCGCGGAAGGGACAATCTAATAATATGTTTTGGTGGATAATTTTCCATATATTTGGCTCTAATATTAACAACCCACAATTCATCTGGAGATGTAATTAGCTTCCAGTAAAGTTTTCCAGCAAGAGTCTGTGCTTGTTTAACTATTGATTTAAAGCTATGTTCCATGGGGACGCGTCCCCTACGTTTTTCAGCTCGTCCCCGTACCGGGGACGTTTTGGAACCTCGCGGACGGGTAGGAAACGTCCCCTTCCCGTCCCCAAACTCTGCGAAAAATCTGAAACATCCCGGGGACGCCAAAAAAAGCACAGGGGACGGCTAGACGTCCCCAGTACGGTTAGGGGACTTCTAGAAGTCCCGGTATGGTTAGGGGACTCCTAGAAGTCCCTCGACCGTACCAGGGACGTCAAGCCGTCTCCTACACATTTTAGCTTAAAAAAACATTTTTTTTTAAAAAACAGACTTTTAAATAAAAGTAAAGCAATGTGGGGGCCCACAAGGACCCCCACTTGCATTTCTAAGTGCCCTAAACATAAAAAACAAACATCAAAACAAAAAAAAAAGAAACTCATTTCACCTCATTTCTAATTTTGTGAAGGAGAGAGACAAAGAAAGAAAAGAGCATAGAGAAGAATAGAGAGCAGCAGTGAGAAGAAAGCAAGAGAGCAATATTCTACTCCATTAGAGGTATGTTTATCATCCTTTGTTCATTTTAGAAATTTGCACAAACTATTTCTTCATTGTTTCATTTTTTTAATTTTTTTATCATAGTTTCAAGCTTCACAAACTTAGCAAGTTTTTTTTTTCTTGTTTTCACTTGCAGTTGCAGGGTTGTTACATTTCCAATACAAAACAATGAGCAGCAGTGAGGGTAGTGAGGGTGAAGAGATTCAATTGGAAATGCAACATAGAGGTAGAGCCAGAAACTAGGGTTTCTTCAGAGAGTGAGAGGTGTTACACCAACAGTGGGTTCAAATAATCCGTTTGATTGCCCTTCACAACTCCTCAAAATCTATGCTAAGGGGCCATTCAATGCTAAAAAACCTCTTTCACAATTTGTAACATCCATTGACAGAAGAAAAAAAAAACAATTCAAGGGGGAGTAGAGTGTGGTTATGCCATATGTACAACAAAGAATTTAGGGGCAGCTACACACGGGTTTATTCACATCTTTTGGGCATAACTGGACAAGGGGTAAAAGGTTGTCAAAGAATATCATTAGCGGAGAAGACCGAGGTAACTAGGTTGCACATGGAGGGTAAGGCAACAAAAAAAAGGGATGCCATTGGAGACTACACACAATACACAAGTGCCTACCCAATCCATGGATGTTGAAAGTCAAAGAGGAGAGGATTCTGCCAAGGGAAAGAGAAAGGCTTTTACTGTTGCGGGTATGTTTAATGTGCAGTCAAGGGAAATAACTGACTCTTCTATTGCCAAATTCTTCTTTGCCAACGCTATACCATTTCATGTGTCGTGTTCCCCTTTCTTCAAACAAATGTTCAAAGATGTAATTGTTGTTGGTTCCTCATATGTCCCTCCTGGAAAACACAAACCACGAACCAACCTCCTTGATAAAGAATATTCTAAGGTGAGTGTGGTGATGGAGGAGATAAGGCAAACTTAGATACGGGTGGGTTGCTCTATCATCATGGATGGGTGGACTGATATTAAACATCGGCCACTCATCAATATCATTGTCACATGTCTTGTTGGCCCTTATTTTCTTAGAGCTATTGATTGTACAGGGAAGAGAAAGGATGCAACCTTCCAATTTCAAATTTTGAAGGATGTCATAGAGGAGATTGGGCCCTCTAATGTTGTACAAGTGGTGACTGATTCAGCCCGCGTATGTAAGTTAGTTGGCATGATGGTTGAGGGTGCTTACAAGCACATTTTTTGGACTCCATGTTGTGTTCATGCGTTGAACAACGCATTGAAAGACATTGGAAAGATAGATTGGGTGAAGGCAGTGGTGGCAGAGGCTAGACAAATATAGATGTTCATTTGCAACCATCATACCTCACTATGCTCTATTCAGGTCTTTTTCGAGGAAGGAATTCCTCAAGCCCGTGGACACTAGATATGCCAGCTATTTCATTTTTTTAGAGAGGATGCTTGAGGTGCAGGAGGCTTTGCAATTAATGATGGTTAATCAAGAGTGTGGTAGATAGCCAGAGGCAAACACTTCTGAAGGAAAAGGTGTGAAACAAAAGATCCTCGACGATGATTGGTGGGCCACAGTGAGGTAAGCTATTGCTGATTTTATATATGTAAGTTTAGTTTTTAATTTTTAAATATTTTTATCCATGTTTATAACTTGTAAATTAGTTTAGTTTTTCATTCTTGAATCTTAATGTTTTCTAATTTTTTTGTAAATTGTTTGCAGATATGTTTGCTCCTTCATCTCACCTGTAGTGGGGGTCATAAGATATGTTGATACAGACTCTCCTAGTCTTGGAGAGATTTATGAGGCATTTGACAACATGCTTGGAGAGATGAAGCAAGCCATTCATAGCAGGGATCCTACTTTGGGATTTTATGAGGAGCATATTAGGCCCATTGTGACATGGCAGTGGAACACAATGAACACCCCACTTCAGATGACAGCCTTTGCTCTAAATACCAAATGGTATGCATAGCACGACCTAGGACAGTGCCTCCATTTGATGATGAAAAGGTGAAAGAAGGGCTCATGAAGGCCTCTCAAAAGATGTACACTGATGAGGAGTCCACTTTATTGCGGACCAAATGGCTATCCTTTGTCAATCTCCGTGGACCAACATTTAGCAAGCTCAGAGGCAAGGATAGATAGAGCTACATTAGCTCAAGTAGACCCTATTGGATGATGGACATGGCATGGCAAGGATGCACCAGACTTGAGGATTCTTGCCACTCGCCTCCTTTCACAGGTTGCTAGTTCCTCTGCTGCAGAGAGAAATTGGTCCACATATGGCCTCTTCCACACAGTTAAGAGGAACCACCTTACCTCTCAACAAGCAGAGAAGTCAGTAGTCGTGCATAGTGCCTTAAGACTTCAGGATCGACAAACTCCTAAGTATTGTCAGACTCCAGCCGCAAGTTGGGATGTTGATCCCGAAGATGCTGCACAGATTGATGAGGAGAAGGCACAAGTGGGATTGGTTGGGGTTCCATTGGATGAGGCAGCCCCTCATAGTTCCAGTGACTTGGACTCAGACTCAGTCTGATTTTGATGCCACTTTAGCGGAGTTTGATTAGGGGCAGCTATATATTTTCATTTTGATTTTCTATGTTCCAGACATTTTGTGGCCCTTGGGCATTTCATTGTAATTGAAACTTGAATCTTATGTGCAATCTCAATTCAGCTCCAGTTTTATGTATTGAAGTTTTATGATGTGTGTGATGAATGCTTTAAGTTTAAGTTTATCAATGTGTTACAGTTATACTTATCATTATTCATATGAATATTTGAAATTTCCTAATATTTTTAAGGTTAAATCTTATCTGAAATCTCAATTCAACTCTAATTTTATGTATTAAGGTTCTATAATGTGTGTGATGAATGCTTTAGCAATGTTATCATATGAATATTTGAAATTTCCTATATTTTTTAAATTTTCCCTTATTTTTTAATAGTTGTCCCCTGCCGTCCCCTAAAAAAAGGCCTCCAAAAAAATCCGTCCCAGAAACACGTCCCTCCCCCCGTCCCCTTCCCAGAAACTTGGTGGAACATAGATTTAAAGCCTAATCCACCTTCCTTTTTCGGGCGACATAAAGTATCACAATTTACTAATGACTATTTATGTTGATTTTGTGTGCCATTCCACAAAAGAGTCTGACAAATAGCATCAATTTTTTTCAAAACTGATTTAGGAATATTAAGAATAGATGAAACGTAAACAGGGACAACTTGTAGGACAATCTTAACCAGAGTCATTATGCCTATTGTAGAGAGCCATTTATTGGTCCATTTTTGTATCTTACCTTTTATCTTTGCTATTAGCCACTTCCAATCTTTATTCTGTTTAGTAGCAAGAGGAACTCCCAGATATTTAATAGGAAGAGAACCTTTTTTGAAATGGAAGATCTAGAGAATTTTCTTTTCCTGTTGTATAGAGCAATGAAAAAAGATAATAGTTGATTTTGTTTCATTGATGAGTTGACCAAAGGCAAAAGAAAACACATGGATGATTTTAGCAAATTGTTTAGCTTCCACTGGAGTGGCTTTCCCAGCCAAAGTAGAATCATCTACAAATTGCAAATGGGAAAGAGGCTTTATGGATTTGGCAAGTTGCACATCTTGTATTTTTTTTTCTTGACTAGCTCTATTTGCTAGACAAAGGGTCTCTCTGTCTTATTCCCCTGGAAGCAAAAAACAGATTTGTAGGAGTACCATTAACTAACCCAGAGAAAGAGACTGAAGTTAAACATGCCTCTATCCATTTAATCCAATCATCAGAAAAACCAAATTTCGATAAGACCCAAGTAAGAAACTTCCAGTCCACTCTATCATATGCTTTGGATAAATCCTATCTGATAAACATATAAGGAGATTTCTGGAGATCCATAGAATGCAGGATTTCTTGGGTCAAATCAATTTCATCATGAATCTGATGTCCCGGAACAAACTCTCTTTGTTCAAGGGAAATAATTTTATGTAAAAGAGGTTTTAATCTTTCCGCCATGACTTTTGTAATAATTTTATACAAAACATTGCATAGAGCTATAGGTCTATAATCTGAAATTTCAGTAGCATCTGCATATTTGGGAATGAGAGAAATGAATGTTTTGTTTATTTCCTTAAGCATAACTTTTGAAATTTTAGCTTCTTCCACAACATTAAGTAAATCATGCTTAATGATATCCCAAAAAGTCTGATAGAATTCAATAGGAAATCCATCTGGACCTGGTGTTTTACCTTTCGCCATACTGAACAAAACTGTATATAACTCCTGTTCAACAATTGGTTGAATAAGTTGTTCATTTTTCTCTTGAGAAATCAACTGAGGCAGAACATCTAAAACTTTTTGCTGGTTCTCTTAATTGAGAGGTTGAGATGTGAATAATTCTGTAAAAAACATAACAACCTCATGCTTCATTTCATCCAGAGAATATATCTATTGTCCCTCTTTGCTCCTCAAAGAATTAATATGATTATGCACTCTTCTATTTAGTAATGATTTATGGAAGAAAGAATTTTTTTTTCTCCTTAAGTTAACCATTGAATTCTAGATTTTTGCTTCCACATTATTTCCTCTTGAATTTCCCATTCTATCAATTTAGCTTTTAAAATATGTTCTTGCTGAAGAAAATCTCTTATATTTCTCTGTTGGCACATTTGAGAATTGATAGCTTCCAATTGTTCCAGAATCCTTGCTTTCCTAGCCTTAATATCTCCAAAATCACTCCAGTTCCATTTCTTAAGTTTAGACTTAAGATAATCCTACCTGTTAACAAAAGAATACATCTGAGTACCATGCCTTGGTTTACCCTCCACCCACCATTGTTGGATATAATTTCTAATATCCTCATGCCTCAACGACATCAATTGGAATCAAAAGGGCACATAATACCGATAAGATTTCCCTAACTCAATAGACACAAGCCAATAATCAGAACCAATATTATTTAGAAGCCTTGCCTTAATGAATAAAATCTTTTAGCCACCATTCTTCAGAAACTAAGAATCGATCCAATCTTTCCATAATACATTGTTGTCCTTATCTTCTACTATTCCATGTCATAACACCATTTTCCGTTGGAACATCCACTAAATAAAGTGAATGGATCTGTTGAAACTTGAGACATAATTGAAGAACTAGAATCCAACTGTTTATTTCCACCTTGTTTTTCTCAGAGATTTAGGATAGTATTGAAGTCTCCACCCAAAATAAGAGAGGTCCATGTAAACAGATTAGCCATATAGGATATTTAATTCCATTGTATTTGTTTAGCTTCCACATCTAGAGGGGCATAAACATTTATTAAAACAAAATTTTGGTTATCTACTTTAGAGTACACATGAATTAAGAGCCCTCCCTGAATAGCACATGAATTCAACACCGAAACAACCTTTGGATTCCATAAAGTAATAATACCTCCAGAAGATCCTTGCGAGCTCAATGCAAGATGTAGGTCTTTAGGCCAAATTCTCTCAGCAATGGCTACCATAAGATCTATAAAAGCTTTAGTCTCTTGAATAAAAACCACCAGAGGACGATTAGTGTCAATCATTTGTTTTATTTCCTGAACTTTAGATGGGCTGCCTTTTAGCCCCCTTACATTCCAAGTAATTATCTTCATGATGGAGGGGTTTAAAAAAATTGGGATAAATCCCGTACCATCCCAGCATTGCTCAACTTCTTACCCTCATTTTGAAGAGATATTTGAGTTGATTTATCCCCTGGTTTTATATTTTTATCAACTTTTAGTATTTTCGTTTGTTCCTGAGCCACTCGTAAAGAAGAGTCATCAATTTGTTTGCCCTCATCATGATTAAAGAGAACTAATGCTTTATCCATATTTTCCGTTACTCGGATATTTGGCTCTACGTCCAAAAACTTATCTTGATATTTGGTCTTCCTCTGATAGCTCTTTAGATATTTTGCTGTTGAATCAGATATAGGTTGTTGCTGAATAACCACCAACTGATTTTGATCTTCTGTCCCTTGCTGATCCATGCTTTGTTCCTGTTGCATGGGCTGATTAAGCTGTGTTTTCAAGACTTGGGATACCAATAAGTCCTCATTCCTTTCTTCCTCTTGTACCTGTTGCAAACTAGCAAATCTATTGTGACTATGCAAACAATAAAAATTCCTTGCATTAAATTCCAAGACAAAATCAAAATACAAAATGGTTGAATTTATTTCTATACTTGAAGGCAGAATATCATTTTCCTTTTGCTGCATTAAGTTGTGTGTTGGAAATAAATTTAGAGTGAAAAATGGATGATGAAGTCACCATTTCTAGCCTTGTATAAAAGTCTGAGGTCTCTTATCACAAAGCCAACATAAGTCAATACTACAGTAGATGACAAAGATGCCAAAGCTTTAAAGTAGTTTGTCTGTCTTTTAAATATAACAGGGGAAAACTCACAAACAATTCAAATGAATTTAATATAGCCATTGTTGAAGATCCATCAGATGCTGAAAGTGATGAAGAACTCACTAATGGAGAATACATGTTTTAATAGAAGCCTCACACCTTGAAGACAGTAAGGGATCCGGTGTAGGTAAAACTTGGCATAGATGGCTGTCTAGATAGTTTAGGAGTGTGTGGATCTCAGGAATTTACCTTTACGACGGTCACGAGATAATCTTATGGAGCATTGTAGGAGTAACTTAGCATGGAGGGTTGTCCAACAATTTGGGAGATTCTTTAATTTGAGAGTTCAGGGAGGTGGATTCCATGAACTTGGGAACTCAGCTCGGAAACCACACCTTTATGAGGGTTAGGGAGGAAGCTTGATGGAGTTCTACAAGATTCAAGAATTGTTATTCAAAACAAAAGCTTTTGAAGATTGTAACTCTTTCTTTTCTATAGTGTAAGCCTTAAGAAGGGGTATTAGAATGTGAGGCTTATATTTAGCATTAAGTTACTATTAATTAAGTGTTGACTAATAAACGGTTGTAACCACTTAAACCATTTTTAAACCATCTCTCACATAATAAAATGACGGAAACACAATGGATAACGTGTGTATTTCGATTTCTCTTCATTAGTTCTTTGTACATTCTAATCTTTCTTTATTCTCTTTGTGTCTCTGCATATTCTAACAATGATTATACTCTCTCTCTTCTCAATAATATATAGTAGGATTTAAGTAGATGACCATTCTAGGGCTAACACACAAGCCAAGGATAACACCTACGGGTGCAATAGTTGTGAAGCTAGAAGAATATAGTCCACACTCGTATCAAAGGCATATGTCTAATATAAAAAAGGGCGGGGTCTTACTAAAATCCTAAGATTATAAGTGTATTGATAATACAAAAGAGCCAAGTCTAGAGTAAGGGTTGTATTGCCAGTTGGCAGCTAAGCACGGGCTGTAAGAGATAATGCAATAAACAAAGATATGCTACTCTATCCTCGTCTAATACATGATATATCAAACATAATTAATTATCGGCTTAAATGAAAGAGAAGGATTGGGGATACTTACCTTTATGAAGACATTGTTGGTGCATTAACCCCCTCCACAGTTAGTAGCACCTCGTGAGAGAGTTGTGGATGGATCACAAGAGGGATAGGTGAAGATGTAAGTAGGCTAAAGCTGGGGACACCAAAGACGTGGTAGACCTTTTTAGTACCTATTCTTGTTTCTTCTTGTAACTCAATGCTTTAAAGTAGTCCTCCAACTATAAGCTCCTTTAAACTCTAAACCTCTTAAACCTTTGAGGGAAAATTTTTGAACGAAATAAGAGTAGACTATGTGACAATGATATAGAGAAATGACAACATTGACACCTATAAATAGGGGAACATAACTTGAAGTCTTGATCTCTCTTACTTGACAACATAGACCATGGTCAATGTAGTCGGTTGGAAAAAAGTGTTATATATTCAATGCTATTAGCCATGAATAGTTTAGCATAAAGGTAAGAGAGGAGACAAAATGGAGGTAGAGCAAACAATTGGAGCGGGTATGAAGGTGACATGAAGGTGCTATAGGAAGATGTGAAAGTGATAATATTGAGGATATCATGCAGTCATAATACAAAGAAAATAGTAGGAAGGTCATAATAGGGCATGCTAGGGAAAGCTAGGGTGATGTCACACATGTCTCTCTCACCAGGTACTGCTAACCAACCCAATCCTATTCTTGGTATGCCCCTTAAGGTTCACACTCAACGAGGTTAGTGCGCCAACAACATACAAAGAAAAATCATTAGTAAGAGTGAAAAGTAAGGTGTATAGAACATGCATATCATTGTTTTTAGAAACTATATATTTTGTACTCTTAATCCTAGATATGATGAGATATATAAAAGATAAATTTCAATATAATTATTTTTCTTCTTGTCAACATCTTTATATCTTTACTGAAAAATTTATAAATGTTTTTCTTAGGCTATATAATTTTTTTCTCTAAAATTTACATATATATTTAAAATTATATATATATATATATATATATATATATATATATATATATATATATATATATATATGTTTTTTTGTCTTGGAGTACCTGTCTCTTATTTATCTGAAAAATGGCATACATGTTCTCGTCTTCTTGTACCAGTACTAGTACCCGTCTCACAGTAATTATGTCTTAAACCTATTGGAATGACATAATTAGATTTAATTGTGTGGATTATATTTAGGAATTGTTTTTTAAAATTTACTCATATTCTCTAAACCATAAATGCCATTTTGGGCTAATTTATGGTTTTTTGTCCCAAATATGTATTTTCACACCCTATAGCTAAGTAGCCGGTATGGTAGGCGGCAACCCTTGGTACTAGTATGGTACTATCCCATACGAATACGTCCTGAAAACATACCCGGGAGCGACCGGGATACGGGCGGGTATGTCTGTTGATGTACCTGAGCGTACCTGGGGGTCTCGGTCATACCTTGGCTGCTGACCCCTGGGTACGTTTCTAGGACCAAAACATTTTTTTATTTTTTATTTTTTCTCACCCATTTTTTATATAAAATAACATCACATTTTATTATTTGTAACCCTAAAAGTTAATTAAAACAAATAAACAAAAGTTAAAGATAAAAAATAAAACATAAAAACAAAGAAACTTACCTCTCGTTCCCTCATTACATACTTACCTCTCTAAGCTTTCATTTTACTTTTTTAGGGTTTGATACTTCATCAACAAGCATTGCAATCATTTCCCTAAGCTACTACAAGTGCCTATTTGCTGCCAAGGCCATTGAGGAGCTTCAAAGGAGGAGGATTCATGGATTATTCAGTCAAGGTAAGGTTTTAATTTTTTAAGTTTTAACTTTCAAGTTTGATTTTCATTTTTTGTTTTTGTTTTATTTTTAATTTTTCACACTTAATGCTTCTTTTGATGTTTTATTAGTTTCCTTTTGAAATTTTTAATTTTTAAACCGTTTTTCATTTTAAATTTTTAATACATATTATGCCCTAGGGCATAGGGTTTGAGTTTTATTTGTAACTATTGTTTTCTTTTCTTATACTATTGGTTTTTAAACTTGTAGGTAGAAGTACAATGGCAACAAGTTCCACCTCCCTTGGGCAATCTCTATTAAAAGAATTTAACCCAAATTCACTATTATGGAGGCATCTCACAATACTAGAGCAACTTCTTGATGGTGGGTGTTTTATTTTTAGATGCAATGAGTGGGAAATAGTATTCAAAGGCTCATATAGTCGGGTGAAAGGCCACTTGTGTGCAATACCGGGTCATGGTTTAAGAACATGAAAGGCGAAACATAACGTAGGGGTGCTAACAACAAAGGTTTTGGGATATATCAAAGAACAAGAAGATGCAGATGCAGATGCAACCTTGACTTAAAAATGGGTCATCCATTGTCAAAAAAGGAAGTTCATCTCAATCAACGATGCCTTCTGTTGCCCCATCTAGTATTAGCTCCCTAGTTGTGACCATGCCACATCCATTTGTGATGGCTACCTCCATGCATGGTGAGGATTCACCTCTTTCACAAAAGAGTAGGACAAAAAGACCATTAAAAAATTCCTTTCAAAATGAGAACATGGATATTGCATGAGCACATTGCAAGATGTGTGTATGTGAATATTTGTCATTCAATGTTGTGAGGTCACCATATTGGCAAGAGATGGTGAAAGCAATCAATGAAGCCCCAAAAGGGTACAAAGGGCCAAGCTATGAGAAGATCCGCACCACCCAATTGGAAAAACAAAGAAAATATGTGAAAACCTCATTGCAGCCAATTAGATACTCATGGGTCGAAACAGGTTTGTTCATCGTTTCTAATGGATTGTTAGATGCAAGAAACCGCCCTTTGATCAATGTGGTTGTAGTATGCCCTAAAGGGGCAATGTTTTGGAAAGGAATTGATTGTGAGGGGCAAGTGAAGGAAAACCAATCCATTGCCAACGTCCTCTTTGAAGCTATTGAGGTGGTGGGACCTCAAAATGTTGTCTAAGTCGTAACAGACAACACCAAGAATTGCAAAGCCGAGGGATGTTAGTTGAGGTAAGATATGGGCATATTTTTTGAACATGTATTGTCCATTCACTCAATTTAATGTTAAAAAAGTTGGCCAATAAAATAGAGTGGATTCAACATGTGTATGTAGAGGGTTAAGAGATCCAAATGATTGTGACCAACCATCACCAATCGCAAGGAACCTTTAGATCCTTCTCGCATTTGGAGCTGTTGAAGGGAAGAGAAGCTACCTTTCTTTTATTTATAAATAATGTAAGTTTTTTAATTTTTAAAATATAGTATTCAAAAGTTTTCACTTTTTTTTTTAATTTCTTATTTCTTATTAGGTTGCTGAGACTCGATTCACATCACACACAATCGTTTTGAGACAACCTGTGAAGGTGCGAGAGGCACTTAGTAGGATGGTAACTTCTAACCTATGAGTTGTATGGAGCATTGTTTTAAAAACCGGCCGAACCGGAACCGGAATCGGCCGGTTCGACCAGTTCAACATATTTAGACATGAACTGGTTAAAAAATCAGATCGTTCAATCGGTTTTTAACTTTATTTAGCCATAACTTTCATTCTGTGGCTCCGTTTCAGGTGCCGTTTTTTCTAAAAGTGTATATTTTCTCGAGCTCTACGCATTGATGGTAATATTTTTCTTATTTTCATAAAATCCATTTTTGCACCTTTTTGGACCAAGCAACTTCTTACAATCTTCTAAAAGAATCATGAGCTTTGATCGCCTCTAGACAGATTAGTAATTAAAAATACTGGATAACTTTCCAAAACTCGGCGAGTACTCGCCAAAACTCAGCGAGTATTCTCCTGTGCTCGTACTAATCATCCCACCTGTCAGCTTGGTCGCAACCTGCTTATTCAAATGTTGACTTCACATATCAACAGATGCGTAGGTTTTTTTTTTGCTATTTTTAGAGTTTTTTTTGTGTTTACACTCCAATTTGAGCATCCTCAGGCACAAGACTGAATGCTATCGTAAAGGTCCCAACAAAAAGAAAGCATTAATAGCAATGAAAGAAACCATTGCAAATACACGGTTTTGGCTGCAAATTTATGTTTTTTTAAAGAAATTTGAGTATTTTTTAAGTTGAGTATTCCCGAGTATTGGCTAGATATTGATGAGTTTTTGTCGAGTTTTTTTTTGGCAGTCTACCGAGTATTTGCCGAATGCGAGTATTCTAACTATGGTACTATATACATGAGCAAACTATGCATATTTTGTGTGTAATTGTTGGAATCATGGTTTCTAATCTTTCAAATATATTATTTTCTTTAAAAATGTAATTTATGTGTTTTTTAGTAAACCGGTTCATAGAGTTTGAACCGGTCTGGTTCCGGTCCGGCCCAACCCTTGACCGGTTCCAAGTCCAATTCTGATTTTTATAACATTGGTATGGATGCAATCAAACATTGTATGAGCTTAAAAAGTGAAGGCAATGATCTTAGATGACACTTGGTGGGATCGAGTAGAATATTTGTTGAGTTTCACTAAGCCCATCATGAGCATGATCCGCTTTACTGACATGGATTGACCATGTCTATGAGAGATATATGATGGTATCAACTCAATGTTCGAGAAGATGAAGTCCATAATTTCAAAAGAACAAGATCTTGAGGATAAAGTTTTCAAAGGAGTACAATCAATCCTCATTGAGCGGTGGAACAAAATGACCACCCCGCTACATCTATTTTCCTTTGCATTGAATCCTAGAGTCTACAACATAGAGATCCTTTCTCTCACCATACAACGATGCGGAAGTCTGTGAGGGATATATGTTAGCATTGTCTAGACTCTTCCCTAATCCTTTTTTTGTTGTAACTTCTAGTTTTTTGAAATTCAAGTTTGAGTCTTAAAGTTTGCATTGATTTTGCCTCAATAGATTGCGAGTTCATCTTCTTTTGAGTGCAATTGGAGTACATATACCTCCATCTACTCACAGAAGCGCAACAATTTGGGGTCTAAAAAGGCCAAAGATGTGGTATATATACATTCCAACTTGCACCATCTATCCCACAAGCAACCAGAGTACAATGAAGGGTCAACAAAACATTGGGATATTGATCTAGAGATAGTTGACTTGGATGCTTCCATTTCCCACCTCTCATTAGATGACGAGGGACTGGAGACTACTTTGACACCGCAAGACCTACATGCACAAAGGGGTGCAACT
The DNA here is from genome assembly GCA_019776745.2 of Taxus chinensis. Taxonomy (NCBI): domain Eukaryota; kingdom Viridiplantae; phylum Streptophyta; class Pinopsida; order Cupressales; family Taxaceae; genus Taxus; species Taxus chinensis. The sequence goes on along the minus strand of CM034146.1, from coordinate 312,015,306 downwards.
GGTAGTTGCCTTAGTGGGAGTGGTTTGAGTTCATGTGGTTCTAATGAACCACATAATGATGATGATGTTGATATTGATGCTCTTGATGAAGAGGAATATGATGAATATTGAAAGATAGTTTGAAATTTGATCATTGGTGTAATAAATTGAATTTAATATATCATGACATTGTGTTTAATTTAACTTTTAAGCTTTTAAGTTTTAACAAATTATGATTTGTCTTTTGTGGTTATTTAGCTTATAACTTATAAGCTATTTTGTCCTTCATATGCATAATATGCGGTTAATAACTTAATTCCTAATCAGTAGGCTGAAATTTATATATTTTTTGTGCGGCCGTATCTGGGGCCAATTTTTTTTGCTGTATCTATGTATCGGATACTCCGTACCCGTACCCATATTCAAAATGTATCAGCTGCTTAGCCCTATAGACAACAAGCTAATCATCCTTTATTCCCGAAGCCCAGCCAAGATCCTATTTGTCTATCAATTAAATTTTTCTTTTTTATGACTGTTGCAGGGTGAAACCCCACCACAATCCCTTCCTACTCTTAGTCTCCGTAACTCCCCAGAATATTGACACTTCCGGAGTGATTCCTAGCCAAGTTAAGAAGCATTGAAAAGGCCAAATTTTAACTCTTCCTAATTGACCGAAATCAGAAAGAAAGTAATAAATGCTGAACATTGTAAGAGACCTTACTAAATGAAGAAACCTTGCATGGTTATACTAAGGTAGGCCTTCACTGATCATCGATTGGATTTGCAGCATCCAGTGAACATTCCAAGGCAAAGAAATCAGATATAGATAAAAGGATCAAGGTTGTAATCTAGAAATGACAACATCGTCTTGAAGAATAGACAAAAAATGTGAGGCAACCGTGGAGATTATGTTGGGGACCATGTAGCAGCATAACAACTCTGGGGAAGGGGTTGTTCTTGTTGAAATCATCATTCAATATTATAATTGTATGCCCTTTTGTCACAAGTCAGGAGCCACAACCTATACTTCTTGTTTTCACAAGTCAGTGACTACAACTTACTCCTCAATTCTTCCTGTGGATCTAATTTAGACCTTCAGTTTCTATTGCAAACATTGTCCCATGTTTCAAATGTTTGGTTTTCAAAAACAAGTCCATAGCTGCTTTTCAGCCCGAATTGAAATTTTATATTATGAGGATCATAGATGCAGTATGTCTTCACTTTAGTCCTGTAGATTACTATTATTCTGACAGATTTTACCATTGCTTGAAAAAGGATGAGACACGATTCAAGCTTATTGGGAATAATTTGTATTTCAACTTAAAATGTTTCTTTTTTGACTTTTTAATTCCAATTTCATAATTAAATGGTTACTATGGATTGATATTTGCATAATCGTTTACTCTTGTTTTTGGATTATTACCATGATTTTAGGCGTTGCTTGTCAACAATGCAGGAATTGCAAATCCTGAAAATACTTATGAAAAAGGAAAACTGATCATGGAAACAAATTATATTTGAAATGGTTGGCTTCAAAAACAAGTTCATAGCTGCTTTTCAGCCTGAATTGAAATTCTATATTATAAGCATCATAGATGCAGCATGTCTTCATTTTAGTCCTGTGGATTACTATTATTCTGACAGATTTTACCATTGCTTGAAAAAGGATGAGACATGATTCAAGCTTATTGGGAATAATTTCTATTTCAACTTAAAATGTCTATTCTCACTTTTTTATTTCAATTTGATATTTAAATGGTTACTATGGATTGATATTTGCATGATCTTTTACTCTTGTTTCTGGATTATCACCATGATTTTATGCATTGCAGGTCAACAATGCAGGAATTGCAGATCCTGAAAATACTTATGAAAAAGGAAAACTGGTCATAGAAACAAATTATGTGGGGGTAAAGAATGTTACAAGAATGCTTCTTCCCCTTCTCAAGGCATCTACTTCTGGTGCTCGAATCGTGAATGTTAGCTCACATCTTGGCCAGTTGGAGGTAAGATAAATATTAAATTTATACCTTCCACTCTGTTTACATTGATCTATACAAGAGCTGCATATTCACAAATATAATGGATAGACATTTCAACTGATCGCACTTAATGCTTGTTGAGTGCAACTAATTTAAGTTTTTCCTGTGTACTTGACCATGATTCATGTGAAGTTCCATGATGAAGTATTATTTTACATATTTGCTTCTTGGAAATTAATTGATCTTAAAATTAATCTCTTAAAATCAGATACACACAAAAAAAGAAAGCTAGGCCACTGCAGAATGCTAATTATTTGAAACTTCTAGTCACTCTACTGGCAAGCAGTATGTGCCAAGTATAGTCTATTTTCTCAAGAGAAACATTTAAATCAGAAGAACAACTTAAAGGGATCTGGCTTTTCCTTTATAAAGTGCAGAAGCCTTTCCGGTGCTGGCTCATCTCTTTGTTAGATACAGAGGAATTTGCTTTCTTCTTCCCTAAGTGCGCCTTCTGCGGAGTTACTTTTTCAATTTTTGGAAAGCAGCTACTTTTGACTAAATTCTTTGCTTCTTTGGAAATAAAAATTTGTTAACTTAGATCATCAACTAGGGCATTTTGGCTCTTTAGGGCCATCCAACACTTTAGGTGTGTCCAACACTCTAGGGTTGCTTGAGATTCTAGGGCCCCTTGCTCACTAACAACCAAATTTCTGGAAGAATTATGAAATTTGGTCAGATTTCTCTCAAAATAATTAGTTGCACAGTATATTAAACTTGTAGTTATAATTCAACAAGACATAATATATATATATATATATATATATATATATATATATATATATATATATATATATATATATATATATATATGAAATGTCCCTAATGGGATACCACTTAAAAATGCACAAAATATATGAAAAATTCAGCAAAGTAAAATACTGATTTACGCAGATTTTTACAATAAGGACAACAACTAAATAAAATCTATATCTCCCTAAATATTCATTCGAATTACTTGAAAACTTGAAGAGGGCTTGATATTATTATAAAGGACATAATAACATTGTTTTTGGAGTTTTACATAAATTAAAATGCTGCCAGAAAAAGCACAACATGCCCTAGACAGCTGGAAACTTCAGAGGCTCGTAACTCTCCAAATACCGGAGCAGAAATTAAGGGTCTTTGGTAATAACATTAACAGATAAAGGAAATAATATTTCCACCTTCAGATCTAGGAATGGCCGACTGGAAAACCCTCCAAATAAAGGCTGCACCTTCAGATCTGAAAACGGCCATCTGGAAAACCCCCAAATAAAGGCTGCAAGTCGCCTCACTTGGAATGGGGTCGGAAAATGATGGAGGCGCTTTCAACGTGCTGCCACGCCCAGCCCAAATGGCTACCTTGAATCTGATCTAGAGCCCCTCTGCTTATCTTCCCCAAATGCCCCCAAGACCCTCGAGATCCTTCCTCTAAAACCTCTGTTAATATCTCTGCCACATAGCCCTGAAAGCGGATCCAAAATGACAGACTAGGGTAGATCTCTCACTACCGAAGAATGCCCTGCTAGCTAGGGACGGGTCTCTCACCACCGAAGCTAGGGTCCCTGTGGGATTTGACTCCACAAGTTGTTGATGCACAACAGCAGCAACTGCACGAGAAGGGGTCAATAAAATGTATATCCAAAAGTTCCTTTCCATTCTCACCCAGCTCGTTATATACTTCTTCTTGGTAAACGGCCCCTCAACAACCCTAGGCGCATTTCATTCCATGGAGGGGCCAATTAAAATAAAAGTAACTAAAGTTACTTTTTCCCGTTTAAGTCGCCAAGGTCCAAAGTGACCCCCAAACGCCAAACACGACTATTAGTACCATGCAACCCCTTCTCAGTAGCCCCCAGCGTCCCCAGCCCCTTGGATATGACCACGGCTTGGACTCACTTGACCCTTAGGCCTTTGGCGCAGGAAAAGGGGACATTACAATATATATATATATAAGTATATGTATATATGTATGTATAGGGTTTTCATCTCCTATATAATAGGAGTGCTATTGTTTCTCCTATAATTTCTCTCCTTTACATAGATGAATTGGTTTAACTTGTAATACACACTAATTTTCTACATATCTTAATAAATCTCCTTATTCTAAAGGTGAGTTATAACTAATGTATATTATCACTGTGAGTTGTTTATTCAACAAGTCATTTACACATAACGTCGTACTCACAATATAATTAACTCACAATAAATTATTTTACTAACCCACACAAATAGTAACTAATGTGAGTGCAAATAATTAATATTCGTAACATTTCCCCCAGTGCGAACATGGGGAGTAAAAACGCCATTGGTACTGGCAACAAAAACGCGTGTCCTTACAGGATGCAAACTTTAAGTCTGCAGTTTTACTATTTTGGATACCCACTGCACATGAACACCTATGTACAAGAACTCAACAGTTCTTGCTATCACTTCCGGTGAATGCCCTTTCATTAGCCTATCACACTTTCACCGATTCACCTATATACGAGAACTCAACAGTTCCCATGATAATAAAGCAAATAAAGTTGCACCCTTAAGGAATCTAATTGCAGCCTTAAGGAATCTTCTAATTGCAGCCTTAAGGAATATTTTTTCAATGATAATAAAGCATATAAAGTTGCACTATTTTCTTCTCTTTGTTTTTTAACAAAAAACATTCACGTAATTTACATAGTAATTTTGGAACCTTTGGCTCTGAATTTGTAATGTCCCTTAAAGGACAAGATTGTATACACAATGGAATCCACTACAAACCCACAAAATACGAGCTCCGGATTCTGATTTTTATTTAAATAAAATCTGCAGATCAGATCTGCAAATACAGCTGATAAAAGAGGGTTGTGACCTCCAAAAATAGCCCCAAAATTAGTAATTTGGATAGCTAAAATGCGGCTACAAAACACAGCTACAAATCTGAACTTTAACTTCATTAATGCCAAAATAAGACTAAAACTGGGTCTCTCCAACTGAGACAATTAGAGGTTCAATAACCAGATTTTCCCGAGCCTTCAATGCACCAAAAAGATGTGTCCAAGCAAGAGTTGCAGCAGCAGTTGCTTAGCTCTCAAGTCAAATTTGGAAAATATGAGATGATAGAATGATTGCCCAAGCAAGTCGACTTTTCCCTAAAAGGAAAGAAGAGACCCAAAGGCAACCTTCTAAACCTCCAATCAGCATACAATAGATTTTTTAATGCATTCCCCCCCCATTTCCCTTCCTAGGCCAAGTCGCAATTTCCTTAGGGAGAATACAAAAATATATTGGCTTCTTTATCTTTTCTAAATTCCCATTTCCTTTTCTAAGTCATGTCACATTTTCTCCTAGGATGAATACAAAATACATTTGGACCTTTTTCTATCCTAGATTTGTCATAATATTAAGTCATAAAATTACTATAAGTGCTTTTTATATTTTTTCCTCTTTTAACAACACTTTGTAATAATTTAAAAATGACTTAAGTCACCCTTATGTTTCCCCCTTAGCCGTCGGGTAGACAAAATAGGCCAAGGGTCTTCACTAATGTTATTTTAGAAAGGACATTTCATTCCTCCCTTCCTCAAATTGTTTGCCCACAAGCAATTGCAGTTTTGTGTGCTCTAAAATTTCTGCACCCTCCCATGTTGCATCTTCAAGAGGTAGCCCCTTCCATTGGATCAAGTATTCTCTGGTAATTCTATTCCTTAAAATTTTTCATGTACCTTTATGCTGACTTTTGGTTCCAAAACTAATTTGCCCTCATCATCAAGAGGGGGAAGCTCCATGGAAGGAGTGATATGCTGTCCCAAAGCCCTTTTAAGGCATGAAACATGAAACACATTATGGATTTTGTTTTGAGCCGGAAGTTGAAGCTCATAGGCAACTTTCCCAACCTTCCTTATGATCTTGTAAGGGCCATAAAACCTTGGCTTCAATTTCTCATATCCTTTCCCTTTGAGGGAAGATTTTCTATAAGGTTGTAGTATCAAAAAAACCATGTCCCCCACCTCAAATGACCTCTTAATTCTTCACTGGTCTGCATATAATTTCTGTTGATTTTGTTCATGTGAGAGGTTATCCTTGAGTGCTTTTAAAATATCTTGGCTCTGCTGCACCAAGTCTCTAGCTCCCGACAGTCTACTATCCAGAAGAACAACATCCACAAAGGAAAAGGCATCGTGACCATATAAAGCTTTGAAGCGAGACATCAATAGACATGTGGTAAGATCTGTTGTAGCAAAACTCCCCCAAATATAGCCATTTTATCCATGCGGTCTGCTGTCTTGTAACATAGCTCCTTAGGTACCCCTCTATCCACTTGTTGACAATCTCAGTTTGCCCATTCGTTTGTGGATGGTAACTTGTGCAAGGGGTCAACTCTGTACCTGCAAGATGGAAGAGTTCTTGCCAAAAAGAACTCAGAAATCTTTTATCCCTGTCACTCACAATTTTTTTAGGCAGCCCATGAAGTTTGAAAACTTCTCTAAAAAAAATTCGAGCCACCAAGGGTCCATTATATTTACTTGGTAGTGGAAAAAAATGTGCATATTTGGTTAATCTATCCACTACAACATAAAGGACACGTTTACCTTGCACTGGAGGAAGTCCAGTGATGAAGTCCATGGAAATGCTCTCCCATTTTTGATTCAGGATGGGTAGAGGCTGCAAAAGACCAGCTGGAAATTCATGTTCCGCCTTACATTGTTGACCATGTGAGACACTCCTTTATGTGTTGGAGTACCTCCCCTTTGAGACCTTTCCATACAAACTTTTCTCTAATTTGCTTGTATGTTTTGAAGTAACCTGGATGACCGGCTAAGGGCGAGTCATGCATAGCGTCTAAGATTTTACGTTTCACCTTGGATTCAGGTACCAAAAAGACCTTGTTCTTGTAGAGTATTAGGCCATCCACTACCTTGTATTTTTCATCTTTAATTCCACCTTCTAGTACAACACTAGCAAACTGATTTTTTGCATACTCAGCTGTTATAACAGCCCTCCAATCCACTGCAATTTCAGACATAGAGCAACAATATGGCTTCCTAGACAATGCATCTGCTACAATATTATTTTTCCCTTTTACAAACTCAATTTCAAAGTCAAAGGACTGAATTTTGCTCACCCATTTTTGTTGTTTATCATTCAAATCAGATTGGCTGAGAAAGCACCTCAAACTATTGTGATCCGTTTTCACCACGAACTTGCCACAAACTAGATATTGCCGAAACTTAACCAAGGCATGCATGATTGCTAACATTTCCTTGTCATAGATAGAGTACTTTTCAATCTCTTTTAGTTTTCTACTCTCAAATGCAATGGGGTGTTTGTTTTGCATTAAAACAGCCCCAATACCTTCACCGGATGCATCACATTCAACCACAAAGGGAATAGAGAAATCTGGAATAGCGAGTACAGGGCATGTACTCATCACCTTTTTACAGTTGTAAAATGCCTCTTGGGCTGTCCTAGACCAGCTGAAAGCTCCCTTCTTTGTTAAATCAGTCAAAGGAGCTGTAAGTTGAAAGAAACCTTTGACAAACCTCCTGTAGTAATTGTATAGTCCCAAAAATCCCCTCAAGTGTGTCATGGTGGTGGGTGGAGGCCAATCCAAGATGGCAATGATCTTCCGCTGATCCACATGAACACCTTGGGCATCGATAATGTGCCCCAAGTATAAAATTTCAGTCACACCAAGTTCACATGTTGATTCTTTTACATAAAGTGATTGCTGCTCCAAAATGCCCAATACAATATCCAAAAGATGTTCCTCCCATGATCGACTATAAACCAATATATCATTAAAGAAAACCAATACAAACTTCCACAAGTGCTTTCTAAAGACATAATTTATGCATGATTGAAACGTAGCAGGTGTATTGGTCAATCCAAAAGGCATTACAAGAAATTCACAGTGGCCAAAATGACACTTAAATGTAGTTTTGTAGACGTCTTCTTTCCTTACCCGGATTTGATGGTACCCGGATTTCAAGTCCTTCTTGGAAAAGTAGATAGCTCCATGTAGCTCATCAATTAGTTCATCAATTCTAGGTATGGGATACCTATTTTTGATGGTCCTTTTATTTAACAAGCGGTTGTCAATGCACATAGTCCCATCCTGCTTTTTCACAAGAACCACTGAAGATGCAAAGGGACTTGAGCTAGGCCTTATGTGCCCCATTTCCAACAACTCCTTAATGGCCTTCGCAATTTTTTCTTTGTAGGCTCTAGGATGACGATAAGGAGTAGTAATTACAGCCTTAGTACTTGGTTCTAATTCAATGATATGTTCAAAACCTCTATTTGGAGGTAACCCATGAGGAAGGTTGTCAAATACCTTGGCATGCTTGTCACGGATAGCTTGAATGTCCTCATTATACTGCTGCTGCTCCAAAATCTGATCTGCAGATGTGATGAAACACTCCACTGCCCAAGCAATCTGCCCTCTTTGAAAGGATCTTTCCATCCGCTTAGCGGTCACTACCATAGGAGCACCATTTCCATGCCATGTAGCACTATTTCATGATTTGCTGATCTGAATTTCAGTTTCATTGTTTGGTAGTTTTGAGTGAATTCCCCAAGAGAATGCAGCCATTGAACACCCAAGACTACATCTGTTTCACCTACACCCGCCACGTAGAAGTCATTTGTCACCATGTCTTTACCAAGTGTGATTTTCAGCTGTGATATCTTCTTGGTACAAGGGATGGTGAAGCCATCCACAATTGTAACATTAAATCCTATGAAATCCTCTAATGGCAGCCCCATTCTTGCAACTAAATCAGCATCAATAAAGTTATGAGTTGCACCACAATTGATCAAAACAACGACTCTTTTACCTTTTAGTTCCCCTCTAACACGAAAGGGGTGGTACCTTGGAGTTCCGGATAGTGTGGCGAGAGTACTATCCAATTGATCAACTTCTTCTTTGCTTTCCTGCTCTTCATCCTCGTGGTTTTCTTCCTTGTCTATTTCTTCTTCCTCTCCATCGGAAATGACTTCAATGTAATGCACTTGGCCCTTGCCTAAACAATGGTGCCTTGGAGTCCATGGATCTTTGCATGTGAAGCAAAGATTCTTCTTCTTAATTCATTTCTTGAATTCTCAGCATCCTTGTTCCTTGGAAACTCTCTTTGAGGGTTTGTACCTTGCTGAAATAGCTCCCTTGTTTGATTAATTGGGGTTGTCCTTGACTGTCCTTGAAATGTGTGCCTTGGCTGCCCTAAATAATTTGGTTTGGACTGTCCAAAGGGCAATTTTTTGCCCCCAACTGCTGTAGATTCCAGATTTAACGATCTTTTTATTGCATCTTGAAGAGAGGGGGGCTCAAAGGTCTTCACCAATCAATCCCTTAAGAGGTTCGGTTAAGCCTTCCATGAATAGCACTACTAGTCTTCTCTCACTTACATCGGAAACCATGACCGCTAACTTCTGAAAATCAGCCACATACCTCTTCATTGAAGTCTCTTGTTTCAGTTGTGCTAACTCTCTGAAATGCACTTCTGGAAATTTCCTATCAAATCTTTTAGTTAACTTTTGACTAAACTCCTCAAGTGTTGTAATCGAGCCATGTCCTTGTCTCACAAGGCCATGATACCACCATTCATGAGCTATACCCTCCAAGTGAAGGATGACAAACTTGAGAGCTTCCTCTTCATACATCGGATTTAATGAAAGGTAGGAGTCTAATTTTTGTAGCCAAGCCCTTGCGGAACACTTATCTGTCCCATCATAAGTAGGAAGAGTGGCTTCACCCAATCGGTGTTGGATATCTTTCCTCGGTTCTGGTTGTTGGTTCACTCTTTTCCTTGGTCCTTCAGTCCTTAGTTGGCAAAAGTCTCTAAATGAAAGAAGCTCCCTTGTGTGAGGGTTCAAGGATGCATACTCATCCCCTGAAAAACAACAGTATGAGAGGGCAAAATGGAGCTTTTTTATTTAGAGGTGCAAGTACAAGGCTAGAATTGCCAAAGCAAAACAACCCACAATGTGTATGATATTTTTCTATAGAAAACCAGCCTATATGAAGATGAAACAACTATGCCTTTCCATAATAGAATGTTGCATCCCAAAGCAATTTGTCTGCATGCTTTTCTTGTTTATTTTATTTATTGCTTGACCTCCTTTTGGCGCATGGCAGCAGCATGCATGATTTAATTATTTAAATTCCTCCTATCTTCCTCCCTTTCAGCGCCATTGTCCTGTAGGTTATTGCACACTAACTTTAGTTAACTCTATCTTTGCCTTCATTCCCCTTTGGTGCCATGTTTAGGACAGACTGCTGCATGCACTTGACTATTTTTAACTCACCTTTATCACCCTTGGCGCAATAACAAGAACAACAGTTTGCTAAATTTAGTTAAAAGCCTCCATGCACTTCTCTTTTCGCGCCGAGGGTTAATTCAAAACCAGCAGTTGCTAAAATTAATAAAAGCATGCTAATTTTAATAAAAGCACTCTCTTTTTGGCACCATGTCTATTTGGAGTAGTACTTGCTTAATTTAACAAAAACAAGCTATCTTTATCTGTTCACCTTTGGCGCATAGAGCTTTTCTAAAAATATGACCTCAGTTTGCTTCTTAAGTTGTCTCCCTTTGACGCATGGAGCTGATATCTATAGCCAAGTGCTATTTTTAGTTCCAACTACTTTTAGCAAATGCTATTTTTAGCAAACTGCAAATTCATTTTTCCCATCTTCGACGTGGAAAATATGGTAACAAGACCTGCACATCTCTTCAGCAAGTCTCTGTTTGCACTTCTCTAAATATTAAAATATAAGGCTTATTTATTAGTACTAGTTTAATATTAGTTAAGTGCTAACTAATAAATAATTGAAAGTACTACAACCAATTTGTAACCATCTTTCACATAATAAAATGATGGGCACATAATGATAATGTGTGCATTTCAGATTCTCTTCATCCATTCTTTATACATTCTATTCTCTCTTTTTGCATATTCTAACATTGGTATCTGAGTGCGGCAAGTAAGGAGAAAGAGAAGAAAAGAGGTCGCCATTATTGTTGCTATTACGGTCGTTTTTCAACAAAAAAATAGACATCATCTAGGGTACATGTTGAGTTTGCACAAGAAGATTTTCGAGGGATATTGAGGGCAAAGTCACACTTTGTCATGTCAAAGGCATGGTTTCACACACTCGAACAAACTTTTCCGCCATTGACACAAGGGCATAATAGAGTCAAACGCGAGCAACGAGTTTATAGTCATGGAAGGGCACAAAATAGACCATTATAGTCAAACACATTTAAAAAAAAAACAACCCTGCAACGAGACACGAGTACAGTTGCGATTTTGAGCATGAAATAACCACAAAACCATAACAGTCATGATTTGTAGATTTTAGGAAAATAACACAGAATATATAGTCGCGAAAAGGTTTTTTTAAGATTGTCTAGTGGCTCGTAGGGCATTTTATGTGAAAAGAATAAAAATGTCGATATATCAAAGGCATGTTTTAAATAAATATAGTCGCATAAGGGCCTGAACAAAGGCCGTGAGGGTTGGGAAGACTACAACAATCGCGGAAGGTCATTTAGGGATTGCAACAGTCACGAAATACAATTGCGAGGATCTGCTGTTGCAAATCACAAACTGGGGATTTTTATTTGGCCATGGATGGACTATGTTACTCTTGGAGCCAATGATAAATAATTATCAAGTTATTGAACGAAATATTTTTCAAGAGACGGATAAGATCGTAAAGAAAAATATGAAGGGAAAATTCCAAGACAAAGACAAACTAAATAGTGTTGAAAATCCACTAGATTCTGACATTAATGAACTCACTGATAGAGAATACATATTTTAAAAGGAATCACAACAATTTGAAAACATGAAGGAATTTAGTATAGGTAAACTCGGCATGGATGGTTGTCTAGATAGTTCGGAAGTCTGTGAATCTCGGGAATTTACCCTTATGAGGGTCATGAGACAACTTGATGGAGCTTGTGGATGGCTTAGTATGGATGGTTGTCCAACAATTTGGGAGATTTTGTAATTCGGGGAGGTGGAATCCGGGAACTTGGGAATTCAGCTCGGGAACTACACCTTTACGAGGGTCAAGGAGGCAGCTTGATGGAGTTCTACTTGGTTAAACCATTGTTTTCAAAAGGGAAAGCTTTTGAAGAATGCACAGTCTTGTTTGGTTTTGTTATTTTAATCTGTTGTTAGTATGTTCTATAGAGTAAGCCTTAAGAGGGGGTATTAAAATATAAGGCTTAATATAAGACTTATTTATTAGTATTAGTTTAATATTAGCTAAGTGTTAACTAATAAATAGTTGAAACTATGTTAACTACTTTGTAACCATCTTTCACATGATAAAATGACAGGCACACAAGGATAATGTGTGCATTCCGGTTTCTCTTCATCCGTTCTTTGTACATTCTATTCTTTCTTCATTCTTTCTCTTTCCACATATTCTAACACTAACTGCTTGGAGAATAACTCTAAACCTCTAGCTGTTAATCTAACTCCCCTAGTTGGTTGTGAGCTCAACCCCCTCTAGAATGGAGCTAATTTTCTTATCAAGGTGTTGCCCAAGAGTCTTTATGGAACTCAAAATGCTTCAACTTCTGTTTGCGGGACATTGCAACTTCCCATTGTGACTTTTCAGCTTCTAAGTTATGAGGCATCTCTTATAGGTGCACGCAAGCGCTATCATAACATGAGCTTTGAATATGATACTGAGCCTTGTGCATCTTGATGTGAAGTATCGTGCTTGTTGTGGGTTTTAGGAATTTTGCATAGAAGTATAACCGCGCGGCATGTTCTGAAGTGACAAGGCACTTGCTGAGATTGTCTGTGTGATGTGTACTCATTGTAAGATGGTGTTGTGCACTTTAGCATATTTTGGATTTTTGCGTAAAAGCGTAACTATGCGCCATTAACTGAAGTGGCAGGGCACCTCATGAGGCTTCCTAGGGTATGCATAGATATCATGAGATGACACAGGGAAATGTAGCTTTTTTGGGATTTTTCCATAAAAGCATAATTGTGCATCATGTTTTGAAAAATTGAGGCACTCCCTAAAGCTATCTTGAGTATGTACATGCCTCAAAATGGCACAGAGCATTGTAGCGTGTTTTAGTGCTTTGTGAAGAATTATAGTTATGCATCAGGTGAGGCGCCTTAAAGTGAAGGTTTAATGATCTAGGAGATACCTTGGACCTCTAAGGTGGTTCTAGAGTACCACAGTTAGTTCAAACATCAAATCCTTAAATATATTGCTTACTACTTAGCATTGTTTTTTTTTGGTTGATGCCAAATTGCTTGTGACCACTAATGCTCCTGCATCAGTACGTGTCCCCACCCTTTTCTGCGTGGCTCCCGCCCCTATTCCCATATGTTATCTTCCTATTCAAGGGTTGTTCCTAGGATTTTGGGGTACTTGTAAGCATTTCCTTTCACATTATTGTGTTTCCTCATCCCTATAATTTTTTTATTGGTAAAGAGAACCTATTTTTGTTTGACACCTTTTAAGTGCACAAAAGATAAATTTCTGGTGGAAAATAGAGGGAAAATTATACTCAAATATCAATTGTAAAGGGAGATGCATTGCTTCAAAAAATATCAAAACAATTAAAGAATGAAATTGCAATCCTAGGACAATAGGAGCACTATCCGAAGAAGATAACTACTACAGCCATGAACAACAGCTCAACTTAATCTCAAGAGTATGAAGAACATTTGTGTGGATGAACTATTTAGTTAAAAAATCAATTACCAATTCTATTTTTTGCACCATGTAGTAATCCTCTATATGTTACTTGACATGCTTAACCATGCTTGTTGTACTGGCAGTATGTAATGCATTCTAGAACACGGTGTCAACCATCTCACGTGGTTACAAGAATTTTCTTCCAAAAGTGGACAATGCTTAAGGGACACAATAATATATTTATGGTTGATGCAAAATGCGAATTTCCTTGAATATCTCAATTCTTAACATGGTTAAACAAATTTCCATCAACCCAACATCAATAGGGGTACAATCTCAATTCTTAACCTCTAAAATATGGAGTTTGAATTGCCAAAAGGCGGGCACGTTTTCTCATAGGGTAAAGTATGCAATCAAAGATATGACATGGTCTGCTGTTTGTAGACAAAAAGAAAGGAATTACACTGTAATGTCCCTTTTTTTCACCTAAGAGCTAGAAATTGGTCTTCTTGCCATTCCTTCTCCATGGAAAGGAAAAAAAATGAAGGAGAAGACCCTTGAGCACTTTATAATATATTTTATCTAATATTATAATGTTTTCTTTAGTGTTCTTTTGTTCTATACAGGTCGGCCTTGTCTAAATAAGCTTTGGCGCCAAAAAAAAAGAAGATATAAAAAGAGTTTAGAGGATCATTAGCCACTAGTCTTGGCACATTTTCATTATACCCCGACAAAGAGAGCTAGTTACTCCTTGGTCATCCACTTGAGGACGAAAACCCTCTTGTGAGGCCTCATCGAAGGACGAAAACCCTTCATGTGGCTTTGGTGAAGGACGAAAACCCTTCATCACCATTTGGCATTGAAGAGGAGAGCTTATTGGAGGATTCACTTGACATTTCCAGCTGGTATTGTATTTATTTTGGATGGTGCGACCTATCTAGGGTAGGATTTGAGGTCATTGAAGGAGAATTTGATAATTCTAAGTTTGTAATATGATTTGCACTATTTTTAAAGGCCAGAATCTTGTGTTTCATGAATTTAGAGGGTCTATAGACCCATATTCTATAGTTAATTTGTGGCTGCAATTTTCCAGTGTGCATTTCATTTTCAGCAATGTGTTTTCAGTGTTTATTGGTTATATTGGCTTCTAGAAAATCCATAAATCATATATAAAATATTGCCGAGTTGTGTGGTGGTGTTTTTAGGCATCTTTTTGAGAAAGTATAAGTCGTTGGTTTTAGTATTCAGTCTGCTGCAATTTCATTTTCAGATCTACATATTGAATATTTAATTTAAAACCTCAAAAGGGTTATTACATTGGTATCAGAGCATGGATCTTCAAAGGGCCTAGGATTTCAATGGAGGATTTCAAGTTTGAAGAATTGATGGCACGGAAGGGTTAGATCTCTATTTTTGATGACACTAACAAACTTTCAATGAGATCATGGTTGTCAGAATTGAAGACATACTTGCAGTCAAACCCTAGGTGTGTGGAGGATGCCCTAGAATTCATCCCTTGTCATTTGGAAGGGATAGCAAGGGATTGGTGGTACCATGTGATAAAGACCCAAGGAGAAGATGCAGTTTGCTTCTCGGATGATTTCAGTGAAAAGATCATAGGAAGGTTCGATATGTAAGCTTTCGAGGATGAGTCCCAAGGTAATAGTTCATTGGTATTTAATGATATTCCTTTAGTTTCTAATGACTGTATGGAACAATATGTTGAAGAAAAATCAGATTTGCATGAGAATGAAAAGGAAGGATGAGGTTGGAGACTCGAGCACAAGCCATGAGGATGGTACATGCATGTGTGTACAAAGTACGGATGATTGCATGGCAAAGGTAGCTCCAATTGTTGAAGAAAAGTGGCTTCAAAAGGGGCATAACATCAAAGGGAGCAACACACTGGGTAACATGGCATGGGTGGATAGCCCACGGATTGGTATGTACACTTCCGGATTATTGTTTCCATCTTTGCATTCATTGGGACATGTCGTGGGTAGTGATAAGAGGATACTAAAGAAAAAGCTAAGTTTGCAAGTTCATAATGGCATGCACATGAAGGAATGGGATCCGGGTGATCCAAAAGGTGGATTGGGGGGAAGCTTTCCTCCTTCCAATGACTATGGTATGTTTATGGAGGTAAAAAATTCCTTTTTCCACTTGATTCCTATATCAGCTACTATGTATGTGCCTATAAAGGAATTTCTGGATCACAATGATAAATGCATTAGATATAACTCGCCCGAATTGATGAGGGCCTGGAGAGAGAGAATTTCTCCATGAAGGTCTGAGGATCACAATAGATAGAGCTGCTGGCCTGTACATAACAGCAACAAAAGGAAGGACATTTGAGGAAGATTTGAGCCCTATAAAGGCTCAAGGACATGGGAGTATTGTCAAGCAAGTATCAAGCAAAGGAGGTAAAAGACTTTGGGTTGTTCTTGATATTCCTTTATTTTTTATGGTTGCATGTGGAAAATTATTATAGGAACTTGGGAGCATGAGCCAAGAATTAAAAAGAGGAAATCAGATCTGCACTTAGAAGGAGAAGAAGAAGCCAAACTACATCTGTGTGAAAGGAAATTGGTGGATAAAACTAAACTTCCCGAGGGAATGTTTCTAACAGCAATCATAGAGAGAAGCAAAGCTATAAAGACTGATTTTCAAATCAGCAACATGGTAGAATCTTTGAGAGGGGTAGCAAGGGAAATTGATCCCCCGAAAGTGCAACCAACCAACAAGCAGCCTGCTGGTATCAAAGTTACAGTCCAGTGAGAATTGCAAAGGGCCTATGAGGATGAAAATATGAAGAAGCAAATCCGTAGAAGTAAGGTACCTTTAGCATATTTTCTAAGTGTTGGTTCTAACTCAGAATTTCTGAGTCCTACGAAGGTCACGGGCAGCCCATGGCACAAAGGAATCCCAAATTCATTACCTATCAGTATGTCATATCAGGTATGTTGTATTCATACACAACCGGTTGAGAAGGGTAACTATGTTTTACTCTCATTGCTCTTTCCCATGTTGCTTCCTCGTGTATGTTCTTATGATCAGCATGTTTCAAGGAATAGAGAGATAGGAAGTATCTCTTGTGATAACGAATGTATGGATGATTGGGTTCAAACGCAATATTGTTTCCGCATAGGTGCTATTGTAAATTCTGGAAAAAGGTCTCATTTTAAAATCAATGTTGTTGGTGATCTCATCCTTGTATGTTTGGGAACAAAGGTGGAATCAAACCTTATCATGGGAAACTCAAATACTTCCAAGAGGAGCAAGGAAAAGGAGGCCTTATGCACATGGAATAAGAATTGTCTTCTTGGCAAGACCTATGGTTTATTTGGGAATGTAACAACTTTCTTTTTTCATATGGTGTATGAATTAACTGATACACATGTTTTTAAAAGGAAAGTATGGAATCAAAGGGGCTTGGATAGTGAAGAAGTCACCTTCAAAATGGATTCATGGGAAATAGAGAAATTGTTACACAAATATTGTGATAAAAGAGTTGTTATACATTGTTGGATTACGATCCTCAACAACCTTGGTCCCTAGTACATGCCTTTCGAAGTGACAAAGACAGGTCGGGACATAAGAAGAATGCCTCTTCCATCTTGGGCCATAAACAAGGTAATTTCAGCTGTTGCATTGTGGTTTTTTGCCCTTGTCATTTTAGAGCTAAGGGAAGGTATTCTTACAGCTGTGATGTAATTCTCTTTCCAATTCCTAAGAATGGACTGTATATGTTTGCAGTGGGCAACACTTCTAAAGAAGTAAATAGGGGTGTGGGCATGCATTGCTTGTATAAAGAGTTGAATTTTGAATGGAGAGAAGCAAATGAAGGGAAGAAGTGGCAGCCAATTCTGAACCAATCCAAGAGGATGTGTCAAAATCTGATCCGGAAGAAAGCAGCACCCTTGCTACACTTTCCAAAGTTCCTGGGAAAAAGGTAACGGTTTTGAGTGATTGTGGGGCTACCCACCACTTCATTGATGAAAAACTGATGTCAAAAATGAGGCTGAAGGTAGAAGAATTCAAGGGCTTCAATGTCATAGTTGCTGATTGGGCTTGCCTAACTACCGATTACACATTCCAAAGATACATCATAACAGTTCGGAGGGAGAACATTCAAAGTATCTTGCACAATGATCTATTCTTAGCCCCTACAAAGGTAATTTCAGTCATGATCTGTGCCTCTTTTAAGATGAAAATGATTAGCCACAGCTGTACTCTTGTTAGCATGGACACCAATCAGCTGAGTGGGAAAAATAGGAAGGCTGATCCAAATTAAAGAAGGCTGGTACAAAGGAGCAGCTGTCTTGGGCATCCAGATTTTCAATTACTTGGGAACAAGCTCTTGATTTCGACATCGAATATGTCAAGAGGAAAACATTGCAACAGCCGACATCTTCTCACGGAAACCAGCCCTCTACAAGAATCAAGAAGGAACACAAGAAGGACCCACACAAGAAAGAGGAAGAAGAAGTTGGGGCAGCGGATGAAAAGAATTTGCAATTGCTTGAGGGCAAGCGATTTTGGGGAGTGAGGATTGTAATGTCCCTTTTTCCCACCTAAGCGCTGGAAATTGGTCTTCTTGCCATTCCTTATCCATGGCAAAGAAGAAAAAATGAAGGAGAAGACCTTTGAGCACTTTATAATATATTTTATCTAATATTTAATGTTTTCTTTAGTGTTCTATTGTTCTATACAGGTCGGCCTTGTCTAAATAAGCTTTGGCGCCAAAAAAAAAGAAGATATAAAAAGAGTTTAGAGGATCATTAGCCACTAGTCTTGGCACATTTTCATTATACCCCGACAAAGAGAGCTAGTTGCTCCTTGGTCATCCACTTGAGGACGAAAACCCTCTTGTGAGGCCTCATCGAAGGACGAAAACCCTTCATGTGGCTTTGGTGAAGGACGAAAACCCTTCATCACCATTCGGCATTGAAGAGGAGAGCTTATTGGAGGATTCACTTGACATTTCCAGCTGGTATTGTATTTGTTTTGGATGGTACGACCTACCTAGGGTAGGGTTTGAGGTCATTGAAGGAGAATTTGATAATTCTGAGTTTGTAATCTGATTTGCACTATTTTTAAAGGCCAGAATCTTGTGTTTCATGAATTTAGAGGGTCTCTAGACCCATATTCTATATTTAATTCGTGGCTGCAATTTCCAGTGTGCATTTCATTTCCAACAATGTGTTTTCAGCGTTTATTGGTTATATTGGCTTCTAGAAAATCCATAAATCATATATAAAATATTGGCGAGTTGTGTGGTGGTGTTTTGTGGTGTTTTTTGGCATCTTTTTGAGCAAGTATAAGTCACTGGTTTTAGTATTCAGTCTGATGCAATTTCATTTTCAGATCTGCATATTGAATATTTAATTAAAAACCTCAAAAGGGTTATTACATATAGTAATGTCCACGAGTGACCAAAGTAGGTGAACGGGTCTCAAAAGAGTACAGCCAGTAACAATACCAAGAGGTATAAAAAATAAAGAGTAGGATTTTTTAACTGATGGTTTATAGCCCAAGATTCTAGGGCATGCCTACTAAGTGTAGATCCTAGATCATCCTTGCAATAAGGGACCCACCTTACTTCTAGACCACGGCCTGAGGGACAAATGAACAGGAATTTAGTGAAGCGTGTGCTATAGATGGCATAGGATTGCTTTGACTTGGCAAGAAAAAATCCGGTCATAGGACTTGTAATGGATGGTATGATTAAGTGCAAGGTTTTTGTAACTAGGTCATAATGTGGAGTTACATTGGGTGAAAGAATACAAGAAACTATTACATACAGAAAAAATAGGTTCCCTCAAGAAAAAGTAAAACAATTGCATTCAAGAAGTCCTTAGATTGGTGAAATAAACGAGGAAGAGTTGGATATCCTATCTACCCGAAATTTATGAGTAAAAGAATTGAATAGGATCTTTTTGGTAACTTGGGAATAGAAAGGCTTATAGAAGATGTATAGATAAGATTTAAGATTTTTTTTTACTTGGCAAGAGAAAACCCAAGGAGAGGCCTTCTGATTGATGGTATAATTGCGAGTGCAAATATTTTGGAACTTGGTCATGATGAGGAGGCACAATTGGTGACAGAATTCATGAAGTCCTTCGATGGGTGAAATAAAAGAGGAAGAGATGAATATCCTATCTGCCTGAAATTTATAATTAAAAACAATTGAATATGATCTTTATGGCAACTCGGGAATGAAAATGATTATAGAAGATGTAGCAATAGGCATTAATCATATAGTTATAAATGATCAAATGGGGAAGGAAAGTAATGTATGAGTTTTAAAGATATGTATAATTGACCAATATGGCATGATGATAAATAGGACGACTTCAATGATTAAAAAATTACAAAATATTTATGATCAATAGTATACTCTTCAAATTGTTTGATACCATTCTTTAGAGAAGATAAATACATGGTCTGCAAAAAAAGGAGACCAGGGATACCTCCCAAGCTAGCCTTCAATCTTAAGCATTATACCACTGATCTCTCAATAATCCTTTGAGTTGCTTACAAGAAGAGTACTCTGATCTGGCCGCTCTTAGTAACTTTTTGAATTTTTTCCTGTACATTTTCTAATTCTTTTGTACAGTTTTTTTGTAAATAATTTTCTGTTAATATATGAAGCATTTATTCAGTATAAAGAAAAAGAAGGCACAAGGAGTGGAAATTTTGGTTGCTTGTGTTTTGTGGAATTCAGTTAATGTTTTGACACAATACCCCATAAAATGTTGTAGAAAAGAATGGTGGAATTGGAAATTCCAATTGAAGGGAGAGAAGCAACTTATTATCTATACAAAAAAGGTTTTTCATAGAATCAAATAGACCAATTGACAAAAAACTTAGCAAGGTCATAATTAACAATAATATTGGTGTAATTTAACAGGGATGTCCTGTCTCACTAATTTATTTGATTATTCATAGACGAGTTGAAAGAATGGATACAAAGGGAGGGAGATGAGTTCATAGTCTAGGGGACCTATTGGTCTTGTTGATGTAGATGACATGGTTTTACAAGACATCTTGATGTTTTATGCAAATGGTATAGCTAACCTCAAATAAGAGTCAATTTTAGAAAGACAAAGGTATTGTCGTAGTTACTTGGGATAAGAATATTATCATCACCTTTTAAAGGCCATAATATGGAGGTTTCTTCTGCCTTACAAGTATTTGGGTCTGGAACTTGAGTCTAGCTACAATCGAACCTTTTATGTAAAAAAGGGTAATAGGAAGCATGAAGGCTCTTTCTGCTATGCAGAATAAATGTAGGAAAATATAGTTTTGGTATTGGTAATTGAGGAATATTCTCTTTAAAACTTTATTGTAGATGGAGGTTTTATATGGTTGTCCATTGCGCCATAACAGGATCTTAAAAGATTATTGTAAGAATTTTTAAGAGTTCATAAATGATTGTTATTGGAAGAAAGGGACTAAAGGTGCAAAATACCTATTTTTAAAATGTCAATTCCTCTACAACAAGTTTATCATTATCAGCAAGGAACAAAAATGGTCCACACTCGGTAGCAACCTTGCCAGCATGCTCTCCATAGCCCTCATGGTCTTCCTGTGAATTCTCTTGAATTCTTCATCTTCCAGCATTACAGGATAAGTCACTGACATTTCTGAGCTTGTATACAGGGTTTTACTCCATTCAGCAGAGATACAATTAACTTGTTCCTTTACTTTTTCCCATTTAATGCCTCCAAAATCCTGCATATGCAGCTAGGATTCATGCGTTTACTGTAGCCACCTACTAGACAACTGCTCACCAAGTATATCAGAAGTGTGAAGGACTCTTAAACTATATAAAACTAAATTTGTAATGTCCCCTTTTGGACATTTGAGACTCAAATTGGATTTTATGGAAAACCCAAACCCCAGTAGCAATAGAATAAAATATTTATTAAATTGAGCTCTGCCAACTGAATTAAATCTACAAAAAAGCGACTAGGGCAGATGTGGGATCCACTGAAAACAAGCAAATATAATCATGCACTTCCACTGAAATCTGTTTTGCTAATTTAATAAGGCCACAATATGAAGAAAAATGCAGATTTAAGTTGCAAAGTAAGCTGCCCTGAATAGTTGAAAAATGGCGACTAGGGTAGTGGAAGAAATTACTCCAAACCAGCCTTCATATTATATTAATTCCACTTGAATCTGATCTCACATAACTATGAGGCAAGAGTATACATTAAACTCAGATGCCTGATTCTGAAATAAATTACTTAAGTCTGCAGACAATCTGACTTGCACAGGTCTAAAAACAACAACTAAATGTACTCCAAAAATACTGAAAATAGTTACTTTATCTTATAAAAATCAGCATATAAGATGGTAGTCTAAATCAGACCTGAAAGGTGTCCCAAAATACTGTAAACTAACCACAGACTAGGTCACTCCAGCTGGTAAAATAGGATAAGCTGCTACAAGATATTTCTTCCAGTCCTTTATGTAAAAACTCCACAAGATCAGCTGGGAGAATACTGAACTCCTTTGCAAGCACGGTAGAACTTCCTGTGTGGAAGTTCCTCTCAGTCTCTAAGAGAGTTTTCGTTCTCTAGAGGATTTTTACAAAAGCACAAGGCTTAGATAAAAATTCAGATTTTTCAAATGAGAATAAGATGCCTCCTCTAAGTCGACCTCTCCTTTAAATAGGCAAAGTGACCCAAAAGAGCCTTTTTAACCTCCAATCAGCTTGCAATACATTTCTCTATGCAAATTTTCCTCATTAGGCCTAGTCACATTTTTGCCTAGGGAAAATACAAAATGGTTTTGGGTCTATTTTCCTTCTAGGCAGCTAATATAGTATTTCCTTGACAACTCGCCCATTCTCCTAGGGAGGATACAAACATAATATAAGACCCTATGCACTCACCTAGAGATTACAACAATTGTTTATAGGTGCATTTCTTTATTAAGTCAAATAAATAATTATAAGTGCTTTAATATTTTTTCTTTTATTTTCTTTTAGGCACTTATAAAATTTTTATTATGACTTAAGTCACCCTTGCACACTTCTTTTGGCCGTCAGGTAGACAAAATGGGCCAAAGGTCTTCGATGTCATTATTCGAGAAAGAGGGACATTTCAAAATTCAAGTTACTGCAAAGTTTGGGAAGCAAAACTGTACCATGCACGAACACCAGGGTCAAAAGAGGAGACAGTCAGTTGACTTGTAGGAGCAAAGGTCATCAAGACCAAGCAGACTCCCATAGTTAGCAATGTTCAGCCATGTATGTTGTGTATATATCAAGCCTTTGTCTTCTTAAGGTTAGAATACACTGCAACATGTGATCCCACAAAAATATTTAGCAGAATATTTCTGTGACGCCAGGAGTTTGACCCAAAATTTCCATCTTCCCTCACTTTCTAGAGCAACTGTCCATCTCACTGCACCCATTTTACAGTGAATGCTGTGGGGCTAATGTTGTTGCTTCAAGCTTCTTGTGTCAGAACTAATTTGGCTGAAAACTTGTGTTAATGGTGAAACAATATTAACGTAAGCAATATATGAGTTTGGCTGGATATGGTTAAATTTTTGCATCCAGTGATTCAACCTCTCTTTGCGTAACTAATTTGATTTTTTTTTTCCCTTGAGAAGTGGAAGCCTAATTAGTTAGTGCCACAACTTTGTGATTCAAGCTTGAATGAATTAAAAATCAAAACTGTTAAGGCAGTCAATCACTTACTGAAGGAATTGAAGCAGTAGAAAAGAGTTCAAGTTGTTCTCTCTAAGTTCATGATAGCTTGAGATGATAAGTGAACTGTCATTGATGTTATAGACTTATAGTCAGTCCAACTTGCCATAATGCTCTTAGTTTTTCTCTTTTCATCCTTGGGATGTAGTTGATTATCTCAAAAAATCTGGAATACTTAAATAAGGACTCAGTTTTGCAATCATATTAGGCATTGTGCCTCCCTCTTATGGCAATTCTTCAGCTTGAACTTTACAAGAAGTTAGTTAATTGAACCTTCTCAGCTTGAACTTCATGAGGAGTTCGTGAATTGAACCTTTTCCAATTATTTCCTAATGGTTTTGAAAATTCATTCATGGCAGAGAGCGAAGAATGCAACACTCATACAGCAAATGACTGACATAGATAACCTTACAGAGGAAAAGATAGATGCATTTGTGGAATGTTTTTTAGACGATTTCAAGCTGGGTAACTTTTCATCCAGGGGCTGGCCTCAGACTTATTCAGCATACACTATTTCAAAGGTGGCTCTAAATGCATACTCTAGGGTGCTAGCTCAAGATTTGTCCAACCGCCCAGAGGGCCAACAGATATATGTCAATAGCATGGCCCCTGGATTTGTGAAGACTGACATCAACAGGAATGCTGGTATTTTTTCACCAGCAGAGGGTGCTGACACTGCAGTTTGGCTTGCACTGCTTCCTCGTGGTGGGCCAACAGGACAGTTCTTTTACCAAAGGAAATATCTCGCTTATTGAAAACTAGAGTTTAGTATTCTGAACCAGGACTTTAAAATTAATTATTCAAAATTAGTGAATTACATGCACTTTTATGTATATGTTTTCATAATAGTTTTGAAATTGAGTTGTCATGTCTTGGTGAAATACAAGACTGGTTCTGTTTGAATACATAAGATGAGAAAGGAATTTGCTTGCACATGAACTAGATGTATTTTAGTCTATAGACTGAAGCACAACTGATTGCTCCAATTAGTTAATGTTACATAAATGTATTTGTATAAATGGTTGAAATTTAGCCATAAATTAGGCTGTACATACTTGATACCAGGGATGTATGTTTCTTTCTTTCTTGGTCTCAGAGCTACAAATTTTCTTTTATTTATAACTTCCTATTTAATTTTGACAGTTCAAAAAGGCAGAAGAGCTAGCTAGGGCATGGTTTATGGACTTTTTAGTTTTTCTCCCTCGCCTGTAGGTCTTATGAATCCAAATAAAGATAAACAGCTTGGGTTCCTTTTTTTCTTAAAAACACTCACCTGATTGGTATGTTAGTAAATTGATGCAAAGATGAACTCATAAAATTTACCAAATTTTGTGACTTGGCAAAGTGTCCCAGGATATGTTAGTGAATTGATGCAATCATAAAATTTACCGAATTTTGTGACTTGGCATAGTGTTTCAGAATATATGTTGTATTTTTCGCGTGTCTTAAATATCAAGATCCTACAGTACTCCTCAATATATCATGCTGTGGTAGGCGAACCTATGTCAGAAAAACAAGAATCTGAAAATTTTGATCTGCTGGTATTTGAACAAATTATACAAGGTCACATGTTGAAAGAATTACAAAGAAGACAACATAAAAGATTGAAGTCAAACATGTAATCCAAATATCATATACAGATCGTTCTACTTATCCCAGATTCTGTTCAACTAACAAAATATAACAAATAAAATATGAATACGTCTTGGATAAACCAAAAAAATAAATCTCTGGTTTCTTAAATTAAGTTTAGGGACTGTTAAAACTACCACAAGCGATCATTATCTATTGCCTTTAAGCTGCGGGTTCGTACAAAAATCGGTGTTGTACATATTTGAAATTCTATTCAACTAATAAAATTTAACAAGTGTCATGTAATATCGCGACTTGTTCTCGTCTCAAAGATTTATATATTATAATCAGTAGGAATATTAGAAAACAACTCTAAATAAATCCAAATAATTTATTATAAAAAACTGCTATATGATTTTAGTAGAAAAGATCGATCTTCAGCAAAATTAAATTGAAATCAAGTTTTGTATTGCTTGAGAGAGGTACAAAAGCTTAGCAATGAAATTTCAATCAATAAAAATTCAAATAAAATATTAGAATCTTTAAACAAAAACAATCAAGATGAAGAGCATGATAAATAAAAGAGATTATCCTTTATATTGTGTATGTGATATTGTTGTTTTTTTGGAAAAGGGTAAATTTGGGGGGTTTGAAAGGCCCCGCATCCTCTTACAACAGGCCCTAAAGGCAAGATATAGCTATGAAGCAGAATAGTGAAAAAACCAGCAGGAAAAAGGAACAAACGGTCACAAAGGCACTATAACCGAACGAAGAAAGAAGAAAGAACCAAAAACGAGAACAAGGAGAAGTTGTTGGTAACACAGATGCAACAACAAATAGTAACCACCAAGAAGAGAAGAAACAACCTCATATGCAGCTGCCAAAGGAAGAAGATGCAACAAAGGAGAAGAACAAGGAGAGAAAGAGGAGATTTAGTTAGAAACAAGCTACAAAACTAGGAGGTGGATGTGACAGAAGAGACACCCGAAGATTAGTGCTTCCTTACCCTTCTTTCCCTTTTTTGAGCGCACTACCTGTCACTTTTCATGGGAAATCACCTCGGAATCAAGAAGTTTGGATTCGGTTAAGTCCAAGGTGGCGGAGATATGTAATTCCCTATCCATAGGATGGGGACCATCCTTATCCGAGTCAGAGTGATTGGATTCATGAGGCCGCTTTATCCCTGGAGTAGGTCTCTCCAAGGAGGGAGGATTAGCCGTTGACTGCCTCCCTCCTTAGTTGTAGCAAAGCCTAATTTTGTTGCAGTCGAAGGAGCTGCATCTCATGTTCTTTGTGCTGCAGTCGATGGAGTTTTATCCCCAGTTTCTAGATCTTCTGAGACAGTATCATCTTCGTCCTCCAAATCATGTGGGCTCCATTGTTTGGGAATAGATACTTTCTTCTTTGGAGCTTGGGCCTTCATATGAGGGCAGGCAGCCTGGAGGTGTCCCAGAGTCCTGCAGTCCCTACAACAGAAAGTCGTATTTTCATAATCAAGTGTCTGGATGTGAGTAGCATCTCCCATCTTCAGAGTCATTTTATCCGGTAGTCCTTTACTGAGATCCACTTCTATACAAATCTTGACAAAAGTATGAAGTCCACTTTGTATTCTCTTGTTATCCACTTTGATGAAATGCCCTAGAAGATTCCCGATATCCTCCGAAGCAAAGAAAAAGGGAAGGGGAAGATTAGGCAATCTCACCCAAACTGAACATGAGAGATGGAAAAGGAATTCGGATCAAACTAAGGGAACCATGAGATAGTGAAAAGGCCTGCCGATCCCCAAAATCAAGGACCCTCTTCAATAACCCTAAGATAATCCTCGAGATCATTGAAGTAGACAATGAAGAAACCTCTAGCACGTAAGAAGTATTTACAATTTTCCGTCCACGAGGAATGAATCCACTAGACCAAAGCATTAGTCGACGGCCAAGCACCATTAAATCTACATATAAGGGCCTTAGATTTCAACTCTTGTAAAAAATCTAGAGATTCTTCATCGTTGATCTCCAAAGTAGGGGATTTGGAAGCTTGCTCCACAATGTAGGCAAGGTGGGTAGAAGTAGGAGAAACTTTTTAGGGAGCGACATTTTTTAAAAAGGGCCTCTTTGAAAGATGCAAAGCAACGCTCTTTGGCTCCACCCAATAGTAGTCTTGTCATAAAAATCGTGGAATCTCACCCAATCCCGTAGGAGATGAGTAGGGAATCATCCTTCAGGGGGTTGCCAACAAAAACTAGATCTATGAGACCTGCCCTATAGCTCAATTTATGGGCAAGAGTTAATTTAAGGTCCTTCCCTCGAGTGTGTCGTTGGAGCTGAATGCAGAGGGTATTTCCACCCAAAGTGCGAACAAAAACTTGGAGCAAGTATGTATCATTATTGAGTGATTTTAGCATTACCTAGGCATTGTTCTTGGCCAAACTCGAGCCAGGCGCCTAGGAAGACACGACAAATTCATAGATCTTGCCGTCTCGAACCCATTCTATAGCAGTGTCGTCGTAACCATAACCATACTGCCTGGGGGATGTGCTACCACCACTTTTGGTTGAACCACCACAGGTCGAGCCTGGAGAGGACTGCCCATCACTGTTGCCACCAAATACATCACCAAAGAAAACAACCTACGCGCCCGAAGGGTAAAAACCTTTGTCGACAACACGAGGAGACATGTCAGCATCATCGAATCTAGAGAAAAATTGTTTAGACCTGACACCAACCACGCCAAGCACAACCACGTCATCGCCGCCAACAGACAGATCACCAAGCCGGTCGTCACGACCCACTGCAATACGCGGCCCTGGGGCAAAAACTCCATCGCCGCTGCAGAAGAAAATAGGGTTAGGGTTAGTTGAGAAAGTTTGTCGAGGAGCCATCATTGTTGAACTGTTGTAATGGTAATCTACTATTTTGCTCTTGGATTCCTTCAACTAAAAAATATTAAATAGTTATTGACAAACTGCATGCGATATTCTTGTTATGATGTACTATTGTTTCTTGTTTTTGTTATGGTATGTTCAACTATATATTAAATTTTATTTATTTTTACCTTTTTTTATTTAAAAAGAATATTAAAAATAATTTAAGAAACTCAAATTGAAATAAATTTGAATTTGAACTTAATTTTGAGCTTTAACTCGAATCTCAATTTGAACTTAAATTTCCTTCGAAGTTGAATTAGAATGCAAATTTAAACTTCAACTCGAACTCAAATTTCATCTTGAATTTGAATTTGAATTTGATTTTGAAATCATATTTCAACTTAAATTTGTACTAAAGTAAAACCATATTTAATGAATGACATTTTTTAAATGAAAAACTTAAACAAATATATCCGACTATTTAAACAAAATGATAAAGATGAAAAACATGATAAATAAAATAGGTTATCCTCTATATTGTGTTGAGATGTCCCTATCCCTAAACTATTTTTTCTTGTTTTTGCTCTAAAATATACCACTATTTTTTTTTTGTTAGTCTTTGTTTAAAAGAAAACACATGGAATAAGTAAGTAATTCAAATAGAATTTGAACCAAATAAATTCTATATAAATTTGAGTTTAAACTTGAAATTGAACACGAGTTTGAATTTGAACTTGAACTTCAATTTGAATTTAAATTTCCTTTAAATTTGAGCTGGAATGCATATTTGAACTTGTATTTGAATGTGAATTTGAACTTGAACTCAAAGTTCAACTTGAAACTGAACTTGAATTTCAACTTGAAATTGAACCAAGGTAGAACCATATTTAGGGAATTACATTTTTTAATATATAATTGTATCCTTGGTAGGTAGTGTGTTTCTTTGTATTTTAACATGCTTATTTGTCCTATGATCAAAATATTTAAAAATGCGGTTTGTGAGGAAAAGTAATATGTATCTTAATCAAATTGAATTCAGGATATCAATAGAAATTAACAAAAGTATTCAAAATTTTGAACTAATTTAGTTTTTTAACTTGAAAATATAAATGACTAAATTCAATGCCTAAACAATAAAGAGAAAACATGAAAGACATAACAAAGTCTTAAGTTTAAATTGTTTTAGGATAAGAATTAAAAATGGACATTACAACAAAGTAGTTTATGTGAAGGATAATGCACAAATGAACTCTTTTAAATGTACACCGCAAAAAATGTGTGATAATGGAAACTTTAATATAAACACCAAAAAATATATGAGATAAATATTATATTAAAGGGTCTTTTCAACAAACAAAGATGTACAACTCGAGGGTTATATTATATATGTAATGAAAACTTAAGTAATTGCTAATTATATTTAAAAATTTAGATTTAAAATCCTCTCGTATGGTATCTTTAGGCCTGAACTATAAACTAATAATTAAAATATAAAAATAGTAATTTGATAAAAAAAAAAGTATTGAATGTGGACAATAAACATTATAAATCATAATAATTGTAAGCATTATAAAAACATAGATAGATGATATATAACTTCTCACAAAGTATTAGAATTAAATTTTCAAACGGGATGATTTTTTATGAGTAATGTACTAAGAAATATTCATCCAAGCTATGTCGTTGAGTTCTAATAGCTACTATATATAAGTTGAATTCAAAAGAAAAATAGCCATTATAAATAAATTAAGTTCAAAAGAGACTACAATTTCATTTTAGAATTATGAAAGATTCAAAATTGTAAAATTTGTAAAAAGAACATATAAATTTGATTGTAGTGTAATAATAAAAAATCATCTATGTACAACAATTTATCCATTGTCTAGTCTTTATTGGGAGAGGTTTTTGTATGGGTGCATACAATTACAACTTTTGAATTCTTTTCTATGATTGTTTGTCGCGGACCTATGCATTTGGAAAGAAGAGTAATTCATTTGTGAAATCAAGAATAAAAAATATCTTCAAATTTCCATGACAAGTTTCCCGCTCATTTAAAGCCTTAAAATAGCTTAAAACATAATGCATTAAAAAAACTATCTTATGCTATCATAAAAAGAAAGAAAAATAACATCCATATCAAGTATGAAAAGAGTTTCTATGATGTTGAGTTGCAAAGCTTACTCGAAACATGATATAAGACTAAAACACACACTCATCTAAAGTATTGAGAAAATAGTTGATATACTTCACATTTAGTTTATCTTTATTGAGAATGTACCATAGAATTACACATAAAATTGCTAGTGCACCTACAACAATTGAATCCCTTGCATAACAATTGTACTCGAAGCAATTTGATATCAAAGTTGAAGTTTGTATTAATTGCAATAACTAAAAAAATTAGTAAAGAAACATCAATCAAATTTGCATGTAAACTAATTGAATCTAAACTACAATGATTAAGAGCTAATGGATACATACAACACAAACCACTTTGGAAGTCAGTGTTATGAATGCAAAAAAAACAAAACAAATTAATTTAGGGAAATCACAAATCACCAAGAAGTCAATGCATTTAAAGTCTTCAATCTTATACAATAATATGATTGGTAAGAAAATAAATTTCTATAACAAGTTATATGAATACAAATTCAATCTCACATGATAAATTTGTTTGTGATCCTATATGTTTTAGGTGCCAATCAAAAATAATTTTATTCTGTAACATGTTAACATTTTAATATAATACAGTCTTAAATATCAAAAATATTGTATAACCTAAATGAATCGAATTGGAATTTCAAAATTGAATACTCATTTTGCTTTCATTCCCAAGTCTAATATACACATCTAAATCATGTTCATCATAACCCGACTTATAAGTGAGGAAAACTTCCCAAAGTGGTCTTGTACAACAAGGCACTTGATGCTAGTAATGATTTAATAAGAGAGGAATTAAGCATCCATGATTACAAGATTTAAAAACTAAATAGTTAATAATAAATTATGATAATAATGAGTTGTTTGTATGGAAGCTATTTGACCCCAATTCCATGATGAGTTCATGCATGGAGATGAGTTTTAGCGCATTTTCACAAAACGTAGCAGTCTAAGTTGATAACGGAGATTTATTATTCCACAAATTAAAAAAAAAAAAAATTAACTTTTAAATGTAACACCATGTCAGTTAAAGTCTATTGGGTCTATCACATGTCCATTGAGTCAAAATCTTGTCAACATCATCGAAAGGTCATTGGTCCTTGTTTGACTAATTAAGATCTCTATGAGGATTTATGCTTGTCAAGTGTAAAGACTCCACACCATATGGGATGAGGTCGGGTTCAAGTCTTTAGCGAATGGATATCCCTCAAACCTTGGCACAATGTTGAAAAAGGTCAATTAATTGTGCACCAAATACCATTGTGTGCAAAATCGTCTCAAAAGGATAGGTATGTTTATCTTTCATAAAAAAAATATTGTCTACATTTTCCATAAAATTAAATGGCAAAAATTTCAAATACAACATTTTCTTTGAAAGAAATACATATCTACAACCATATAGAGCTATTTTTTGTAGTTTACAAAACAAATATAAGAAGAAAAAATAGATCTTGGTTATGTTATTACCAAGGATTGAAGGGACCTCCTCCCCCTCTCCCTCCCTTTCTTCTTGCTTATCCTCTTCTTCTTCTTCTTCCTCTTCTTCTTCTTTTTCCTCTTCCTCTTCTTCTTCCGCCTCCTCCTCTTCCTCCTCTTCTTCCTCTTCTTCTTCTTCCTCCTCCTCTTCTTCTTCCTTACACTTGTTCCTTTGCCCATAAAGTAATAATATTATTAGATTATTTATTTTTGTGGGTTTTACTTGTATAAGTCCATTTTCCTTGTGATTATTACCAAAAATTGTATAAGGAAAATGTTATTAGGTTAATGAATCATGGGAGTCTTTTTCAAATGACCTAAACACATGAGTAAAATCCAAAAAAATTAATATCTAATTAAAGTGCTAATAGAAACCTTCAACTATCAAATGTCAATATGTCTATATGCCCCCTCCATCGATTTTCCTTTTTTTCTCTCTCTCTTTGCTTCCAAACACATTGGATAAAAGGCAATAATGTAAATACCAATCAATGCTCGATTGACCCTAATCACATGGAAAGTCGAATTAGATGCTTGAATGGTTGATCAAGTGTGCATTTGGGGCCAATCGAGCCCAGTCATATCAAGTGTGATAATGCAATACAAATCAAGGATCGAATGGTCGAAATCATATGACAAGTTGAACTAGGTGCTTCATCAAGTGTGCGATTAGGGATAATCAAGCCGCATTGGAGCAAGTGTAACAACGTAATGTAAATTGATGTTTGATTGTCCTCAATAGTGTTCTAGGTTGAACTAGATGTTCAATTGGTTCCTTCGAGTGTGTAATTGAGCAAGCGTGATAATGTAAAGTGAGTATATACTCAATTGGTTTGATCAAGTGACCTTTTGGGTCTAATCGTTCCATGCTAGATCAACTGTGATGATACAATATGAATCAGTTCTTGATTGGCCCCAATCACATGCTAAGTTGAGCGAGATGCTTTCTATCATATGCACAACTAAGGCCAATCAAGCCCCATATGAGCAAGTACAATAATGTAATGTGAAATCAAGATTTATAAACCACAATCTTGCAAAAAGTTTAACTAGATACTCAATTGGTTAATCATGCATGCAATCAGATATAATTAGCCCTGTCAGATCGTGTGTGACAATATAATGTGAATCAACACTTGATTGGTTGCAATTGGAGTTGTGATGAACAAGATGCTTGATTGGTTTTATTGGGTATACGATTAGGGACAATCAAGGCCTATTGGATCAAATGTGACATTGCAATATAAATCCGTGTTGAATTGGTTTGATTGGTTGTGTAGTTAGGGAAAGTTGAGCCCTATCAGATCAAGTGCAATGCAATATGAATTGGTGCTCGATATGCTCAATTACATGCCAAGTTGAACTAGATACTCAATTAAATTGATTGCGTGCATGATTGGGGTCAATCGAGTCTCAAATAATTCAAATGATTGATTGGTTTGATCAGCTGTGCAAGTGCATTAAATTGAGCCATATCACATCAAGTGTGATAATGCAATACAAATTAGTGTTCAATTGGCCCAAATCGCATGCCCATTTGAACAAGATGTTATGTTGGAGTGTGATTGTAACCAATTGAGTCCCCCCAAATAAAGTGAAAAAATATAATGTGAATTAGGGCTCATTTGGCCCCCAGTTCAACCATATGACCGATTGATTCAATTAGATCTATGAGGGAGGAAAATTGAGTCATGTTGGATCAACTGTGATAATGCAATGCGAATTGGTCTTAAGTGGCCCTAATTGCATACCGATTTGAATGAGATACTCAATTGGTTACATCAGTTGGATAATTGTGTCCAATCAAGCCCAGTCAGATCAAATGTGACAAAGTAATGTGAATTGGGCCTCAATTGACTTTGATTAAGGCCTAAGTTGAACTATATGATCAATTGGTTTGATTGGACACAAACGAATAAAGAAAATTGAGCCCCATCAAATTGAGCTCAATAATATCATGTAAATCATTACTATATTGGCCACAATCATGTGCCAATTTGTTCAAGATGTCTGATTAGTTACATCGGGTGTGTGATTATGGCCAATCGATCCCGTTAGATCAATTGCAACAATGTAATGTGAATATGTGCTTAGCTAGCCACAATTGAACCTAAATTTGAACTAGATGATCAATTAGCTTGATCAGTTCTGCGAGTGATGAAAATTGAGTCTTGTTGGATCAGGTGCAACAATGTAATGTGAATTGGTTCTCGATTCTCCCTAATCAAGTGCCATGTTGAATCAAATTCTCAATCACTTCAATTGAGTGTGTGAATTGGTCCAATCGAGCCTCATCAAATTAAGTACAACAATGCAATGTGAATTGTTGCTCGATTGGTCCAGTAACATTCCAAGAGTAATTAGATGCCTGATTAGTTCTATTGGGTGGTAACTTGGGATAAACAAGGCTCGTCAGATCAAGTGTGACAACATAATGCTCTTTAGTGCTTAAATGGCCCCAATCACATGCCATGTTGAAGCAAATGCTCAATTGGATCCATCTGATGTGTGAT
The DNA here is from genome assembly GCA_019776745.2 of Taxus chinensis. NCBI lineage: Eukaryota > Viridiplantae > Streptophyta > Pinopsida > Cupressales > Taxaceae > Taxus > Taxus chinensis. The sequence continues at coordinate 311,981,345 of CM034146.1, read as the reverse complement.
TGGTGCCAAAAGAGACTGTCACATCAATTACGAAAATTGATGTGAATTAGTGCTCGATTGGCCCCAATCCCATGTCAAGTTGAACCAAAGGATCAATTTATTTTCTTGGGTGCATGATTGGGGCCAATCAAGACCTATAGGAGAAAGTGTGATAATGTATTGTGAATCTATTCTTGATTGGCCCCAATTTATTACCAATTGGAACTAGATGCTTGATTGGTCACATTGGATGTGTGATTGGGACCATTCAAGCTTAGTCAAATCATAGGAAAAAATGTAATGTGAATAGGTGCTCAATTGGCCCCAATCGCCTGATAAGTTAAACTAGATGCTTGATTGGTTCCATTGGGTGTGTGATTAGGGCCAATAGAGTCCCACCAAATCAAGTGTGGGTACTCACTCGATTGGTTCCATTGAGTGTGTGATTAGGGCCAATCGAGCCCATTGAATGGAGTGTGACAATATAATAAAATTGACGCTTGATTGGATCCAATTGCATGTCAAGTTGAACCAAATGGTCAATTAGCTCAACCACACATAATATTACGGACAATCAAGCCCTATTAGATCAAGTATAAAAATGTAATGCAAATAGGTAATCGATTGGCCCCAATCACATGCCAATTATAACTAGACTCTTGATTTGTTATATCGTGTATGTGATTGGGGCTAGTAAGGCCCAATAGGATAAAGTGCAATAATATGATACAAATTAGTGATCAATTAGTTCTAATCACATGTCAAACATAACAAGATACTCAATTAGGATGTGATTAGGGCTAGTTGAGCACTAATTCACATTACATTGTCACACTTTCTCACATGAGATTTGACTAACCCTAATCACACACATGGGTGAACTAATTGAGCATTTGGCTCAACTCAACATGCGATTAGAGATAATTGAGAACCAATTTGCATCGCATTGTCACACTTGATTTGACAGGATCAATTTTCCCCAATCACACACCTGATGGTTCTACTTGGCATGTGATTAGGGCTAATTAAGAACTAATTCATATTACATTGTTTTACTTTTTCCTATCAGGTTTGACTAGTTCAATCATGCACCTAATTGAATCAATTGTGAAACAGGTTCAACTTGTCACATGATTAGGGCCTATTGAACATCAATTTACATTGTAATATATTATTTGATCTTTCAAAGCTTAATTAGCCCCAATAGTGCACTTGTTAGAGCCAATTGAGCTTTTGGTTACACTTGGCATGTGATTGGGGCCAATCGAGCACCAATTTGCATTGCATTATCAAACTTTCTCCTTTGGGGCTTGAATCTCCCCAATCACACACATGAGAAAACCAATCAAACACCAAATTGTATTATATTGATCTGATTAGGATTGATTGGCCTTTATCACGTGCCCGATGGAGCAAATCAAACATCTAGTTTTACTTGGCACACAATTGAGGTTAATCTAGCACCAATTTGCATTTTTTTTTCACATGTGATCCAACGAGGCTTGATTTACCCCAATTGTGCACATAATGGATTCAATTGAGCATCCATTTGTAATTAGTATGTAACTAGGGAAAATATAACATTGATTCACATTGTGTTGTTGCATTTAACCTGGTGGGATCGATTTCCCGCAATTTCACACCTAATGGAATTGTTTGATAATCTATTCTAACTCATCATGCAATTGGGGCCAATTGTGCACTGAATCATGTTACATTTTCTTACTTGATCTAATGGGGCTCAATTGGCTCTAATCACACACCCAATGGGACCAATCAAGCATTTGGTTACTGTTGATGCAAAATCAAAGCACCCCTGGATGCAGATCAGGCTTCTAGGTTGATCACTCAGGCATCCAGTGTGATTGCACAACATGGAAACCTCTCTCCAAGCGTGGCACTTGTAAAACCGAGAGAGGAATCTCCAGAGAAGGCTAGTTCTTGCTCCTAAACTACCTGCCACAAGCTATTCCAGTGCAGGCAAGCTAATCTAATCCTAATCTAACCATGCCAAGGAGACAGAGAGAGAGAGAGAGAAGAGAAAAACAGCAAAAGCCTACACTAAAACGGTGATACACCAGAGAAGGAGAATGTTGGACATCTATCAAAAATGCCATGGGACAAAGAGAGGTGAGCAATGGGAAGGATGGACAGATGCATCACAAGCCCAAGGATAGATGTCACACAGAAAATGTCCCAAAACTTCATGAACACAGCTCCAGACCTGCAATGAACATTGAAACATGCACAAATACCTGCAATGAAGAGAGGCAAGAAGAGAACAAGCAAAAACGAGGAAGGATGGACAGATGCATCACAAAACACGTTTTGTTGCTCCAGAAGTTTGCACAGAACATCATTCCATTAATAAGAGGCAAAAAAACGCCATTACAGAGAAGGGATGAGGTTCAAACTCCATTTTCAACCCTAGAGAAGAAAAGAAGGGACCACAGAGCAGAAAGAATGAACAACCTTTTTTTTTAATGAGCCAAATCTGGCTTTTACATTGCATGGGTCGAGCCCAGGGGACAGAAAACGTGGGAAAACGTGCAAGCCCATTCCTCATTGACTGCAGATGCATTAAATCAGCATGGAGGATCTTACCAACCCATACCCTGTCACTTTGAGTGATTTTGGAGGAGAATGCGACCCATTTGTATTAATTTGGCCACTAAAATGTCACTTCTGGCCGTGCAGAAGAAGAATGCGACCCATTAGCATTAAAACAGGTTGTTGAAAGGTCGCTTCTGGCCATTACCACACGTCAGATCTGTTTCTCAATTTTCTCTCTTCAGACTGCATCAAAACTCGAGATTGATCCCAGAATCATGTAGAGAATCTCATAAGCTTTCCGTTGATATAAAGAACGTGGAAATCCGAGCTCTGGATCAAAAGATATGGCGATCTGAAGATTTAGGGCACGGAACAAACCAAAACGGATTTTGAAATATTTCCCGCGCTTTGCCACCTGGATGACACGTGGCACGCTCTGATTGGACGAGTAATTCTCTCTCCTCTACCTTTTGGCGGGCTGTCTTTTGAAATTTCCTTGTGGGATTTTAAAACATTTTCCACTTTACTGGGACACGTGGCATTATCCCATTGGTTCGGATCGGTGCTCGAAAACTCGGGCCCTTTGACTTTTCTAAGTCCTTTCCCCTTGTGACACGTGGCGTGATCTGGTTGGTCCTCGTGCCCTGCCGGCTCTTTCACGCCCTTCGCGTCTTTTCATCCCGGATGTCCCAAATGCTTAGTGCTCCTTGTGCTGATTTCAGACGCGAACCGGCCGGTTCGCGTCCATTTGTCCCAAATGTCCCACTTTGCTTTGGACTGCCTCTTGCCCAGTTTCGCGCTCGCGGCCGGTCCGTGTTCGGACTATTTGTGCTGATTTCGCCCAGTCCCGGTTCATTTGTCCCACTTGTCCCGAACTGTCCCTCTCATCAGTTAGTTGATTTTCTCTCGGTCGAACCGGCATTTCGTGCCCGCCGCGTACTTTTGTCCCAGATTGTCCCAAAATGCTTTGTGGGCCGCCTGGAGGCTTTTCGGCCGATCCGCGCCTTTTCTGTCCCAGATGTCCCAAAGGCTGCTCCTAGGACAGGACTTAGCCAATTTTCATGATTTTTTCTGGATCAACCTACTTGCCTTCTGCAACCTTTTCCCGCATTTTCTCAGAGCTTGCTCCTAACTACTGCCTCGGACAGAGAGAGTTAGAAAAATATCTGAGAGAACCTCAGAAACATGATGTTTGCTCTGAATCAATCAATGTGCCTGGGACTTGAATATTCTGATGCATGTTATCAAAATTACCCAGGGGGGGTGAAATTTTGACAAACAATTTGGCGACTCAGCGGGGTCATCTGCCTGCTAGATGAAAAGACCAGTTGCCTGAAGCAATCCATTGGGCATGGAGTCATAAGTAATAGCCTGAAAACTGATCTGAACTTTGAAAATCTCCCCTCTGAGCCACTTGGAAACCCACCGGAACATGGAGTTGTTTCTCACCAAAATGCCACTGGAACGAACTGTGCAAGAGCAAAACCAGCAACACCAAAAACTATGTACAAAACTGAAAATCATACATGCCCCAAATGGAACATGCAGAGTGTGCACAAGCACTTCTTCTGCTGAAAGCAAACCTAGCTACTCTACTCTAACTGGAAGCAAAGGCAAGCTAAACAAACCCTGCAACTGGTTGTGAGAAATAGCTTCCTTTCTTCAAAATTGGCAGCCATGCAATTGATTTGGCACTGATCATGGCTGTTAGGATGAGTGGAAAATCAACAAGAAGCTGGTCTTCCACCCAAATCATCAAGGTATCAACTAAAAAATCCAATACCTCTTTTAGTTGCTCTGCATTTGGATTGGAGAGGTATGGCAGCTGATCCTTGGTACTTTGTAGCTCATCCTCATGCTCAGAAGCAAGCATGACTGGTTGTGGCTTCTCCTTTGGCTCCAATGAAGCCAAATACCTGATTGGGCAAGGTCTGATCCGTTTGATATGCCCATAGCTCTGATTTTCAACTCCAAGAATGGAGTTTTCTTGTAGACCCACCTGAATGGATGATGTGGAAGAAATGGTGGAATCCTTCTGTCCTTTCTCTTCCTCCGATGAAGAACATGGAAGATTTAAATCTTCCAATTTTGATTCCAAAGGGCTGCTATAAGATGCAGGCTGCTGCAAATGAATGCTCTCCTTCATGACAGCAGGCTCTGGTGTTTGGAATGTGGATGATGAAAGAGAGAATGGTGAAAACTCAACCGGCTCTTCTCCATCAAAACAGTCCTCCAAATCTGACAGGTAAACTGCCTCATTGCTGTCCTGCTGCTCGTTTTCAACTTCCTCCATGGTGTCCTCTTGATCTGCAACTTGACCACCATGGTTTCCTTCACTCTCCAATATTGAGTTTGAGAGATCAAACTCCTTTTCAGTACTAGAACTTGAGAGAGATGAAGTGGAAAGAAGAACTGAAGGTTCTCCTGTAACCTGCTTTGTGCTCAAAGCCCTTGGATCTGCACTTTTCTCCTCCACAGCTAGATTGTGCTCCCTCTTCTTTTGGATCTGGAGCAGCTTCTCCTTCCTCCAATGTTTGAAGGCAATCTTGCTCTTGATTGAAACTCCTTCTCCAGCATGAAGTTTGTCAAGTCAAACTCTTCATTCTGCTACTCTAGAAGACAAGTTGGGGCTGCAAGATCTTTTTTCAAAGCTTTCTTCCTCCATGGCTGATTGTGCACAAATGAATTGGATCAGCAACCACGTTCTGAGAAAACTGATTGCTGATCTGCTTCTTCCTTTTGCTCTTCTTCTGCTGCAACAAATTCAGTCATGACCACCATTTGTTCAACCTTAGCCTCTCCTGTAGGCTTGAACCATCAAGGGGATCTTTGTTATCCCAAATTTAAGCAGCCCAAACTCTTCAGAGCTATCTGTCATTTCTTTTCTGTTTGGCTCTTCCTCCTGCTGTCCTTGATGACTGATTTTTACAACTTCTTCTTTCTCACATGGAATTGGGAATGTAAAAGGAGGGATAGGTTGAAACTCCACTGATTTGACAATTTTTTGTGGTGGTGGAGGCGGTGAAACCTCTTTTTTTCTTTGGAGGAGGGGTATGTTTCTGTTAGCTCTTATGGAGGGGATGACTGTTTGGAAGGAAAAAGGAAAGAAGAATCGAGGTGTGGTGGAAGACTGAGAGGATGGAGAAATGGATTCAACATTTGGGACAGCAGATGGAGAGTTTGAAACTTGACACTGCTGAACTGAAACAGATTGGGAAAGAGGAAAGAGAAAAGGCATGATGATGGTGTAGAACTTACCTGTTGACAAGGTTGCTGAATAACTTCTCTCATAGGCACTTCTATTTCTTCAATCCACTTGTGCAAGCAAAGGCAGCGTCTGCAATCATGAAGTCAAGCTTCTCCTGAGGGCTTGTAATGACTTGGAAAAGGTTCCACCCATGGATAGGGTGCTTCACAACCGATTCCAAATGCTCTCATCTGTGCCTGAGCCCTAGATTGCACCATCCCCTCCTCCATCTTTTGGATTTTCTCCAACAGACCAGCATCTTGGATCTGATGGTTTTCATTGTATGCACACCCTTGCTCTTGGCAAGTTCCATAGCCAAAATGACTTTGGCACTGCTATTCATATGAGTATGCATGCTGATCTGGAGGATTTGTAAAATATGTTGGAGGTGTGAATATACTGCTGTTGTTGTAAATGTGAACTCCATGATGGAAATGAAGTCATGATTGCACAACTTCATGGAATGGAAAAGAATGAAAGGGATGGAAAGAAAGATGGATGAAAAATGGATGGAAATGAATGGAAAGGAAGGTCTGCAACTTGATAGAAATGGGTTGCTGATCAGATGGAGTCGCCAGATGTGTTCTACAAGTGCCTCCAAAGGCTGAAATCTTCACAGGAACACATCAACCTGCAAAAGATGAAGTGAAAGACCCTCTAAGGTCCCACCGAGCGTAGCCAAAACTGTTGCGAGTGCAAAATCACAGCACCCATGGACGCACATCAGGCTTCTAGGTTGATATTCAGGCATCTAATGTGATTGGCACAACATGGAAACCTCTCTCCAAGCGTGGGACTTGTGAAACCGAGAGAGGAATCTCCAGAGAAGGCTGGTTCCTACTCCTAAACTACCTGCCACAAGCTATTCCAGCGCAGGCAAGCTAATCTAATCCTAATCTAACCATGCCAAGGAGACAGAGAGAGAGAGAGAGAGAGAGAGAAGGAAAAACAACAAAAGCCTACACTAAAACGGTGATACACCAGAGAAGGAGAATGTTGAACATCTATCAAAACTGCCATTGGGACAAAGAGAGGTGAGCAATGGGTAGGATGGACAGATGCATCATAGGCCCAAGGATAGATTTCACACAGAAAGTGTCCCAAAACCCCATGAACACAGCTCCAAATCTGCAGTGAACGTTCAAACATGCACAAATACCTACAATGAAGAGAGGCAAGAAGAAAAAAAGCAAAAATGAAGAAGGATGGATAGATGCATCACAAAACATGTTTTTGTTGCTTCAGAAGTTTGCACAGAACATCATTCCATTAGTAAAAGGCAAAAAATGCCATTACAGAGCAAGGAGGAGGTTCGAACTCCATTTTCAACCCTAGAGAAGAAAAGAAGGGAGGGGCCCGAGCAGAAAGAATGAACCACTCTCTTCTAAATGAGCTAAATCTGGCTTTTTACATTGCATGGGTCGAACCCAAGGGACAGAAAACGTGGGAAAACGTGTGCAAAACCCATCCCTCATTGACTGCAGATGTAATTAAATCAGCATGGGGGATCTTTGTCAACCCATACCCTATCACTTTGAGCAATTTTGGAGGAGAATGTGACCCATTTGCATTAACTGGGCCACTAAAATGTCACTTCTAGCCGTGCAGAAGAAGAATGCGACCCATTAGCATTAAAACAGGTTGTTGAAAGGTCGCTTCTGGCCATTATCACATGTCAGCATCCGTTTCTCGATTTTCTCCCTTCAAAATGCACCAAAACTCGAGATTGATCCCAGAATCATGTAGAGCATCTCACAAGCTTTCCGTTGATATAAAGAACATGGAAATCCGAGCTCTGGATCAAAAGATATGGCGATCTGAAGATTTAGGGCACGGAACAGACCCAAACGGATTTTGAAATATTTCCCGCGCTCTGCCACTTGGATGACACGTGGCACACTCTGATTGGTCGCGCAATTCTCTCTCCTTCTACTTTTCGGTGGGTTGTCTCTTGAAATTTGACCTTTTGATGATTTTAAAACATTTTCCACTTTTTTCCGCTCCCCCGCCAGCTTGGAAGATACGTGGCATGATCTGGTTGGAGGACAGGGCGAGGGGGTCAACCTAGTCTTTTAAACTTTGGGCCCAAGACTTCTTCAAAATTTCTAAGTCCTCCCTGAACTCCGCACTTCCTTGCTCCATTGGACACGTGCCTAATTCCTATTGGCTCGGGCCAGTGCTTCAAACCTTGCCCCTTTGACTTTTGGACCTTTCTCCTTGAGACACGTGGCATCTTTTGGTTGGTTCTTGGGCCTGCCGGGTCTTCCGCGTACTTCACGTCCATTTGTCCCGGATGTCCCATTTGATTTCATACCTTTTGGGACAATTTCGGCCAGTTCGGCTAGTTCGGGCCCCTTCGTACCACTTGTCCCACTTTGTTTTTGGGCTCTTGACTCATTTCGCGCGAACCGGGCGGTTCTCGCCTTTGTGTCCCATTTGTCCCAAACTGTCCCAGTTAGTAGTTAGTTGATTCTCTCGATAGAACCGGCATTTCGCGCCCGCTGCGTACTTTTGTCCCACTTGTCCCAAATGCTTAGTGGGCCGCCTGGAGGCTTTTCGGCCGATCCGCGCCTTAACGTCCCAAATGTCCCGACTGTCCTAGGACAAGGACTTAGCCATTTTCGTGATTTTTTCCTGGATCAATCTACTTGCCTTCTACAACCTTTTCCCGCATTTTCTCAGAGCTTGCTCCTAACTACCTCAGAAACATGATGTTTGCTCTGAATCAATCAATGTGCCTGGGACTTGAATATTCTGATGCATGTTATCAAAATTACCCAGGGGGGGTGAAATTTTGACAACAGTTACACCTATCATGCGATTAGGGCCAATCAAACACCAAATCACATTGCATTGTTACACATTCTCCTACAAATATCGATTGACTCCAAATCAAACACCCAATGGAGCCACTTTAGCATTTGGTTCAACTTGACATGTGATTAGGGCTAATTGAACACTTACTCAGATTACATTATTGCACTTAATGTAATAGGGATCGATTCGACCAAATCACATACCTAATGGAACCAATAGAGCATTTGGAATGCAATTGGGACCAATTGAGTATTGATTCACATTACATTGTCACACTTGATATGAGGGTACTCAATTGGCGCTAATTGAACACCCAACGAAACCAATCAAAAATTTGGTTCAACTTGGCACTTGATTGGGGCCAATCAAGCACCAAATCACATTGTTACTTTGATGAGGCTCAATTACCTCTTCGTGCACCCAATCAAACCAATCCATCATTTGGTTCAACTTGGGGCTTAATTAAGGCCAACCAAAACCTTGATCATTATTACATTTTCATAATTGATTTGGTTGGGATCAATTGGCCATAATCTCACACCCAATGTAACTAAATAAACATCGTGTTCAAATTGGCATGTGAGAAGATCGTATTACATTATCACACTTGATCTGATGCAATTCAATTTTTCTCACTCATATGCTTAATTGAACTAATCGAGCATTAGTTCCACAATTAGGGTTAATGAAGTGCTAATTTTCACTTGTCACATTTTCTCTAATGGGGCTTTAATGACACCAATTGTACAACCGATAAAACCAATCAAACATATAGTTCAAGTCGGCATGTGATTTGGAACAATCAAGCTCCAATTTACATTGCATTCTTAAACTTGATTTAACGCAACTTGATTGGCCCCAATCACATGCCTCAATTGAACTAATTGAGCATGTGGTTTAACAAGGCTTGATTAAGCCCAATTACACACCTCATTGGACAATCTAGCAACTTGTTCAAATTTCTATGTGATTGGGGCCAATCAAGCAATGAATTACATTACATTCTTACACATGCTCATACAGGGTTTGATTGGCCACAAACATGCACCAAATGGAGCCTATCAAACATTTAGTTCAACTTCATATGTAATTGGAGAAAAATAAATATTGATTTGTATTGTATGGTTGCACTTGATCCAATGATACCCGGTTGGTCCCAATAACACACTCAATGGAACCATTAAAGCATCTAGTTTGACATAACATGCTATTGGGGTGAATCAAGCAAAGACTTGCATTGCATTATCACAGTTACTCCTGCAAGTCTTGAATGGCCCCATTCTTGCACTTAATTAAACTAATCAAACATCTATCTCAAATTGAATCCCAATTGGGCCCAATCAAATACTGTTTCACATTAAATTATCACAATTTCTTAGTATAGGCTCTATTAGCCCCAACCATGCAAGTAATCAAACCAATCAAGTATCAAGCTTAATTTGGCACATGATAGGTGTTGATCAAGCACTAATTCATATTACATTATCACGCTTGATCCAATGAGGATGAATTAGCCCCAATCAAACACTTAATTAAACTAATAAAGAATCATGTTCAATTTAACACGTGACTGAGCCAACTAAGCATCTAACCATACACCCATATACCCACAAATTGTGTTAAAATAGAAAACGCCTCCAAAATGGTATTGATCCTCCAAAAATTTTGGTTTTAAAAATATTTTGATGCAAAATGTGATGCAAGCATTTCCCACATTTTTGAAATCAACTCCATCCATTTATCTACACATTTTCACTTGCAAATTTATAATATGAGGCAGTATGACATTTTGGTTACACTTGTAACACCCTTGGTGATTATCACATGTATGCATTTTCTTTTAAATCCTTTTAATAAAGTATTTTCGATACTAGATTAAAAATGGTGTAATTGTAGACATCCAATTATGGGCTTTGACACTTGACATGTTAATATTGACATCCTTTTGACACACTTGAAGTCTTAACACATGTGACTCTTTTGACACACATTTTCCCTTATGTGTACCACATTCATCTTTCCATGCCTAATGTTTCCTTGTAACCTACCTTTTTAATCACTTTGGATCAATGATAATTTGTCCATTCAATTTGGAACACTTGAAAACCTACAAAACAACTAAATGTTTCTCCCTTATGATTCTAGATGATCTAAGGAAAGCCAAAAAATTGTTGGGGTTTTTACCCTATGATAGTGATGTAAAAGGTGATGAAAAAGTGCGATGCAAATATTTGTGGCACTTTTATGACTTTTTTCCATTTTTTAATAACCATCAAATTTGGAGGATTGACACTGTTTTGAAAATGGTTTCTAGTTTAACAAAATTTGTGTCAAGAAAAATATCTAACACAAATTTACATGAAAGATCATAGAAACGAGAAACTGGCACACACACATGCACACCCACACCCACAGGCATGCGCACATGCACGCACACACACGCACACGCACGCACCCACGCGCGCACACACACACACACATGCTCGCACATGCGCGCACACACACACGCGCGCGCGCACTCACACACCCACACACACACACACGCACGCACACACCCACACACACGCACGCACGCACACACCCACACACGCGCACACACTGCCACACACACGCGTGCACACACACACACATGCGTGCACACACACACCCATGCGCACACGCACACGCACGCGCACACACCCACGTGCACACGCGCGCACACACACGCACACACGCACGCATGCACGCACACACACACACACGCACACACACACATGCACACACACGCACACACACACGCGCGCATGCACGCACACACCCACGCGCACACGCACACACCCATGCACACACGCACGCGCACGCGCACACACCCACGTGCACACGCGCACACACACACGCACACGCACACACGCACACGCACGCACGCACGCACACGCACACACACACATGCACACACACACACGCACACACACACGCACACACGCACACACACGCACGCACATGCATGCACGCACACGCACGCACACACACACGCACACACGCACACACATGCACATGCACACGCACACACACACACACACACACACACACACAAAATATACAAGAGAATTTGTTGAAAGTCTATAGCATAAATATAGAAAATGGGTTTACATTAATAATACCTTACAATGAATTACATATCTTGCCATTCAAATTTAAATAGATATGAATAATAAATTCATACCTAACAACGTACACCATTATGATTTATTTTAGGGACATGGAAATATTGTAAATAATTAGCAAGAACTTAGGTTTTAGAATGATATTTAGTTTGACACAATTTTAAAGACAATGATAACAACTTGACAGTACAACAGAAGTCCAAGCAACAAGGCAACAAAGACCATGCAAAATTAGCAAAAACAAAACAACCAAGTTAGAATCACAATTTTTTCTGAACTATAACATGTTTTTGGCGATTGTTAGTGAATACAAAAAACTAAGTTTACAAACATGTTTCCATGCTCTTGAGCTCTAAAAACCTTGCCCTCTTTTCTTGACTTCATTGCGGAGCTTTGGGAAACTACTATCCCTTATTAAAACCCTAATGTGATCACAACACCTTTAAAATTTGTAATAAGTGGAGGGAGTTATTATGGGTCTATGTTATCCCTTCATTATTACCCCGACCCTAATATTTTGTATGGTCTTGAAAACAACACACTAACTATAATGTAATTCAACAAGTGGTTCAATGTAATGTGAGTATCCCAACCCTCTAATCAATACAATAAGCAAATGTTATATGCTCTTCTCTAAATACTTGTAACTACTTTTGACATTGTGACTTTTCGTCATTGTTGAAATGAATAATTCATTCATTTTCTTCTAATGATTGATTCTCTTGAGTGAATTTATGTATTTATAGACTTCTTGAATTCAAATAAGGATTCTATTGGTGCACATGACAACACAAAACAAACATGAGATGATGACAAGAAGGGTCACAAGTGTCAAGGGACATGAAACAAGGGTATTACAATTTTGGTAAGGAAGCTAAAAAATAGTTTAAAATGGGAAAAGAGAGAAACCTAAAAGAAGAGAGAAAATAGGAGGAATTGGTATATTTTGTTCACAAACGATTAATTGATTAATCTGATTAAGCTAACAATGAAATGATTATTATTTTAATTTAAATAGAAATGAAATATATAATGATAAATAATTTATAATCAAATAAATAGCTTGGTATGATTATCAAACACATGTGTAAAAGGGAAGGATGACCTATGAAAATTGGGGGAGCCTATAGATAGAATGCAACCTCTCTAATTGTCTCAAAGTGATCATCTATATGTCGTTACATTATCCATGTAAAATTAATTAGAAGAACATGTCTTCACTACAATATGATTTCGATTGTCTCAAAACCTACTAGGGGTTGTCGATAGCCAGCATGTGGATTGCTAACGTCCAATTACACAGGAATTTCACTAATGATTTAGAATATTTGGGGAAATCTTCAAAGGATAAGCATTTCCCTTTCTTGTTTAACATTTGTATTAGATCATTTCTCTATTCTTTTGATTAGGACGTCCCCTCTTTTATTGGTCTGGATGTTATTAAATATTAATGACATCACTTATTTATTTGAGTATCGCATACATTGATGGAATTTCTATAGAGGTACATGAGATTATTATGTTAAATTTATGAATCTATTACTTTTGAATGTGATAAAATTATGCTTAATTGGGAGCTTGATGGAATTTTTATAGAGGTATATGAGACTATTATGCTAAATTTATGAACCTATTACTTTTGAATATGATAAAACTATGCTTATGGGAGCTTGTAATTTGGATGTATTGTTAATTTTAGTGACTTGTATTTTCATGTGACGGGTTATTTATTGGCCTTTCACCCATTTATGGGATTCTGACCATTCCATGAAGGAAATTTATTGTTATCGGGTTGCTATATTGTTTGTAACATCTTATAATGTTTATTTTATTCATATGCACATTTATATTGGACTTTATGGGTGCACTGGGCATGTAGAAAGAAGGTCAAACCAAAATAATTAGAGATATAAGGAACCATTAATCATGTGATTGGTCTACCATCTCTTTTAGAGTCGAGAAACATTATGTTACTTTTACACCTAGTCATTATTTAATCCACTTTACTTTTAGTCCCTATCATCGGAAGGGTAACACTTGTAATCCATTTTCTATTAGTTAATTTTTCTCCTTATTACTATTTATACTATCTAAATTTAAATATCATATTTTATAATTTAATAAAATGCTAAACATTGTTTTTTTACTTTTCTATTGGTGATTGATAATTATTTGATAAATTTGACATCTTATTCTAGTACAATTTTGCTAAACATTAGATTTAAAAAATCTAAGTTGAGACATGTGAAAAGTTATTTTTGACTTACCCTCCCATGTAGAATCCTATTTTATTCTTATTTTATTCCCCACGTAGAAATTCACAATTTTTGTACTTATTTTTGAAACATGTGTAATCTTATTTTATTCTTTATTACACACACACACACACACCACACACACACACACACACGCACACGTAATACATTCGCTAATTACCTCTAAATACACGCACATTAGCACCACATAACTACGTACAAATTACGTCACGAACACGCACACACACGCACGCACACGCACACACACACACACACACACACACACACACCCACGCACACACACGCACGCACACACGCCCGCGCACGCCCGCGCACACAGGTACATTCGCACACACACGCACGCATGCCCACACACGCACACGCACGCCCACACGCATGCGCGCGCACGCACGCACGCAAGCACCCACACTTTTTTCACGCACGCACATGCACGCCATTTCGCACACGCACACACGCGCACACATACGCACGCGCACACAACGCACACACTTTGCGCATGCACACACACATGCACACACGTGCACACGCACGCACCACACACGCACACGCGCACGCACGCACACGCACACACACACGCAAACATGCACACACGCACACGCGTGACGCGCAAACGCACACACGCACCGCACGCGCATGCACACACACACACACACGCGCACACGCATTTGTTTTCACACAAGCACACACACACACGCACCCACACGCACGCACCCACATGCACACACGCACACACGCACGTGCACACACACGCACGTTGCACACGCACGCACGCGCACCACGCACACCACGCACACGCACACGCACACGCACACGCACCGCACGTGCACACACACGCACACACACGCACGCACATACGCACGCGCGCCGCACACACACACGCACACACACACACACACACACACACGCCGCGCGCGCGCGAGCAACGCGCACACACGCGCATGCACACGCACACACACGCGCACACACGCACGCACGCACACGCACATGCATGCACACGCACGCACACACGCACACGCACGCATACGCACACACGCACACGCACACACACGCACACGCACACACATGCACGCGCACACACATGCACGCACGCACGCACACACACACACACACGCACGCACACACGTACATGCACGCACACACATACGCGCACACACGCGCGCACAAATACATTGATTCATATGCACGTATCGCACTTATTATCTTGCCAGGACTCTCCTTATCGATCTGATCCACCAATGATCTTTAGGGTTCCATGTTTATAAAGGGCATTACATTTTTCCTAAAATCCACTACACACTAATTGCAGTTGCAGGGTTCACACATGAATCTACGCACGCAGGTCACGTTTCACACAACACGCACATGCACACGCACACATGCACGCGCTACGTTTTTACGCACGCAGACACGCACGCACTGCTGCACACACACGCACGCACGCATACACATCACACACACACACACACACACACACACACACACACACACACACAGTGACACACACACACACACACTCTGCATGCTCGGTATTCTGACTTACATAAATTACACACATACACAAATTACCAATATAATTTCTGCGCACTTCAACATAATCAGACAATAGTCACTCAGATAGCATTTGCGCACACACGCACACACACTAACATTTTACTTCTTATTATTTTGTGGGCCTTATGATAATCCCACCAATTTCTTTAACTATCCCCTCTATATAAAGTTAATCACTAAAATCCAAATACATACTTTTATATTATGTCATTATTTTATTTTACATATAACACGATCCTATAATGAGGTAAGATGAGTGCTCAAACATACGACCTTTAAACATATCTTACTTCGACGACAAAGGCTCGTCTCTCACTTTTGTATGTTTGAAAAAACTTAATGCTAATTACTTAAAACAATTCAATCCTAATTATTTTAAGACAATTCAACAATTCAATACTAACACAAGGAATATTTGCATTGTGTCACTTATTTAATCATGTGGACCTGTCCAATATAGGAAAACATTCTCGGCCTTACTTTAGGATTATTCTTGGACCTCAAACACTTACTAAATTTTGAAAATTTGAATTTGTAGAGAGATTCCAAATTTACGAGGTGTGTAAGGTAAGAACTCATTTGAGACATGCGAAGAGTGGGTGGGATCCAAGTGATCATTTGTGTATGTGTCACAAGCTTTTATCGTCCCTTATCTTTCCTAGAATACTATAGAAAGGGGCCATAAGCCCTACAATTATTATAGAGGAAGGAGAGAGAACATGAAATAACACATGTCAATGCATGATTGGTTAAGATTCGTAGGCCTTTATATAAAAGGATCCAATTTTCCTTAGTGAGGATTTTTTCAATCAGATTATTGTGGAGATTAGAAGCAAAAGATCCAAAGGTTCAAATTTTTGTTAATGTGGAGGAGATAAGGTAGGGTTCCATCATTTGATCTCTTATTTCAAAATCATAATAGTTTATTGGTTGAAATATTATTTTCCCTCTTATTGTTATTGTTAGTTTTAGATTTTCCCTCTCATTGCTATTGTTGGTTTTACTCTTTGTTGTTGTCTATTTGGGAGACCTTTTTATAGTTGTACTTTTTGGTTTTATAAGGAAATTAGTTGGTTTATTTCATGATTTGTTAGTGGAATGGTAAACTTGTTTCATGTTGATTTAGTTGATGTATTTGTTGTTTGAAAATGTTTATTTTGGTGTTCCATTATGCTTCTTAAGTAGGGCTAACACATGGTCATTTTTTGGATATGTAATGAAATTACTTAGATATATCAAAATACTAGTAGAAATATAACACCAAAGAACACCAAAATAGATAAATAAGATCACAATATGTAAGTAGAATGACTTATCCACTTCTAAGGGGTAACCTCTAATCCATACATTAAGACTCAAGTATTCAATATGATGATCATCTACAATTACTAACTCTTATATATAACTTATTATGTTATGCAAAACATTGATGCTAACTTACTAAGCATGTGAAAGCATAGATAAATTTGATATAACATTATAAGAGATTAAGTTAGCAACATGTTGGCCCCACATATCCCGATATATGACACCTGATCAAGAGCATAACATACCCAACCGCTTTGAACCAAAATTGTCCCCAATGTTATATACGTGTTGCTTGCATGATTATTTCACCTTCTCATATTGCATCTTCATTATCCTATTTCTTCCACTTGATTAGATACTCAATAATGACCCTTGTCCTTAAATTCTTAGTACATGTCTGAATAATGCCTTTAGACTCTAAGATGATTTGGCCTTCCCCATCAAGCTCGGGTAATATAGATTGGGATAAAACTTATCATCTAATGGCCTAATTTAAGGAAGAAACATATGGAAGACTAGATGTATCTTAGTTGACTTAGGGAGATCCAACATGTATGCCACACTACCAATTATTTGCAACACTTGATAAGAACCGTAGTATTTAGGTGAAATTTTTTTATCCTTATTATGTTGTTTCAAGGAGATGTATTTATATGAATCCAATCACACAAAAAGAAAGTATTCAACTTCAAAGTATTGTTCACTATGGTGTTGATCAACTTGATGTTTTATGCAATTTTGTGCCATTTCAAAATTATCTCCAAGGTTAGGAAGTACTTTGTGTTGGTGTTAAATGTACTCTTAAACTACTCTCACTTTAGGCCTAATCCTCAAGGTGGAGGTGAGTAATGGTTCCTAGTACCCATATAATGTCATCAACAAAGACATTTTGGATGATTTGTGAAATGAAGTGTTATACCTCCAATCCAAAAGTGGCAACCATTAAACCCATCTTTCTTACTTATATAAAGAAAAACATCAAATGTACCCCTCCAAACATTTTTTTATTACCTCAGTCTTCCCATCTAGTTGGGGATGATAAGATGAACTATGAGCGAGCTGAGTACCAAACATGCAAATAAATTAGTAAAAAAATTAGTAATAAATATAGGGTCACGATCACGAACTATAATCTTGGTTGTACCGTGTAAATCTGAACTATATCCATAAAATAGATAGTTATTGTACTTGTTGTAAAAGAATTTGACAAAGCAAAAAAAACATAGTTTATAATTTTATCCGTAACCACCATGATTGCACTTTTCCCTTCATATTTTAGCAATCATGTGATTAAATCCATGGAAACTTCCTCTCACCACTCACTCAAAATAAATAGAGGCTATGTGAGGCCTAGGGTTTACTAGTTTTTCCTTTTCTACACTAACACACCAAGCATTTTGCCATAATTTTGTAAACATCCCCTTTAAACCCTTCATGAAATAAACCCTGATTGATTTGATGAAAATCCTCGAAAAATCCCAAGTGGCCACCTACTAGAGAAGCATATAGCTCAAAAATAACCTAACTTTTAAGGCTAGAGTTCTTGCATTATTATAATTTATCCTTGTACCATAGTGTGTATCCCTTCCATATATATTTTTTTGAAATGCTCATATCCTTTTTGAGGTTTTGAACGAGAGTGAGGGTCTTTGGGTCATTCTTCAACTTTGATCTTGCTTGATCAACCCAATCTACCTACAATATGGACATGTCATATAATAATGCTTATGTCGACTCCTGCTTCCAAAATAAAGCATCAACCACCACATTTTCCTTTCATTTCTTATAAACGATCTCAAATTCATAACCTGAAATTTTTGTGATCAATTTCTATTATTATTCAATTTTTTCCAAGAAGTATTTGAGATTACCATGATCTGTTTTCACCTTGAAGTGACAACCCATGAGATATGGTCTCCTTTGTCTCACTACATAAAAAATACCCATCATTTATTTCTTATAAGTTAATTTTGATAGGTTCTTACCTTTGGTTTGATGACTCTCGAATGTAATGGGATGGCCTCTTGCATGAGAGCTACACATATACCACACCCTGAAGCATCACATTCGACAATGAAGGTTTTGGAAAAATATGGGGTAACAATAACTGGAGCGGTCAACATGGCCTTCTTAAGTGTCTCAAATGGCCATGTTGCTTCCTCATTATAATAGGAGTATTTTTTAAATAAGGTTGTGAGTGGTGTTACAATGCTAACGTAATTCTTCACAAATTTACATAAGTAACCCATAATCATTAATAATCCCATGACATTTTTTAGGGTTTTAGGTAACTTCCAGTCCACCACGTACTTGATTTTGTGAGGATATACTTTTACATTGTAATGGGAAACGATATGACCCAAGTATTCTACTTTCTTGACTCCAAAATGACACCTAGAGAGCTTGGCATAAATGTTTTATTGTTCAAGAGTTTCCAAAACCTTATTTACGTGATGTAGGTGTTCACTCTACATCTTGTTGCAGATTAAAATATCATCAAATAAGACCAAGATAAACTTTCACAAAAATGGTTGAAAGATATATTTCATCTAACTCTTAAATTTAGTTGTTGCATTGGTAAGGCCAAAAGACATCACTAGAAATTCAGAGTGGCCCTCGTGTGTTCTAAATGTTGTTTTATGAGTATATTCACCATGAATTATGATTTGATGATATCATGATCCAAGATCTATTTTTTATAATAAACAATGACCATGTAACTCATATAACAAATCATCAATGAAAGGAATAGGAAATTTATCCTTTATCATGTATTTGTTGAGCTCCATGTAGTCTAGACACATGCACCAACCTTCATCCTTCTTTCGTATCATCGCCACTAGGAAAGAGTAAGCACTCTAACTATCACGAATAATAACTACTTATAACATCTCTTGTACCATCTTTTCAATATTAATCTTATATAGATATAGGTATCGATAACGTCAAATATTGGGTGGGTGGCTTCTAGTACTAGAAAAATATCATGATCATGTTATCTTTTTTTAGGAAACCCTTTCAACATATCCCCCAAAACAAGTGAGTGTTCATTAATAATTTCTTGTAGAAATAATTTTATGGGACCTTTTAATGGTTAAGATTCGAGTGAAAATAGTTGTGCCACAAACCCATTTGCACCCTTCTTAAGCAACTTCTACATGCTATGAGAACTCGCCAACTGTGGAGATTTTTCCTTCATCCCGCAAAGCTCAAAATTTTTCCCTTTATAATGAAAATGTGTGAACAAATCATGGAATTTCATCTCAATTGTTCCCAAGGTAGTAATTCATTGGACTCATAACACAATGTCTACACCTCCCATTGAAATGGAATACATGGGTCTATTTTGCAGGTAATCTCCCATGGATAGTTTAATCTTATGAAACTTTCCCGAACAACTAACTTTACATCCATTTGTAACCATGGCCTAAAACTGGATAATCAAATAAATTTAATCATGAGGCCAACTTAAGATTGATGAAGTTGTGAGTAGTTCTAGAGTTGATTAATATTTTCAACCTTTTTTTTCTTGAAACCAATAAATTTGATGGTTTTTGGGGTGCTAATTCCTGAAACGCATGGCAATCGATAGTTAGCTTAGGTTCTTCATTATTAACCTCGGGTACTTATTCTTCTTCACCAAATGTTTCATCCTCTTCTTCTTCCTTATTAGGCCCTTCAATTTAGAGTAATATCTTCCTAACACATTTGTGTCCTTCGCTCCATTTGTTGTCCCAACTGAAACATATCCCTTTTACTTGTTTCTCTTCAATTTAACGAGAAACAATCGAGTTAGGTTGAGGGAATTATGGTGCCAACGTACTACGATCTATAATTTTAGTGCAGGTATTCCTCTTTATAGCAAGGTATTTTCCCTCTAAATCATGTGTCGTGATAATAGATTAAGAAACGTTGGATGGATCAATCATTTGTACCTCATGTTGGATGTGATCCTTAAGACCACCAAGGAATAGATTATTCATATTATCATTTGTAATTATTCCATACACAAGTACATGCTCTAAAACTACTAAATATAATCCTTTATCGACCCCATTTTCCACAACTTTTCCTATTGTATGAAGTAGTTCTAATCTATGCTATTACTCTAGTACATTTGTAACTCTTTCATAAAAATGGACCAGGTTATACCGAGAGCCTTCTTCTTTTAAACACATGACCATCGATACTGAGTAAATTTTTCAAGTTCCAGATATAAATATGCCAGGGTTGCCTTCTAACCTCTTGGGATCTGATATAAATCAAATAAAATATCAATTTGTTTGATCCATTTGAGTGGGTCCTAGTCATCAAACTTACACATGTTCACCCTTGGGAGTAGGTTTTGTGACCTAAAACTAATGTTCTCCTCATAGACATGTGTTTTCATATTTGAATCATGAAGAGAGTGTCCTTTAGATCTTCCTTGAGTTAGTGAAGAGGATAAAAAATCAATATTTTTGAAAATCTTATCTATATTTCCCTCAATACTCTTGGAAATCTTATCCATATCTCCTTAACCTTTTTTTTGGAAATCTTCTTCATATCTTCTTTCAACGTGTCCTTGTATGTTGTGAAACATCAAATCGAATTCTCCTTTCATGGTTTTCCAACTCTCCATAGGGGTTATATTTTATCACCCATCAAGGAAGATGAAATCATAAGTACCACTCCATTCCAACTACGATTCAACCTCCTCCTTGTTATAATTTTTCCCTAAAGTGGCGTAACCTTTTCTTGGCCTCTAGTAAATCTCCATGTCATGGTGATCAGGGTTTAAGTTTTTAAAATGATGTATTCCTCAAATAAAAAACTACAAAAAATAATAACTACTTTGTTTTTTGAGGGCTTTCCAAAAATGTAGACAACTCATGACAATTCCGAAAATTCCAATCTCTGGAGCGAATTTGTGAAAAACCCTAATATTACATTAACTTCCACAAAATAAATAAAAATAATTTGAAAGTTGAAGGGTGGATTAGTATTAATATCATACAACTCCAATAACAAAATTACAAAATATTGACAAATAATTATGAGGTATAGGTGAGTCCCTAAAATCGGGGTTTTGACCCAATTTTAGCTCGTATCAAAGCTCGGATACCATTTGTAATGAAATTACTTCAATAATAATAGAAGAGGAAATATAACACCTAAGAACACCAAAATAGATAGATAAAATTACAATATGTAAGTAGAATGACTTATCCACTTCGAGGGGACAACATCCAAACCATACAATGAGACTTAAATGATTAATAAACATATGAAACCACCTAGGTCAACCTAATAAACATATGAAAACATAAAGAAATGAAATATGGCATGATAAGATATTATGGTAGCAACATGTTTTCCATGTATATCCTGATATATGATACTGGATCAAGAATGTAACAAAATACTTGAGGGGTTCAAGTTTTATGGGTTTTACTCTTGCAAGATAAGACAATGGGTGAGTAAATGAGTTTATATATGAAATATATGGAATTTTATCCCCATATATACTCCTTACTCTTGTTGAGTAGTTGTGGGTCCTCTTACTTCATAGATAATAAAATTTGCATATTTACCCTTGGTGGGTAGATGAAATTTATTCTCACCCTTTGTGGGGTGATGGAGCTTATGGGTCCATTTTATATGTTGAGAACACCCTTTCCCTTATTTGGTAACCCTAAAGGTTATTAAGGTGTTCTTTTGTGGATTTGACATAATTATTTTATTTCCTTCTTGGCTCATTGTTAAAGTAGACATATCTCTTGATCATTTTCCAATATTAGTGTTGGAGCTCAAAATCGCACCCACACTTGAATAATGGAGACTTAGGGCTTTGAGGCAACATGAGATTGTCTCCAAGTTGTGGGAATTTCTCTTAAGACAGACCTACGGAGAAGTCCAACCTCCTATACTATTCCTAATGCTAAAACTACTCCTATTGATGGGAATGAAACTATCTAAACCTACTCTAACAATCCACGCGACCAGGGGAAGAGCGAGATGAATGAAAAGGGGAAAACGTAAGCTAACATAGGTGATAACACCAATAAAGGGGGAAATAGACTCTCAAATGAGGGGAAATGAGAGGAAAATGGAGGAGAGGGTAGACATAAGTGGCATGGTCCAGAACAACATTCAAAGCTCCATTTTCATGGATCAAAATAGAGGTAAAACCTTGTAGAGGAGATAAAACATGCACAACACACTTGCAATGAATGAAGAGGTAAGAACATGCACTAAACCTCAAGCTAGGGAAAAAGATAGCCAAAAAATGTAATTTTTATATCATAAGAAGATGCACAGTCCATTACAATGGAGGAAGAAGGAAAAAACACCTTGCAAAGGTCCAGATATGAGGCCTACAATTCAAAAACACTTAGGAAACACTATAAATGAAGCCCTTGTATTCTGAGATGGTACAACCTTAACAAATGAGATTCATTTTAAAATATATAGAAAAATGGGAAGGATAGAGGAGGGAATAGAGAGGGAAATTCAAAATTTTGTCTTTAACCACCAAAAAATGCATTAAATGTATGAAGACCAGCATGGGCACCCCTGCAAGACCATTTCTCCATGCTACATTTCCTCTATGAGAAGAAAGGAGTGTTATACTTTATTAATGCGAGGGTTGAGCCGTATGTAACTGTATATTCAATTCTCAAACTATTTACCTCTTTTTTACCCACCAAACCTTACCAAAATCCAATTTTCTTGATTCTAGTTTAAAGAACCTGAGGAGACCTTTCCAACGAAACCAACTTTACATGATTTATAGTTCTCGAGTGAAAGTTATGGATATTTGAATTTTTTCAGGTCAGGAGGAACATGGAGGTGACATGTGGCAGCTTTTGGATGGTCATGGAGATTGCTCCATGTCCTATGTAAATTGTTTACGTGTCACATTTTCATTGGTGTGGGGGATAAGGGTCTCGGATGTAAATGTGGAGATTTGGGGAAGAATGCATGCTCGTATGGGCATGCAAAGCCACAAGGGAATCTTGTGAGTCCGTGAAGGAATGCAACGAAGCTCAAGGGAAAATATACGAGCGAGAAAAAATGTAGAAAAGTTACAAAAGAGGCCCGAGGATCTACCAAGTGAGACCGTGGAACTCAGGATAGAAAATGCATGCTTGCATGAGCATGTAATGATGTAAGGGAGACCCAGAAGCCTGAAAAGGAAGACTGCGGAACTCGAGGTCCGCCTTGTAATTTTTCATCCACACAGCCTTTTCCCTGGGTGGCTACTTTAACATTCCGCAGGTTTGAGAAAACCCACATGATACTAAACTTTGAAAACCCACGGTACTCATACTCTCTGCCTTCTCCCAAGGACCTAACTTTTTTGATTGACCCAAAATAATGTCACGCAATACTAAATATTATCAGCTCTGCCTAAGTCCGCTCTGCTTATTTCTTTTTTCTGTGGGTTAGGAGAATTTGGAGAACACTAAGTTCCTACATTCCATGGGAGGCTAAGTTAGTCTTCTATGGTTTTCTTGAGAAAAGGTGGTTAAGTCCATTCTTGATGAGTTATTCAAAATTACATGGGGTGTAATTTTGGATAGCAATTTGATGAATTTCAGGGATATTTTCTTACTAAATATGACCATTAGTAGCCTTGAGTATCCATTGGGCATGGATTCTATACTAATACACTTTTAAAACTGATATACTACTTGAAAATGTCACCCCTGAATCTGCATGAAGCACATTTGGACTTAGTACTAACATGTTCAGCTTGAAAAGATCAATTATTCATTTTAGACACAAAATCACGTACTTTGGTTAATTATCTAGTCCTAGTTGCATATTACTATTCATATGGTTCCTATGTTAGAAAAGTACCAATTAACCCATGTCTTTGGCCACCTTTCTTTCCTTTCAGCTGATGTTTTCAATCCTGCACTTCTACTTGTTCAGTCTATACTTTGACATTTTTTCATTTGACACCTCGGACACCAGTGCCCAACCAGTACACCAGCACCAAGCACCCTCGTCCCCTTTGGGTGCTTTTGCCCCCTTTACACGTTACTCTTATCTTTTTGGGTCCTTTATAGCTATTTGAACAATTTATCTTTTGGTAGTCGGCATTTTTGGGGTTTGAAGAAACAAACCATATAAATATAAAGCTATGTGGCCATAATGAAGGACCAAGCACTAAGCATTACTATCACCACCTACGAGTGCATCCATCCAAGGCATCTATAGCTCCATTTTCATCCATCTAGCTTCATTCACAAGGGAAAAAGGTCAGTTTTCTGCATAACACTTCATAAGAGAGGAGTTTATTCTATTCCATTGCACACATTATCTACATTATACATCTAGCTACTTGCTCGCTACCTCAAGTGTGACACACACAAGAGCACCTAAGGCATAATTCCACACACACACCTAGAACTACATTGGGTCTGAGATGTAGTGCAGCGCTTAGTGATAAGTCCATCTATTTGGCAGATGAGGATAGTCTGACCCCTTCATATGCATCTTTCTTCATATGCTTATTTTGGGGTCTTATATGTAGTGCCCACACTTTTTATAGCTCAGTAGGTTGTTGTTTCTTTGCTCATATACATGTTTTGATAGTGATTGGTTATATCTTAGACATTATATTTAGATATTTGAACTTATTAGACATGTGTGGACATTTAGGCGTATAGCGCTAATTTAGCTTAATTTCTATATTGTTGTATTTTCTTATAATGTAATGGATAATAATGGATAGTTGTTTCATGTGGAATTCTATGGTTATATGTCATGTATCATCTTATCTAACTTTTGGAATATTGAGTATAATTGTGCACGTTGTCGCATATTGAGTTCAGTAGGATGTTAGGTTAGTTTAGAATGCATTGATATCTTACTATGTCATTGAATTATATTGTAACAGATAGGTGCGGTTAATGTGTGCAATGAGTGTGTAGGTGATAGATTTACAGGAGAATGTGGGATTCAGGCCAGCTACTCAATCTTGCACAAGTAGCCCACGGGCTGAGTCCTAGCCATGTTCATTGTGTGAAGCCTTAGTATAGGAGATTTTTATTTTGGGCACTATGAGTGACCCCAAATTTATGTAATGTATTGTGCTTTGAATTATTAATTTTGTTTAGGGTTACTAGTGAAGTTGTAAACTTGTTTTGGGAGTTAATAACTTCCACTTTCATTTAAATTGTTGATTTTATTTATTGAGTCACTTAATCACAAGGGTTTAGGGTCACATGTGAGACCCTTGGGTGGTCCCCCACACCCTCTACCCTTGTGCCAAAAATGCAAAACCCGAAATTAGGTTATTTTGGGCATTTTTGGGGACCCCTTTATAGCTTGGGAGTTCCCCTAACACAAAAATGAGCCCTTGGACCCTACCTCATGGGTAGGGGGGCTTATTTTCAAGGCTAGAGGGAGTTTTCCCTCCCTTTTTACCTCTTGTTTGGTCACATCCATCTAAGGGATGTGGATTTGAGTGCTTATTAAAAGTTTCACTTATTTTGTCTTGCTAACATTTAGGGGATTTTGGGAGAAGAGGGTAAAAAGATAATTTTACCCTTTCTCTCTTTTATTTTGGCATCTTTGACCTTGATGAGGGAGAGGGGTGACACATGTCACCCCCTCATTTGTGAGGATGCTTTCTTGCTCCTCTTCAAATTCCCATTCATAGGAAAAGATAGGGACTTTTTTTTGGAACTTCTTGCTTGGATGCTTGGGTGATTTCGGAGCTTGGAGATTTGCGTGAGTCAAGGTGTGGAGAAACTTGAAGTTGGAAAGATTTTTGGAGAGCTTTCCTTGAGGTAGGCTCTTATGTATTTTTCTTGTGTTGTAATTATCTTAGTTGATGCTAGATTGGGTGTTGCAAGTTGTTATTGTTGTATGTAGCTTTTAGTTATTTGTTTGTTTGTTCTACTCCCTCCATCATATGACATGATGGGGTTTTGGAGTGTGGGGGGAAGAGAGAGGGAATTTTCCCTCTCAATCCTCAAGGCTTGATGGTCAAGCCTTGTAGGGTCTTAGTGTTTTTCCCCTCCAATGGTTGAGGTGGGGAAGTTGATTCATTTGGCTTGAATCTCCTTCCCCATTCTTGGTAAGGAAACCCCT
This sequence comes from Taxus chinensis, assembly GCA_019776745.2. Classification (NCBI taxonomy): domain Eukaryota; kingdom Viridiplantae; phylum Streptophyta; class Pinopsida; order Cupressales; family Taxaceae; genus Taxus; species Taxus chinensis. The sequence goes on along the minus strand of CM034146.1, from coordinate 311,954,382 downwards.
TTGGGGTTTGAAAATCCTTCCAAGAAGGACTTGGAGAAAGAGTGGAGGAATAAGGAGGATTTTGATTAAATTTAGGAGCAATAAGGAGGGTAAGGAAAATTTTGCTTTGTGCAAGCAATTTTGGATGTATAACTTTTGGAGAACTTTTCTCCTCTCTTCCCCACTTTTAAGGAAGAACATGGGTTCTCCTCCTTGTAAATTTTGGAGTCTTTTTTTGTGTTTGTCCTATTTTTTGTGTGCTTGTATAATTGTTAGTTTACACCTCTATCTTGTGCAAGATGTGGTTAGTTGTCCTCCTTTCCCATGGGCTTGGGGGAGGCTAGCATGCATCCCAACCTTGGGAAAGGCATGTGATGATGCCTATGGTTGGGTGGGAAACAAGCTCTTTTCTTTCTCCTTGCTTGGATCTCTTGGGAAGATCATGGAAGGATGTATCTCAAGATTGGAATCTCTTGTCATCTTGGTGCTCATTTGTTCTTTTCTCTCATTTTGTTGGCGTTCCTATTGTATTGTGACTCCTTTGGACTATGGCTATTTGAAGAGTGTTCATTTTTTTGTAAATTCTCTATTTTGTATATCTTCCTTTCACATGTAAGACTTGAGATATGCCCTTGTATTAAAATGAGAGACTTTGTCTCCCAACCTTGGAAAGAAATTTTGTAATGGATTTTTGCCTTGGTATATTTAGCATGCTTGGGAATATTTTTACAGTCATTGAGTTATAGAGAAGTTTGTGCAAAAGAAGTATTTGTATCAAATAATTCAGTCATATTATATCTTCTTGTATCTCTCACAGTTTAGTTAGAAAGAGGACATATTACTTGTTGACATAAGTCCCTTATCATGCTGTGTGAAACTGGGATATTTATTTGACAACATTTTTGGAATGATAATTTCCTTTGCATCGCATTTGAAAAGCATTGTATTTCTTTGTTGCAAGCTTTACATATTTTATCAATTATTATTAGTTTTGTATCGTATACTTTCTTGTAGCAAATCATGGTGTATCAGCAATCTAGTTTTTTTTTATATCTTTTAAAGGAAAATTTTGGACTTATTGTGAATATGGTTCTTATAACAATATGATTGATCATTTGTCATAATAATGATATAACCAATGAGGAACGTACAACCATTATACTCTTTGGGACTATAATGATAAGGTTAAAACTTTGTAGGTTCATAGATTTCAAATTGAAAAAAAACTGCTTCATTTTCGTGTACAAAAGCTTTAACAAATAAATACACATAAATTTAGGATATATCTATTTACCAGAGTTAGAAAAAAATAAATTTAAAAAGAAATATATATATGCAGGTATATCATAGTATATATATATATACCATATAAATGCAATGATTTTGTCAAGAAAAATATATAGAAAACTTTGTGAAGTGTGTGTATGTGTGTGTGGTTTATATGCATATTATTATACGTGTTTTGTTCCTTGTTTATCTGAAATAAGAAAATACTATATACATTATATATCATATATAGGTATGCGGTTATGTATATGTACTAAACAAAATGGAACATATGTATATAACATCTGAGTTACATATATAATATAAACAAATTATATAATTCTTTATTGATTCACATGTTTGTTTAAAACAAAAATAAAAATAAAAATCCCCCCCACCCGACTGAATGCACCCTGGCTGCTGTGCAGCCAATACCCCCCACCCCATGCGCACCAGCGTCCCACGGTGCACTGCACTGTCCCCCAGGCCGCACCGTCGCCTGTCCCGGCCTCCATTTCGACTGCCTATGCGTGCCCAACCGCGCCCGTGCTGCCATGTCCAACCACCCCCTCCAACTCCTACGCACCTCTCCGTCCCTGCCGCGCACCCTCCTCCTCGTGCCTCAGCCATGTGCATACCTTTACGCCCTCCCTAAAACTGCAAACTTCCCCCAAACACGACCAATAAGGTTAGCCATGCAGCCCCCTTCATTTTTTTTATCCTTCCCCTATAACAAAAATGGAAATTTTGCCCCTCTGGTTGTATCACATTTATATACAGGTGCAACTAGAATTATTTGTATAGTGGATTCTCCATCCTTGAAACATCCATAACAAAGGTATATATAACAATCCAAACGATATATTTGAATCCACATCAAAGGAACTTCAATAAGATTTGTAATACAAAATAAGGAAAACAAACTCCATGAGTTTCTCTCTAACCACCTGCACAGAAGGAAAAGAAAACAAAATGAGAGAAAGATAACAAGAGAAAGCAGAAGAAAAAAGGCCATGTTAAAGGATTAGGGCAAAAATTTTAGGGTGAAGTTTTTCCAAAACCAAGGGCCAGGATGAATTTGAAGGATCCTAGGGCCCATTATTAAATCCTACACTTTCTTTTTAGTCATGGGTTTTAATGGGACCTTATAGCAAAGAGGAAGGGTGTGATGGGTTAAATAATTTAAGAAAGGGTTGTGGGTAAATTTATCCAAGGGGAAATTAATTATATTTAAAAATGAGTAGATTATTGTTCACATGACAAATTCTAATTAAAAGGAAAGAGGTATTTAAGCTGTACAAATTTAAAGGATAAGTAAATAATTAAAATCGGGTTTAGGCTAATAATTCATTTAATTGGGTAAATTAAAATAGTATAAAATTAGTAATTATCAGGAAAGGTTATAAAAGATGTATTAGTATTAACTAAACACTGCAAAAAAAAAAATTTACCTTGAAATTTTCAGTCACGTTTGGTGCGTTTTTCAGTGTCTCAGAAGGGTCACTACATGTATTTATATGATTCCCTTATTTGAATTTCATAATTAATAGCTAAAAGGCCAACCCATAAGGAATAAATATGCCCAAAATCTAGAAAGGACCCAAAATATATGAGTAATATATAAAGAGGTAGGGAGCACCCAGAGGGGACTACGTTGATGTCTTGGCTAGGCGCTAGTGTCTAGACTCAGAAAAATTGAAGTTTCGAAAGTCAAACTAGGCAAGAAGGTGTGTAAGACCAAGAAGGAAAATAAAATAAAGCAAAGAGGCCAAATATAGTGGTCAATTAGTAATTTTCTCAATTATGAATCATATAAATAGTGGTATGTGATAAGGACCTACAAATTTACCCAAAGTGCATAATTTAGTGTCTACAAACACAACTTGAATCAAGTTCTAACTCCACATATAGCTCATGCAATTCCATTTTTACCACCAATTGCTCCAAACCACCCCAAAAATGTGTCTTTATAAATAGGGAAAAAAAAAAAAATTTATAATCTGAACCACGATTTGAAACTATCATGCACATCTAGAACTACTCCAGGGCTAAAAACAATGTCAAATTATTCATGACCTTCTTTGGAGAAATTTTCCATAGAATGAAGGTCTTCAAAAAAAAGAATTTTTAGGTGGGGCTCACTTATTGTCACATGTTCTAATATACCTTTCTAGAACATTTGGAGGATTCCTCTACAACCTCGAATCATCACTTTGGAAAAAGGAATAAAAATTGATTCAGTATACTCAACTTTCTCCAAGTAACTTTTAGCTAGGGTTTCAAAGAAACTTATCTTCTTAATGATCATTCATAAAAACATGATGATCAAACCACCTCATTAATTTTTAATAACCTTTTTAGTTCCATGAAAAACATCCTCCAAATTCTCTGGGTTCCATGCAAAGCATACAGTTCAAACAAACATCAAAAGGTCAACATTTAGCTCAAAAACACACTCTAGAACACCCAGTTTTACCAAAACTAATGTAACTTTAAAAACAATCTTCAGAATGACCTCAAAATTTCCATGAAGCATTATGAAAACATCCTCTAACTATAAATTCTTATCATCTAGTCTAAATAAGTCTAAAAATCTCTATCCATTAAGACTTACCTATTCCAACTTGTATGTTCTCCACCTTCTTGCTTCCCAAGGACCACAAACATGCACTATAACTCTAAGAAATCTCTATCCAATTACCTATTCCAACTTGACATGAAAATCACCACACATTCCCTATATACCATCACCATGATTCTACCATGCTTCACCATGACTGGTTAGAACCAAAAACTCATTCTTTTATACCATTCTCAATGTTCCAGGGCTAGGAATAGGCCTAAAACGACTGTTACAACCCATGATTTCACATGAACAGACCTTGTTGACCACACAAAGACACACGAATACTTTTAAAACATTATATATACCATGATTAACCTCATGAAAACTTTAATACTAAACTCATGACCATCCATGCTTGCACCATGCCTGAAACAATTCCTAGACACTATGGAACATCACCAAACTTTGACACTACCAATCAACCTTCATGTTTGACCTTTGACTGACACCTCATGGAGAATCATATGACCTCATGAAACCCTTTTCAATTAATTGAATTGACATCAATGATAAGAATAATAAACAATGGTCAATAATTTCCCCTTTTGTCATTGATGGCAACCGCCTTCAGAAAGAATAATAAACAATGTTGATGAAAACCATAAGACAAACACACACTACATGACCTCATTTCCATGTTTCTGATGCTTCTCTCCCCCTTTGACATCTATGAAAAAGGCTACAATGATGACACTACATGGAAAATGATAACACACAATATGACACAATGGAAATAATACACAAACTTGACATATTCAAATAGCTCTCCCGAAACAATACTTTTTATTTCTTTTCCTTCTTTAGCAGCATATGATGATCCATGGACCTAAACAAAACTCCCCCTAAGAATATATCCACTTTAATTCATGTTTTGCATCATCCTCTAGGTCTATTTCATGCTCAAAACCAAGGTTTGACTTCACAAAACTCTATTTTTTCCTTCTTCAAGTGTAAAATCATTGTAGCAGTGTTGGGATAAATGTACGCAACTCATACTAGCTATATTTTTGGAATTGTCTCAGATTGTCCTTATTTAAACTTGGATTATTTCTTCTATTCCTTAGCTTCATTCAAAAATTAGTAATGAAATCCCTAAATATCTTCTTCAAAGTGCTTTAGACCAACTTTGGTAAACCCTATAATCTAATCACATCATCAAACTTCTCTTTATGGCTTCCCCTGGACTTATACTATCCTCTTCTAGTAGCAAGTACAATTTTTGAGTTTCTTAACTTGATTTCTAGCTATGGGAAAGAATCAAATAGCTTACCACTATCCTAAAACAACTTTTTAGTGTTCTCAACCTCAAAAACATGCTAATTCATTCTTCTTGAATGAATGACCAATACCACAAGCCATTATATCTGGAAACAATTTTCATTTTTCTATATAATGTACTCAAACCATCTTAGCTATTTGATCTAAGGCTCAACCTAGCTCCTACTGCCTTGATGGAACTTCATAATCATGTATATGACAAACTATGAGCATGAATATGCTATATTACACTGGTATGAGCTCCTTTTATTTTTTCATGGTGTAATGATTCATTCAAGATAATTTTGCAACATGTCATTCTTTATACAAAGTGTAATGATTCCTTAGCATGTCTCATGATGATAACCTTATGAAATATTCATGCACAAACTCAAGAAAATTATATACTATCCTCTATACTACTATAACCATTTCAATGGATGACATAACTTCCAAGTCATACCTTGACATTTGGATGAGCTTTAGCAATATATTCATATTCCCTTGGACCCTTGCTTGAAGCTTTAGAGTATTTTCCCTGTCTTAGTAACCCCTTACAGTATTCTAGGTCATATTTTTCTCTTTTTTCTCAGTTATTCCATACTTATATAACTTGAAACAATCAATCACCATAGATGTCTTCCTTAAATCATAATAGGGACATACTTGAATCAATGATACCTTTATTATCTTAAAAAAAGAAATAAACCATTCCATTACCTAAAATTCTTGGATCAAATCCATCAAAGACTCCCCCTATCTTTAAAAGCATCTGTAGACCTGTAGATATCTATCATAGTACTCAACTTGCACAATTTAGACATAAGAACATTGTGAATTCCCCTGTCATCTCTCACTTGTGCTTGATGCCTCACTTTGTCTCTAGAAACCTTATCATTTACAGTCTTTATGCCTTGATGCATTTCAAATGTAAAACAAGAGTAAAAAACTTACTTGTAGACTCATATTACTCATGAAAATGCCTCCCTTTTCTTCCAAAGACTTCTATATACCTGTAGGATATTGTACCTTTCCCATATTTTTCATGCTTCATGACCTTGAATTTCCAAAGTCTTGATCAATAATATGCAAATTTCATGAACCCAACACATGATATCCTTCATCCCCGATCAATGTTTTCTCTTACTGCTTTAAGACATCTACATGAAGTGGAGAAACTATCACAGATTATACAATACCTTTGAGAACTCTCATACTCTTAATCTTTCTAGACATCTCCCAAACTTGTGGCACACTTATTTATTCTTACGAGATATCATGATACAGTCACCAAAGCTGAGAAACACCATTACAATTCTCAAAAACACTCTTAGACCTAAATAGAGGTACATTTTCTCCCTTCACAGACCTATTCTCAACATGATTAAGCCACCTTATGACTTGAAGACCATCAATCATTATAAAGAACATGTACTCTCAATTTCATAGTCCCGATAATGCACAAACCTCTAAGAAAACAAAGTATCTAATCACCATAGGATTTGATAACATCTTCTTAGAGAAATGACATATCAAATCTTGACTAATGATCAAATTCTTACTTGAGTACCAAGAGCATACTTGCACCTTAATAAAGTATTCAAAGACTCTAAAAAGTCAAGAATTAATGCATAAAATTGTACCTATCTTTCATAATTCTATGCCTTACTATGTCTTAAGGAAAACACCTAACAAAGACCATGTTTCGTTAGGTGATGATTCTTTATACAAAACACAAGGCACGATTAGTAGCAAAAGGGTATGCTCAAAAAGAAGGTATTGATTATGAAGAAACATTTTCACCCATAGCTAAGATTAAAACAATCAGAATGATATTTTCCTTAGCTGCACAATTTAGTTGGAAAGTTCATCAAATGGATGTGAAAAGTGCCTTTCTAAATGGTGACTTACAGGAAGAAGTCTACTTAACTCAACCTGAGGATTTTATAATTATAGGAAATGAAGACAAAGTATGTAGACTCATAAAATCATTGTATGGTCTAAAACAAGCACCCAAGGCTTGGTATATAAAAATTGATGAGCATATTTTAAGTAAAGGATTTAAAAGAAGCCCATATGATCCTAACTTATATCTCAAAAAGCAAGGGGGGGAGTTAGTGATTGTAGTTGTTTATGTCGATGACATAATCATCACTAGAGGATCAATGAATATGATAGAAACAACTAAGAAAGATCTAAGTAGTCCATTTGAAATGACATATCTAGGACTTCTACATTATTGTCTTGGACTTGAAGTATGGCACAAAAATAATCACATATTTGTATCTCAAGTAAAATATTCCAAGACAATACTAGAAAGATTCAAAATGATGGATAGCATCCTAATGGCAACACCTATGGAGACAAGGCTTCAATTGTCTCGGAAAGATTCATCAGCAGAAGTAAATGTAACTCTTTATCGACAGTTGATTGGGAGTCACATTTACTTAACCTATACTAGGCCAGACATCAGTTATGCAATTAGTTACCTTTCCTGGTTTATGCAAGAACCAAGAGTTTTTCACTGGAAAGAAACAAAAAGAATACTAAGGTATATTAAAGGAACTGTGGATTTTGGCTTAGAGTACAAGAATAATGATAACTTCTTCTTGACTGGTTATACAAATTCAGATCATGCAGGAAATATAAATGACAGAAAATCTACTTCTGGGTTTGTGTTTTTTTTGGGATCTGGACCTATTTCATGGGGAAGCAAGAAACAAAGCTGTGTTTCAAGGTCTTCCACAGAATCACAATATCATGTAGCAGGAGGAGTTGTATGTGAAGCGATTTGGCTCAGACGTATTTTTGAAGAGTTGGGACTTCCACAGGACCATCGAACCATTCTTCATGTAGACAATGAAGGAGTAGTAAAACTTGTTTGGAATTCAGTCTTTCATGAACGCACCAAACACATTGAGGTGCAAGTCCATTTTATTCGTGAACATGTTCAGAATAACAACATACAACTTCAACATTTCCCAACAGATCATCAACGTGCATATATCTTCACCAAATCTCTTGCACGTCCTAAATTTGAGTCATTTAGATTATTTCTCACTAGCTCTCTTCAGAAATGTTGAATTAAGGGGGGAATGTTAGAAACAAACTAACACTTAATTCAACATATGAGTTAAATGTTATATTATAATGAAGTAATTTTTTTATTACTTTAGTTAGATTAGATTAAGTCAACTGATAGTTGTCTTTAGTTGTCCTTAGTTGTCTTATCACATGTTTTGTGAGATATTGTTCAATCTCACTTTGTTTATTCCTGGATGATTTGATGAGGGGAAATAGGTGCAATTAGGGGCAGTGAATATTATCCTGCATTTTATTCTCAGATTAGTTTATCTATTTCCATGTATTGTAGATGAGATAGAAGTTGTCCAATATCTATAAATATTGCAGCTCTCTCTTCTTATTGTAATGCTTGATTTTTTATATTAATAAAATACACAAGCACCGTCTTGTTTCTGTGCAAAGCTTCTGTATAAAAATATTGTTTTCAAGTATTCATTGTCAAGAGAGATACCACATTTACCACCACTAGAAGGTTCCATTTGCATGATAGATTATGTACCAACTGATGTGAAATTGATAGTATAACTAAGCTACATAAATAACAATCACATTAGTAATGGAGGAAAGTTGCATAAAACAAGACTAAAATTGCAGAGGACAAATTATAACAAAAATACCATATAATATTGATAGAATAAAACTTGAGCAATTACATGATGAGAGAGCTTACAATATAAAGGAGAATGAACTCCTTAAAACAAGGATTCAACTCCTATCTTTAATCCCACAATATCCTCACATATCTCTCCTATAATCACTCCCACTATTCTCTCACATATCCCATCAATACCAATACTCTTCTCTATTATTCTCTTACATGATCAACCCGATACCATTGCTTACCAGGTCTCTTATGCTTGTTTATTTGGCTTTAACCATGACAATGACTACCTCCTAGATGACATTACATTATTGACTTCTTCATCTTACACATTTGGGGGGAATTAAATATAGACCCCCTAGCATCGACATACATCTTAGGTTCACATCAGTACACACTAGCACATACATCATAACATATGCATGTACATCATCACTACCTGATAACACACTCTTGTGCTTTGGTTCACATTTGACTGTTGATGACATCCTATACACATGAACCCCACACACTACACTATAGACTCTACACATTGTGCATCTTCATACATCCTACACTTTGCATCCTACATTTTACACCTTACATCTCATGTTACATACATCATACACATTTTACACATACCTCACACACTGCACCATAGACACTACATATTTCATGTTTTCAGAAATCATACACTGTACATCCTACATCTTACACTTTTCCCTACATACATCATACACATTATATACATATCTCTCACCTTACATCACATACTATAAATCCGACATTACATATTACACACTTTGTACATCACACTATACCTATTATACATATTACGCATTTTGTGCATTCACTTCTACGCGCTACACTCGCTACCTTATGATGCATTCTACTTTCATGGTCCAAACTGAACCGTTGAGGGTATAAATCACAATTGGACCTCATCACACTCACGAATTCAACCATTCACACCTTTTCTCATGTGACATTCCTAGATTAGTGATATACGCTTTAGGCTAAAAGGTCACTTCTTCTAGCATCATCTCGTGATAGACTACATCATCACTTTCGCTTGCATCATTTAGTGATCTACGCCATAGACTACATCATAACCCCATCCATTATCTTGTTGTGATAAACACTTTAGGATACATGGTCACACATTCTCACATCTCATCTCTATGTCACACATCATCACTACACATTCTTCACAGCGTGCTACACAAAACACATACTTTGACCATTTCCCAATGACGCGCTCTCGTTTACAATTCATTATTTATTACTAAGGGGGCATACTAAATGAACCTCGCTACATACAACTCCATTCACTCGAGGGGCACACGGATCCTATCATTCACAATGCATTCCATTACATCCATCCAAAGCATATTGCATTTCATGGTTGCATTTACTCTTGTTTCTCATGCTTTTACATGTACGCTTTATTACACATGCTAGATAGATATCTTGTATGTCATTATCATTATCATACACACATGTGCATTCACTTGCTTTCTAGTTATGACCATAGACTATACAAATCCATTACATGCAACATGGATGTTTGGACCTAGTACCAATCCCACAACAGCTCCTAAGGGCATCCACATTTGTACACTACAAGTGCTATTATTTCATTTTTGTTCATAGCACACTACTTTATTGGTTCATATACTCTTTGACATACATTTTATCTCTTTAACATGCTAACGGGTGTTTCATGTGTAACATTCTTTATGCAGGGATATTTGCTTCCATACTTATTTGTCATATTGTTTATTATTCCTTGTCTTGTTTGTGGGCTTGGCCCTTTGTCTTGTGTGTACACTTATATTTTTACGGCCATTGCAGCCTTGAGTGTCGTGCGACATCGTGAGTGGTTTCCCATGTCTGCAACCCACTTTGCACGGTCTACTTTGTCTTCTTTAGTGTTTACATTATCTGCTTGCACATTTTTTGTGTATCTTACACTTGTATTCTACATGCATGTATGTCTTTTCTTGCACTAACACTTGTTTTCTACCCACATTGTTTGAATATTCCTTGGTTTCTACCAAGTGCATCCCCTGCACCCTATAGGGCCCAATTTCAGTTACAGCGGTCGGTCCTCTTTTGGGGCCGCATACTCCTACAATGACATCGCATGTTCCCCTAAAGAGAGGGGCATCATTTGGGTTTACACATAGTATACAACACAGTATAGTACTAGTACAGTTCACTTTTCATTTTTCGTCCATGACACAATGGGTTACACAATGATGGGGTTCAGCACAGTCTATATAACTCATACACAAATTTCACAGGGCAGATTTTCCTTAGCACATTTTGGGGAGTAGTTTTAGGTTAGAGGATAACAACATACCTTCCTCTCTACACTATTTCTTTCATGGTGTTGGATTTCCCAAAAAGCTATACAATACACATATCTCTTTAGTTTTGAGAAGTAGTTACAAGTTAGTGTATAAGGCATACTTTCCTCTCTACACTTCTTCATCCAGTGGCATGAGATCACCCAAAAAATTCATGCACATCAACATCATCTACAGAATCCTTTCTACACCCTTTTTCTCATCATGGATCAAGTGCACATGTTCCTTTTTCATTTTCTTACTTTCATTACACACTTGTTACATATACACGTGTTTTTACACATTACACGTGTATTTGAGTACTTGATCATCTTCTGTTGAGCAGACATATTTTTCTAAGGAGTAGGCATGCAGAAGATTTTTGTTTGGGAACAAGGCACATTTGAAGGTGCGGAAGGATAGGAAAGGAAACACTTGCCAAGACAAGTTGAAATTCGGGACTTAGCCATTTTTTTATGGTTACTAGGGTATTTTTGGAGATAGCGTGCGGAGCACACATCGGGATGGAGACTTACAGGACATGCAAATGCTATTTTGGGAATGAGCATTTGATAAGCGTCATGCAAGAGTTTGAGATAATAATAGGATTACTACTTCAAGTTAACTGTAGGATGTCTATTATTAGCGCACTTGCATGTGTGCATGTTAATGTAAAGGTGCATGGCTATTTTCAGCATGTGACCTATTTTGGGAAGTGCGTAAGTGGTGAAGGGAAAGTCCCCACCCCTATAAATAAGTAGTGAACTATGTAGTTTAGAGACACACAATTATTGTAGAGTTATGTTACTAGATCTGATGTGTGCATAACTTATGGTAATATTTTGTAATGTAAGAAGCTTCTATGTTTTACAATGTTAATGTAATGGAGTATATTGGATGGATAATGGTGTTAAACATGACTGTAACTAGTTCTTGTATGGTTAACATTATCATAGTTATTGTTTAATTCATGATTATATAAGATCTAGATCTATTTATGCATGATGAATATTTATGCTTATTAATGGATCTATATTCATCACACTAACATCCTGCATAAACAAATCTAAAGAGGGACCTGGTGCCTTTGTACGCTTCAGGTGAGTGCTCAGCTTAGGCTGGGTGATGTGCCAGTGCACACCTGGGTTTTCATAGTGGATTCTAGGCTGCATCATTGGTTCCATTTCCCAGGACCTCTTTTTAAGTTGTTTTCAGGATGGTTCATGATGAAGACATACCAGTTGACCCTAGCAAGTGTTGAGGAGTGGATAAAAGATTTGGAAGAAGAGTACGCATGGAGGTTCAACACTAGATCTGATTTTGATGCACATGTGTGGGTGAAGCAAAATCTATATGATTGTTTTTATGAGAGCTTCTTTACTATCTTCCCAGTAGAACTGTACGAGTGGCTGGTTGCTTATGCGTCTAAAAGGAATTGGAGGTATCACACACTTTTCTGGACCCAGGAAGAATTTCAGGCCCTTTATGATGTTGATCTGATTTGGATGTGTGTTGTGGATACTTGGTTCTATGGTGTTTTGAACAACTATATTTTGGAGTACTCAATTTCCACTTATTCTTTCCCAGAGGTAGTTGAGTTCCAGTTTTTACGTTATCCCAGGGGAACTTACTTGCAAGGCATTCCACTGGCGATCAAGATCTTGATGGTAACCCTAAACTTGGAAGAAAAAACTGATGGCTAGCTAAACCCCACCATGCGCGGGGGCATTCAGGTTTGGTGAAGGATGGTGGACCTAGCGGCAGAGAGGCAGAGAGAAGAAAGGTGGATTGAGTAAATGAGGTGCATGAGAGAGGAGATAGAGAAGCAATCGTGATATTGCAAGAGTGGATGGCATTGAGGAGAGAGATGGCTCGTGAAGGATTTGGAGCTCACGCAGGAGGCATGGATCCAAATCATCTGGAACTCCCCCATTTGGGTAAGCATGATAGGGAACCCTCCTCGGCCTCACGTGGGAGTGCACCAGCAAAGATGGCATGGGTTGCGGGCGGACATCTGAATCTACCTGGCAACCTAGCCCTTGCGCTTGGTTTTCCAGTATCTAGTACAACCAGTAGTCAGCAAGCTAGTTTGGGTAGTAGGAAAGCAGGAGTAAGTCAAATAGCAAGTACATCTATGGCAGGGAAAATGTATTCTTTGTTGTTTGGAGGTACCTTTTTAGGCATCATCAGCACAAACTCAAGTGCACAAAATTTTGGACTCACTTCTAGGAGTAGTACCTCTTCGTAGATTGTAGGAGTTTAGTTTAGTACTACTATTGGGACACATGGAAGTACATCTTCTGGTCCACTTCCGGCTACAGGTGGAGGATCAGGGGGTATAGGTGGCTCTAGTTCTGGTGGATCTAGTGGTTCTGGAGGTAGAGGTAACACAGGAGGTTCTAGATCAGGTGGGCAGGGTCTGCACCAACCCCAGAATATTTACATGGAGATGTCTCTTCATCTTCCAGAGTATAGGGGCATAGAGGATGTTTCTGAACACTTGCACATGTGTGAGATACTGTGGCACACAAAAGGGATTACATATGTTGAGTGCAAGGCCAGTCATTTTTCCACTACATTACATGGATGTGCACACAGTTGGTATAGGAAGTTTGACCCTGATCAGACTTGCGTAGATTATGCAGCATTGCGGGATGCCTTCCTTAAGGAGTTTTATATACCTGAGTTTGAGCAGAAGAGTATAAGCGCGCCCAAGGATATTAAGCAAGGAACTACTGAGAGTGTTTGGGAGTATGATGCCCATTTCAAAACACTGTTGTCTAAGATTTCTTATGATATTCATGCAAGTCAACATGCACAATGGTTCGTTGGGGGTTTGATCACACCTTTAGGAGGGCGATTGTCACATAAGACATATATGACCCACGCAAAGCACTGGAAGCAGCTTTGCATGTTGAGGTAGTTGGAAGTATAGACACTGGAGTAAGCCCATTCCTTGGAAGCACATATTATAGCTATGGAAAAGCAGTTGGAGAAATTATCAAAAAATTCAGCACATGAGATGCGCATTGGGATTTGGTGTACAGATTGTGAAGTGGAAGGGCACACTAAGGATAGTTGTCCCCATAGATCAGTGCATTCATTATTGCTAGACTGTGAGATATGTCATTTGAACCATGATGTCAGATACTCCCGATTACTACAACGTGTGATAAGGAAGAATGTATCTTGCTATTGTAAAATTTTCAGGTCCATGACTCACGATACAAAAGACTGTAGGTTGATTGGTCAGATCCATGATGTTATAGATATTGGTGTGTGACAGAAAGGAGTATCAGATAATTCTAAAATAAAAGGTGAGCACCATGATCATGATCACACTCAAGCATGCTATGATCAGAATGAAGGGAACTTTGAAGGAGGTCATGGTGAGGTCGAGGATACCGTGGTGGATACTGTCATTTGAGGCCGAGGCCATGGTGGTGGAAGAGGTGAGTTCCCTCACGGAACGTGTTTTACATGTGGATCTCTTGACCACTACAGGCATGAATGTCCTCAGAATATTACTTGTTCTTTTTGTGGGAAGAATCATAGCTATGAGGAATGCCTAGACTTATATGAGCATCTTAGCAAGAAGCATAAATAGGAGAACAAGGGCACATGGATGGTTAGAATACAATGTGTTGTGGAAAATCAGTGGATGCCAAAGTTGGCACTGGAACCTGAGGTATTACCTATGAATATTACTACACGCGTTGAAGCTACACATGCCCAGAGAAGTGTTACAACAAAATCCTACCATCACTAAGGAGGAATTTTTACATGCAAGGTACCTAGATCCTGCACATCAGAAGGAGGTTTATCAGGAAACCATGGAGGTACTTAGAAATATTCAGGGTGAAATACAGTGTTTAAAAGAGCAATCACGGAAGATGGAATAGAAGAAGGCAGCAGAGACGGTCCAGTCAGATATTGATGACTTGAAGGAGGTATGCAAAATGTTGCACCAGGAGAATATCATTCCATTACTAGGGAATTGGCTAAAGGGAAACACTCTACATGCAGGTATTGAGAATGGATGGAAGATCCTGCATGCTAATCTTCCCCCTCATAGCTTGGATTATGACAAGGAGATCACTCTGAATGTTGTTGTGGATGGATGGCTCTTGAGTAATATATTTATTGCCACAAGCATGGAAGTGAATGTGCTTACTTTAGATGCATGGGTACAGATGGGGAGACCTCCATTGTAGCCATCCTCTAATGTGTTGTTTATGGCTAATCGAACTAAGGCCACTCCCATCAGAGTTTTAAAATATGCATCCATTACTATACAAGGGGCCAAGTTCACTGGGGACTTTGAGGTTTTAGCACTTGCAGAAGCAGACAGCTTCCTGGCTCTACTTGGGCACCCTTGGTGCTATGCAAATAATGTTGATCTATGGTTCAACAAGGGATATATAAGTTTTGAGAACAAGGAAGAAAGAGTTATTATCCCTTTAACAGATGGGAAATATGCACCTTATGTTGAACCTTTGAGTGAGGAAGACCTGAATAGAATTTATGTGCGCACCATTCAGGACCTAGAGGAACTTGAGCCATCTAAGGAAGGAATCCTTCAGTGGGAGGATGCACAGTCTATTAGTGATACTACAAGTATTGCTTGTGACAATTGGGCACATGACACTTATGAGATGGTTGGGCGCGAAGTAAGAAGTGCATTTGCATGGAGAAGCAAATCTCATTGTATTCGGAGGATAGGTAACAACTTTGTACCTCAGTACACTAGAGAAGGAGACCCTAAGGTATTCCTACATGCCATGGAGGAACAGTGGATAGATCAAGTTGAAAGAAGAAATATGTTAGCATATACCTTGCGCGGGACAAGTGGTGCGCTGGTGGGTAGTTCATAGGGATAATCTTATAGAATGGAATGAAGTCAAGAATTTCTCTAACTACTCGATTCTTCAGGAGCAACGCACCTACTCAAATTGACATATATCATGGTAATCAACCTGTTCAACACCACGTTCAGTAGTGTGAGAGACTCTAGATAGAGGGGCAGGAAGCTTTACCACCTTCACTATGGGTGCACAAACTTTATTCCACTTTACAAGGTTATGCGTGGGCTTGGTATTTTTATGTAGAACTGCATAGGGAGATTGGAAATTGGAAGGATTTGATTACATGAATGGTCTAGACATTTGACTACTTCTCTACTAAACCTCCGGTGGAAGAGACATTAAGGGTTATAAAGCATTTTAACTATGGGAGACAATGCAAAGGCTGAGGAACTCGTTCAGGAGTTATTTGGTGAGGTAGACTCAGGAGCACATTTTGATGAAATAGAAGAGACAGATGCCACATTACTTAAGTGTGCTTGCTTTGAGAAAGAAAAAGGAAAGATGGTCTACATAGTGGATGATGAAGAAGTAGAAAATCTGGATATAGATCATTCAGCAGGTACGCGTGAAGTGTTGGACAGTGTGGATAAAAACACGTGCACTTATCATGAACCTATGAAGACAAAGAAAGTGAACATTGGCACAGATGTTGAACCTAAGGAGGCAATAATTGGGGATTATTGGTCTGATTCTGAAGTGGCAAAGATAATTGAGTTACTACATGATTTTCAGGACTTATTTCCTAGGGGCTACCATGAATTAAAAGGAGTGCATGAGTCATTAGGAGAGATGAAAATTAAACTAAAGGAAGGTGTGCACCCAGTCAGGAAGAGACCTTACAGGATGAACCCTAACCTGTGCATAAAAGTTAAGGAAGAAATTGAAAAAATGTTGAAATCTGGCATCATCAAGCCTCTAGAAGAATCAGAGTGGGTTAGCCCCATGGTAATCAGTATAAAGAAATATGGTCAGATTAGGATTTGTGTGGATTACAGGGAACTGAATGTTGCATGTGTGATTGATCCTTTTCCTACACCTTTCACAGAGGAAATATTAGAAGGTGTTGCAGGGTGCGAAGTTTATTCTTTTACAGATGGATTCTCTGGGTATCATCATGTTAGAATTGCATAGGAGGATCAAGAGAAAATGACTTTCACCACTTAATGGGGAAGTTTTTGCATATATTGTGATGCCCTTTGGTTTGAAAAATGTGCCTGCTGTATTTTTGTGCATAGTTGTTCAAGCATTCCAGGATTTTATTCACAACTTCTTGCAGGTTTATTTGGATGATTGGACGGTGTATGGACTTGTTAAGGATCATTGTGACAACTTGCACTTAATGTTTGAAATATGTAGATAGTTAAGCATCTCTTTAAACATCAAGAAGTGCGTGTTTGCTACACCTTTTGGCACTTTGTTAGGGCACATCATCTGTAAGGAAGGTTTGTTAGTGGATCCAGCTAAGGTTGCAGTTATTGTAGGCCTGGAAGAGCCTACCAGTCAGAGTGAGGTGCACAGATTCTTGGGTCACATAGGGTATTACAAAAATTTATCAAAGGATATGCAAATATTTTCACCCCTGGAAGAGTTACTAAAGGGAAAAGGGACATTCTATTGGGGAGAACCACAGTAGTGCACATTTAAGGCATTAAAGGAGAGACTAACTACAACACCTATTCTATGTGTTTTCCTTCATGGAACTAACCGTTTCATGTATATGTGGACACCTCTAGTATGACCATTGGCATGGTGTTAGCTCAACCTGGAGAAGGTATTATAGATCATCCTATCTATTTTGCTAGTAGAAAGTTGACTCCTGCAGAACATAATTATACAACAATAGAGCGTGAGGCCTTGTCGATGATCTACGCACTGCATAAATTTAGACAGTATTTGCTAGCAACACCATTTGTATTTTATACTGATCACATGGCATTAAAATACTTGGTAAACAAGCCCATTTTACATGGGCGCATATGTCGATGGGTGCTCTTATTCCAAGAATTTGATTTCACAGTTGTGGTAAAACTAGGTAAAAGTAATTTTGGCCCTGACCACTTATCAAGGATTCAGTCAGGGGAGGACACGTAGACAATTGAAGATACAATGTCAGATGCACATTTGTATAGGTTACATCATGCACCTTCATAATTGGAGGATATTGTTGTCTTTTTACGCACAGGTATGGCACCAGAAGGAATGAAATCCTTAGAGAAGAAACAACTTGCAATTCATGTGGCACCCTTTATGTTGATCAGTGGTGATTTATACAAACTAGGCCGAGATGAAGTATTGTGTTGGTGTGTACTAGAACATGAGCACACAGATATCATGGAAGAGGCTCATGGTGGTATTGCAGGTGGGCACTATGTATGCCATCCCACTACGCACAAGATTCTACTCGTTGGATTATGGTGGGAGACCTTGTACAAGGATTGTAAAGCATATTGCAAGGCGTGTGATCACTCTCAATGCCTTGGTAAACTTGGGCAAAGAGATGAAATGCCTTTGAGGCTTATTCCTAGTGCAGAGCCGTTTGAAAAATGGGCTATAATTTTTTGGGTTCTATTTCACCAGCTGCATAGAACTGGATCAAACTATATCATCACTTGCATAGATTATCTTACAAGGTGGGAAGAAGTAACACCTATAAAGGATTGTATAGTAGCTACAACAACCGTGTTCTTATGGGGAAATTTTCTTACTAGGTATGGATGTCCCACTAAGCTTGACAAGTGATAGGGGTACACACTTTTTGAATGAGACAATCAGGATACTGTTGGATGAGTTTATGGTTGTGCACCACAAGACTACACCTTATCACCCTCAGGAAAATGGGACTATGAGGCCTTCAACAAGATATTGAGCCAGACCTTGACAAAAAATTTGTGATGTTGGAAGGAAAGATTGGGATGATAAAGTTTTTGTTGTACTTTGGGCATATAGAACAACCTACAAGAGGTTGAATAAGGCCACACCCTTTCAGTTGGTGTTTGGCACAGAAGTAGTTCTTCCTATGGAATTCATGTTACCTTCTTTGTGTATTGTGCACGCTGGAGGTCTAGCTAATGAGAAAGCATTAGAAGAAAGAATTGACAAGTTTATACAGTTGAATGAGAGGCACCATAGCACGTTGGAGTCAGAAGTAGGAAAAGGCTAGGAAGAAGGCATGGCATGATAGGCACATCAGGGACAAGAAGCTTGAGGTTGGACAAATGGTGCTTCTTTATGATTCTAAGTTTCTGTGCCATCCAGGAAAGCTTAAAGTGCATTGGTTGGGACCATATGTTATCACTCATATACTTGAATCAGGTGCTTTCTAGTTAGAGGTGCTTGATGGAATACGGTTACCCCCGGTTACTTCAACGGGAGTAGGCTGAAGCCCTACTATAAATAAGTCTTCTTGGTGTTTTTAATAAGGCAGTATTTCCATTTAGTATAGGTTTCCATTTTTGTATTTCCTTTAATGTATTTCCTTCTTCGTCACTATGCTTTGCCAATTTAGTTTGGTGTTTTGTGTAATAAGCGCATTTGTGCACTGGAAGCTAATTACAATCTGAATTATTTTTATGTGTAGAGGACTGCACATACCATTGGTGTGGGGTGTTTGTTATTCACAATTGGGTACACATGAGAACAAATTGTTATAGGTGTTATTCAAGTATGGAAAGGAGATGTTAGAAAGGAGATTGCTTCTAAAGAAGACCATAGATGGAAATAAATGAAGGAACAATATAACGTGAGGTAAGTAGAGGTCATGGAAACTACTAGAGGAAGGCACATTGGTGAGGTACTTCGGCATATGGAAGCGTGCAGAAGAGAAGTATATAGCTAGAAGGTAGGAAGGTGTGCTAGAAGGTTATAGCTGGGGCACAAAGATGTACCGCGTGGAAATTGTGAAAATGGTCAATTAATGAGAGGATTGTTTGTAGGTGAAGGAGCAATAAATGCAGTAAATTTTTGAATCTATATAAGGACATGATGCGGATTCATTTTTACCTTTACAAACACAAGAATTCGAGTGAGCTAAGTGCGACTGAGCCAAGCGAATCGTATTGTGGTGCAGAGAGTTACGAAACCAGATGTGGAGAGCAAATTTGTGCGCATAAGAGGTTTGTGTCCCCATTGGTGAAGGGTTTGAGCAAAGCAGAAGAGTTGAGAAGGAGATAGGTCACGTAGATTTGAGCTAGGGTTTGATCTTACTCGACACAGAAGATAAAAGGTAGAATTTTGACAATGACACCTAAGAAAGCACCTGCAGAAGGCACAAAAGGAAAGAAAAAGGTAGAAGTGGAGGTTGAAATTACTCTCGAGAGTAATTTTTCAGAGATGCAATACCCAGAAGGAGTGATAGTCGGACGAGATTGGGATTCACATGTTTGACAATACAAGATAAGTGATTGTAACCATCACAACACCGAACAACAAAGGAGAAATGGATGTATTGTTAAACAAAAAGACCAACAAGCGCATGGTAGATGATATGCCAGTGTATGATGACTTTGGAGAGAAGTTGTTGAAGAAGGTAGGAGTCTATCAGTTATATGAACTCCCTTATTTTGGAAAACCAAATGCTTTATACCAATGGTTGATGAGAAATTCCATGAGGACTTTTTCTATTTTGTTGGACGGAGAGTAAGGATCATAGAAGCCTTGATTGCCACATTAAAAGGACTGAAGGACAGAGGGACAGATATCCTAAGTGATCTGACTGATAAGGTAGTTATTGTGTCCACCAACAAGGAGTTAGGATACTCCAAAGTTCTGTGCGGAATGGACATAGAAAAATTGAAGAAGTTTCCTATAGTAGAGGAAGCCACACATCTACTCACAAAGTTAAATGATCAAGAGAGATGGTCGCAGGTAAATACAATTTGGCTACACATTACAATGAAGATGACAGAGGGAGAAATATACAACTTGGATGTCTATATTGTAGAAACTATCATTGAGGAAGCATGCACACAGGTAGAAGATAAGTTTTGGCCTATCTATCTCTTGTCTTTGTAGAAATTGGAGTGCCTGATGGGCCAAAGAACAAAGTTTGGGAATACCCCCTAGAGAAGAATTCCCTCATAGAGAGGTTTGAGAAATATTTGTGTGAAGGTTCAATGAGTGGGCCATTTAAACAAAGGTCAGTGATGTGGTATGACCAACTTCACGTGTAAATTTTGAAGAGGAGAGGTGCATTCTAATGTAGTTTACCTCACTGGTAGGAAAGGAAGTGCACTTCGCAGTGTATCAACATTTCTACATCGTGTGGTTTTATATGAAGGATGGGACATGGAGTCCATGGTGAAAATTTCCTTATGCCTTCACAACATGCTACTTCCAAGATTTAGTTCACAGATTCACTGATGTGCTTAGATGAAATTTGACACAAAAAAGGTGGATTGTGACTACCACACTCTCAAGAAAACATAATGTATATCCAGGTTGGAATTTGTATATTGAGAGGCTCATTTATGATGTCATAAGCATTAAGCCAGTGAGTTTGGATATTGGGGACAGTGGAGCCACACTCATATATCTACAGTTCAAGCCTAGGCTAGATACTAACAAGTATGTGGAGAATGATTTTATGCTCCCAGGGATGCCTAAGGGTAAACATAAAATGGAGAATGTACTATCTCTAAATCCTACAACAACAATAGAGGTAAATGAGGAGGAAGAAGAACATAAAGATAGTGGAGGTTTAGATCATTAAGGCTAGAGGTAGCGCACAAACAAAGTGGTGAGTGAGTGTGCAGATACTCTACCATAGGTGTAAGAAGTAGAAAAGGACTTGGACATGGAAGCAATACCTGAAGAGTGCCAATATAGAAAAGTATTCAGAAGAACTAGGAATCAGAGCATAGGTACACCACAGTATGTAAGAAGATCACCTAGACTCTCCCCTTAGAGATAAGCACCTGCAAAGAAGAGAATGAGAAATTTGAAGCTTGATGACGAGGTGGAGGAGTCAGAAGAGAGCATGCCTAGAACCCCAGTGCAACCAGAAGATATGGAGGATCCCAGAGATGAGAGATGAAGAATAAGGGGTGAAATATGTAAAATAAACTATGTGAGTAAAAAAACACGCCAGTTACAACTCAAACAAGAGAGGGGCTGACTCCAAACCTTGGCATTCATGTTTTGAAGAGGCCAAGGATGAGGAAAAGTGAAGAGTACATGGTGCCAAGTATGGGCTATGATGAGGACACAAGTAAAATCCTCTATGGCCAATTTCAGAGCACATTGGACCTCAAGGAATTATATGGGTGGGAGCTTGATGGACACATATATGGCCACTACACGTGCACAAAAAAAAACTATCCTAATCCATGCAGACTCACATGGATGAACCAGATTTTGATGTATGTGAGGAACCTTTTGTATCTAGGAGAGTGAAGAAGGCATCCCAAAGAAGGCACATGACCATAAAGCCTACTGTCATGTCTGATGAGAAGGTCAACAATGCCTTAGTCAAGGTATCTTGTTGAGGTGGCGCAAAGGAATATTGATAAGGACACCACCATTAGAGCGTTGATGGAGGATAATAAGGATAAAACTATGGATATATAGTGCTTAAAGGTAGAGAAGGAAAGAGAACAAAAAAATAACGAGGCCTTTGTTAGCATGGTAGAGGAGATTGGTGACTACATTCTGAAGGCAAGGCCTCATCTGGAACTAAAGGTACCTGAGAATTTTCCTTCTATAATGCATTACGTATTAACATTGGTTGATTTTTTGCTACAATATGGGACAATTAGAATGCTTGCACCAAAATATGTTGAACAAGAAACAAAAATATCAAGGGCCTCTTTGGTCAGAAAAATTTCAACTTATGAGGAAATGCTCTAGACTTTAAAGGATGAGTTGAAGAAAGGAAACTAAGCTCTGAATATTTGTTCAGCACTACAAGAAATACTTAGAACCAAAACTTTAATTAAAGATAAAAAAAGTTATGAAGGCAATGAAGGATGAATCAATAGGGAACATAGAAATATTGGTACTAGTAAAACAAAAGTGTGAAGCCCTTACAGCATCCTAAAATCCACATAAGGAAGGCTAACAGATGAGATTGGGAAGCTGATAGCACAGAAGATAGATATTCTTGGAGGGAATGATGTTTGCTATGGCCAATGTAGTCCAAGTATTGCATAGAATGAAAAGGAAGATAATATTACTTAGGACGAGTTGGATGCCATCGCCACAGACATTCCAGAGAAGACAAGGACCTGCATTGGATGACTAGAAACATTGGAGGCGGAGATCAAAAGTTAATATCCAAATTTGATCCTCCCAATTGAAGAGGAGGGTGCTATAGAGTAGAGTATATTCTTTTGTACAATGATTCTTTAGTATTCTTTCCAATTCTTATTCTTTATTGTTTGGAATAATCAGGAAGAAACCCCATTATTGGGACGGAAATGTACTTAGTGTGGGGTAATGATGAGTAAAAGATATTGTTCTAAGGAGAAGGCACATAGAATATTCACAGCACGGAAACAAGGCACATTTGAAGGCATGAGGAAGGATAGGAAGGAAACATGCATGCCAGATACAAGTTGATTTCAGGACTTAGCCATTTTCATGGTTATGGGCTATTTTTGGAGATAGTGTGTAGAGCACACATCAGGATGGAGACTTGCGCAACATGCAAATGTTATTTTGAGGAACGATTGTTTGATAAGTGTCCATGCATGAGTTTGAGGATAATAATAGGATTACTACTGCCAGTTAATTGTAGGATGATCTATTATTAGTGCACTTGCATGTGTGCATATTATTGTAAAGGTGCATGGCTATTTTCAGCATGCAACCTATTTTGGGAAGTGCGTAAGTAGTGAAGGGAAAGTCCCCACCCCTATAAGTATGTATTAGTCTGTGTAGTGGTTAGAGGGAGTCACTGTGTATGAGTTATTGTAGAGTTATGCTGCCAGATCTGATGCACACATAAACTTATGGTAATGTTATATGATGTAAGAAGCTTCTACGTTTTGCAGTGTTTAATTTAATGGAGTATATTGGGTGGATAAAGTATTAAACATGACTGTAATTGGTTCTTGTATGATCAATCTTGTCATAATTATTGTTCAATTGATGATTATCTTTAAGATCTAGATCTAGTTATGCACTATTGAATGATTATGCTCTGTGGAATGTTTGTACTTATTATGGTCCTGAATATGATTTGTCTTCAACATGTTAATGTCCTGCACAAGGAACTCTAAAGAGAGGTCTAGTACCTTTGCGTGCTTCGGGTGAGTGCTCAGCTCAGGCTGAGTGATATGCCAGTGCGCTTGGGTTGTTCATGGTGGATTCTAGGCTGCATCAGGGACTAACTTTGGTGGAGACTTGCGCGACACAAAAATGTTATTTTGGTGATGAGCCTCTACTAAGCGCCATGCATGAGTTTGGGATAATAATAGGATTATTACTGTCAGTTAACTGTAGGAGATCTATTATTAGCGCACTTGCATGTGTGCATATTATTGTAAAGGTGCATGGCTATTTTCAACATGCGACCTATTTTGGGAAGTTTGTAAGCAGTGAAGGGCAAGTCCCCACCCCTATAAGTATGTATTAGTGTGTGTGGTTAGAGGGAGACACTGTGTATGAGTTATTGTAGAGTTATGCTACCAGATCTGATGCACACATAAACTTATGGTAATGTTATATGATGTAAGAAGCTTCTATGTTTTGCAGTGTTTAATATAATGGAGTATATTGGGTGGATAAAGTATTAACATGAATGTAATTAGTTCTTGTATGATCAATCTTGTCATAGTTATTGTTCAATTCATGATTCTTTAAGATCTAGATCTAGTTATGCACTATTGAATGATTATGCTCTGTGGAATGTTTGTACTTATTATGGTCCTGAATATGATTTGTCTTCAACATGTTAATGTCCTGCACAAGGAACTCTAAAGAGAGGTCTAGTACCTTTGCGTGCTTCGGGTGAGTGCTCATCTCAGGTTGAGTGATGTGCTAGCGCACCTGGGTTGTTCGTGGTGGATTCTAGGCTGCATCAGGGACTAACTTTGGTGGATACCCAATATTTTACATACGTGAAATCATTTTTTTTGGTTTTGAAGTGCCTAATTTGAAATGTGATAGAAATAATTTATGGATTTTTACATGTTAAATTTAAGTTGTTGTATCTTTACTTCAACATTCAAACATGGGATTAACTTTGAAGGATACCCAATATGGATCTTTATAAAGCTCTTAACATAAAAATTCCAATGTAGCATGTATGTTAGGTTTAATATTAAACTTTTGTACTACTGTGTAATTTTTAGCTAATATGATGAAATGATGTTGATAGTTAGCAAGAAGCATTTATAAGAAAAATATATGATGAGAGCTCTACTTGGATAAAGTAATATAAGAATGCCCTTCAAAGTTTGCTTTGAAAAATAAGAAAAATATACGTTGAGAGCTCTACTTGGATAAAGGAATACAAGGACGCCCTTCAAAGTTTTCTTTGAAAAATAAAGAATAAGGTTTATTTATATTAATTGGTTATGGGATGAGTATCTCTATTTTCTTAGCCTTCCCCTCTCCTCCTCCATAGTTTTCTAATTAAAATTAAACTATTTTGGAATTTCTTTATAACTTTAAAACCTTCAATCCATTCATAAAATTATTTCCACCAAGTAGTGGATAGGTTTGGTCCACAACGACATATAAACCTCGATATTATATGAATGTTTTCTTGCTTGGTCTTCCCCTCTTTTATCCCTAAACAGTAACCTCTAAACTTAAGCCTTGAACAACTTTAAAATACTCATCTCACTTATTTTACAAATTATTCCTACATTGGTGTTGATAAGTTTGGTCTAAAGTTACATACCATGAGCAAAATAGCTCAACTTTTTCATTCAAAAATATATTTCTATATTGGTGACAAGTGTTCATAAGCTTGGTCCACAACAACATACCATAAGTCTTATGCCAATATGGACCATGCTCAACCATCCCCTCTCTCCTCCTTCTATTACCTCTCAGTACACGCCCCTATAATCCTTATTTATTCATTTGTTAGATTGAAGTCCATGTACATATCACATGAGCAACATATCACGATCCTTATGCTAATAGGGGTGATGCCACATTGGACCTTCCCCTCTCCCTTTTGAATGCATGGAAAAAAAATTAATATAAATTTATTATATGTTATTGTAAACCTCTTTATAAACATATATGTAAATTGTGAAAACATGCAAAATACTTATGAATTATTTGGTAAAATATCACAACATATATTTAAAAATTCAAACATATTAAACATTGACCTCTTATGAGACAATTTTTACAACTCACATGCAATTAATGGTTTAACAACTTTTAGTTGTGGAGAATAATCAATCAAACTAAAGTAAGATGAAATATCACAATTCTATGAGTGGAAACGTGCAAAGGATCATCTCAAATCTCACCAAAAAAATATTGAAAAATTAAAAAGCTAATATGATACGAATAAATTATTGAAAGTGTGTTGCTTAAGCAACAAAATTGGATTCCCTTTTGAAAAGCGAACATTCTTTTAAAGGAAATAAATATTTAAATTTAAAAAAAAAAAAAAAAAATCATCAAAAGTCAGAAAAGTCTACATACAACCGTGACGTGTATTTTATTATTGGTAAATTTTTAATAAAAATACTGATATTACTAAAGCATAAAGGGAAAGATATGTTTTACTATGAAATATTGTATATTTAATGTTTAGATTTTATAATGTTTATAATAATATATGTGTGTAATGTAGTAACATTATTATAAGAATATCAGTTTTTATTTCTGAACAATTGAATAGTTGCAAGAGATTTATACATAGATAATATAATCTAGATTTGTCAGGTAAAGTATATTTTATTTTATTATTTTTAATAGTTTTAGTAGTTGTTTTATTTCTCTTTTTGTATTTTTGCAGATGTATTTGACATTCCTTTTATGTAATATCTTTTTTTTTCCATCAATTATTCTTGACCTCTAGTGAATATTATTATCGAAATTAAATTAATTAACTAGTTTCGTAAATAATAAATAAATATATTAATACCATAATAATTAATTAGTTATATTATTAATTAATAAACATCCAAATACAATAATACTATAGCAATTAATTATGTACCAATAATTAATAATTAATATGTGAAAAATCCTCCCAATTACCGCACTATTTATGTGATGATGAAATCCTCCCAATAATCGCAACACAAGAGATAAGTGATGATATTCAAACAATATTTTAAATTCAACAGATTTTTTTAAGTGAATGCATTCATAATATTAGATTTAACATATATATATATATATATGATATATATATATATATATATATATATATATATATATATATATATATATATATATATATATATATATATATATATATATATATATGTGATTATGTGACAAATATAGCCTCAATGTGCATTATTTAGAGGTGCCATGTAAAAAAGAAACCAAAAAACTGGAAGACAATTAAGAATGGTTTGTAAAACTTATAATAAATCTTGAATTTAACGTAACACAACTAATTTCAAATTTTTATGCCTATAAGTAGTCTACAATGGCATTAAGGAGTGACATGTGATGTTGTGACCATGCAAACTTTACTTTTTTCCATTAAATTTGGCGTTCATTTAACCATCAAGAAGCAATTTCAACCTTCAATTTGATATTCTTTTGATTGTCACTTCAATATTTTTCTTTTCACGTAGAGAAGTCAATTGGAAAATAGTAATAGCTTGACCATATTTAGAGATTGATACCCAATTTTTCTCAAAAATATGTTATTCGGAACGACAAAATAATGTAACTAGATTCATGCCATGTGTCACTAATCACCAAAATCTTAATAAAGAATGTGATATGAGAAAAAAAGAAGATAAAAACCTTGAAATTGATATCCATTAGTGTATTAAAATGAATGTATTTAAAATATTTGTACTAATATTGTACATTTAAATATGTATTAAAACAGTTTTAAAACAAGTAAAAAGACACTACTTTGATTAATTAAGTTTAGTTTAATAGGGTATTGTAGACACCTAATTTTGGCATGGGGCGTATTAGTTGCAATGTTATTAGTGCACACGTGTGCTTATAAATCATTGGTAGACCAAATTAGGCTCTTATTAGTATAAATACTCTTAATTATTTTGTATCAATTTTTATTTTGACTCTTGAAAAAAATGACAATAAATATTATTTAAATGTGACTTTTGAATTTTTAGAATTTTCTCCATAGAAGGTAGAGGATAGTGATCCTTTAGGGAATCTTTGTTTAAATCCATATAATCAACACAAAGTATGATTTCTCCTTTTTTCTTCCTTACCAGAACTAAATTTTCCACCCAAGTAGAGTATTTGATAGGAAATATTATTTTTTCCTCAATCATCTTGGATAACTCCTTCCACATGAGGGGCTCTATCTTATGATTGGCAGGCCTTTGCTTTTTTCTAATTGGCTAGACATTAGGATCAAGAGCAATGGAGTGTTGAACAACACTTGGATAAAACCCTTTCAGGTCCTCATAATCCCATGAGAAAAAATAACTATACTTTTGACACAATGAGATAAAGGCCTATTTTTCTTATTTGTGCATAACTTTCCAAGCAGTAACTCTCTACCGCATGCAATAAGTGACCGGTTGGTAGTCTTCTTACTTTACAGTTATATTATTTACTTCTCCTTTGAATTCATCATCAAGACTTAAAATATGCTCAAGGGTAACTAGACCTTTAGGAAACTTGTTTTTCCTTAGTTGAATAATTTTATTGATTTATCTTTCATGCAAATCAGATTGCATTTTTGAAGAAAACTCAACTTCATTTTTGATAAATTGAACAATCTTTTCATCACTATCAAATACATGCCAGCTAATTTTATTATTATAAACTAATGGTATGATCACTAACTTAACATGTTGTTGATCTCCTTGGATGAAGTTCTCAGTTGGTGAAAATTGTGATCCAATGACTGTCATTTGGTTTACTTCTTTGTTCAATTTTCTTAGCACCACTTGCAGATTTAGAGAATCAAAAATATCCAAGAGGTCCCAAACTTTGTGTTTACAAGATTTCAGAAGCTTATTCTTGGGAGAAAATTTCCCTCTAACCTGATGAATGAACAATTCAGTCTCTCCAAATATTTTTAATGCTTTGATTTGTCTCTTTTCAACATAATAATACCATGCACCAATGCCTCATGTTTTGCTACATTGTTTGAACATGCAAACTGCAACCTATGAGCAAAGAAAATTTTCTCATTCATTGGGGAAATTAATACAACACATGCTCCAGCTCCATTTATGCCTCTAGAACCATCAAAGAACATTTTCCATGTTCAGAAGCTTGATCTTATTGTTTAAGTGGTGTGTGGAATGTAGATTATTCTTCATGAATGTAGTAGGTCCCAAGTCTAGTTTCTAAAAATTTATCATAGGAATCAAATTCATAATGGTACTTGGTGCATTCATCTAACATGAGGTTAGGAATTTAAGGAGGAATAGGTTGTTGAATCTAAAATGACTCATGCTCTTGATCTTCATGAATAAGACAGTAAAATTAGAGAGGAATGGGGTCATAAGACTCAACATGATAGGATATTATAGGCTTAGCTTGTATCGTAAATATAGTACCACATCTCGTTCTTATGACCATATGAGACTAATCAGAAGACAAATAGCCACCCACTTTAGTTGTGAAGTCTCTTGATAGAAAAATGCAAAAAAAGGAGGAAAGTCAATTACTAACACATCTTGAGTTATAGTTAGACTTGGGAAAGCATTAAGGGTTAAACAAAGATATTTGATTACTCCTAAAATGCTGACAATTGAACCATCAATTTTCAAAACACCTTTAGAAATAGGATTGTACGTAAGACCTAGGATATCAACAAATTTCTTAGGCATTACAGAAGTACTAGCCCCTGAGTCAATCATGTAATTATGAATCAAATGTTTTCCTATAATGAGAGACATATAAAAAAGGTGGGGTATTCAAAAAAATTCTTACTTGTTCTTTCTCTTCCTAGCATTAATTGACAGGACTATGAGTCTTTTAAATATCTAGATTAGCTTGAGGGAGCTCTTGTAATAGATCTCTTTGTGATGGAATAGCCAAAGCATCCCACATTTTAAAATTCACATTTATCTTCTTCATCTACTCAACAATATTGAAAGGGAGGCCAATGGATTTGTGCATTTGAGGAAAATTGTTCTCCTTGGTTTTTTGTTTGATCCACGGAATTTATTTCGTTGGTAGAATTAGTGTGTTCCGCGAGCGTGCAGTGTTACATGGGTTTTGAGTATCCTATAAAACTTTTCCATTTTAGGACTTTTGAGTAATCCACGAAAAGATAGATGAGGGTGAAAGTTTATCTAGGTCCATGGATTGATTAGGATTGTCATACTGGAATTGAGAAATAGGAGGAGGAGACCTTACATCCATTTTCCTTTTCTTTGACCTTTTTTTATTGGCCACATGATGTTGTGGCCCGTATGTGTGACCAGTGACATGATTAACCACACAAAATTCATCAACCCTAAAGGAACATGAGATTAGTTTTGGGATTGACTTCTTGATTTTTTTTCCATGCTAAATTTGACTATTTCCTTAAATGGTTCACACTGATTGGAAGAATTATGAACCATAAGGGCCTGAGCTTGTAATGCATTTTCACAAATGTACTAATTATGTGGTTGATTACATGGAAAACAACATCTTGTATCTTATATAAAATTATTTTGCAGTGGAACCGATGCTTTACTTGAACTAGTAACAGGAAGTGGCTAAGTAGGAACAACTGTATGAAGAGAAATATGCGTATTTTGACCTGTTGGCAAAATAATTTGTCACTAGGAAAAATTAGTTGATTTGCACAACCGCTTTGGGACTAATTCCATCCTGCTTGGAAAAGGGGAGGGTACCTTTATTTTATGTGAACAAAAACAATTATGTGGTTTGCCAATAGGTCGAGGATCTAACATGCACACTCCACTACACCTACGAAAAATTATTGCACCTTATGCAAGGGGAGAATTTGTAAAGAAGGTGAAATTGGGGGAGTGAGAAATTAAGAAAGGGGGTTAATATTACAAGTAGGCTAAATCAGATTCTTACAATTATCAACCATAGTTTATTACCACACAATTAGAAAGAAAATCAATTTCACTAATTATGAAAAGACAAAATGAACTGAACATAAAATATCATTCATTAAAATAGTTTACACTCTTCTTGGTCATACAAGATTGACATGTTCACAAAGTTGCAAATGAGAGGGAGAGGAAACATATGGAAAGGAAATGGAAGAAGTGCTACCTTTTCTTGTTCTTTGTAGAAATCTACTCATGAATTCACAAAATTTACAGCCCCTTGAAATGAGGAAATCATTACAATACATAGTTTCTCAAACTGACTCTTCGCCTACCCCCCACATGACTTTTCATTAACCTTTATAGCTTATGACCTTTCAAATTCCTAGGAAAGAAATTGAGTACCTTTTTATTAATTGAAGGAGACTCATTACAAAGTACAACTATAGATCACATTTTAATGATTAAGAATAAAATGAAAAGTAAACCCCCCCAAACAAAATTAGAATATGAAAGAAGAGAGGAAGGGGGTCGGGAAGAGAGAAAAAAGATGATACAACTACTCAGATGAAGATGATGCACTTGCCGATCTAGACTCACTTTCTAATGGAATTTTGGAGAGTTCCTATGGGAAGATATCAATCCCTTTTAAATCCTTATTGTACTAAGTTGTTATGGGCGTCACCTTCTTAGCCTAGGGAATGTGTAAAAAATTCAAAGTTTTGAGCCAATTATCTGAGGCATCATTGATATTATTATTTCATGAACCATGATTGATGCTCCTTCATGGTGTTGGATATGATAGATCTTATCTCAACAAGAGACTCCAGTGCATCTTCATTGAAAGAAAATGGATCTTCGACCCCTTTCTTGAAAAATTCTTCAAATCCTTTTAGTATATCATCCACTGAATTGTTTTCATCCACCATAGGTAATCCAAGTTTGTGTACTTCTTCATTGGCATCATCTTGCATCTTTAAAGTACACTCCTCATACAAGTCCAATTCATCAAGAGCACGGTTTAGTATCTCATATCAAGTGACAAAAGTTCTGGGCCACACTTGAGACAAATCTTCAGACGTGGAGCTAAATATTTTTCTGCTCACCAGTAGGGAGGAGTTGACTTTTCCCATTTCAGCCACCAATGGAAACACCTGATCCTAGTGCTCCTCTTTTTCAATTTTGTCTCTATTCATTATCACCTTGGTATTAGTTGTAACCATGTATTCAAATAATTTTAGAATATCAGGAAGCAATGTCTTACCTTTCTCAAGAATCTTGATCACCCACTTATCATTTTCCCCGCCTTGCATCGTGAATCCTTGAGTCTTTCTTATGGATTTTAGACGGAAGCTACTAATGGGAATAAATTTCTCAGTTGGAATATATGGACTGACATTTGGAACCATGAATTTTTTCACGTACAACGTGAGGCTTCTTACATGGCCTTCCATTTTTTTAGTTTTCTCCTTATACCCCTCATTTCTTGTAAGAAGACGAGTGGATGATTCTTTAAATAGGTGGGCATCTCTCTCGTGTGTTACCGGTCCAAGAGGAATGGTGTTTATTTCATAATCAAATGAATTCATCTCTATTGATTACCTTTGGCCAGACTACCTCCACGTACCGATTTCCTGAAATTCCACTGAAAAAGTGGGAAGCAACTTGTGCTAACTTTCCTTTCTTCATTTTCACCATCGTAGATATGGCTTGAAAATCTGGAACCACATCTTGTTGAACTATGGGGGGATATCCACCTATCATCTCTTGTACCCATGGGAACATCTCATTTGTTTCAGGCTCAACATTTGACATGATTTTTATTTCCAACTCTGAGCTAGATGATGCATCTTGTACTGGTGGAGATGGTGCAGCTGCAGAGGAGGAGATATTTTGAGACCACTAATAGATTGATGGATGAGTTGGGTCAATTTCTCCTTGTTCCAAACCTTCTACAGGGTCTTATGTTGCTCTTTCCTTTTTGTGCATTATTCTGTAGTGTGGGCTTTTGGATTCCATTGAATTTCTTTTTGAGTGCTCTCTTGAGTGAGCAGAGCTTGAAGTTTTCTTATTTTCTTTTAAAGAGGAAAAGTGGGATGTTTGTAATTTGATATTTGGGAAATCTATCGATTCGATGAGGGTAGATTAATTATTTTTTTTAAATTCCATTGACCTCTAGATTATTGCTTTTGTTTGCTCATTTATGTCCCCCGATTCACAAATGCTCCAAAAGACTTGAGGAAGGGTCGAGGATTTCATAACTTGATACACAAAATCATAAAATTCACTACCCTCATCTTCAATCCCATCCTTGTACCAATCAAAATTTATTTTTCTCATTTTCCCAAACTTTCATTCTCATATGATCACATTATGTGACCTCAAAATCATTTGCACAATTCACCCAAGAATCCTTTACTTGCAAAACATAGTTCAAATCAGGAAGGTGGAATGTTTTTGGGTTTCTCTGAATGTCAAAGTCCACCCTTGGTGTGTAAGAGTAGAGGTTCAAAATAGCAAATGTGGCTTCAAATTTTGTGGCATCATTAGTATTTTGTAGGAGAAGATCCCGAGGAAGATATGGAATGAAACACTTTTCTTCTTTCAATTCGTAAGTTTACCATTAATGTGAACAACTTGCCTACACAACTCAAACATCACGATCTTTTCACTGAGATACCTTGGTAGCTTACGTGGAGCAAGGTCAAATCCGGATACTCTAGTGTATGAAAAAATTGAGAATTGTGTGAAGAAATACCCATACCTCTTGATCAAAGTAGAAGATTGTTAAGACAACCTTGATTCAGTATTTCCCTTCAGCAATCAGATAACAAACATAATGAAAGCATCGTTCACTCTTGAAAAATGGCGGTTTCTATCCTTCAAAGTCAATTGTGGATACTTATCATAGGCAAGAGACTTCTGAGAAATATTTTGAGTGAGGGTGAGTCCTCTGAATGCTTTTTTGCTTGCGATATCATAGACCACGTAGGATGTCATTGATTTTTTTTTTCATAGATGACAACTTGTGTAATTGTTGATGGATGTTTCCATTGATTATCTTCCCCCAGTCAATCATCTTCTTACCCTCATTAACAGAAACAATTAACTATGTCATCCATTCCTAAAAATCCCTTGTAGCCTCTTCTCCCATCACCCTTCTGAATAGGATGATTTCTTCCCTATTTTAACCAAGAACCCAGGGTAAGGCCTTGAAGATATGATTATAGTTTGGACCATTCTCTTGATGCAAATTATTTTGTGTTGATCACCATGGCATAAATTGAGAAATTCCTTTGGAGTGAGCACCGCAAAAATTGAGTTATCATTTACCCTTATGATTATTTTCTTTGGATCTTAGTGATGAGCACATGCTAGTAACAATTATGTATTATGAACATATACATGATGACCACCTGCTACATACAAACCACTTGTTAACACTCTATCCTCCATTGGTTCTCTAGGACCGTCGAGCATTCGATTCTTGAGATCTTCCAAGTCTATATGTGTAACATTACTGTCACCCACACCTAGGTATTCCAATATCAGGGTTGAAAAGGGATCAAGAAAAAAAAATTAAACTTCATACTTGCAAAAATAAACAAAAAGAGAAAAAAAGAAGAAGACAATTTTCTGCAACTAAATTGGAATCTTTCTATTTTTAGCAGTTAGGGTTAATGAGCTGCTATTTTGGAAAAAGTGATTTTCTACATGAATTCACTTTTTTGAAACCCTTAACATGCTGGGAATACATTCACTGATGTTTCTTAGTGATTTTTGACAATTTTTTATTTTTGGAAAATTGTTTTTATTTTTGCTTTTTTGGAAAAAAAATTCTAGTTTGTCATCTTCATTGTTCTCTAAGTGCACTGATCTATGAGGAATTTATATTTTGGGTAATTAAATATCACTTATCCACCTCTGATTGCAATGAAATTTTTTCTTTGGATTCAGATTGCATCTAGTACCCCGTGCTCAAAATTTCATCTTGATCTGCCCGTCAGAATGCTTGAAAAATGAAAAAGTATCTTCTAAGACATACAATCTAGGGTTTTCTGCCATTAAAAAATCAAGGCATCATCTTCTCTATTTTTACAGTCTTCTTGTATTTTCCTGGGATGAGGAACAACCGTGAAAGTTTCAAGGAAAACGGATTGTAAGTTTGGAAGATATGAAATTTTCTTGTTTTAATGCATGTGGCAACCCTGGAGGAATTTTCACAAAGTTTTTGGATAATTTACAGGTTCTTTGATGTTTTTAGCTCAACAACAATGGATTTAATGTGAAAAAATGAAGTGGGTAGGAGTTCTTTCAATTTTTTATAACTCGTAGTGGTGTTTTTGGTGCACGTGAGAGGTAGAAGCAAGTAAAAAGACTTAGTTAAATTTTAGGTTTTCAATATTCTTGGAATGGGGCACATTTTATTTTCCCCTATAACCCCTTAGGATAGGGACAAGAGGAATATAAAAATTCACCATGATGTAGGCTTGAAAAGTGGCATCGGTTGATTGCACATGAGGGAAGGGGGAAAACTAGCATTTAACACTGGAGGGTCAAACTAAGTCACATGAGGAATCATGGCAGAGGATGGAGAGTGGAATATTTTATTTTCCCCTTGGGATAAGGATAGGAGTTACAAAATAATTCACCCTCATGTGGTGAAGACAAGTGGCGAGGTTTGAGTCGGAGCGGGGGAAGCGAGAATGGGCTTACGTAAACACTGCATAGATTAGTTTTTGTCACATGAAAATCCAAAGTAAGGGCAAGAGTGGGGTGTATTTTTTTATCCCCTATGTCCCCTTAGGACATGGATAGGAGGGATAAAAAAATGTGCCCTTCCTTGGTGATGACAAGTGGCATAATTCCATTGCATGATGAGAGGGGCCAGAGATAAGGTGAAAAGGGCATGTGAAGTACTTAACAAGGTCACGTGAAGAACCTGAGGGAAAATATGAGCTGGGGAAAATTTTATTTTCCCCTCTGTCCCCAAGGTACAGGGATAAGAAGGACAAAAGATGCATCTCAACTTGGAGGTGACATGTGTCCTCTTGCAAAATTGGCTAAGTATGAGAGAAGTACCTTCCAAGAGAGAGATTTGTTGACGGAATTATTGGAGCTTCAGGAAGACTTTTTTGATAAAACTATATATGATTTGTACTCCAAAGATCCTTCCAAAGACAATGGTATGGGTATAAACTTCTAATTCTTCTTGAAACTCATTGAAATTTTTCATTTTTCCTTGGGACAGTAGGGTGTGTATAATGAAACTGAGATTCCATGGGAGAGTCTCAAGTCTTATGAAATATGTTAAGGTTTCATCATGTAAAGGACCCTTCAATATTTATAATGACTACTAGTTTTACTCCTAACTACTTATGGAGCTTCTGAAATCATCTATCGAAGCTTAGGTACCATTTTAGAATGCAAACTCCTTCACATTGAAAAAATCACTTTCACGGCAACCGACCCTAAACCTCTGAAACTTTCCTACATATTCCTAAAATAGTTCCATCATTCTCTAAACTCCTCAAAAACACTCTCAAAGGGTTTTGGCCTTTCAAATGTTTCATGGAGGATGCACACCTATCCCGGAAAGACTAAAAAATAGCCTTTCTAGGCTTGGTGAAGAATTCACCTTTAGAAGCATTTCACTAAAAGAACTAAAAGACATCATCATAATGTTTCAAAAAATTAGGGAAGGTTTTTATGACACGTATGAGGAACTGAAATATTAGGATAGGCACGCGACATATGACAAACTAATCTAGAGAGGTGCTTAGGAGGGTTTTTAAGCAAAATTTTTGACACTAGGGTTAAGTTGTCATGTTTCAAGTTTGAATTTTTCCCTTTAAAAAACACATGACAACAGTTGTTTCTCACTTGGGGAATTATTCTGGATCAAACATTTTGAGGACATGATAATCATGAACCCCAAAATCTCATGATATAGTATATACCAATGCCTTATCCATTAGGTTAGATAGTCTCTTAATACAAGCAAAAGATGGGAATAAACAAATGGATGCGCACACAATAAAAGGGAAACACACCACACTGGAAAAGGAAATACACACACAATGGGAAAGGGAAATACAAAACCTAAATTCCACCCTGGAGAAGTGTCATAGCCTCAGCAACATTATTGTTCTACATCCCCAAAGGCCCAATATATGTGTACATATGTTTGCCTTCATGATCCCTAAGGATGCCTCCTCCACTCATAGGGCCAAGGTTACCCTTCGAGGCCCCATAAAATTTCATTTTAAAGTTATTCACTTATGGTTTAGACCATTTGAGGAGCTTTGAAGTTGGGAGGACTAAAGGGGAACTATTTTAGAACTTTAGCCTCTGCCTTAGGATAGGGAGCCTTAATATTTCCCTTGAAAATCTTAACATTCTCTTTAAGGGATGAGCACACCCAGGCACTGACCCTCTTAGCTGTAGAATATT
Source organism: Taxus chinensis (assembly GCA_019776745.2). Lineage (NCBI taxonomy): Eukaryota > Viridiplantae > Streptophyta > Pinopsida > Cupressales > Taxaceae > Taxus > Taxus chinensis. Next base: position 311,916,820 of record CM034146.1, on the reverse strand, counting down.
GATATCTAAAATCTTATCATTTTGTTCCTTCCACAAACTCCATAAGAAATGGGGAAGATCCATCCTCCATGTGGTTACCAGAACCGGGTATTTAAAAGGGTAGCTCCATTATAAACACATCTTTTCCTTGGAATTGTGTAGCATCCATTAGAGATTAAAAAGATCCATATTTGAAGATAAAACAACCAAAGAGAAATAACATGTATAAACAAATGGTTAACGTGTTCCTTCTGCTTACCTCATAAGATGCATCTACTGGGGATAATCATACCTCTTTTTCTCATATTTTCCAGTGTAAGGATCTTATTTTGAGTTGCAAGCCAGTAGAAAATATTAACTTTAGGAATTAGATCCTTAAACCACAAATTATTCCAATTATATTTATGTTTCGAGAGCTTTGAAATTTAAAATATAAGTCGATTTAACAAAGAAATCTCTTGTATCCTCTCTCCATATGACAGAGTCTTCTTGAGATTGAAACCTGGGAATATAAAAAAAAAAAATTTAAACTAAGCTCCAGAAAATGTTGTGTGGATCCTCTAAATTTGGTAAGGGGATCAATAGGGATCCAATTGATGCCCTCATTGGTTCTTATCCAAAAATATTGAATCATCTTTTTTTCGTTCTCCTCAAAATAGTGGTAAACTAAATTTCAAGGTTCCTCCAAGGAAATTGGTTTGTTCCCAAGCCAAAAATCCTACCAAAAATTGATTTTGGTGCCCTTCCCAATAATACATTTAATACCCTGACCCAATATAGCTTTAGAATCCAGACAGTATTTCCAAAAGATCAATCCCAGAAGGAGATCATCTTTCAGAAAAAAATTTTGTGGTATTTCAATATTCCTCAAATATTTCCTCTTTAGAATGCTGACCCATAGGCCATCTTATTTAGTAATCCTTCATCCAGTTTTAGCTAGGAGGGCCTCATTCATTAATTTGATATCTTTTAACCCTAATGCACCACAATTTTTTGGTCTGGTAACTTTTTTCCGAGAAACCAAATGGTATTCAAAATGTTCCTCTACACCAGACCATAGGAAACGTTTCTTAATCCTTTACAAGGAATCAATGATCCTAGCAGGGAGCTTGAATAGGGACATGACATAAATTGGTATTCCTTACAAAGATCTTTGGAGAAGTTAAATCTTACCTGCTTAAGATAACAATGACCCCTTAAATGGAGATAGATTTCTATTCACTCTTTTAATGAGGGGATTCTAGATGGATATGTAAGGTATTTTAAGAGTGAGGGGCATCCCAAGATAGGATTCTAGGAAAGATTTTATTTTACACCCAAGAATGCGAGCAAGTCTCATCTAGAAATGTTTCTCCACGTTAATTAAAAAAACACTCTTATGGAAGTTTACAAGTTGTCCAAATACCATCTCATAATCCTGCAATATTTTGTATAGCTAGTAGCTTCTTGTATAAAATATTTTCCCGATAATAAGTTCTCATCAACAAATTGATTAAGACACACGGGGGTTAGACCATTATAAATTCTAACCGCTTGAATGAGATTTTGAGATATAGATTGATTACAAAATATGTTAAGAGTTTTAGCCAAAATAATATAAAGAAAGGGGGAGAGGGGATCTCCTTGTCTCATGCCCCTACCTTCCTAGAAGAAACCTTTAGGTTTACCATTTACAATAATGGAGAAACTAGTAGTGGAGATACATTCCATTATCATATCGATAAAGTGAGCATTGAATCCTAGGTTGACCATAATAACCCTAAGGAAAGACCACGAAACTCTGTCATATGCTTTGTGCATATCCAATTTGATCAGCATGTCTAATCTGCCTCAAATTTCAACCGGGTGCATGGCCTCTTAGATAACACTGATGTTGTCAAGAATCTGTCTTCTAGGAAAAAAATCCCCTTGATTGGGAGAGATGAACTTTGTACTAACTTTCCTCATCCTGAGAGAAAGGATTTTGGTTATCAGTTTATAACTGGTATTACACAAGTTGATGGGCCTAAAATCCTCAAGGTCCTTGGCCCCAGTCATTTTAGGGATGAGGACCAAAAAGGTGTTATTAATTTGTTTGAGAAGGTGTCCAGTTTTAAAAAAATCCTGAACCGCATCCAACACATTGTGTTTGATAATATCCCATAACTGTTGAAAGAAAAAAGCAGGGAAGCCATCCGGCCCTAGAGATGTTGATGAATGATGTCGTGAAATATATTTTGGGATTTTTTTACCGTGTACCTAGATGATATCTTGATATTTAGTAGATGCATGAAGAGAATTTGTTACATATAAGACAAGTGTTACAACTGATATGTAAGGAGAAGATGATAAATTTGAATAAATGTATTTTTATACAAGAGGAATCATTGTATTTGGGATTTTTTCTTTCCAAAGAGGGTTTGAATATGGATCCAGAAAAAATTCATACAATTAAAAAATTTCCATAATCACTCAATGATTTTTAAGCAAGGATTTTTTGTGGGTTGGATAGTTTTTACAACAAGTTCATTAAGGAATTTAGTCATGTGTGTGTACCTATCACAAAATCCATGTGAGGAGATTATATTTTTTTATATAATGCACAGAGGAAAATTTTCAATAGTTGAAGAGGAAGGTACATATTAGTTAGTGTTAGCATTTATACATATTGTGAAAGTGTTCTAATTGGATTGTGATGATAGTGGTTTAATCGCTGATGTAGTGTTGACTCAGGAAGGGAGGTTGGTATCATTTTTAGTGAAAATTTGAATGATGTAAAGAGGAAACATAGTGTATATGATTAAGTGTTTTTGTAAGTGCTTTAGAAGTGGAGGAAATTCCTCTTGTCGAAGGAGATTTTCTATATGATGATCATAAATCATTACAATTTATTAATAGTTAGGGAAATATGAATCAAAATCATATGAAGTGGGTGGAGTACCTATTGGGTTACACTTTTGTGTTGAAGCATAAAAGTGGCGAGTGTAATAGAGTTTCTAATACACTAAGTGGGTGTTGTATGTTGTTGATAGATATGAGATATGAAGTAGTGGGTTTTGAATACATGAAGAAGTTGTGTGTATATGATGAAGATTTTGGTGAAGCATAGAGAGCATGTCAAACATTTGCGAGTGTTGACATGGCACAATGGTTGATTTCTTTGTGAAGGAACAACTTTTTTTTAAGGATAACTATTTGTGCATTCCTAGAGAATCTATGAGATATAATTTGGGAGAGGAAAAACACAGTGGTGGATTATTAGGGAATTTTGATTTTGATAAAACATTAGTGTAGCTATCATAGAGTTAATTTTGACCATGGATGAATGTATATGTGTGTACATTTGTGAAAGAATGTAGGATATGTCAGTTGGCTAAGGGGATATGTTAGATTATATGGTTGTATCAACCTTTTCCCATTCTAGAGATGTCATGATAGGAGATTAATATGTATTTTTTTGGGTCTGCCAAAAATGCAGATGGGATTTTATTTCATCTATGTTATGGTGGATAGATTATGTAAGATGACATAATTTGTTTCTTGTAATAGGATTAGTGATGCGACTAAAAATCATGAATATTTTTTTCAAGGAGATAGTGAGACTGTATGTTTTTTTGTGTAATATTATGTTTGATAAGGACACTAAGTTCTTGACCATTTTTGGTTGAAGATATGGAAGAAGATTAAGATAGAGTTGAAATTTATTTTATCATATCACACGAAGATCGATGGTTAGAAAGAGGTAGTGAACATGATTTGTGAAGACTTACTGAGATGTTTGGTTAAAGATAATCCATGAACATAGGACTTGAAAATTACACAATAATATTTCACCTATAATAATTTAGTTAATTACAACATGGAGAAAACACCATTACAAATTGTGTATGGTAACCTATGAGGAGTGGATCATTTGAGAGAGTTGCCGTATAATGACAAGAGATGTTCCAAAGTAATTTTTTGTAATATATGGAAGAAGTGCACCAAAAAGTGTGTGATAAGTTGGGAAAGATGAATGTGTAGTACAAGAAGCACAAAATGAGAAAAAAAAGAGAATAGGAATACAATGTAGGAGATATGTTATTAGCCCATTTGTAGAAGGATATTTTTCCTGAGGGGAAATTTAATAATCTGAAATGGAAGAAGATTGGACCATGTAAGGTGCTAAGAAAGTTTACACATAATGCTTATGAGATTAAGTTGAAATAAGAAATTGATATATTAATCATATTTATTGTGGCATATTTATATCCATACCACACAATACAAGGAAACATTGAAAAATCAAATCCATAAGATGGTAAAACACTAAGAAGAGATACCAAAGCTTAACGAAGCCACACAATACTACATTTGAGTTCAAAATTTGTGTAATATTGTTTAGAGCCATAAAATACGACAATTTTTCTTGAAACCATGAAGCATTAGAGAAAGATCATTTAAATATGCAAATGTCAGAAAGGTTGATTGTGTCTAGTGGGTACTTAAGACCATGATTTCATAATAGTTGGATTTAAGTTAGTGGCATTAGATGGCTATATAAACAAATTCCAATCACTTTCAAGAGTTATTTATTAGAAAAATATTAGGAAGCTCATAGATTGTGGATGTGAGATTAAGGATCAAAGAAAAATATGTTAATATGAATACATAATTGGTTATCAGTCTATGCTCATATTATTCCTCATTGAGTATATGAATAAAGCTTGCTGAATTATGTTATTCTTATATTGAATTATATTATATATTATTGCATGTGTTTTTGTATATTTTGTGTGTGTGACTCTTAGGGTTGTGTGTTCTAAGGTGGCTCTTCATTGATAAACCTAAGTGTGTATGCACGAGGGATAACTTTCTCAATTGGTTTGTGGTCCTTATTTTCAGCATATATGTCTCTTTAAGTTAGAATCATGTTGAGTTTTTCTATTATACACTATCTAGATTTATCTCTTATAATAATCATATTTCCCCTAATCTAGGTTTAGATTACTATATTTTACTATGTTTATTTAATAATATGAATTAGGTCACACTTTGGTTCATATTATACCATTGTGTGATAAAAATTAAAACATTTTAGTGAACTCCAAAATTGAGTGAACACAAAATTTTAGGTCTTCCTTCTCCATTAGGTTTTCATATTTTACCCTTTTCAAGGTTATATTTTAGACTAGTTTCTAACTTGTAATGTTACATTTTTCTACATCTTAGGATTTGTTTCTATATTCTTGTTCCTCGTAGGGATCCTTGGTTTTGCATATCCATCCTCAAACCCCTAGTTTATCTCCCATGGAATATACTAATGATGTGCATGCTTCTTTTGTTAATTTGAATGTGGAAAATATCAGCAATATTACAAATTCTAATAAAGGTAATGGTTATAATACACATGATTCTCTATTTGATGAAAAATATTTATCCAACTTTAGAGAATACATTAAGTCACATCCCCATATGATTGAGGAAGTGTAACATGTAACTAGAGATGAAAAGAAATATATAACTAAGGAAAACACACATGAGGAAATATATGATGAAAATTTGTTGATACTAATATTCATTATAGAGGATTAAATTGTACACCAATAATTCAGACTAATGCTCTTATTCATCATATTAATGTGTCTACACTTATGTGTAATAACAAATTTAGGTTTATGTTCCTAATTCTTATCACTTGGTGTTTACTATAGTTTAAAACAAGATGATAATCTAGATAATCCTAAATTATGTAAAAGAGATCATTTCATAAGATACACAATAGATATAATAGTGAAAGTACAGTCAGATTTATGTTTTATAAGGAAGAAACCATACATCGATATCAAAATATGTGACAATGGTTTTAAAATGGTTGACGAAGATAGACATATTATCATAAAGTTGTTGTGTCTGATTGTTACAGATTGTACAAAGTAACTAAGGTCTTTATAGACATATATTTCAAATTCTCAAATGAGAACGGTGTCAAAGAAGCTAAGTTATTTCTAGGATAAATTATTCCTCTCTACAAGATTCAAAAAGGGGAAAACATGGATCCTCTCCTCACTCTCTTCGATGTTGGGATGTACCCAAAAATCAAACATCTCCTTTGGCACAATGTTGGGGACTATTCACCCCCACCCCTTTTAAATTTCAACAAAAATACAATTCTCCAAGACATGACATGAAATGGGAGCTACTCCCTTTCCAAAATGAATAGGTGTCTTGCTTCCATATTTTCCATCTCTTTGCTTACATTTTTACAAAGTTTAAATTTACATGCATTATCTATATTTTGAGTTAGATTTAAAATTCTATCATAGAAATTGACTACACTCTATATTGTTGGTTTCATCATGGAGCATGCCAACACCAACACATCATATAACCACTGTTAATTGAAGATAAAGTACATGTGCACACTTAGGTAAGTTTTTACTTTAAGAATGTAATTTTTAGTTACACACTTAAAGGGGAAAATGTAGACACTAAAATTTGGTAGCTTGTCCTTGTGTGATGCTAAGTGTGACCATGTTCCCTTGCTAATAAAAATCCTCACATTCAAAATACAATCATCTCATCTCTCTAGTTATTTTGTAACTTTCTTATCTTTACACTCCACTCTGTCATTAATTATAAGAATACTATTTGATTAAAACAACATTAAACCTATGATATTCATGACACAAATGTTAGTTTTAAGTTTCATCTCTTATGTTTGAAAATGTGTGGAAGGGTTGGGATGTAAGGTATGGTCTTGGCCAACCTATTTGGTCCTTCCCCTTCACATGCACCAACTCTAATTTCAAATCTAAATTCTTCTTTTGGTTATTTCATCTTCCTAGGGTCATACTTATTAGAAAGTTTCACCTAGAACAGGATATCAAAGAAAGCTAACATCACTTTAAAACCCACCTATAATTCTCACAAGATACTATTGTAAATATCTTCCCAAAAGCACTCAAATGGTTCCTAAATATGCCCAAATCAATTACACATCATCTAAAGTAGTTCCTAGTACAAGTATGAAACACTCAACCAAGTTAAAGATTATATCTTCATCCATATCCAAGAATGAAAAGATCATAGAGCCATGTTTTAGGAAGGTAAAAGTCACTCGAAGCATTATACAAGGATTTTAATCAACAAAAGGTTAGGTGCCATAGCTGAGGAACCCCACATCTCATTAAGATCATTTTGGGTACATTTTATACTAAACAACTATCCCTCTATGAGGTAGGATCATCATCTCCACCTTGCAAATAAGGCATGTGGTCATTGGATTTTAGCTTGAAAATATGCTAGTGAGGTTCTAGAGGTCATTAGGTGATATTTAAGAGTGTTAGTTGGATTCTAGGCCTTTCAAATTTCAAATTACTCACTATCCCTCCAAAAGTGCAATCATGGTCTTGAAGGCCTCTTTTGGCTAGATTATATATGTTTTGTATATCCTAGTGTGGTGTGATGGAGCTAAGACACCTCCTCATGTTTGTAATAGTCTTCTAAAGGAGTCAATAGGTTGTAAATATATTTAAGCTCTTGGTCATATGTGCCTTGTAAAGTTAAAGCAAGAAGAGTTTCCCAAGTGACCAAATAGGAATTTGAAAGGTCACAACTTGGTGGTAACTGAAGGGGAATGACAATTTAAAGGACTAGGTAGCTGATTTATATATCATCATTCGAATGATTCAGGTTTTGTGAGAGATGAGACTCCAAGATCAAAGGATAAGGATCCTAATTTGTGAACTAATTTGTAAAAATATTTGTAATATGTGTATGATTTTCATGGTTTGTATTTCAATTGATGGTTTTTTTATGATAGTGTTGTGTTTGCTAAGAACTCAAAATTTCTCAAAAATTTCATGTATGTAATTGGTTGATTTTGTGATTATCGATTACAACACTTCTTGATAACTCTGTGACAGAGCATGTTAGTGCATAGTCAGGGTTAGGAGACAAGAGCTCATGAAGAGCTTAATGTGATAATAAGAGTGTAGAGACCAATTAGCTCATGTATGCATGTTGGAGGTAAATTCATGTGATGGTTATTCTCTATTACTTGAGGTATTGAAGTATTTTAATCCCCTCTAATAGGTATACACTTGTCAATAGAGTAATGTAGCAAAATCACGCAGTTCTTTCATAGAAGAATGAACAATTGAAAATGGTCTATCGACAATATAAAAGGGGTTGGAGTAATAGTAAGACACATGTACTCCTTTAGAAGCTTTGCAGGGGTAAAAATACATTACATGAATGGTGTTAGAGAATGTTGATGTGTATACCTTGTTATGAGGATTATATATGGCAATGCCTTAAGAAATGAGGTTACAGAGTGGAGAGGAGGGTTCTTCATAAGCTAGTGAGAATATTGATAATTTACATAGGTGTTAAAAATCCTTTTGGAACCTACAAGTGTGTTAGAGGTGACTGAGTAACAAAGGGATCACTAATTTTTCCCTCTCGGGCTTATACAGTGGAGGAAACCTTCCAACTAGGGTTTGCGAGGTATAAAACCACATAACTTGCAAAATACCTGGTGGAATTTCTTTAAATGACAGAAATAAGTCTATATGAATGTCACCTAGGTGTTGATGAAAGAGTTAAAAAGAATGGATATTCCTTTTTCAAGATATATATGATATTTTCCTAGTGGAGACGTGCATGGGTTTGTAGAAGAAGGACTGAGACAAGGGTTTGATTGATGGTTAAAATTTTGAGAACCTTTTCCATTCAAAGATGAGTATCAGGACCAGTTTTATGGGGATTGAATATTCATTTGTCTTGACAAATTACTCATTAACCTGTAGGTGTGTTTGAGAACCAGAGTGCATTGGAGGATTAGTGGAAGAAAGATAAAAATGACGAGATAAGGTATGAAAAGTGATCCTAATGTTCTTAGTAGATTTCCTTAGCTTATCCTCAAGGATTTAAATTCTAAACCAGATCTAGCTCCCAAATTTCTATGACAGTGTGTCCTTAAGAGGATTGTATGAACAGTGGCCTAAAGGAAGTAAGACAATAGTCAGTGATTGAGTGGGTATTCTAAAGAGTGGAGTTCTAAGACGGATTTTAGAGCATTTGGGTAAAGGGAGATAGGATATTAGAGAATTTTTTTGGACTCATAGTGTGACACTTGCTCAAATTTCATAGCAAAAATAGAATGAGACAATTAATGAAACTTATTCTATGAGTTAGGACTAGGGAGTTTAAAGTCATAGGATAACTTTAGACAATCTAGAGATGGAGATGGTATACCAGGGGATCCTAGAGCATGAGATAATAACCAAGCTAGTACAGTAAGACCAAAAATATTTAAGTAGTCTTGGCTTAGTAGACACTCAATTTGAGGTAGAGAGCCAATTTAAGGATTACAAGATAGTTAGATCCCAGAAATGATCAATGGTTGAAAGATTGATTTGAAGAAAGTGATGTACAAGAGATTAGAACTATATAGAAGGAGGAACCAAAGTAAAATAGCTACCTCAGGTGTACTTCAAGTTGGGAAATTAGTTGAATTACATAAGGCAACGGGGGTAGAGTTGAGATTATTTATGGATGAGAGACTATTGAATGCATTAGATATCATTTATTCTCTGCATCATTTAATATCATAGCCTAGATTTTTGTTGTGATTTGGGTTTGAATGAATAGTTGTTGGTGTGTGGATAACATTGCTATGTGAGTGTGTGAAGTGGAAAGTGATAGTGAATATTAGTTAAGAACTAGTCATGGACCATGGATACAGGATGCCACCGTGGATGAATAAGTTATTAGCAAAGAAAGAAGAGGATAAAGAAAAACATGTACATAAGAGGATAAGAGAGAAAGAACTATAGAGAAATACGAAAAAGATGATGGAAACAAGTAAAACATGAAGAGAGAGACAGTTAAGGGATGTTAAGCCTTATACATCAGATTTGATGGATGAGTGGGATGAAGAGGAACCAGCAGTAGAGATAATTTAGGGATTAATAGAGCTGATGAGGTACAAGAAGAGAGAACAAGAAGATATATATATATATATATATATATAAAGGAAAGAGGAAAGGAGGTAGAAAAGAGAGATGTGGTTTCAACAGGAGATCACATAGTTGAAGAAAGATGTAGAGTAGATGATAATGCTCATTGAAAAGGAGAGAGAAGAGAAAGGACAAGAAACAAGGATGGTGATGAAGAAGAGAGTCAAGTGGCCAATTAAATTACTTATGGAAAGGAGATAAAGAAATAAGCTAAGGAAAAGGAGGATAAGACAAGAAGAAATAAAACTAAGATGTATGGAAAAGACAATGACCTTGTAAGAAAAGGAAGTGATTAAAGATACGGTGCTAATAGAGGATAAGTGTGAAGAAGAACAGGTGGTAGAAGAATTTTTGGCTTCTCTTGAGATTGATGAGCATGGTGAGAGAAGTTGGTATGTAGAGATACATAAAGAAGATTCCAAGAGGGGTCAAAGTGAAGTTATGGAAAGAAGGTAAGAACTTCTAGGGGAAAAATAACCTCAAGTTTTTAAATCTAACAATGTGTGCAAGTGTGTGTTTGTAGGTACAAAGAATGAGCTTGAGATAGAATGTGGAAACATGAAGAACACAACCCAAGAACGAAAATAGATAAGTGAACAGAGATAGTAACTTTGGAGCATGTTATAAACACAGTGGAACCATGTGAAAGAGATTTGGAAATCAGTTCCAAGATGGAGGAATAGTAGTAGCTAGAAGCTCAAAGCCAAAGGATACAAGAAGAGATTCAAGAGATAGAGAAGAAAGAGACAATAAGTAAGAGTGTAGCGGCACAGAGAGAGGTGTATGATGAAGAGAATGAAGTTAGAAATGAACAAGTCAGATTTGAATAGTAGAAGTAAGAGCCAAAGGAAGATGTAATGTTTTAATGAGAAGGAAAATTTTATGTAGTGCAAGAACTCATTCACGAAGATGAAGGGAACCATGAAGGCTAGGCAAAACACAAGTTGAGATCAATGAAGATAGATGAAGCTGAAGATAAAGATCATATTAGAGTAAGGATGAAGACACCAAGAAATTGGAAAAATAATAAGAAAAACAAATAGTGGGGGCTCAAACTTTCTTACCCTTAGAGTATGATGCAAGACCATCTTCTCCAGCTTGCAAATAAGGCAAGTGGTCATTAGGTTTTATCTTGAAAGTATGTTATTGATGTTCTAGAGGTCATAAGGTGATATTTAAGAGTGTCAGTTTGATTCTAGGCCTTTTAAATTTCAAATTATTCACTATCCCTCCAAAAATGCAACCATGGTCTTGAAGGCCTGTTTTGGGTATATTATATATCTTTTGTATGTTCTAGTGTTGTGTTATGGAGCTAAGACACATCCTCATGTTTGTTATATTCTTATAAAGGATTCAATAGGTTGTAAGGAAATTTAATCTCTTGGTCATATGTGCCTTGTAAATTTGAAGCAAGAAGAGTTTCCCAAGTGACCAAATAGGAAGTTGAAAAGTTACAACTTGGTGGTAACTGAAGGGTAATGACAATTTAAAGGACTAGATAGCTGATTTGTATATCATCATTTGAATGATCTAGGTTTTGTGAGAGCTGAGAATCTGAGATTAAAGGATAAGGATCCTAGTTTGCAAACTAATTTGTAAAAATATCTGTAATTTGTGTATGATTTGCATGGTTTGTATTTCAGTTGATGATTTTTGTTGATGATAGTGTTGTGTTTTCTAAGAACTTAAAACTACTTAAATAGCTCATGTACTTAATTGGTTGATTTTGTGATTATTGATTACAAAACTTCTTGACAACTCTTTGATAGAGCATGTTAGTGCATAGTTAGGGTCAAGAGACAAGAGCTCATGAAGAGCTTATTGTGATAACAAGGGTGTAGATACCAGTTAGCTCATGTATGCATGTTGGAGGTAAATTCATGCGATGGTTATTCTTTGTTCCTTGATGTATTAAAGTATTTGAATCCCCTCCAATAGGTAAACACTTGTCAAAATAGTATTGTAGCATAATCAAGTAGTTCTTTCATGGAAGAATGAACAAGTGCAAATGATATATCAACAATATGGAAGGGGTTGGAGTAATAGTAAGACACATGCATTCCTTTTGAATCTTTGCAAGAGTAAAAATACATTACATTAATGGTATTAGAGAATTTTGATGTGTATACCTTGTTCTGAGCATTATGTATGACAATGCCTTAAGAAATGAGGTTACAGTGTGGAGATGAGGGTGGTTCATAAGCTAGTGAGCATCTTGATAATTTACACAGATGATAAAAATCCTTTTAGAACCTACAGGGGTGTTAGAGGTGACAGAGTAACGAAGGGATCACTAGTTTTTCTCTCTCAAGCTTGTATAGTGGAGGAAAGCCTCCAACTAGGGTTTGTGAGGCAGAAAACCAAATAATTTTCAAAATACCTTGTGGAATTCCTTTAAACTAAAAAGATAAGTATGTATGGAGGTCACCTAGGTGTTGATGAAAGAGTTAGAATGAATGGATATCTCTTTTTCAAGATATATATGATAATTTCCTGGTGGAGACATGCACATGCCTATAGAATAATGATTGATACAAGGGTTTGATTGATGGTTAAAACTCTGAGAGCCTTTTCCTTTCAAATAGGAGTATCAGGACTAGTTTTATGCAGATTGAACATTCATTTGTCTTGACAAATTACTCATTAACTTGTATGTGTGTTTGAGAACCACAATATAGGGGAGGATAAATGGAATAAATCTCAAAAGGAGGACACAAGCTATGAAAAATGATCCTAATGTTCTTAGTATATTTCCTTAGCTTATCCTCAAGGATTTAGCTTCTAAACTATCTCTAGCTCCCAGATTTCTGTGATAGTGTAAGAAAATAGTCATTGGTTGAGTGGGTAATCTAGAGAGTGGAGTTCTAATATGGAGTTCAGAGCATTTGAGTGAAGGTAGAAATGATATTGGATAAGTTTCTTGGACTCATAGGGTGACACTTTCTTAAATTGCATGACAGTCCATAAAAAAGAGACCAATACAGCTAATGAAACTTAGTCTGTGAGTTGGGAACAAGGATTTCAAAGCCATAGGATAACTTTAGACAATCTAATAATGGAGATGGTATACTAGGGAATCCTAGAGCATGAGATAAAAGATTCAATTGGTCTTGGCTTAATAGACACTCAATTTGGGGTAGAGATCCAATTTAAGGCTTACAAGAAAGTTAGAGCCCAGAAATGATCAATGGTTGAGAGATTGATTTGAAGAAAGAATTGTACAAGAGATTAGAACTATAAAGAAGGAGGAACCAAAGTGAAAGATATAACTCATGTGAACTTCAAGTTGGGAAATTGGTTGAATTAGATAACGAAAATGGGGCAGAGTTGAGATTATTTATGGACAATGGACTATTGAATGCATTAGATATCCTTTATGTTATGCATCACTCTATCTTTGTGTAAAGAAACACGAGGGAATCCCTTGGGGTTGGGTTATCTATTCACACTTTCATAAAAACCTATGAGAACTACTTGAGGATTGATTCCATAATGATGGCATGTAGTACAACACTTGGATTGGTTCAGTAACTAGGAGCTTGACTGCTAAGGGCAGTCCATCCTCACCACACATAAATTTTTTCTCCTTTTATTTTAATAACGCTTTGATGAAGGGTTATATAGGTTACTACGGTTTTCACTTTGTTGCAAGTGATTACAGTTCATCCCTAAGATATGTAAGAAATAATGACATCTAACAAAGAACACTGCCAAAAAATTAAAGCACGTAGAAACTTACAGGTTTAGACTATTAAAGATTCCAAGACCATATATTTCTAGGTCAAGAGCATAATATATTAGGTCTATACCATATATAATTTGTATGGTCCCATCCCTGTTGGGTTTCACTGAAGTATCTTAAGTTCCAAATCATCCTACTTCACTATCTTGCAAATCTAGATCATTCATGAATTGTTGTGTATATCTAACTATATTTTTCCTCTCGTGTATTTGAGAAAATTAGTTATCATTTATCAATTGTTACATGCATGAATGCATTATTATGATTATGAATGATTAATGTTGGAATTAAATTAGATCATAATAGTTTTCATATTACAAACCTTACATCCTCTTTAGATATTTAAATAAAGGTAAACAAGATATTCTTATTTCTCGTATTTTTATAATGGTTTCCTATATTTTTCTTATAATTCTTTTCATTAGTATATGTGTGAATAAATTTTTTTCCTAAGATATTATTTATCCTAGTGTGGCATTCTCTCATACCACCAAACTTTTTGGTGAATAGTCTATACTAATTCTAATAAATTAATATAGATTAATTTCATTAAAAAGGGATCTAAGTATTCAAAAAATTACAGGAAACCATCAATGCATTTAACCAAATCCTATGACACCAATGTTTCAAGATCTACCTCTCTTAAATCAGCCACAACATGGTTGACAAAGAATGAGAAGACCCCAACTGAAACAAGATGCCATGATATACCTTTGGGGGAAGCTTAAATTTAATTTTTCTGTCATGAGAGGTTGAAATCCTCAACTAGTATTTCCATTGGTAACTGCAACTGATTTTACTCAAGGAATGGATACTTATGATTAATTGAAATCAACACATAGTAATTTGTTTCCTCGTATGAATACTAAAGTCACATTACATCCTTTTTTATACAACATTAATCACTCAAAAAAATTCAACACACTCTCTTCATCATATTTCATAGCACCAAATGTCTTCACATCAGATGCAACCTTCACCTTTCACCTCTCCACCAAGACCACCAACCTCTCCCATGGGGAAATCTTCTTGTTTTGAGACTTAAATGGTGAGCATAATTGATTTTTTTTAGTGGGTTAGGATTTTAATTGAAAATAAGAATAAATTTACAAAATCCTCATTTATAGAATTTATTACTATGTTAATCCTTCTTCAAAATCCTCCCAAAAATCAAAACCCCACTTCAAGGATAGTTTCCAATACATATGACACCTGATTCATATAAAGTGAAGAGCCTATACGAGATAATATTCAGAAGATCCACATAAAATTAACTCATAATTAAAATTGATATACATCAAATATAGGAGGTTATCACTAGGTTTTTTTAAGAGGATTGAATGAAAAAGACAAACTATAGAGAAAATTTAAAATAAAAGTTTACATCTAGGTACATTTATCATACTCTCAAAAGTCAATGGGAAGAATATCGACATCCTCTCTCTTTCATTCAAGTTCCTAATATTCATCAAGAATCCATTAGATTATAGTACATTTGGATCTCATTTCTTTTTTTATCCCCTCGAGTGTGTGACTCTATTGTTTGTAAACACACCACCCTTGGGGTCCTAATCTAGAATCAATTCCCAAGGATTCCCATGACATGTTGGCATTTATTATACCAAATTGTAACCATGATAGGTCAATCTATTTACAATGAATAACCAAATTTTTATTCATCCTAGCCCCATAAATGTGTGTGTTTGATTACACCTTAAAATTTAAAGGAAATTGTTGAAAAAATAATTAGGATTTGAATCAAGAAAGTATGCATATTCAAATTATTAAATTGCATTCAACATTAATATTTGAATATGTAGTAAATGATTAAGAGATGATATGTAATTAGGAAACATGTTAAATATAGTAAATTGACAAGAGGATGATATATTTAACTTTTATATGTTATGGAGACTGACTTAGATGTGAAACTAGAGGGAACAATATATAAATCCTACGTATATGTTTTTTTTCTAAAACTAGATATTTATTCATTTTGAGCAGAAATCGACCAACTATAGTGTATTTAGTTGTACAAAAACATATCTAGGTGTTTTTTGTACTTGTATTTTCTTTTATGTGTTTTGGTCTCACTATACTCTATCTTTTTTCACTTATAATCAATCCAGATGTGCACACATGTTCCTATATTATCAAACCCTAGTTCTCCTACACTCGAATTGGGATGAGATGGGGGAATAATGTTAAGATATATTTGAGTTGAAGCACCCATGTACCACCTATATAGACATGTGTGGAATGAAAAATCAAATGTAGTTATCATAGCCAATGGAAGTGTAATTTTGCTCCTTTTGACTACATGTAAACGAAGGGAAACCACAATTATCCCTTGGACACTTGAATTAATTTAAATTGGATTGGAATGCTCTTAACTTGGAATCTTTTGGATTTGATTTAGAGTTCTTCTTAAATGTGTAGGGGCTACTCCTAGTATAATATTATGTAATAGGGAATTTTTTTCTTTCCTTTCGAGTGGAAGACCAAGTTTTTTTTATTATATTTTTCTTCATTTCCAAGTGAGTAAATGAGTTGTTTTTATTTTTATTTAAATGACTCCAACAGAAATATTTCACACTAAGGCTGACCTAAGAGGAAAATACCAACTCATAAGAAGTTTCTCATTTGAAATTTTGATTGTCAAGAAGCCATGTAAAGGATTGACTGGAAGTGATATAATAAACCAGTTGATCATGTCCATATGAAACATATCTATCCACTGAGGATAAAATATTAGATGATGGTCTAGAAAGGTATACATAGGAGATAAGAGTTATTTTTTACTAACATAGGTATTCTTATATGTTTCTGTGCAACAAATGAGGGGTTTTAATCCTGAGGATAATTTAGGATAGTTCATTTGAGATTTTATTGTGCATGTAAGTCATGTATAATATATATAATCCATTTATGAACTCAAGGTCTTAGGATATTGGTGAGTTATAAGTAGTTTTTAATCATAAACCCAAGTTTCATTCCCATTGAGTTCATTAGATGCTTTCAATAAGTGGCCATGGGGACACCTTGAGGTAGGGGTCGAACTTCTCCATATAGACCAAGCGGAACATAGTGGGGCACTCCAAATGCAAATGGCTCAATTGAAATTAGGGACCCAAGCCCACCCCCATGTCTCACTTAGAGAAAGTACTCCTCCACCACTCCAGTTTATAGCTCTGGTATAATAAAAGTGTTTACCATCCAAATTTTAGGATACTTTCAATAATTGGCCATGGGGACACCTTGAGATAGGATTTTAACTTACCCATATGGACCAAGCGGAACATAGTAGGGAACTCTGAATGTAGATCACTCGGTATACATTAAGGACCCAAGCCCACCCCCATGTCCCACTTAGAGAAATTTCTCCTCCGCCACTCCAGTTCATAGCTCTGGTATAATAAAAGGGTTTGCCATCCAAAGTTTTAGAACTCAAGGTTTTGGGCTATTGGTGAGTTACAAGTAGTTTGTAATCATCAACCCAAGTTCCATTCCCATTGAGTTCACTGGATGCTTTCAATAAGTGGCCATGGGGACACCTTGAGGTAGGGGTCAAACTTCTGTATATGGACCAAGAGGAACATAGCAGGCCACTTCAAATGTAAATCGATCAACGGACATTAAGGACCTAAGCGCACCCCCATGTCCCACTTTGAGAAAGTGTTCTTCCATCACTCCAATTCATAGCTTAGGTATGATAAAAATTATTTACCATCCAAAGTTTAGACCTCGACCATGTCGAGCCCTAAGTGGCCTTACGTGAACCTTATTTATGTGATCCGTTCTGCTAATGGCATCATTGGTAGTAGCAGCACATGTGTTGTTCCTCCCACTCCTACCCCTATTAGTGGTATGGCTCAGTCTAGAAGCATTGGTCGTTTCTATGCTCATAATAGTGTTGGGTTTTTTCTTGGGGGGCTTTGTTTGGGTGACTACAGTTCTGTTGCGGCTGCTCCTGGTGTAGTTTCTGCTATTGGAGCTCTTCAAGCCCCTTTTTCTCCTCTTCTCCCCATCGATTTTTTCCCCTTAATTGACAACAAGCCTATTTCTATTGTTTTGTTCGAAAAAGAGGGTTTTGATCCCATTTTTGGTAAGCGTTTATATGTTGCTACTTCAACTTCATCAATTTATAAACCCCTTTCTGCTACTAAATCTACTCCTTTGGTGTCTCTAGGGGATTCGTTACTTGATGCTAAGGATTTATTCTCCTCCAAGGTTTTGATCTGACGCTTTAATGGAATCTATCCTGGTCTTCCACTCCACTTATGGATTTCTACTAATTGGCATCCTCTTGTTTCAATTAGGATTAATCTTTACCCCTGTGTAAGGGGTTTTTTTATTGTGGCTTTTATCTCTAGGGAGGATGTGGACTCTATTCTCTCTAATTTTTTAGAACTATAGAATCATCACCTGTTGATGAAACCGTGGTTTTTGACCTTCAATCCTCTCACCGCAACTTTCCATGTTAATCCAGTTTAGATCTAGTTACCTCGTCTCCTGCTGCAGTTTTGGGGAGAGGAAATTTTGACTACTATTGGTAATGCATTGGGCAAGTTTTTATCGCTTGATTCCAATACGGAGCTCTACTCACACACTACATTTTCTTGGCTTTTAGTAGATCTCGATACCTCACTTGATCTACCTGTTTCTAGTGACCTCAAAGTCCTAGATAGGGTTTGGTCATAACCTCTTGATTATGAAGGCCTTCCTTTCAAATGCAGGAAATTCTTTTCTCTTGGACATCTTACCTCTGATTGCTAAACTGTCAAGCAGAAATTAAAAAATAAAAAGGTCTTTTAGTGGAAGGATTATCATCAAAACCTTTTGTTTATAGACGATGAGCATGTTTCCCCTACAAAGGATTCAACAAATATTAGCGAAGAAAAAAGTTAAGAAAATCCATTCACTAGTTGTCACCCCTCTAGCGAATACTGTTGAGGTTGTGGTGGATCAGGAATTGATGCTACCTCTTGGTACAATGTTTGATTCTAAAATCAGTTATATGACTGAGAATCCCAATGTTGGTTTTTTTGCTCCATCTGAGATTTAGCTTCCAATTTACGCAGATGAAAATACAGATTCGAATAGGAGTGAGAATTAGACAATTGTTAAGAGAAAAAATAATCCTCATCATTTCCCCAAGATGAAACTATGATCCCATTCTCGAGATCCTTCTGTGTATGTTGGTTATAACAACGATAAATTGTAAACCGGTTACAGATGCGGCAGTAGATGCTGCAACTTTTCCATTTACTCTCCTCTCTCTTTTATTTTGGTTTTTTTCCTTGGTGGATTTCACTCTTGTTGCAGATGGATTTCTCTTTGTATTTCTTAAATGCTTTATCTTTCCTTTTAGGGCTTCTTGCACGAGGATGCGGGTCCTCTCAAAACCCCCAAATTTTTACCATTTTTCAAAATATATATAATCCATATATAACATTATCAATTTCCAAATGACTAAATTTTGTTGTCTATAATTCCCCCCAGTCAATCTAATAAATAAAATTTTCTAGGTAAGGGAAAATGTGTACCTTGCTTTGTTTTTTCTCAAATAATTGAGTTATTGAGAGGTATCAAAACAACCTACAAGGAAAGAGTGTCTTCAACGTCCATATTATAAAAAAATGAAAACCTAACTCTAAAATTTGAAATTTAAATTTAAATTTAAATAAGAGAAAGATAGTAATGATTACACCTATATGTATGGAAACTGATTATTTTCTTGTGACTATTGAGGCCTCTTGGTGAAATACTTGAAGAATATTATGCCCCTTAGTTGAAGAATGTGGAGAGGGAGAATATTTTAGAACACGATGTAGAATTAGGGGTGATATATCCCCAATTTATAGAAACAAATTCTATCCAGTGAGTTTAGGGGCACAATAGACCCAACACTCATTATTTTGAGGAGTAAATAATGTAACACTCAAAAAGGTGGAACCATTATGGGTTTGATAAGAATTATATTAAGGTCAATGGGTGTCACTAGACCCAATATACACCACACATTCCAATTTAACCACACCATTATAGATATATCTAAGTTATATGTTTGTATGATCGAAAGGTAATGAATTATACTCTTTCCCCCACCATACTCATAATAATTAATAATTATCAAAAGAAAAAAAGATATTCCTTCCCCCATAATAAATAATATTGAAATTTGAAATAGAAATTTGTCATAGAATACTTGTAGAGTATATTTGTAAATAAAAAATAAACTATTGAAATAGTATCATGACCCTTATATTTATGATAAAATCCAATGTATGTGTATTGAATTTTATGACACATTTCCCAATTCATTTCCTGAACCATTTTGTATTTTGTAATTTTTGAAAAACTTTTGAAATTCACTATCCAAATTGTATTAGACAGAATCAACCAATATAAGACAAATAAACCATCTGATTGTGTCTAATATGATTTTTTCACATTATATAACCATATACTTTTACTTTTACCCTATTAACTATATTATGTACCCTATATTTTGTATTATGTTTGAAAATAAGCTTGTATCATGTAATAATCCCGCTAAATGCCCCCTCTTTTGAGGTGAGGGAGATATAATGAAGATCACTCATCTCAAAATAAAATATTAACTTTACCATGTCATGTAGAAGAAGATAACAATGTGTGATATTGTACATCTATGTGGAGGGTAACCATGTGTTTTACAATTCAATATATAACTTGCCACAATAAAGGAGTGCATGCTAGATCAATCATGGCACCAAATATAACAAGAACAAGAAGTGCATCAAATAAACATGTAAAATTCACAAACATTATCACATAGAAGACTATTTAAGGTTATATGCAAGGGACACTAGGGTGTCACAAAACTAAACAAGGGGGAAATACCATGTATGAAAGGACTCTAAGGCCTCAAATAGGGGACACTTGAGTTTCAAACACAAAATTAGGGTCCAAATGTCACACAAAAAATATAAATAATAATTAATCCATTGTATAAGAAAGTAAAGAATATACACATAAAACAAGAGAAACTAGTCTATATAAGCCATATGCATTAGTATCAAATATGGTAGCATCATATCACAATGTAAGCCATAAACTTGAGAAAGACGTGTTATAAAATAGAAAGATATGTAATGTATACTATAAAGATATAACCTTGTATAGCGTGCTCTTTATATAAATATGCCCCTAGTAAAGAAAGGCCACTAGCTAAGGGGAAGTCCAATATCTGATATCCATATATTATCATGCATTTCCTACATTATGCTCTTATACCACATGACATGAATGTATGTACAGTAAAAATAATATGCTATCTACCAAACCATGTGGTGAATAGCATATGTAAAATAGAAAATAGTAACTCAAGTCATGTTTAGATCCTAGTTTTTGAAAAATTTAAGTATTTTTTATTTTTGTTCTTTTTCATATAACTTTTTTGTATTTTTGAATGTTGTGTGGAAAAATTCCAACTAATGATTGGATCAGGGGATGTGGAGAGATAGAAGGAATACACATGTCAAAATGTTGGGGGGTAACTCTTCTTTTATGAAGAGTGTTGGATGTCTACATGTCAAATTGTAAAAATAATCAAGTATTGCATTGCTAAAATTCTTGTGCATAGGAGGGTGTGTAGATAGTGCAATTGTATGAGGCTTATGTGTTGGAAAAGATTGTGTCACTATGATATTATGTTTTAGGAAAAAAAAAAATTCTCAAGATTGTTTTTTAAAATATTTGAAGAATAGTTGTAGCTAGTATAATTATACATAACTCTAATGATTTAGATTATGTATAGAGTATTTGTAATATTTATGTAGTATTGACAAAGGGGGTGTCCCCTTGTGATAATTTTATGATGTAAGATTATAAGGTGGTATTCCCTCTCAATTTTTTATTGACGTTTTAATGATTAAAGATATTTTTTAGCACTATCATTAAAACATTGTGTTATACATTATTTGATAATTAGATTATATGTGGACATGAATAGTATATATATATATATATATATATATATATATAGATATATAGATATATATATATATATATATATATATATATATATATATATATATATAGACATACATACAGAACATACATACATACAGACAAGACATAGCATACATACATAATACATATATAGATATATATATATATATATATATATATATATATATATATATATATATGTATGTATGTATGTGTATATATATATATATATATATATATATATATATATATATATATATATGTATGTATGTATGTATGTGTGTATATATATATATATATATATATATATACACACACACACACACATACATATGTGTGTGTGTGTGTGTGTGTGTGTATATATATATATATATATACACACACATATGTATGTGTGTGTGTGTGTGTGTATATATATATATATATATACACATACATACATACATATGTGTATATATAAGAATGATTGATATAGATTTTACAAGAACACTCGTATCTTGATATTCATATATTACATTTTTTTTTATTAAGGGCAAATAGTTTTGAAGGGACAATACCCTGTATACAAAAGGGCTCAAAAGCCAAATATCAGAAGTGAGAGAAACAGCCCAGAGAAGGGCGAAACAACTAACCTCAGAGGGCTCATTATCCAGATAAAACAACAAATTAGAAGAAAGGATCCAGACGTACAATGATCCAAAAAACAGCAGACTAGATCAAAAAGCAAACAATAGATATCTATCATAGAATATCTCCGCCAAAAAATAGCTCTAGATCCACCATTCATCAGCAACTTCACAGCCAGTAAACAGTAGCACAGCACCACGTTACTTGATAGCCCTGTCAATCTTGGTTTTGATCACTTGCAGCGAGACAAAGAAAGTAATGGTTGTGGCTTGAGAAGAGTCTTTCAGATCCGCCTGAGCAATTGCCATATCCCTTTTCTCTTTGGGGCCCCAAATGTCTTCATTAATCCCGCTTAGGTTGCATACACTATGAACATGTTGTTCAATGAAATTATAAATACTTTTAAGAGCAGATAGGATGCAGTCATTACGACTTTTTGCATTTCCCATTCTGTCATCCAAAGACTGTAACTTCTTGAATACTTCAGCAATAACCCCCTTCCTCATCATCATTTTGTAGTAATCCTTTTCCCTTAGTTTTTTCCATATTTTTGATAACCCTTTTGAGCTCTTGTATTTCCTTTTCCGTCCTGTCCACTCTGACCATCAAATCCTCCTCCTTAGGCTCCTCCATCGGTTGGCTGATGTGCAGGAGGTTCTCAGCAAGCTCTACGTCTTTGTGGCTTCTAAGAACCCTCTAAGAAGTAGGGATCTTAGTTTTCATGCCCTTTCTTTTCTTGCTAGATGCAGTAGTTTCAATATTCCTTTTGAGCAGGGGGGAATGAAGGCAGTGTAATGTAATATTCATATATTACATTACACTGTGATGATAGCTTGTGAAAAACCATTAGGGAAATGTGAATCCATTGAAGTTATAGGAAATGTGAATTCATTGTAATTATTTGAAACTATTCAATACACTTTCTATGCAACAACGAGGAATGGATCGTAGTGGACTGTATGCTTGTTATGTACTTGGGTGTCATGTGTGAATTTTTGTGAAGATTTATATTAATTAGCCATGCAATTGTAAATAATTTCAAATTCTAATTAATCATTATCCATTTTAGGTATATATTTATTTTATGCCTCCTTTGTGAGAAAACGTTTTTTGAAAATGTTGGTTTTCTTGTCTTACACATTCTATTTTAGTAATTTTTATTTCAATAACTAATCTTGATGGAACTTGTGTGACCTCTCTTGTAATAATTTGTCCTTTTGTAAATTTTCCTTTTTGGATAATAATATGGCATGGCTCTTGCATTGATATACACGTTGTTTCAGAGTTTACTACTTTTATATCCACTTCAAGGTTTTATTGCCTAATTTTTTTTACCCATATACATTTTGAAGATTCAACATTATGATCATCAATTATATTAGGCATTGTAAACTAAGATCTCCTTCAAGAAGCATCACTCATAAAATACTAATTGACTAATGGTTCATACGAGGTAACTTAATGAGATGTATCAACATTTATAGAGAATTGTTTCAAAGAAAGAAGAATGAAATTGAGAAGTAATGGTGACTATGTTAGATAAAATAAAATCCTTATGCTCGAGTTGTTTGAGATTTTGTTACAAAGAATAAAAATCATTATCATGGTGTCCATTTATGCCATGTTAATTTTAAAAATGGGGAAAAAATTATCCTTTGAATTTGATGAGGATGATAGAAATTAGATTATAAAGTAATTAATCATTTATCTAGTATCAATTACAAGCATTCATGCATCTGATCATTAAAATTGTTGAACAGTGGTGATGCCTTCCTATGTGTCTCTATTATTACCAAGGTTGATTTCTTATATAGTAAAATTTGTATCCTTTGTGTAGGAATTTCAATTGACTTGATATATAAAATATGTCTTGGGTGTTATCTTTATCACTTTGTTTGTCTGGTGAATTTTTTGAAAATACATGCGCAAACTCACATGGTTTCTTTTTTGGAGGAGAAATATTGTTTTCTAATGTAATTGCTTGAGTGGAGAGGGAGTGGAATGTATCACACATGACATATAACAACTTATATTTAAGAGGGTGTATAATACTTTGACAAAAAAATTTATTGTAAATCCAACTTAAATGTTTGATATATTGATTATATTACATACATGTCTTAAATCATGGAATGTATTCTCTTATATATTCATATTTCCCTTGATTTAATGTAAATAAGCACTCACATGTGATTCTTGGAACCTTATTATGGATAAATTGTATTAGAATTGAATCCTCTAGCCCTAAGAATGTACTAATAAATCCACTAGGAAGATGATGAAACCAATCTAGAGCCTTATTGGTCAAACTCTTGAAAAATGCATTTAGCACTAACATAGTGTTCCATTGAAATTTGAAATATATTATTATGTGAGTATGGGTCACAAATTTAATCATATAATTGGAATATAGGCATGTTGAAACATCTAAGAAATGATGTATGGATATTATTATGCATGATATATTTCCATTTCTAGCATCAAAGTTCATTCATGTAGGGTAAGTTTTACTCCTGAGTGACAATATATGTACTTTATGTTAAAAGTAAGGGTTATGAACTCTTGTATGAGTATAATAGAGATATTGAGAGGTTTAATTTATGATGTATTATTTCCATTGAAACGCCATTAATATTAGAGGATGATGGTGAAAGTAATTTAGGTTGAGGTAGTGTGGATGGAATGACATCATTAATAGTGTTAGGAAGGCATTCAGAAAGAATAGGCATATGAATATGAAATTCAACACCTTTAATGGACTATCATTGCATGTTGATTTTTTTTTAATTTAGTGGCACTTTGTTTAATTTGCAAGATGAAAACTACAACACATTGTCATGCATCACTACCATTCTCTCGCCAAGGCCACTTTATACCATATCTTATTGTTCATAGCCACAAACCATTACACCAACTTGAATATCCTTAGGTAAGTTGTGAAGCACTCAACCATGTTGTATTGCATACCCCATGCACTCCACAATCTATGCACACCATTTTGAATCCGTAGGTCACACATATAATAATTTTTAAGATGCATGTGTCACAAACCTTTTCTCTTGAATGATAAGAGTTATCACATCACCCCTGCATTTGTATCCTCTCTTCTTCATTCATTTACCCATTATCTTCTTAGTGTCTTTCCTTTCTTCTTTATGCATCATGTTTTTAACCCGTGGAATTCCATGAAGATATGTTGAAACCATGGATGCTTAAATTAAAATGTATTATGTTGGCTAAGCCTTGGAACACAATTAGAAGCCTCGATGCAC
Source organism: Taxus chinensis (assembly GCA_019776745.2). Lineage (NCBI taxonomy): Eukaryota > Viridiplantae > Streptophyta > Pinopsida > Cupressales > Taxaceae > Taxus > Taxus chinensis. The sequence continues at coordinate 311,891,222 of CM034146.1, read as the reverse complement.
TACATTTCACTACAAGATTCTATTAAATATGTACCCCACCATTTAAAGTTGTGAAATAATGAATAATAATTAATTTGGGCTCGAGAAGTTTGTCTTTGTTGTGAACAACTCCAAAGTGTAGCATCACCTTTCTAAAACCCACAATAGTAGTCTCATGTTGGGAAATAATGTGTTTTTTTCTATGGTAATATTTTTTTGGCATTCCAATAGTTTGGTGACTAGCACCTTATTATTTTGTTTGCATAGTGATGTCATAGTGCTTCTTCCACCTCTTTATTCCTCTTTGAAGATATACAGAGAATTATTAGATTCATGTTGTGACATCCTCCCTATGTAACCAATTTTTATAGCAAATATGCAAAGAGAAATGTCATATCTATAAAAAATGTTATAGAAAAATAAAAACTAATATAAATTAATAAAAACCCTAATGAAAAACAAAGTTAGATTAAAAAAGTGAAATAAATTTAATCCAAAACCAAAATGGGTCCACCATGGTCGCCAAAATGTATGCCTAGAATTGGATCACCTTGTCAGCTATGTAATATAACATGATATCAAATCACAAATCGAATGCTACTAAATAAAATGGCCTTACACTTTTTCCTTTCGATGTGTGAGCCACAATTATAGGTTCCTTCACTAGACAAAGTGGGATACAACTTCCGTAGTATAAATCTAAATTTACATGAAAAAACTCAATAAATGACTAGTTATTTTTGGTGACTAGGGGACCTACCTTGGTCAAATCCCTAGCCTTTTCAAGTTTAAAATAATAATATGTAAGACATGAAATTGATAAATGAAATGATATTCTTGTTCATGATCCCAAGGGGACCAAGCCATGGTACATTTTTATTGTGGATTCTTATTGATTATTGATGGTGTTTTGGATTATTTGGAGCTTTTCATGGTCCCCTCTTAGTCACGGGAATAATCTATGAAAATTATAGAAAATTCAAAAGAATTCATGGGTGCAAATGGGAGCACTATTGAGAATTTGAAATTTGACTATGCAATGAGATTTAGGTGTCCAAGATGAATTCCTTTATCCTTTGAAAAAACATGCAAGTGAAACATACACAAGCAATAGCTAAGACTGTGAAAGAAACCAAGAGGGATAAAGCAAGGGGGTGAATATTATTTATGATTTTAGTGTGTATAGAGGATTGTGACAAATATGGGTGCAATGATCATAAATTGGTGAGATGATAAGGGTCCATTGTGCACAGAAAGTACAAATGGGTAGGTGGGGGGGTTGAATGGATGTGAAAACATTAAATGAGATTGGGTAAGGATAATGATGAATGAGAATTGTTAGTTCCTAGTTTTACACCTCGAAGACTTGGCAGAAATTTTAGAAACAAATGGCTCAAAGCATGATAGATGGGAGATAGAACATTTGTAGCTGGGGACAGATCTAACATTCTTTTATCAACAAGTCTTAGAAATTACTAGGAGGCACATACAAAGGGAATGACTAGTTCCTACTACTTTTGGATCTATATGAACTAGGGTGAGAGAACCCTAGGGGTAGCTTGAATGCAGGAGGAACACTGTGATTTAATATCCCACTAATTATTTTCGGGTCAATCTGAGCTAAGGATATCTACACATGCAAAGTTTACCCACAGAGTTGTGAAATGTAATTTGTACGAAAACATGTTCATGATAAACAAGGTTAACATATTTGCAAGGGTCAGACGGTATTGTTATTAACAAAAGGGGATGGAATGGATGAGGCTGAATCAAAGGAGAAATATGTTAGTGATTGCCATGATAATATGTTACTTTCATAATACATAGAAGACACAATCAATTTAACATGACTTTCAAAGGGGAATTTGCATTTATTAACACCAAATTCATACAAATGTTAGCATATCACCTTTAAAACCCTTAACACAAGCACCTGTGCAAGAATCCAAAAAAATTATCACTTCTTCCATTTCAATACACTGAAAATACACTTAAATTTTATCAGAAATCATTTCTAAGAACTATTGCAAAAATTATTTTAAAATTGAACAAAATAGTACAAGGTAACACTACAACACAATATTTATTCAATGACCAATACAATGCAATGACTAGAAAGAATGCATGTGTATTTCATATATTGAATAAGCACAAGATTACATCAAAAGTCATATTGCATTAATCATATTTCCAATAGACATCCTAAATGCCATAACTAGACAAGGAAAATTGTTCTTTTCACTTTGATTTTAAAAGGGAGACATATATTTGATGCCTTCAATGTTTGCAAATGACTGTATAATGCAATCACCTTAGCATTAAATATTAGTTTTGGAACTTTTACACTTCTTAAATAGAAATCCAGATCTAGAATAATAAATCAACAACCAATCCTATCCTTATAATGAAAACAAACTTTCATTCTTATACAAAATTCCCTAAGGGAATATACCCAAAATTTCCCCCAAAAAACATTACAAGTGGGATAAAAATGAGAAGACAAGAATTCTAAATTTACGTAAATATATTAGGATTTTTCTCTAATTGAAAGGATTATACTCTAATACACCACGTTGGAGAAATTATTTTCATGATTGAGCCAGTAGAGATGCACATAATATTCTTTTGTGCTAGCAAACTTCTTTTTTCTCTTCTTCCATGTCATTATCTCATGTGTGTCAGTCATGAAAAGGTTTTCATTTTATGTAATTATTCCTTTTGTACACTCCAAATATTTTGTTAATCTCATAATCATTTTATTTGATTTTCACCTTTTTGGAAGCATGTTCAATAAACACAATTATCATGGTAATCCGATCCGACATGACATCCCATGGATAAAAATTAAGGACAAGCAAGAGAAACAAATCTCACATGAATTATGTGATTTCTCTCTTACTCATTTCATGAAAAATATTTGGATAAACTTATAGTCACAGGTGAAACAATGTCTCACACATGTTACTTTAGGAGCCTCTTCTTATTTAAATTTCACTGCTGCCCTCATGAATTACAAACTTTTACTTGGTGTTGTGAATAGAGACAATGTGAATTCATGTGCAGACCCTATTTTAAATGATGATGGAATCAAGATTGGGAACTAAATTATTTGAGCAATCCTCTAAAACTTTGCAGACTATTTTCCACCTCTTAGGCCCAGACAAAGCTTTTGTTAAGATGTTATTTAAGATTGTTAATCAAACAGAATCATCCTCTGAAACTCTAACTCACAACATAGTGTGACTGGATCTAATGAGAAATATTATCAAGATAAATTCTCTTTTCTATGCCTTTCAAATCATGTTTAACCACCTTTTTATCCCAAAAGATCACATTCAAACAGAGAAACTAAAATAGTTTTGGCTCCACTGTCATCTTGTCATCTAAGACACAACCTTGATTGTGTCTAAATATTTCTTCACCTCTGAATTGATGGGGAATGAACTCCCCCAAAATGAACCTATAAAACATGTAAGTAAACCCCAAAATGACACAGTATGAGTTTCTCAATGACTAGATGAAACGGACAAGAGAATCACCACCCTTAAAGAAGTTGTTGCAAAATCATCAACCAAGGTATCCCCAGCAAATTCTCAACCTTATCCTTTGAATAAATTTCAGATAACTCCTAGCAACCTACTGATGAACCCAAAACTGCAGTTCAGCATGGGACCAAAACATATCTTATTGGAGGAGAAAACCTTAAGGAGTGGGTCACCTCCCTTTGGAAGAAAAATAAACTGATCCAGATTATGGAGGGGCCTAGGGAAAACATCTATGAACTTATGGCTAAGAGGATGTCTCGTGGGTTTGTACGTGATGTTCAATATGTCCTTGGTGCTCTCGATAGTAGAAAATTTGAACTTCAAAAAAGTAAGCTTCTTGCTCCCCTTCCCATTTCTCAGGGGAGTTTATAAATATTGACAAGTAATGCATTAATCACAAGATCCTATAGATGTTTTTCTTGTATTTTCCAGTGGATGGAGCCCTATAGAATCCCTGCTTAATTTTAGGTATATGAAATGGGCGTATCCCATGAAGTTTATGTTCTTTTTCTATACTCCTTGTTTGTAAAAATCACTTTGACATCTCTTTTTTGAATAAACACAAAAATGGGAAGAATAAAGAATGAAAATTTGAGGAGGGGAAGAAATTTAATGGGAAAACTAAGAAGAATCAAGTTTGATTTGCTCATTCTCTTTTTTATTTTCTAGTTTGTTAACATATTCATCCAATCCTCTAAACATCTCTCAAAGGGGATCCTCATTTGGTCAAATATGATAAAGAAAAACTATGCCCTGCTCAGAGAAATGTTGTCAAATTCAACAGAAATAGTCTCCCTCTTCTTTGCCCTTTTGGCCAATTTGTTTATGTACCTTTCTAGATGAATAAACCTCTGAATCGAGGCATAATCAGAATATGTTGATGATCCCAACTCATCCCTAACATTTTTTTGAAGGATTTCAATCAAATAATTTGTGTCTGGAGAGCTTGGGGTGTGAGTATCTAGGATAGGGAGCATTTTTGCAATATTTGAATCAATATCATCAATATAACTCCTTGCCTTCTCTCATATTTTGGAATTTGTCTATGCAACGTCCTATATTTTTTATCATCAATCTTATGGGCATTTCATATTCGTGTTGCTTACCTTCGAAATCTAAAGACACGCTACCTTCCTTCTCAACCAATTCATCATCAATTGCAGTAATGGCTTCAAGATTGGCTATCATTCCATCCCAATACTCTATCTCATCTTGATATTTCTCAATTTTCATTTTGGAAGCCTCAATTTTCTCTGACACCTTCTTATAGCATTCAATTACATTTTTAAGGACCCTACTTCCTTTTCTAATTAACTCCTCCCACATTTTGGTTTCTTCCACCATGCATTTTGATTCATCAACCATTGACAATGCATCGGGGGTAATTACAACAAGTTCTTGGTTTTCAGTAGGAGGTTGCACCCACTTCTACACATAAGTTGACAAGATGTTAACCTTTTCTCTCATTTACTTTTTGTCTCCTTGTCCTTTTCAATCCTATAAAAGAGGCCCCCCATAGAAACTGTGACTTCATGTTTTAGGATCTCAGTAGTTGGTTTCCCCAATGGGACTTGTGTAGCCTAGTAGTCAGTAGCGGTAGCATCATCACTTAAGATATCACCCTTTAGAGTTGCAATATCTAAAATATATCTCTTTGTGCCCCCACTTTAGTTTTTAATCATACTTTATCTTTATTGGGTTCCATAGGCAGCCTCAAGGAGATAGAACTCTAAATGTTTATTGCATCCAAATGTATTTTCACACTCTTCTTTCTTGGAAGGGCTGATCCAAACCATCCTGCACTCGGGGTATTTCCCCTTCCTTTTGTTTGTTGCAAAGTTCCTAAAACAACCACAATTTCTCTTGAATTAGATAGAGCAACATTATGACCAAGATCTTGCACATGTGTGGTTTCCACATTTTCCTTCTCTGATTCAGGTTTAGGTTGCCAAATAGTTGTATCAACTAGACTTACTCCCTAAATAATGACTTCTGGTTCATTGGGCGGATTTGCTTCTTGTGATGGATCCCCTTGCTTTTCTACTTGTTCTTGAACCCTCACCTCTTCAAAGCCTTTAACAAATTCATGAGATGTTAGCACCCTATCAACAAATTCTAGTGTTGAATGGAAAGGATCTACGTAGGTATCATCCTCCAGTCTAGTGGTGGAATTTTCATTTTCCTCTGGTTTCTTTTATTCTGTAGTTGTATATGTATTTATGTTGGGTTTTTGAGATAATATTGGGCCTTGCCATTATTCTTTAGCTATCACTTCCTGAGTAAGTGTCTTTTGAGCATCCTGTAAAGTAAGGTCAATACCCACATCTTTTCCTAAATCTAACAATATGTCAGTAAAGATTTTCTCATAAGGATTAACTTGTACCCTACTCACCATTGTTTCTACTTGTTTATCTTGTTCTTCCTAGGAAGTAGTTTTAACAAGGACCTCTAGTGTTGACAAGGATGGGGTAGTATCATCCATCCTAGGATTTTTTCCTCTTTCATAGGAACCTTAAGGTTTGCAACATTTCCGAGCATAGTTATACTCTCAGGCCCCTCAATTGTGAAGGACACAACCTTTTCCCTCTTCACAGAATACTTAAATATGAGTTCTTCATCTTTTTCTTCAAGTACAGTGTCCAATACTGGATCAACCTTTGATCCTTTAGGTGAAAAATATCCCCTCATCCTTTTTCCTTTACTTAATGACTCCTTGGGGACAACAGAAGTTATATTTCCCTAAGCCTCCTGAAGGGAGATATTTATATTAGGATGTGCAATGTGAGGGGACTTGGCTCTAATGGGAACAACCTAGGTAATATGTTCATCCTTCATTGTCTTTATCAGCACATGCTCTAGTTTTTATGTCAATTGTGACATAGAAGTATCAGTTTTACTAGCTTTTGCACGCAACTCTTCTCTTAGCCCAGAAGTTGGCGCCTTAGAAAAAAAATATGGCGCTCTTCCCTTCAATGGATCCAACTTGGATGCTCCTTCCCTTAGTAGTGGTATATCCTCTCATAGTAACCTAAAATCCCTATATTCTTGTAACACAATGGTGTTTTGAAGAGATAGTTCAATACTTTTACTCATGAGCTAGGCGACAATCCTTATCATGTTGGTTTTCCTTTCATTAAAACTAGTTAGTTTTAACTTATTTCAATTAATGGGTGACATCGGTTGTGTTGCCAAGTTTTGTTCCGTATAAAACCTGCTCAAAATATTTTTTTCAACCTCCAAGCCTTCAGGGATAACTACAATTTTATAATCTATGACCTGAGACAGAATCATTTAGGAAAAATATCTGAGTCTCACTTCCTCCTCATCTCTACAGTCCATCCAGTAATCCTCATAATGAGGCTCATGTTTATAGGAGTTGTCGAGGATTGTTTTCAATATCCATTTGATATCATAATTCATTCTATCCTAGACCTTTTGTATGACTAATATATTCATTTCCTCCTCCAAAATCCTTGCCTTAACTATAGTCGGGCATGTGTACTTCCCAATAGTGATTATAAATATGACGTTTATTTAATATTTTCCTACAACAATCCTGTGAACCTAAAAATGCTTCTTTAACAACTCAAGAAATGCCCATTTTTCATATAAGTATCTAGACATCATATAAAGAGTTTCCTGGAATACACTTATCCTGGTGTATGTGAAGAATTTGAACTGAATGGAATAGCATCCAAATTCGTTTATGACCTTATTTTCCTTGGGTGACATTTTATATTGCTCCCACTCATGTTTAAACAAGAAAATTATGGGGGCAATGACTGCATCATGAACTCTTCTGAAATCAGCCTTCTAAATCTCAAAGTGGGGCTGCAGATATACATCATACACCTTATACTCAAAAAAATTCTAACCCTTGGGATGCCATGGAATGAATTGTGGCATGCTATATTGTATACTAAATAAGAAGTAGTGTAGAACTCAGGATTTTTCTTAGACCCATCATAGATTTGCATCGTTATTCCAATAAGTTGGTCAATTATAGAGTTACTGATGAAATATCCCCATTGAATACATGTTTTAAAATTGAGGATAATCGAGATGTACCTGAACATCCAATCATGAAAATATTGTGTTGAGTCAAGCCCTGCAATTCTAGCTAACATGGTAATGAGATCCTCATCTTATTCAATGAAATATTCTATGGTCAACCTCTTGGGGAGTCTTGTGGAATTAATCATTGACTTTAACAGCCACTGATTTTGTCATATCTTGGAGTATCTGACACTATGAGTATCCCATCGTTGTTCTACTAGTTTAATGGTTATATCAACAACATCTTGATTGTAAGGAATCCTAAACATATCATCAAAGGTTTCAAGAGATAAGAATAAGACCACTCCCATCCCGCACTTCCTTAGTCTCTGGGTTATAATTTTCAGCACACATCCAAACCAAATTTGGGTATTGAATAGAAGGGGTAAATTTGCAGCTAAAGAAACAAAACTCTTATCAATTGTTGTCATAAGTTCACTTATGTGGGTGCATGTAATCTTTGAATAAACTCATTTACGTCAGCATTGCCTAACTTCGTGTTGGTTATATGATCTAGGTTGGACACCAAATTGTATCTGATGGGGGTTCGAGCTAATTAAATCTTCATGATAACAAACTCAGGATAAAAACAATTTCCTTGACAAACTAAGAAGTCAAAACCAACAACATAAAAATATAATTCGTCAAGTAATCCCACACAATTCCCTAACACAATAGAAAGAAGATAACTCTCATCATAAGGCTTACACGTGCATGTGCAATTACAATTTTAAGATTTGGGTCGATAGATAGTGTTATCGCACCAGATCCTCTTTTCAAACATTTCAACACGACTCATTCTCAAACTCCAGTGGTTCCTTCCTTTGTCCTAGGTATCTAGGATGCTCAATACCTTTGAACTCTGATTGCAAAGTGTGGGACATAGCTGAATTTTTGAACATATAATCTCTCCACACATACCCATTAATGGCAGAAACCTAACACCCTTTTGTATACTCAGAGTCGTCGATCCTCACTTTTAAGTTCAAAAATAAGTCATACACATGTACCGATCGACGGGTGGTGGAAGTAGGGAGACAATTAGCACCATTGCAGGAAATGTGGACATACCAAATTCAATGCTGTAAGAAGATTCTGAACTCGAGCTACCTCCATATAACTCCATGTGTCCTCTGTTGAGGATGCGATCACAGTTTGCATAAATGCAAAGCTGCAAAATTGCATGGAACATACTTCCAAAGGAACAATGCCTTGTTTATATATATTAATGATATATGTAAGACCACCATATCATCGCCTATATCCCTCATACCTACAAATCACTCCATTAAACCAAGAAACATGAGAAACATTAAGTTTTTTTAGGAAAAATATGAAATTGGATCAATAACGTGACCTAATTTGTTAACTTAGGACACATGGCACACTAAAAAATTATCATTGAAAGCCTTAGGTGAATTGAATGATTAAAGGTGTACCAAGAAATACAGGGAAGTATGCAAAACACGTTATGATTTATAGCAAACTCAAATCAGACACCAACAACATGTCTTAAATCAATCTTATTTTTAACTTTTTAGGTGTTTTGTGGGAATATTTTATTTTTATGATTTATTATGGTTTTATATTATTTTTTTATTTTTTATCTTATAAGACCTTATGTGTAAGGTGCATTTTCTATTGTTTACAATGTTACTTAGGTGAATTTTTTTTATCCTTCTAATGTTGTTTCATGGAAAGTTTCTCGAATTGTTGCAAATGCACAAAAATAGAGTCTCCAACTTTAAACCTTCTTTCACTATGGTGTTGGTCATCTTCTTTCTTCATGTAATTTTGTTTCACTGCCAAGTTATCTCAAAGACTAGATAATACCTCCTATTAGTTTTGAATGTTCTCTTTAACTTTTCTTACTTTAGGTTGAACCATTAAGGTATAGGTGAGATATGGTTGATGGTACCCATATAATGCCATAAATGGATATGTTTTGGATGAGGTATACAATGAAGTGTTATAGGCCACCATTATGCAAGTGGTAGCCAATGAACCAATCTATCCTATTTATATAAATAAAAGCATTAAAGATACCCCTCCAAACATATTTCAACTACCTCAGTATGCCCATAACATTGGGGATGATATGATGAACTACAAGCTAGTTGAGTACCAAAACATGAGAGTAAATCAGTGAAAAAATGTTGGTAAATATAAGGTTACGATCACTAACTAGAATCTTGGGTTTACTAATAGCTTCTAAACTATATTACTAAAATAATTATTATTATATTTAATGTAAAGGGATGTGACAAGGCATAAAAATGATCCTATTTTGTGAGTCTATCCACAACCACCATGATTACACTTTTCCATCATATTTTAGAAATGTTGTGATCAAATCCATGGAAACCTCCTTTCACTTTTGAATATGAATAAATAGATGTTATAAAAGACTTTGGGTCTTAATATTTTCTCCCTTGTTTTATTGACACACCAAGTATTCTACCAATTTTTTTGACATCCCCTTTCAACCCTTCGTATAATAAATATTGCTTAATTCTATAACAAGTTTTTAGGAACCCAGAACAGCCACCCATTACATAAACATGGAGGTAAACATGAACCTAACTTTCCAGGGTAGAGTTATTGCATAAGTACAACCTATCATTGTACCAAAATGCATCTCTCTTTCAAACATCTTTTTTCTAAAATGCTCAAATCCTATTAGAGATTTTAAATGAGAGTTTGGATCTCTATCTCATTCTGTCACATTAATATTTCTTGATTGACCCAATTTTTCTATAATATGCTACAAAATACTTGGGGTCTTAATAATTTCTCCCTTTTTGCGTTGACACACCAAGTATTCTACCAATTTTTTTGGACATCCCCTTTCAACCCTTCCTATAATAAATATTGCTTAATTCTATGAAAAAATTTTAGGAACCCAGAATAGCCACCCATAAGAGAAACATGGAGGTAAACATGAACCTAACTTTCCAAGGTAGAGTTATTGCATAAGTACAACCTATCCTTGTACCAAAATGCATCTCTATTCCAAACATATTTTTCTAAAATGCTGAAATCCTATTAGATATTCCAAATGAGAGTTTGGATCTCTATCTCATTCTGTCACATTAATCTTTCTTGATTGACCCAATTTCTCTATAATATGGACATGACATATAAAAATTATTATGTGGACTCATCCATCCCAGACATTGCATCAACCACCACATTTTCTTTTCCTTCATTGTAAATTATCTCAAACTCATAACCCAATATCTTTGTGACCCATTTCTTTTTTCTTTAGATGATATTTTTCTCCAAGTAGTATTGCAAATTATCAATCTTTCTTTCACCGTGAAGTGACACCCCATATGAGATATGGTCTCCATAATTTGACTACATGAAGAATATCCATCATTTCCTTAGCATAAGTTAGTTTTTTCATATTTTTACATTTTAGTTGATGAATCTAAAATGCAATGAGGCAACCCTCTTACATAAGTCTTGCATGATGCCACACCTTGAAGCATCACATTCAACCATGAAGGTTTTAAAGAAATATGAGGTAGGTAAAATTAGAGTGGTACACATGGCCTTCTTTGGCGTCTCAAATTGCTATTTTTTTTCTTCATTACAATGAAAGGAGTCTTTCTTCAATAAATTTTTGAGTGATGATGCAATGTTACCATAATTATTAAAAAGTATGAAATATTAAACCATAAGAGATAATAATACCTTGAGATTTTTCAAGGTGTTAGGTACCTTCTAATCCACTGTGGCCTTGATCTTGTGAAGTTCTACTTTTTCACCTAAATGGGAAATTATATGACTGAATTACTCTACCTCCTTGAGTCCAAAAGCATACTTGATGGATTTCATAAAGGTTATGATGTTCAAGAGTTTCAATAACATAATTTACATGATGTAGGTATTCCTCCCATGTATTTTTTTAGATTAATATACAATCAAATAAATATAGGGAAAAATGCATATAAATGGATAAAAGATAAAATAAAACAAACTCTAGAATGTAGAAGGTGCATTTGTAAGGCTAAAAGGCATCGCCAAAAAATCACAGTGGCCCTCACATGTCCTAAGTGTTGTGTAATGACTATCCTCATCTCAAATTATGATTTGATGATATCCTAATTGAAGATCTAATTTTGTAAAGTAAACAACACCATGTAACTCATCTAGTAAATAATCAATTAAAGGAATACGAAAATTATCTTTTACCGTATATTTCTTGAGTTCCTTGTAGTCTGGACATATGCACAAAGTTTCCTACTTATTTTGTACTATCAATATTGAAAAATAGTAAGCACGACTATGGAAAATAATACCTTCTTCCAACATCTCATATACAATGTCTTCAATTTCACTCTTTTATAGATATAAGTATAAATAAGGTCAAATATTGGGAGGATGAATTCTTGGTATTCACTAAATGGAAAGATCGTGATATATTTTTGGATGAAACCCCTTCGGAATATCCCCCAAAATAAATGATTTCTCATTAATAATTACTTGAAGATGTGATGGTATAGTCCTTTGTGATTAAAATGGGGTTACAGTGAAAATAGTTGTGTCACAAACCCATCTACGCCTTTCTTAAGCATCTTCTACATTTGATGAGAGCTCACTAAGTATAAATATTTTACTTGCATCTCATGTAGCTCAAAATTCTTCCCTTCAGTATGAAAATGCATGAAAAAATATTGGAATTTCAACTCAAAAGCTCTCAATTTAGTAAGTCACTAGACCCCTAACACAATGTATGCACCCTTACAAAAATGGAATACATGGGGATATTCAACAAGTAAAATCCCATGGATGATTTGATATTATGTCATTTTTATAAATAGGTAAGTGTACCTCCATATGCAACCATGACCTAAAACTCTAAGGCTAAATAAATAACAAAATTTAAGCACAAAGCCAACTTATGATTAATGAAGTTGTGAGTATTACCAGTAAATGTGCAATAGGGAAATTGACAAATTTTTAGCACGACAACTATACCCCTGTGCCAAAATTTTCAAGTCTATCACTCCAAGACACCCTGGCTCTTTCTAGTAAGTCCAAATGACCTCCCAAATAATGTTATACCATTCCCCTAGGTGATTTAGGAAATTCCATTCATTCCCCCTAGGTGATTTTAGGAGTTCATTTGCAAAGCTACAGGCAGTTGTGGGAAGGGCTATCACTGGCCTTCCTAGAGCTGGAGAAACCTCACGGAGCATATTAGAAGAGCCTAAGTGGATGTGGAGGTGATCCAAAGGTATTGGGACATCATGGATATGGTTCAGGAATATTTTGGAAGGTCTCAGAGAAGTTGGGGTAGTTTCACCAGAATTAGGGTTCACAGGCCTAGTCAGTGCACAAGCCAAAACAACCGTTAAGCTTCAGAAGGTGATTACAGGAGCTCTAGATAGAGTTAGAAGTAAAAAAAACATCTATGGAAAGAGAGGATTCCAAGACCTACATGATGGTGAAATCATATTTTTCACAACACCTTGGCGCATAGGATTTTCAGGTAGTTTTTCTCAAGCACAAGTGGAGTACTTAGATCACAATTCCATTTTTTAGGGATCAAATGGATTAATCAAGACATGATACCCCTAAATTGGATTAAAAATTCCATTTCCAGTCAGGATCATATAAAATTTCACCAATAAATTCCACTCGGGAGCTCAAGTTATCATCATTCCAAGTTGCCCTCTCAAAGGCAGTTCAAGAGTTAGTCAATTTTCGGGAGGACACGTGTCAGCACCAGGAGCCTGGCGGGATTTCATGTCCCCAAAATCCCTAAGGTCAGGTACACCAACCTTGGAAAAATTCACCCATCCCCCATGTGACCTTTGGGACCCTCATGTGACCTCCAGACTTGATAGTTTAGCCCCTAGGTGCATTTTTGGAGCATCCATTCCCTACCGTAGGATTAAGCACCACGTGTCAGCTCCAGGACCACCATGGAATTTGATGTCCCTCACATCCCTAAGGTTAGGGACATAAAGCATGGAAAAATTTGCCCAACCCCTATGGGGAGACTTTTGGTCACCCATGTGACCCGCTTCCAGCCCCTCAGTGCTTTAAAGTTGATTTTGGAGCACTCATTCCCTGCCGTCGGATCACTCGCCACGTGTCGCCATATTGCTCATTGTGGAAATTGATTTCCCTCATTTCCCTAAGGTCATGGACATCAAGGAAAAAAAATTCACCCAACTCCAACTCAAAAATTTGAAAAAATTTCTAACTGTTGGCTGCTTCTTGTTGTTTCTCGCTATGCTTCTTGCCGCTTCTCACTGCCAGAAGAAAAGTTGCAGAGAACACCTCACTCCACCATTTCCAAATCTTGAACCAGCTCCATCACAACACATTATCCTTCACTCCATGATGGCACATAGGTATCAAAAGAATAATTCATCGAGATAAGAAAAATAAATGGAGAACCGAGAAGAAGAACAGTGGAAATCCCCATTGCCATAAAATGAAGATTTGAAGATATCTTGCAAACCGGTGCACGGATTGACAAACCATCTATTGCTGAGTTCTTCTCTCTTGAAGGAAATTAAAAAATCATATTCAAACCTCCAATTTTTAGCAAGGAGTTCTCACATCAAATAAATTTCACTTTCTAGCTCCACGAAGAACAAAGTTCAATTTCCTATCAAACTAGTCGTCGATGGAAGTAAAATTTCACATGAAGCACCAGAAGCAAAAACCTATCGCAATGGAATTTATTTCATTGCAAATGGAGAAAAAACCAGACCTGAAAATTTCAAGCTCCATTAATGGCCACCATGACACAGTAGTGGAAAAAATTAGTGAGCTACCTCTCCACTTCTCAGGGTTCCAGTGGGCGAAATCACACGAAAAATTGGAGGGAATGATTGTTGAAAAATCTAGTTTCACGTGAACTAGTTTTTGCGCCATGAATTTCCTATTTTTTAGGGATATGGAGGAATTATTTTTCATCAGAGTTCTTCCCTGTCACATGAATAACATCTATGAAAAAGGAAGTGAGCTACCTCTTCAACTCTCAAGGTTCCAATGGGTGAAATCGCGTGAAAATTGGAGGGGATGATCATTGAAAAATCTAGTTTCGCGTGAACTAGTTTTTGTGCCATGAAGCCCCTATTTTTTAGGGATATGGAGGGCTATGTGTTTTTTTTAGTATTCTTCCCATGCCATGAAAATATCATTTTCCCACTTGTTCAGATGAAGGAGTTACTCAAATGCGGAGCATGGAACCCTGGAATAAAACCCAAAACTTTCAAGACTTGTTTTGTCGCATCCTGACATCCGCGGCACACTTACTAAAAATAGCACGCCTTCCTGCGTAGGGTTATGTTACTTTAGGTAATCCACCATTTGAAGAGGATACGAAGAAGGTGGTAAACACAGAGGGAGCATCGCAGGAAAATTCATCAAAAAGGTCATCTCGGCTCACAATTCACACTTACTAAAAATAGTAAGTTACACTCAAAGAGCAGTTTTGGCACAATGGGACATACAAGGATAATCATTCAGGGGGACATCATTGTTCAGGATCATTCTAGTCATTTTTCATAGGGAATTCGAGATCCATCTTAGTTCATTCAACTTGGCAAGTGTTCATGAGCTAATTTGAAGGAGTTTCACAGTGTGCAAGGAGTTCGAAGATTCAGAGTTTCACTACATTTGGAGCTTTCCATCGAACAGGATCAATGGAATTCATCAGGAATGACATCTCCTCTTCTTCTTCTCTCTCTCTCTTCTCTCTCTCCCCCCAACTTTCTCTCACTTTCAAATGTTCTAATTCTTCGTTGGGGTTTGCACTTTTTGATATGCCTTTAAGTCACTTAAAAGTGACTTTAGAAACATAATGTAAATTAAGTCACCTTGATTTTATAAAAGGGACTTAAATATTTTGTAGGAATATGAATAGTCTAAAGTTAGAAATAAGGCATATGGAAGGTCATGAGGAAGATGAGGAGTCATGTCTATTCTATAAATTGTAAAGCCATTCCCATTTCAAAGGGTTGGTCATTAATTTTGTAAGCTCAAGAGTGCATTCTACCTTGAGAGAACAAAGGAGATAGCCAAATTCTTCCTTTCCCCCCTTTCTCAATTTCCTCCATTCTCCACTATGTACAACTTTTGTTTAGAAATCAATACAAGAAGAAGGATTTCTAGCTTTTTTGACTAAGGGATTTCTTGATACTTTGTGTTCATCAAATTTCATTTGGTCTTAATGATGCTTACAAAGTTGTTTCTTCTCATAATTTTGATGCATGTGATGAAAATTAACTAGTGTGTATGCATGAATCTGATTGTCTACATACAACATTAGTTCTCCTATCTAATTTCTCACTCCCCTTTCCCGCTTTACAGAAAAAGTCCTCTCTAGTAAGTATATGCAAGCTTTGCCACAGGGTCAGTGGAGTGCCCCTGTTGGATCCCCGGTCAAAAGGCCACCACAGAAATCCACCTTTTCATGCACATGCATATACGGCAGCTGCACCGGTTAAGTAGAGGGACTTAGATTCCCAGAGCATTGGCAAGAAATCCACAAGTTTTCTCACCTAAAAAAATTTCTCACCAACAGTTTTTTGGCACCCACCGTGGGGAAAATTTAGCAGCATCATTTACACCCAAAATATGACCGCAAGGTCCAAATTTAAAAAAAAAATCAAAAAAATATTGAAAAAATTCATTGTTGAGAAATACATTGTCAATTTATACAGTGACATATTCCATAGTGTCTTTTCATCCCACTTCAATAATTTTCCAAAAGATGGTTGAAGGAAGATACACCAGATTGAACAGGTTCCAATTTAGAGGCTTTGCAAAATCAATGAGAATGAATTAGAGATAAATCCATACTTCTTCTCTCAATCCTCCTCTCCACCTAGATGTCTTCAAGCAGTTCACCTGATATCCTTCAAAACTCCTATTGATACTTTCAAATTATCTCATTTTTCAATCACCATTAAGCATTGAGTGAAGAAGAAGATTTTGAAGAAGAAGTAGAAGCAGGTCTAAAAAAAATCCTGATGGCTGATGAAGTAGAAAGACCTCAACCCATTGTTCCATGGGGAAGGAATACATGCCCATTTCTCTTGAACCCCCTCTTCAATGATCTACCAATGGGTTCTCGCAAGAACTTTCCAAATTTCAAAGGTGACAACACACAACATCCAGTGGAACACATCGCTTGCTTTCACAACATCATGTGGAATTCTTGGTGTCCAACATGAAGATGTTGCTCTAAGATTGTTTATGGAGTCCCTCTAAGAAAAATAAACAAAATAGTTCTACCTCCTGCCTTCTATATCCATCACTGGGTTGGAATGACATCAAGGACTACCTTCGAAGAGAGATTTAAATCAATTGAATACTATCATGACCTCTTGGTGCAGTTGTCTAAAATAGAGAAAAGAGAAAATGAAACCATGAGAGACTTTGTGGCTCATTTCAAATGGTTTCTTCGCAAGATACCTAAAGAGGATTCACCATCTCAAAACAATGTCAAGAGATTCTTCATTAATGCTCAATCATCAGAAGTAGGATTTTTTCTGCAAAGATCCCAACCAAGGAACATTATAGAAGCACAAAGGATGGCCATTGAACTTGATGACGATCTCATCCTCTCTAGAAAGATCAAGAATCCATCAAAGGGAAAGACCCAACATCCTGGAGATGAGAGAACCAATCCATCACTGTAAAATTTGGCGAATGAGATAAAATATTTGAAGAGGGAATTATTTGAATGAGTTTCTTCTCAAAGAAGCAACAGAAATCAGATTGCAGGAGCACCCCAAAGGCTTTCCTTGGAGGCCCCACCTATGAATGTAAGTTGTAGGAGTTCAAGGAAAATGAAGAGGATCTTGAACAAGAAAGTGAAGGTGGTAACTTTCCTAGAAAGTGATGAGTTTGAGAACAATACACAAATCAGATTTTGTGAGTATTCTGGAGGTTATGAAGAAGATGAAGAGGATGCACCTAGTTTCTCATGTGCAGTATTCACTCATTCTCAGTCTGAGAAAGAGCATCTCCCTCCACTACTCCAAAAAAAAGGAAGGTTGATGATCCTCCTATGGTGACTCCACAAAACAAAATAATCAGTCGAGGATCCCCACTTCCATCTTCCATAAAGTCTTCATTGTTGGATAGCCTGATCCTGTAGCAAGTAAGAAGGCTCCCACAATTCCAAGTAAGTATTTTGATGTCTCTTCCAATTCTAAACCCAATCTATTCTCTTACAAAATCTAATACCTTGAAAGCTCCTAGTGTTCCATTCAAAAATACCCTTCCATTCCTCAAACATCAAATCCTGCTCCTAAAGCCTATCCAGACTCCAAAATCAGTCCCTTCACCCCCCTTGTCTACATCTGCTCCCTTTGACTTCATAGAATATGCAAACAAAGCCAAAGTGTAGATTACTGAAACCAAATATTTGCGGACTCATCCTGAACAATTTGAGAGGTTTGTCTGATACATCAGGAATGGTAGTCTAACACCCAATGATGTAGCTCATAATCCTAAAGGAATGCTACCAAACCCACCTACACCTCCCTCACAGAACATGCTTTCTCTGAGTGCATCAAAGACTGATAAAGTTGAACCTTTCTATGTCTCCCTTCTTGTTGGAGAATATGTACTGAACAATTGCATAATAGATTTTGGTGCCTCAGACAATGTGATGCCTTTGAAGGTTGCCAAGGATCTCAAACTTACCATGACTCCACCTAGTGGCTCTTGTTACTCTTTGGAATCAAAAGAGGTCTCACTTGTAGGGAAGGTCAAAGATGCACAGGTGGCTCTCACCAGATTTCTAGACAAGAAAGTTTTAGTGATGATTTTGGTAGTAGACGTCCCAGCCTCATTCATAATGTTGCTGAGTAGAATTTTCTACCAAGACTTGGGAGGGAAAATTCAAATGAATTGTTCTTCCGACACCATACTAGTAAAGGGAGACGTGGATAAATTTCTTCCCGAGAATAAGATGAGGTACATGGTATGAAAGTCTGGAAGCCCATAAGCTAACATTTTGTACCAAGGTAGTAGGCAGATGAATCACTTTGTGACAACTAAGGAGGAAGAGGATATTCCCATTTTGATAGGTCTAGACATGCCTTCTTAGAGATATTTGTACTTTGAAGAAGCATTGAGGAGATTCGAGTCACAAGAAGGCAGCCCTGAATTGTTGGATGATGCAAACCATGAAGAAGAGGAAATGGTTCTTGATGATTTTCAAGAAGAAAAATCAGCTTATGTGTTTATCCATGATGAAGGAGTTATTCTCATTCCCATTTGGGGATGAAGATCCCTCAATCATGCCACCTAGGAAGAGACAAAATCAGTCTTGTGATGAACCCTCATGAAATGGGAAAGAACTATCTATACAAGGACTACTTAGAGCTACAGAAGAAATAGAAGACCCTGAAATCAGTCTTGAACTTTTAATGCAAGCCATGAATCTTGAAGACAAGCATGAAGCTGACTTGGAAACCTCAACCAGTGTGAAGATGGGCTATGTTGAAATAAATCTAGATGAGAAATATGATGTCCCTCTCGAGCCAATGGTTGGTGGATATGATGACGAAATGGAGATATTTTCTTTCC
The DNA here is from genome assembly GCA_019776745.2 of Taxus chinensis. Taxonomy (NCBI): domain Eukaryota; kingdom Viridiplantae; phylum Streptophyta; class Pinopsida; order Cupressales; family Taxaceae; genus Taxus; species Taxus chinensis. Next base: position 311,872,068 of record CM034146.1, on the reverse strand, counting down.
CATTTGTAGAAGAAGATTCTCTCTATGATGAAGAAATAGAAGCAAGAAGTTTTGAGGCCTTTGAAGCTAAAGCTCCCTATGGAAAAAGGAGTGATAAAATGCAGTGATTCCCAAGATGATGAGGTAATCCCTCTAGATAGTTTCCTTGAGATGAAAAATAAAGATTCTTCAAAGGCATACAAAGAGGAGCTATAGGAAATGACGAAGCATAACTCCATGCAAGAAATATTGGATGCAGTAGAAGTTGTGGAAGACCCCGAGCTGATTCTTGATCTCTTCACTCATGCCATGGACATACAAGACAAGTATGAGGTCACATCCAATCCTTCCATCAGTACTCAAGCACTTCACAGTGGAGTAAAGGAAAAGGATAAGTCTAAGGTTTCTCATGGAAAAGAGGTCAATGAGCATAGACCTGGGAAAGAAAAGAATCCAAAATGTTCAAGTAATTTGAACGAAAAGCAGCCCTGGGGCAGCGATAGCGTGCTCAGTGAAGAATCATCTATGTGGATAAATGTGGAATGCAACTGGAACTATGAAACCAATTTCAAAGAGGATGAAGGCAATGGAATTTCTAAGCAAGGACCTAAGCATCAAGAAGATCACATAGGACTCACTCCTACAAAGTACACATACAAAATGTGAAAGTACCTAGCTTTCATAAGCAGCTGAGGAGAGGAGGGTACTTTCTGGAACCATCAATGGCTTCATAGAACATCATCATTCGGTGTTGCCCTTCAGGGGTAACTTTTGAGAAATGAAAAAATATTTCAGTGAAAGTGGGTTGTCCCCCACCTTAGTACCATTTCCCTTTCTGTTGCATGTGTTTCCCTTCTTGTATTGCTTTCTAGGTGTGTGTTTCCTGTCTTCTCTTCTCTCTCTTCTCTCTCTCTCTCTTGTTATAAGTTGTACATGACTCCGTATGGGCCCAATGGATAAGGCACTGGTCAATATGAACTTGTATGGTCTGAGATTCTAGATTCTCATGCCATGTATTCACTACACTCAGTCCATGTCATGTCCCCAAGCTAGAGCCAGTTGTTGTCGTGCAAATGTGCAACAAGGAAATTGACAATTTCTGAGCATGACAACTATACCCATGTGCCAAAATTTTCAAGTCTATCACTCCAAGAAACCCCGAATCTTTCCAGTAATCCAAATGACCTCCCAAATAATGTTATACCATTCCCCTAGGTGATTTAGGAAATTCCATTCATTCCCCCTAGGTGATTTTAGGAGTTCATTTGCAAAGCTACAGGCAGTTGTGGGAAGGGCTATCACTGGCCTTCCTAGAGTTGGAGCAACCTCACAGAGCAAAGAAGAAGATCCTAAGTGGATGTGGAGGTGATCCAAAGGTCTTGGGACATCATGGATATGGTTTAGGAATATTTTGGAAGGTCTCAGAGAATTTGGGACAGTTTCGCCAGAATTAGGGTTCACAGGCCTAGTCAGTGCACAGGCCAAAACAACCGCTGAGCTTCAAAAGGTGATTCTGGGAGCTCCAGATGGAGTTAGAAGTAAAAAAAAACATATCTACAGAAAGAGGATTCCAATCCCTACATGATGGTGAAATCATATTTTTCACAACACCTTGGTGCATAGGATTTGCATGCAGTTTTTCTCAGGAACAAGTGGAGTCTTAGATCACAATTCCACTTTTTTAGGGATCAAATGGATGAATCAAGACATGATACCCCCACCATTGGATTCAAAATTCCATTTAAGTCAGGATCATATAAAATTTCACCAATAAATTCCACCAGGAGCTCAAGTTATCATCATTCCAAGTTGCCCTCTCAAAGGTAGTTCAAGAGTTAGTCAATTTTTGGGAGGACACATGTCAGCACCAGGAGCCTGGCAGGATTTCATGTCCCCAACGTCCCTGAGGTCAGGTACACCAACCTTGGAAAAATGTTCCCATCCCCATGTGACCTCTGGGACCCTCATGTGACCTCCAGACTTGACAGTTCAGCCCCCAGGTGTATTTTTGGAGCATCCATTCCCTATCGTCGGATCAAGCGCCACGTGTCAGCTCCAGGACCACCGTGGAATTTTATGTCCCTCATGTCCTTGAGGTCAGGGAAATCAAACATGGAAAAATGTTCCCAGCCCCTATGGGGAGACTTTTGGTCACCCATGTGACCCACTTCCAGCCCCTCAGTGCTTTAAAGTTGATTTTGGAGCACTCATTCCCTGTCATCGGATCACCGCCACGTGTCGCCATCTTGCTCATCATGGAAATTGATGTCCCTCATGTCCCTTGGGGTCAAGGAAATTAGTGATAAAAAATTATGCCCAAATTCAACTCAAAAATTTGAATTTTTTTCAAACTGTTGGTTGTTTCTTGTTGTTTCCCATTGCTTCTTGCTGCTTCTCATTGCCAGAAGAAAAGTTGCAGAGAACACCTCACTCCACCATTGCCAAATCTTGAACCAGCTCCATCACAACACATTATCCTTCACTCCATGATGGCACATAGGTCTCATAAGAATAATTCATCAAGATAAGAAAAATAAATGGAGAACCGAGAAGAAGAACAGTGGAAATCCCCATTGCCATAAAACGAAGATTTGAAGATATCTTGCAAACTAGTGCATGGATTGACAAACCGTCTATTGCTGAGTTATTCTCTCTTGAAGGCCATTAAAAAATCATATTCAAACCTCCAATTTTTAGCAAGGAATTCTCACATCAAATAAATTTCACTTTCAGCTCCACGAAGAACAAAGTTTAATTTCCTATCAAACCGGTCATCGGATGGAAGTAAAATTTTGTGTCAAGCACTAGAAGAAAAAACATATCAAAATGTAATTGATTTCATCACAAATGGAGAAAAAAATAGACCTTAAAATTTCAAGCTCCCTTAATGGCTGCCATGACATAGTAATGGAAAAAATCAGCAAGCTACCTCTCCACTTCTCAGGGTTCCAGTGGGCGAAATCGCACGAAAATTGGAGGGAATGATCATTGAAAAATCTAGTTTCATGTGAACTAGTTTTTGTGCCATGAAACCCCTATTTTTTAGGGATATGGAGGACTGATTTTTCATCATATTTTTTCCCTGTCACATGAATAACATCTTCAAAAAAGGCAATGAGCTACCACATCAATTCTCAAGGTTCCAATGGGTGAAATCATGCAAAAATTGGAGGGGATGATCGTTGAAAAATATAGTTTTGCATGAACTAGTTTTTGCGCCATGAAGCCCCTATTTTTTAGGGATATGGAGGGCTGTGTTTTTTTGTCAGTATTCTGCTCATGCCATGAAAATATCATTTTCCCACTTGTTCAGATGAAGGAGTTACTCAAACGTGGAGTGTGGAACCCCAGAATAAAACCCAAAAGTTTCAAGACTTGTCTTGTCACATCCTGACATCCATGGTGCACTTACTAAAGATAGCATGCCTTCCTTCATAGGGGTATGTTACTTCAGGTAATCCACCATTTGAAGAGGATACATGAAGAAGGCAGTAAACACAGAGGGAGCATCACAGCCAAGGTCATCAAAAAGGTCATCTCAGCTCACAATTCACACTTACTAAAAATAGTAAGTTACACTCAAAGAGTAGTTTTGGCACAATGGGACATATAAGGATAATCATTCAGGGGGACATCATTGTTTAGGATCATTCTAGTCATTTTTCATAGGGCATTTGAGATCCATCTTAGTTCATTCAACTTGGCGAGCATTCATGAGCTAATTGGAAGGAGTTTCACAGTGTGCAAGGAGTTCGAAGATTCAGAGTTTCACTGCATTTGGAGCTTTCCATTGACGAGGATCAATAGAATTCATCAGGAATGACATCTCCTCTTCTTCTTCTCTCTCTCTCTTTCTCTCTCCTCTTCCCCCAACTTTCTCTCACTTTCAAATGTTCTAATTCTTCGTTGGGGTTTGCACTTTTTGATATGCCTTTAAGTCACTTAAAAGTGACTTTAGAAACATAATGTAAATTAAGTCACCTTGATTTTATAAAAGGGACTTAAATATTTTGTAGGAATATGAATAGTCTAAAGTTATAAATAAGGCATATGGAAGGTCATGAGGAAGATGAGGAGTTGTGTCTATTCTATAAATTGTAAATCCATTCCCATTTTAAAGGGTTGGTCATTAATTTTGTAAGCTCAAGAGTGCATTCTACCTTGAGAGAACAAAGGAGATAGCCAAATTCTTCCTTCCCCCCCCCCTTTCTCAATTTCCTCCATTCTCCACTATGTACAACTTTTGTTTGAGAAATTAATACAAGAAGGAGGAGTTTCTAGATTTCTTTGACTATGGGATTTCTTGATACTTTGTGTTCATCAAATTTCATTTGGTCTTAATGATGCTTACAAAGTTGTTTCTTCTCATAAATGCATGTGACGATACTTTCTAACTAGTGTGTGTGCAGGAATCTAATTTTCTACCTGCAACATTAGTTCTCCTACCTCTGTTAATCACTCCCCTTTCCCTGCTCTTCAGACAAAGTCCTCTCTTGCAAGAAATCTGCTAAGCTTTTCCGCAGGGTCAGTGGAGTGCCCTATTGGATCCCCAGTCGAAAGGCCACCACAAAAAATCCACCTTTTCTTGTGCATGTATATATGATAGCTGCACCAGTTAAGTAGAGGGACTTATATTCCCAGAGCATTGGTAAGAAATCCATAAGTTTGTCCACCCGACAAATTTTGAAAAAAATTCTAATTGTTGGTTGTTTCTTGTTGTTTCTCACTGCCAAAAGTAAAGTTGCAGAGAACACCTCACTCCACCATTACCAAAGCTTGAACTTCTTGTTTTAAGCACACAACCATCAATACCAAGTGAATTGTTTAGGTTCTAAATCTATAAAGATTCCATAGTAAATGTTTTCCCATATGGGATTTGATGTAGATCAAATAAATTCTCCATTTGGTTTATTCGTTTGAGTAGGTCATTGCCATAAAAATTATAGATCTCCACCTTGAGGAATAGGTTATGTGGACCAGAATTAATGTTGGTCATGGAGGAATGTGGTGTAGTATTTGAATCACGCGGAGAATGTTCGTTAGATGTACCTTGAGTTATTTGAGAGGCTAGAATATCAATGTTTTTGGGTATCTTATTAATATCCCTCAATGCTTTTATATATATTTGCCATATCTCCCTCAATTATTTTAGACATCTTTTCCATATCACTTTTTAGGGCCTCCACCTCTCTTTCCATGTTTTGACACATCAAGTCGACATCTCATTTCATTGTTAGCCAACTCTCCATTAAGGGTAGTATTTTTTCATCCACGAAAGAATACATAACATCAAAAGTCCCACCTCATTCAAAATATGATTCACTCTCCTCTTTATTATGAGTTTTCCTTAGAGTGGCAGATCCTTTTTCTTGGCCTCAAGTATATCTCATTTCTATGGCAATTAGGGTTTGAGTTTTTTGGATGATGTCAGCTAGATGGACCAAAAAACCAAGAAAACCCCTAATCGGAATTCATATATCTTCCTCAAATGTAAATAATTAAGATAAATTCTATAGTTTGTGGCTTGTGGAGCAAATTTGTTGAATTTCCTCAAATGAATATAACTTCCACAAAATAGATCCAAAAAAATATGAAATTTGGAGGGTAATTTCCTCTAATTATGTTTATATACCAATTAAAAATTGGAGAAATTTTCTTAATTGATTGTGAGATGGGTGAATCTCCAAATTTATTATTCTGATTTGGTTTTGACCCAAATCGAGGTCTTGATACCACTTGTAAGGAAATTACTTAGACAAATCAGAATAATAACAACAATAGAGAGATAAGATTAAAATTTTCAAGTGTGGATGGCTTAGCCACTTTGAGGGGGCAACCTCCACACCTTAGAATAAGACACAAATGATCAAATATGATGATCATTTACTAGTTACTACCTATAATATATACCCTACTTATATCATGTAAACCACATTGGTTGACCTACTAGGCATAGGTAAGAATAAATACATTAGATATGACATATTAAAATATTATGTTAGCCAAAAGTTGACCATACATATCCCGATATATGACCTAGGATTAAGGGCATAGTGCTACTAAGATTAGCAACATGCAAGTCAAGTGAGCTCTCGTAGATGAGGGTTTGGGAATGTGTGTTACTTCTTTATAATTCATCAAATTTTTTGACAATACTACAAATAACCTTAAATAGCTTGTAACATGTGTCAAGGGTATGAATAAATGCAAATGCCCCCCCATTGTGGTCTACAATTGGGTACCTATTACCATTCCTCGTCACACCGTTAGAGTTTAATTTATGATCTTCAAATTTTCTCTTTCATATAACATCCTTCTTAGCCGACATGGACACATTGAATGCACGTAACCAACTCAGACACTTGATGAACTGAGAATATAAAATGTATGATCTCTATATGAAATTAACATCATGTATAAGATTTAGACATATTAATTTTGGTCATTAATTCTCTTTCTCATTGAAAAACCTTGATTTTCACTCTCAACTTGTAAGGAATCTTTTACCATTCGTCAAATAAGTTAATTTATTTCTACCTCTCATCTTACTCTAAGCTTTAATAATTATTTAATGACGATGGATTATTTTGGATGCTATTTAATGTTTTTGTTTTCAATTTAATTGAAATCCATTCGTTTATAATAAATGATCATACAAATTTCATGAGAAGAAAGATGTTTTATGAAAATCCCATAACTCATAACCTAATGAAAATGTTATTTAAGCATTTATTCTCACATAATTGTTGTTTAAACATCCATTCTTACGTTATCATTGTTGATCAATTTATTTTAAAAAATTCTTGCGGCTTTCGAGTATCGTGTTTGAAAGCATAAACATGCACATATATTAAAAAAATTCCTCAAAAATATTTTCACCCTTTGTTTCTTCACAAACCCTACAACCTTGAGGGTTTTGGGGGTGATAATTCTTGAAATCACATAGCAAGAGAAGGTTGAGATTCTTCCTAATTGATCTCAGGAAAATATTCTTCTTCATTGGATGCTTCATCATTTGGTTCTTCCTCATTGGGTCCTTCAATGTAAATTTTTTTCCTCTTAACACATTTATGTTATTTTCTCTATTTTCTATCACAGTTAAAACAGGACCCTTTTGATAACTTATTTTCAAATTTTTTAGAAGTTAATATAGTAGGTTAAGGGAATGATGGTATTGAGATGCTACACTATTTGATGTTAGTGAAGGTATACTTATTTATGGAAAGGAATTTTTCCTTTACCATGTATGTCATGGTAATAGAATCAGAAACATTGACCAAATCAAATATGCATACCTCATGTTGGATGTGATCCTTGAGATCTCTAAGGAGTAATCATTCATAATACCATTTGTAATTTTCTTCATGTGCAAGGAAAAGCTCTGGACTAATGAATATAATCCTTGATTGACCCCATTTATTGTAACTCCGATGTAAAAATTAATTAGGTGGCACTAAGAGCCTTCCTTTTTAGCACACAACCATCAATACCAAGTGAATTGTTCAGGTTCTAGATATACAGGTGCCATAGTAACTTTTTTCACACTTGGGATCTTATGTAGATCAAATAAATTCTTCATTTGGTTGATTCATTTGAGTAGGTCTTTGCCATCAAAAGTACACATCTCCACATTTAGGAATGGGTTATGTGGACCAGAATTAACATTGGCCATGAAGGAATGTGGTGCAGTATTTGAATCACGAGGAGAATGTTTGTTAGATGTACATTGAGTTATTTGAGAGGCTAAAAGCTCAAAGTTTTTGGATATCTTATTCATATCTCCCTCAATAATTTTAGACATCTTTTCCATATCTCCCTCAATACTTTTGGACATCTTTTCCATGTCACCTTTTAGGGCCTCCACCTCTCCTTGCATGTTATGACACATTAGGTCAACATCTCCTTTCACAGTTTGTTGACTCTCCATTAAAGGTAGTATTTTTTCATCCACTAAAGAATACAAAACTTCAGAAGTTCCATCCCATTCAAAGTATGATTCGACCCCCTCTTTGTTATGAGTTTTCTTTGGAATGGTAGATCCTTTTACTTGGCCTCAAGTAGATCTCTTTGTCATGGTGATTAGGGTTTGATTTTTTTGGATGATGTCACCTAAATGGACCAAAACACCAAGAAAAAACACTAGTCAAAATTCATATATCTTCTTGAAAATGTAAATAATAAAGATAAATTCTATATTTTATGGTTTGTGGAGTAAATTGTTGAAAACCCTCAAATGAATATAACTTCCACAAAATAGATCCAAATTTTTTGAAATTTGGAGGGTAATTTACTTTAATTATGTCGATATTCTAATTAAAAATTGAAGAAATCTCTTAATTGATAGCAAGATATAGGTGAATCCCAAAATTTAGGGTTTTGATTTGATTTTGGCCTGAATCGAGGTCTTGATACCACTTATAAGGAAATTACTTAGACAAATCATAATAATAACAATAATATAACACCAAAATAGAGAGATAAGAACAAAATATTGAAGTTTGGATGACTTAGCCACTTTGAGGGGGCAACCTCCACACCTTAGAATAAGACACAAATGCTCAAATATGATGATCATCTACTAGTTACTACCTACAATATATATGCTACTTATATCATGTAAACCACATAGGCCGACCTACTAAGCATATGTAAGCATAAATAAATGAGATATGACAAACTAAAATATTATGTTGGCCACAAGTCGGCCATACATATCCCGATATATGACCTAGGATTAAAGGCATAGTGCTACTAAAATTGGCAACACGCAAGTCAAGTGAGCTCTCATAGACAAGGGCTTAGGAATATGTGTTGTTACTGTAGAATTCATCAAATCCTTTGACTATGCTACCAATAACCTTAAATATGCTTGTAACATGTGTCCAGGGTACGAAGAAAGCCAAATGCCCCCAATTGTGGTCAACAATTGGATACATATTACCATGCCTCGCCACACCGTTAGACTTAAATTTATGTTTTTCAACTTTTCTTTTTCATATAATATCCTTCTTAGCCGACCATGGACACATCGAATGCACGTAAACAACTCATACACTTGATGAACTGAGAATGTAAAATGCATGATCCATATATCATGTATAAGATTTAGACATCTTTCTTTTGGTCATCAATTATATCTCTCATTGAAAAACCTTGATTTTCACTCACAAATTGTAGTGCCTCTCATCTTACTCTAACATTTAATAATTATTTAATGAGGATGGATTGTTTTGCATGCTATTTAATGTTTTTGTTTGCAATTTAATTGAAATCCGATCATTCATAATAAATGGTCATACAAATTTCATGAGAAGAAAGATGTTTTATGAAAATGCCATAACTCAATAACCCAAGGAAAACGTTATTTAAGCATTCATTCTTGCGTAATGGTTGTTCGATCAAGTTATTCACAAAAATTGTTGCGGCTTTCGAGTAACGTGTCCGGAATCATAAACAAGCGCATAAATAAAAACATTTCCTCGAATAGAACTAACGGAATACACCAACCCTGTAACTAAAATTCTTTTCAAGACGTCGTTTAAGCAAAGGCATACGAGGAAGCCAACAACCGGGCAAAATATATATTGGTAGTTAGTGGCCAACTCCTGGTTGACTTACCATATTTAATGAACAGATTTTTTTCCTGGAATGAGAATGGAGATTTCGGAATTGGGAACTGGTAGATCGCCTACGTATCTATTCATATTTCGTCACGCAACGTGGTGAAACATGAAAAAATGAATACTTATTTATATGGCTATGCATTACTGCAACAACTACCAACTCTGACATTCATAGGAGGAAAGGAATTAATATCGCCTCGAATCTCTCCTCTTCCATATAATAATTCCGGCTCGTGCAGAGGAGGCTCGATTTTTAACGCCCCATTCATTGCTTGATATTGGTGCCCATTCTGTTCCTCTGGATCGTTGAAAATTCTGTGTTGTTTGGTCAGGCTGTCTTTAATGGATTCCACAAGATTTTAATGGTTATGTGTTTGTTACTTTTGCAGGTTGACCGGGCAGCTAATGAATTGCACAAGTTGCAGTTGATCTATTTTTGGCATTCTCTAGTTGGGAGCTGCGCATTTGCTGAATTGCATTCAATTACGTAAGAAAATGGAAGGATTTGGAGGAGATTCGGTGGCGGTGGAACTAAGCGTGCGGAGGAAGGAACCGACTCTGGTTCCCCCTGCTGAAATTACAGAGAATCATGTCTATTTTCTCTCCAATCTCGATCAGAACATTGCAGTCACCGTGCAAACGGTATACTTCTTCGACGTCCGGGAAGAAGAAAAGGGAAGAAGGCCCGGGGAAGTGATCAGGGAGGCTCTGAGCAAAGTGTTGGTGCATTATTATCCTCTTGCGGGGAGAGTGGGGATCAGCCCGGAGGGGAAGCTCAACATTCATTGTACGGGGGAGGGCGCCGTGTTCGTCGAGGCCGAAGCCGATTGCCGCCTGGAAGACGTTGGTGACATGACGAAGCCGGATCCTTCTACTCTACAGAGGCTGGTTTACAACATTCCAGGGGCCAGAAATATTCTGGAAATCCCTCCTGTTGTCGCTCAGGTTCGTTACCGTTTTTTGAGCTCATATGATTTTGTTAGTATTGTTATCCATTCTCATAGCTCTGGACTATGAAGGTTTGTAATTTTATGTTAGAAATGGGTAGTATTTTGATAGTGTTATCAGCTACCAATATATAAGCTATAGAAAGAAGTGTTTAATGCTCTGTTGTTTTTTTTTTTTTGGGGGGGGCGGAGGGGGGCTGGGAGAATGCCTATTATCTTTAATGGAGTAATGGGTAGGCTTTGTCAAAGGGGTATAAAGACTTAAGAAAACTAGGCAACTGCCTAGGGTGCTAACATTTAGGGGGCAGTAATTTATTTTATTTTACTATGGTGTTTATGAAGAGTTGATCAATTTATCAACCATATAAACTAGTAGTAGTTAGTAGCCGACCTTACAAACCAGTTCAATTCATTTCATTTAAAATAAACTAAAATTTACAAAATTGTATTAACAATTGAAATATTTGTAAAGAAAAGTTGGTAAATATAAAAAAGAGATTGACAAAAGTGAGTATGTAAAGAACCTAAGAAAAAATAGTTGGTAAATATATGAGACAATGAGGATTATGATAGGCTAAAAGCTACAAAATTAATTGGGGATTTTAGGCAGGAGTAGCTACATAAACATTTACTAGCAAGTTTTTCTTGAATGGTAGAGGCATAACATATCAAGTAATATGATATTTGGTCAAGATTAATTATTTTGTCTACTATAGATTTTTTATACTTACTAGTATTGCTTAGGGCACTCAAAATCCTTAACTCTTCACTCTTCACTCTTCACTCTTCACAAAATTATGAGAGCTATATAAACATCTTTATTTCTTTGTGAAAAAATTGTGGTTTGAGTGGCACATCCCCTACTTGATATTGGTAAATTGGACCTGCAACTAACCTTATATAAAAATTGTATTTGAACTCTCCTGCCATTAATTCTCTCCATCCTTATACAACAATTTCTCTAAATTTGTGATCCTGAGGTAAATTTCAAAATGGAAGAATGCCGGCAACTTTTATTTATTTCTCTTCATCCTTAAACAACAATTTCTGTAAATTTATGATCATCCTAAATTTCAAAACACAAAAATACACGCAACTTGTATTTATTTCCATTCATCCTTTGTACAACAATTTCTCTAAATTTATGATCCTCATATGAATTCTAAAACACAAGAATACAGGCATAATTAACTGAAATTGTGAGAAGGGAATCCATTCAGATAATTGTATGGGTGCTAACAATTTTATGCGAATGAATCAGGTGACGATGTTCAAGTGCGGGGGATTCGTGCTGGGGTTGGGGATGAACCACTGCATGTTCGACGGGATAGCGGCGATGGAGTTCGTCAATTCCTGGGCCGAGACGGCGCGCGGCCTGCCCCTGTCCGTACCACCGTACATGGACCGCTCTTTGCTGAAAGCGCGCGATCCTCCCCAGATAGATTTCCCCCACGTCGAATTCACGCAGCTGGAGGAAGTAGAAAAGGCGGCGGAAGCGGCGGCGGAGGAGGAAGAGGAACTGGTGTACAGATCGTTCTGCTTCGGTCCAGAGAAACTAGAGGAGATGAAGAAGCGGGCGAAAGAAGACGGAGTGCTGAGCAGGTGCACCACATTCGAAGCTCTGTCGGCGTCGGTGTGGCGGTCGCGGAGCAGAGCTCTGGAAATGGCGGGCGAGCAGGAAACGAAGCTGATGTTCGCGGTGGACGGGCGATCCAAGTTCGATCCGCCATTGCCGAGGGGATACTTCGGAAACGGAATCGTGATCACGTCGGCGCTGTGCAGGGCGGGAGAATTGGCGGAGAAGCCGATGTCTCACGCGGTGGGGTTGGTTCAGAAGGCGGTGGGAATGGTGACTGATAAATATATGAGATCTGCCATTGATTACTTCGAGTTGACGCGAGCGAGGCCCTCGCTTACAGCGACTCTGTTGGTGACGACCTGGTCTCGTTTATCGTTTCATACCTCTGATTTTGGGTGGGGGGAGCCGTTTCAGTCCGGGCCTGTCACTCTGCCTGCCAAGGAAGTGGTTCTTTTTCTTTCTCATGGAAGGGAACGGAAGAGCATCAACGTGCTTCTTGGCCTTCCTGCTGCCGCCATGGAACGCTTTCAACAATTCTTGTATCTTGATTAGCCCGATTACAGGTTGTTTCGTGTATGATCATGATTTCTGGTTATTCTTCCTTGTTTATCATTGAAATAAACGGCGAATTCTCGCTGTCAATTTGAACTCCATATTTTACTCTTGCAATTATTTTAATAGAAATTCAATTCCTTTAACCGCGGAGGTTTGAGACTATCTATGTTTTTTTTTCTTAAATTAATTACACCTTTAAAACCATGAAGTTATTTTGAACATACCAATGTTTTTTCCTATTTGTAAATGTGGAAAATGGTTTTACACTAATAATACATCACAATTTCTAACATTATGTATTATAATTGGGTTTAATTTAAATTTCAATAGAAATTCAAATTTAAATAAAAGTGAATCCATTCACAACTTCTGCATTATACATTATGATCGGGTTTAATTTAAATTTCGATAGAAATTCAAATTTAAATAGAAGGAAGTGAATCCATAAAGCTATTAGAAGATTTGGTGTTTGCAAGAATAATATTAAATTTCAAGTAATTTAAAAAAATATGACAAAAACAAGTCACTCCTACAAAATCATACTTCCAAATCCTATTGACTGTTTTTGCAAGTTTTTAGAAGAATTGGGGTTTGCAAGAATAATGTTAAATTTCATGTAATTTAAACAAATATGACAAAAACAAGTCACTCCTACAAAATCATACTTCCAAATCCTATTGACTATAACAATTACAAAGATACTCTCAAGGATGTGAATGCTTATTATGACTATCCTAGATGTTCATGACATTGAATGAACATATGCTTTTGATTGAGACATAGTATTCAAGACATAGTCAATACTAACACTATTCAAGTATATGAGAAGAACATAACATCGAATGAATAAGTTTCACAACCAAATATACAATTTAAATTGTTCATATACCCTTTTCCACATCAAGCTACACAAGAAATAAAAAATAATACTGAATTTCAAATGACACATCATGCAACATAACCATTGGCTTCATATGTTCCTAAAGTAGAAAATGATCATCCAATAAAGGTATCATCGATTGACTAATGAATTCGCAGGAACAACAACCTATTATTACATTTTGCGACCATGACATGATACATCTCATACAATGATGTTATTGATGAGACATTATTCCTACATGCTTTAATAGATTCACATTTGACAAAGAGTATCATAATCAACAACATTTCAAGTGAAAAATGTTTACACAATGACACTCCTCATTATGCTTGGGTTAGGGTAAATTTTAAGGGTCCCTCTTAAAAAACCCATAGAAAATAGTAGGCAATTTTCAAAAAACCACTTTCAGAAGTAAGACCACTTTAGGAAAAATTGTTTCGTGGGGATGGTGATTTTTTTACAAAACTTGAGGAAAGGTTGTCGATGGCACTGCAGCAGAAATAGAATTATGCATGGTACCGGCCAGTAGCATCTAGAATACTACCAACCGATAGCACACAAAATTTTATCGGTCGGTATCATTCAGAATGCTACCGTTGGTAGCGTTCAAAATGTTACCAGCTAGTAGCATTTTGAATGCTATCAGCTAGTAGTAAGGATTAAGTTGTCGGGCGGTAAAAAGGATTATGTTATCGGCCGATATCATTCCCCATGCTACCAACCAGTAGCATTCTCCATGCTACCGGCTAGTAGCATTGTAGAATGTTATTGGCCAGTAGCATACAAAAATGATGTCGATCGGTAGCATACAAGACATTGTCAGCCGATAGCACTATGTGTGCTACCAGTCAGTAGCAGTCTCGTCATTTACCTATGTTAATCCATCGCCTATTCATTTTCACTTTACAAAAAACAAAAAATAGCCTCTGATGTCTAGTGACAACAATAGGAAGCCTTTTCCATCCACCGACAACAACAACAAATGATAAAACAACCTCTGCCCATGAGCCCAACAAGGAAACTCATCTCCAAACAAGAAGGTCATCTCTAGAGTGCAAACATGAAGGTCATCTCCAGAGTCCAAACAAGAAGGTCATCTCCAGAGTCCAAACAGGAAGGTCATCTCTAGAGTCCAAACAAGAAGGTCATCTATAGAGTCTAAATAGGAAGGTCATATCCATAGTTGAAACAAGAAGGTCATCTCCAGGGTCCAAATAGGAATTTCTATTCGATTTATTACAAAAATGTCAAGAAGGAAGGTCATTTACAAAGTGTCCGTGAGCCCACAAGAACAATCTCAAATCCATAAGTTTTCTTATACGAGCCTTGTATTTCCTCAACTATAAAAACTCCTATCATATCCCAATTCATTTTCACAATGGATTGACGCCTCCAGTTTCACAGGGCTGGTTTATACACCCCAGTTACCTACAAACACCAAAAAACTCAACAACCTTCCAACAACTTATAATAGTTCCTCTTGTATTTTTTCCATTCAACTCCCATCACACACACTATCCTTTGGAATGTACCCTAAAGACAATCAACGTTTGACAGGAATACCACACAAAGATGTGGATCCTATTACAATAAAGGCCATTTTGTTTGATGAAGATATCAAGTATTTGGAGTCTCATTACCAATTATCTATTTATGCAACTACTGGTAAGTAACTAAGTTTCAAATAATCATATTACTATTTATATTATTATTAATTTTAGGAATTTTTTGTCTCCTTACATTTACAGGTTCCCCAAATCCTTCAAAAAGGGGAATTCCCCTCGAGTATTTCAGTAATCCATTTTTACAAGGTATGGTGTAATTCTTCCAGGCCAGAATCATATTGCAGGGTAGATATATGGATATTCCATTTTGGGCCCTTACTTATATAATGCATACCCTTAGCGGGAAAAAATATGATTGGTGCACTTTTTTATCCTCCAGGATAAGACATGACCTAAATAACATTAATGTGAATGACATTGTTACTATTAATTCCACAAATTGTAATCTTGTTTTGTATTTTGAATCTCTTTACAATGTATGTTGCACCCTTACTCCTACGACACTCAACGGCAAGCTTACAACTATGTCTTTAAAAATTAAACAACATGAGGTTAGTCCCAACTCTCAAATTTATGATTATTTACTTTTTAATCATTACCATTAATTTTCTTAATAGTTTATAAATTATATTTGGAATTAATATTCAATTCATTATTGAATTATAATAGGGGATAGTTGTTGCAGTTGCAATCATAAGAGAGGCTATCATAAGAGGATATTTCCCTCTAGATTCCAAAGATTTTGTTAGTGTTTGGAAAGATCACCAGACTGAAGACACCACTCGGCCCACTCCACAAATAAGCACTTATCAAGTGAAACATATGAGGAGTTCTGTAACTCCTCATCTAATTGACACATTCACCATGCCATTAATCACAGGTTTTTAATATTTCTATATTCCAATATGTTTAATGTATATATAATTTCATATAAATATTCATTAAACTTTTATAACATGTTTACATTCCTTTGGTGCAGAAACCTCCAGTAGCTCAAGTTTATATCATCGAGCTCATGCTAGCCCAACAAGAATTGTATATGAATTTGATGAAACACAAGATCAAGATATATCTTCATTACCACAAGGTATGTATCTCATGTAAGTTTTAATTTTAATTTATATTTAGTTTTTAATAAATTTTATTATTTTAAACAAAAAAACTGATAAAATTAAATTGTTAATGGTTAATTACATTTAGACCAACACTATCAGTACCAATCCCACTCACAATATTTTTAGTCTACCCCTCAACAACAACCACAACAACTATTTATGGTGAATTTAAGATAATTTCTATAAAATGTTGAAATACCAAAATTTCAAATAAAGCAGGATTTATTGATACCTAAGCCAACAATCACAATCTTGGGATGATTAGATACGTGAATAATGAAAGAGGCTCCTCTGTCGCCAAGTGAGAAAATATGTGTACAAAGACAGCTAAATAGACAAATATTAGATAAAGACGCAACGATTTGTTTAGCAAATGCCGATCCCAAGAATTTGGAGGACTTTCTTTAAGGGTGTCAACTCATTTGATACAATCAAGTGATATAGTACAATAAGATAAATGATAATGATATTTAGAACTCAAGAGGGATAGGAAGGTCTTGCTCCACGTTGTAGTTAGCCCAAGCAAGGGCTATGGTGAGCTTTAAGTCTTGGAATTATTCAAACCATAAATGCTCCACACCTTCACGTTGTTCTTGTATGATATCAAGTTGATCCTCTATGTATTTAACTTGAAATGTGAGATAAATGATACACAAACTCAGTTCGTGTGTGATATTGAATTTTTCCCACACAAAAGATTATTAAATGACTGAAACATCATATATGTTAGTGATACGGTGTGAATGACCTAGAACATTCATCTACATAACATACATATTGCAAAAAACTGATTAGACTAGAAACAGATTGCTGAAAATATGATAAATACTAAAAACGACTAAAAAAGAAAGGGATCGACGATGATCAAGAATCGACAGCGATCGGGGATAAAATGTTTAGTTTGATAAAATGGACAGTGATAAATGTTGGATGAACATTTACAGTGTTAAGATAAAATAAAGGGACTCTAGAAGCCTGTGAGATTCAGAAAATAGAAAACCAGATGTGTTTGAAGGGAAAATGATAAACAAAGAGGCTATGGATACTGATTGACAACAATCACTGTTGAAAGTGAGATATTTCAAAACTTGGGAAAATGATCAAATTGAAGACTGGATGTAAAACAAGTACAAAGGATGGTATAAACAACTGGTTATATGTTATAGTTGATGTAAAACAAGGTTGATAAAGATGGAAAACAATGTACCTTCCTTTTTGGTTGTGTGCAAGGGTTACAAAGCTCCAAGAAGCTTGATTGATGATTTAACGAGATTCCTTTAAGATTTTGGTAGTAGGATGTTGATTCTTCCAAGTGAAATGATGTCGTACGGAGGTGCAGTAGTTGTTCCCAAAATCTAGCTTCTGATTAGCTGGGAACTGGAGGAGGAAGGTGGCTATATATAATCGATGGTGTTTGCAACGATCGCCAATGATCACGGATCGCCATCAATTTGTCCAGAGGGGTTACAAATCAAATAACGAACAGATGGAAAATGGTTAAAACCACTTTCCATCCGAAGAATAAGGTTGTTTCATAAATGGTGGGAGGTTGGGAATATAGGTATGAAGAGGTTATAGGGTTGGGATGGGTAGGATAAGTTAGGCTAGGTTGGTTTTAGGTGGTTAGGAGAGGGTAAATGAGGTTTTACGATAGTAAGTGAGGTTTTATGATGGTAATTTATAATATTATTAGGATAGAGATGATAATGTGAGTAGTGTGTGTCAAGTCACCTAGGGGTGAAAAAGTGGGGTTTACATTTACGCCTTTTTGTTGAGTTGTCTATAAGCACAGGCTGCGAGATAAAAACTAGCACGAGGATGCTCCAGTTTTTATAAGGATATTGTTCCCTCCTCAATCCATGAGAGACTTTGTTAGTCATTGGATTGAAGAGATTTGGATTGATTGGATGATTTTTCTTCAAGATGCTTTGGGATTTTGATTATAATCTGAAATGACCATGTTGGAGGAGTTTGTAGAGATGATAGTAATCTAGGGAACACTTGGTAGGGGACATTATATGGCCTCTGGATGGCGACGCTAATGTTGAACACATACATACACATGCTTTGGGAAGACCATCTCTATAAGGAGATGATCCAATGGGAGTGCTCTCGTGAGTATGTGTGAGGCCGTGGGACTAAAGGGTTGAAGGCAACATCTATAATGTGTTCAAAATTTTATGTATGGTCAAAAACACAATTTTGACAAGGTGTTGGCCATCAAAGCAATGGAATAAAATATCTTAATGGTATCATGATGTAATAAGAGAGGTCTAGGTGACCAAAATAGGTAAGGTGTGTAAAAAGGGTTTAAATCGGTGATGATTCTGGATCGCTAGGTTTTGGGATAGGCGATCATCAATGATTCTGAAAATGACAAATATATAATCCAAGTTGGGCATGTAAATCACTCATTTGTGATGTGTCGTTGTGTGATTTGAGAGCTCTGGTTTATCATTTTTGAGTTCTTTTAAGAGATGGAGGAGAGCGGAAGCAGTAGAAAGAGGCAATAGATTGGTGGACAATTCCGTGGACATAAAAACCTAAAATTCAGGAACCACGATCATGGTTTTTAAACTGCGATCGCGGTTCCTGAATTGTAGGTTCGGTTATTACCAAACCTAAAATCGCAATCGTGGTTTAGAAACCTAAAATTGCGAGCGTGGTTAAAAACTGTGATCATGGAACTCTGAGACAAAAATTAACAGTCCCACGACTCCTTATTTTCCCCATTTTTCATTTCAAACCGTGATTTTTCCTAGATGTTTTTCACTTGAGCTTTGAATACCACCTCAAAATTGCTCATCAGACTTCTGGATAGCGATAGATTCAACCATGCCACCAAGACGAGGAGGTAAGCCCCCGATTTTAATCATTTTTTTTGCATTTTAGGTTTTTTTTTGCATTTTCATGGGTTTTTTGAAATGTTTGTTTATGTATACAATTTTCTTGTTTTATCAGTTGGTCGGCAAGCTCAAAATCATGCAAACCATCAAAACATTCCTCAAAACCCTGAACATTCCTCAACACCCTCCAAACATTCCTCAAAACCCTCCTCCAAACATAGATCCACCTCTTGTGGCTCCTTCTGTCTCCACTGAGCCAGTAGGAACACAAGATAATATCATTGGAAGAATCTGAGAAAATAAAATTGTCATTGAGAACCTAATTCAGACTATAAGACAAAATCATGCTACAAATCCATCCCGCATGACTTTAGCCAATACATTGCAAACATTGATTGGCGAAGTCGAGTCCGCAACCAACCAAATACATAGATGGAATACCTTTAGAGGTGACTGTAGGCGGTGGTATGTGGATAAACTATCCCATGCGGCCGTAAAAGACAAAAAAAATTGGAAAAGACCTCATTTGTGCATTATTTACCGACCCTAGAACCAATGCCCCCCCCTCGCCCCCAATTACTTGCAAACGGTTCCCAATCCATTGGTGCCATGATGACCGAATCAAAAAAAATTTTTGGGACCGATGGTGGATGGTTTTTGATTATCCACCATGCAACAACAATGAGGTTCCTCTTTATTTTTTGAAGAAATTATATTGCGAGTTCGTGCTCAATGAGGTCCCGAATTATTTTGACTTTTCTGAATTTTTTGGTCGAGGAGGTGGCTCTGCACAGAGTAGACCTAGTGCACGCATAGGTCAACCTAGGATCCCCCATGCCCCAAAACCCCCACTACCTTCAGTTATCCCTCCTACAGTGAAGGAGGTTGTGGAGATTGATACATTGCATGCATTGAGGGAGCTCACTAACACTCTGACCTAGCATAGTGACCAGATTGCATCTGGTGATGTTGGTGGAGGTGCCAGTTCTAGCGCACCACACCACTGTGGATCATGTGGTGCCGTATGCACTGCGGGTGAGACATCATTTGCTGGTTCACAGGATTTCTTTTCTATAGATGAGATGTTGGGGAATGTTTTTGGAACTGGTGCCACTGATATTGGTCTTTCACAGGTAAATTTCAAATAAATATAAATTATATATATATATATACAATAGTTTAATTCACATGTTTGAGATTTTAATATATATATATATATATATATATATATATATTTGATTGTACGTCATGTACATACATGTAAAAAACTAATTTTTTATTTTATTTTAAATAGCAAGAGCCGGTGAAGGAAACATCCGGCGTCGACATGCTAGCTACTGCAGCTGGGCATGTTTCAAACGTAAGTTTCAAGTTGTACAAACTTACATTTTTAATTTCATTTGATTGCACTAGATTATTATTATAATGTTTCACGTGTATGTTGTACATATTAATATGTTTCTCTTTTATACACAGGAGCCTGGCAGGTCATCATCTGCTCTGGGAACTGAGGCTACTGGCATGCCTCACATGAGTTTTATGCAGGTTAGTAAATCTCTTTACACTTTGTTTCTAATTACTAGAAGTTCATGTGGATTACATGCTTTGGACCTCTGTTATGTGGTGCACAGTCATGTAGATTTTAATATTGATTTGTACATGTTTTTTGTATAGCTTATGACTGCTAGAGAGACTCCTCCATATATACTCCATTGCAGATACTGTGACAGACTGTGGAGGCTACTGTAGATACTGCCATAGCATCTGCAGATCCACTAACTGAGGTACAATTTTTCAAATTTGTTAAATTTTGGAGGTTCATTATTTCTTATTACTTAAATCTACAATATCAAATTTTGTATGTATATGTGAAATATTTAATTTGAAAATTAATTATTTGTATGTAGCTTACCCCTCGTGAGTCTATTGTTGTCCCTGCGATGCGTCAACAACAAATTGATAGGGATCATGACATTGCGGTAAGATTTCACATGCATTTTAACTAAATTGTACAAGTTTCTAAATTTTGAATGTATTTTAAAATTTTGGGTGTTAAAAACTTGTTGTTTATGAATGTGCAGGTTAGGTTGCAGGCATGCTTAGAGACACCTAGGACCACACGGATGAAATCCGTAGTGGCATCTCCCTCCACTACATCCCCAGGTCGTGGATGTGCTACTTCTAGCAGGGTGAAGAGAGGGAAGATGTTTCATGAGTAGATTCATAGTCCACCTGGATGTACATAGATATATATATATATATATATATATATATATATATATATATATATATATATATGGGCCATCTGGTCCTAGTGAACATGTTTCTTCATATAGTCCATTGTATATATATAGCCTTTTGCGACCACATGTGGTCCCATATGTACATTATGACACACTTAGTTTGAGATGTACACATACATTATGAACTTATGTATATATTTTCAGAGACGTGCATCTGGAGCACACTTTGTTTGATTCTTATATATCCATGTGTGTTGGTTTTCATAATGATAAATTTGAACTATATATGTTTGATTTGATTTCATTGCATGTATGATATCCTTCTATGTATGTTTTCATAACCATTTAAATTAGTTCTCTGATATGTACATGTTTGATTTAAATATTTAATCATGTCTTCTTGTATTTGGATTGAGATGAAATTTTTTCATTAGATTAGGTATTTTCATATGGTTTCCTACTTCAAATTTCAAGTGTTTTCGATCTCTAGAATTGCAAGGATCTAAAAAGGCAAGTTTTTTCTCTGAAATTTTAAATGGGATGCTATAAAAAATTAGGGTACCAATGGAAAATATTTTTAGATCATCTTCAAGGAGTTCATGAGTAGAAGTTACGGGCAAAATTGCAGGGGAAATGGAGCAAAAATGAAGGAGATATGAGCAAAAATGTGATTTTTGCAATAGGGTTTCTTGAAAATTTAGTAGCATAACTAAATACTAGCAGCAATGAAGGAAAAGGAAATATTAAAAAGGGATTAAAAAATGGCTAAGTGTATGTTTATACTCACCTCTTAACATTAACCTAGCTAACTCACCTTCTAACTCATCCTTGACCATTCTGGATTAACCCGGGTTACATGGCATGACAGGGTAGGGTTACAAGCCTTAAGTGACAAAGGGACTTAAAGGGGTGATAATGTGAGAAGGGGTTAAGTATTCATGAGAGGGGGCAACATAATCAAGTTGGGGTGTTGAGGAATTGAATACCTAGTGAGAATGTTACAAGCCTTAAGTGACGAAAGGGAGAGATTTCATGTGGTGGTGCATTCTGATGTCCCAAGTTGAAAAGGGTAAAAATTTGACAGTAAGCCCTTATTAGTATTCTTAGGTTCCACCCATCGCATGAAGAATCCTCCTCTAATGAAGAATCAACTCATGTCTTCCTCCACGGAAGATCTTGAATGATGAGGCTTTTCCATAGACCATCTTGTTGAATCTGGAAACTACAAATGAAACTTTCTCATCTTCCAAGATGTTCACATGCTCCAATGTGTTGAGTCAATTCTCAGGAATGGCATTGATATTTCCACATTGACTAAAATATTTTTCATTTAACTCTTCATAGGATTCTAGAGATATAACCTATGATCTCTACAAGGGCTGAACTAAAGTATTGACTATTGAAGGAAAGGGTCACAAATATTTTCCTGAACCAATTCTTAAAATTTGAATCCTGAAGATTCTTCATGTGGAATTATTCTCCCTGAGAGGAGTACCAAGCTCATGCATTCTTGTGCCAAGATCTTCCAAAAAATTTAATACATTCTCCTCATGGGATTCAAAATCAGAAATGGCTTCTTTTAGAGCATCAAACCTCTAGGTGATGGTATGGGACAAAATGTCATACAAGTTCTCTGAGTCAGATGAAAACACACCTGAGCTCACCAAGGAATGAGAATCAAAATTATTCATCTCACTTGCAAATGGGAGATTATTTTCCCAATGGAATTTCTCTTTCTTGATCTCAACTCTATTCCTATTGATTTTCAAAAATATGACCAAGAACAATCTAAACAAAGAGATAATCTCAGGAAATAGATCATGTTCCCTTTTTCAAGGATCATGCTCACCCAATGGTCACATGTCCTTCTTTGCAGTATGAATGCTTGATCTTGCTTGTTGGACTGGGGGGTTGAAGTTTCAGATGGGAGACATTGCTTCAATTTGAGGTAGAGATGATTAATCTCATGCAATCAATGATGGCACTTATGAATAAAAGGTCCTCACACATGTGTTCCCTTAATTGTTTGATGATTTACTTATACTCCTAATTCTGTGTCTAGTGATCTGTGATGAAGAATCCTATTACAATGCAAAAATAATGAGCATGTAAGCACATAGCTGGGGAAGCAGAGGATGGAGAGAGATCACCACAACAACATAGCTCAAGAGAGAAAAGCAAGGATAGTGATGAAGCAGGTCTAAGAGGATAGAGGCAAGTCCAAAGAGAACAAGAGAGATGGAAGGTAAACAAGTGACATTGAATGTTTTGAGTCCTAGGAAATGAACGGAGGTGAGGAGTGAGAAGTCATGCCTCAGGACATCATGGCACCAAACCAACTACGCCGACATGTCTGGGTGGCCAGGTGAACACTAGAGGAGGTTGTGTTTCGGTGCGTGACAAGGTCATTGCTTCCAGGCTACTTCGTTCGGGCGTAGTCCCTTAAGAGCCCTGAGACCAAAATATCATTCAACTTCGACGGGTGACTACTCAAACTCTGTGGCACCTAGAGATGGCTCATCTAACCCAACACCTCGGCATAGGGACCCTCTACAAAATCCTCTCTCAGTTTTTTCCTTCTCATTTCGGTGCTCTCGCTGCCCTATTGTTTGCAAACATGTGAAATAGTGCAGTTAGAGCCAGTGATTGGTTGTCAAACGCTATATTTTGCAAACGGTGGGTCATGGCACTAAACCAACTGCACCTCAACATCCAGGTGGCCAGGTGAATGCTAGAGGAGGTGGTGTTTTGGTGCGCGACAAGGTCATTGCTTCCGGGCTACTTCGTTCGGGCGTAGTCCCTTAAGAGCCCTGAGACCAAAATATCGTTCAACTTCGACGGGTGACTACTCGGACTCCGTGGCACCTAGAGATGGCTCATCTGATCCAACACCTCAGTGTAGGGACCCTCTACAAAATCCTCTCTCAATTTTTTCCTTCTCATTTCGGTGCTCTCGCTGCCCTATTGTTTGCAAACGCACGAAATAGTGCAGTTGGAGCCAGTGATTGGTTGTCAAACACTATATTTTGCAAACGGTGGGTCATGGCACTGAAACCAACTACACTGGCACATCTGGGTGGCCAGGTGAATGCTAGAGGAGGTGGTGTTTTGGTGTGCACGACAAGGTCGTTGCTTCCGGGCTACTTCGTTCGGGCGTAGTCCCTTAAGAGCCCTTGAGACCAAAATATCGTTCAACTTCGACGGGTGACTACTCGGACTCCATGGCACCTAGAGATGGCTCATCTGATCTGACACCTCGGCATAGGGACCCTCTAAAAAATCCTCTCTCAGTTTTTTCCTTCTCATTTCGGTGCTCTCGCTGCCCTATTGTTTGCAAACGCGTGAAATAGTGCAGTTGGAGCCAGTGATTGGTTGTCAAACATATTTTGCAAACGGTGGGTCGGCACCAAACCGACTGTCTAGGTGGCTAGGTGAACTAGAGGAGGTATTTTTTGGTGCGCGACAAGGTCGTTGCTTCCGGGCTACTTCGTTCGGGCGTAGTCCCTTAAGAGCCCTGAGACCAAAATATCATTCAACTTCGACGGACTACTCGCTCCATGGCACCTAGAGATGCTCATCTGATCTAAACCTCAGTGTAGGGACCCTCTACAAAATCCTCTCTTAGTTTTTTCCTTCTCATTTCGGTGCTCTCGCTGCCCTATTGTTTGCAAACGCGTGAAATAGTGCAGTTAGAGCCAGTGATTGGTTGTCAAACACTATATTTTGCAAACGGTGGGTCGTGGCACCAAACTAACTACGTTGACATGTCTGGGTGGCTAGGTGAACACTAGAGGAGGTGGTGTTTTGGTGCGCGACAAGGTCATTGCTTCCGGGCTACTTCGTTCGGGCGTAGTCCCTTAAGAGCCCTGAGACCAAAATATCGTTCAACTTCGATGGGTGACTACTCGGACTCCGTGGCACCTAGAGATGGCTCGTCTGATCCAAAACCTCAGCATAGGGACCCTCTAAAAAATCCTCTCTCAGTTTTTTCCTTCTCATTTCGGTGCTCTCGATGCCCTATTGTTTGCAAACACATGAAATAGTGTAGTTGGAGCCAGTGATTGGTTGTCAAACGCTATATTTTGCAAACGGTGGGTCGTGGCACCGAACCGACTACGTCAGCACGTCCGGGTGGCCAGGTGAACGCTAGAGGAGGTGGTGTTTTGGTGTGTGACAAGGTCGTTGCTTCCGGCTACTTCGTTTGGGCGTAGTCCCTTAAGAGCCCTGAGACCAAAATATCGTTCAACTTCGACGGGTGACTACTCAGACTCCGTGGCACCTAGAGATGCCTCGTCTGATCTGACACCTTTGCGTAGGGACCCTCTACAATAGTCTCTCTTGGTTTTTTCCTTCTCATTTCGGTGCTCTCGCTGCCCTATTGTTTGCAAACACGTGAAATAGTGCAGTTTGAGCCAGTGTAAGGTTGTCAAACACTATATTTTGCAAACGGTGGGTCATGGCACCAAACCGACTGTGCTGACACATACAAGTGGCCAGGTGAACACTAGAGGAGGTGGTGTTTTGGTGCGTGACAAGGTCGTTGCTTCCGGGCTACTTCGTTCGGGCGTAGTCCCTTAAGAGCCCTGAGACCAAAATATCGTTCAACTTCGACGGGTGACTACTTGGACTCCGTGGCACCTAGAGACGTCTCGTCTGATCTGACACCTCGGCGTAGGGACCCTCTACAATATCCTCTCTCAGATTTTTCCTTCCCAGATCGGTGCACACGCATAGGTATGGTCTTGTAAACACTTGGGGAGGAGTCGTTTTCAAAATTTACAACATTTTTCAAAAAATTTACAACAAAATTTTTGTCAAAATTTACAACATTTTCAAAATTTACAACTTTTTTTACAACTTTGTCAAAATTTACAACTTTTTAAAATTTACAATTTTTTCAAAATTTACAACTTTTTCAAAATTTACAATTTTTTCAAAATTTACAACTTTTTCAAAATTTACAACTTTTTCAAACAATGAAAGCTTCTCTTAGCTTCGAGAATTTAAAATTCTCTACTAACAGTGCCAACCACGTGAAGGTGGAAGCTTTTCTGGCACCACTAACCTAAACATAAAAGTGTTAGTCAAAGAAATTTAAGTTTCAAATCAAAACCATATACTATCTATATATACAAAATACACAAATTTAAAATAAAATATATTCAAACTTAAATCTAGATCTTTAAACTAACAAATTTATATATATATATGAAAAGAAATTATATATACCAGACATGAGCATTGTAAATTCATTCCAATGAACCATCAGGATCGGATCTACTCTGAATAGCAGACAAGATTGCTTCATGATCTGACTCTCGAACCTTCCAAAGAATCTTGTTATTAGGCCTTCCTCGATATCTATACAGCTGAATATTTGTCGCTAGAACTAGATGCGAATATAAGAGTATTTTCTTGTGTGTCTCAAAGTCTTCAAACACCCAAACAGAGGAGTTTTTTAATGGATACCGTCGAAGCCAAGTTCCAGTAACTACCACTGACCCTGTAGGATACTCAATATCTTCGCCATCTATAATAGGAGAAGTCAACTTCTTTCTTTCCTCGATGCAACGACATAAGAAATAGTCTGTTCCTTCTTCATTGTCTTCTGTCGCAATTACTGCAAACACATGTCCTACAAAAAAACAAAGGTTGAACAACTCAAATTTAAATTACATATTAAAATTTCAATGGACATAACTCAATACAAAAATTAAATAAATAACCATAAATACCTTGTCGCACCAAAATCAAAATTTCATCAAAGTCCTTGGATGTTGCAACTTCATCTGCAGAAACAAGTCATAATGCTTGTGGAGGTTGATAACTAGGAAGCGGAGTTAGAGGCCTACAAATCCATCCATCCACCCATTCTTGTGAATCACACTCAGCAGTGACAAATTCGATACAAGATGCACAAAAACATGTCAAATTTCTTGTCCATACGGCCCACGAAGTAGCGTCTGAGCTACAAAATGAGTGCATATCACTGGACCCAGTGAGTGTCATACAATCCTCGTAGTTAGCAATTTGTTGTTCCTCTATCAACCAAAAATATCTGTGAACTGTGGAATTTTCTTGAGAACCTCGGGCCATGTTGTCAGTACACCATTCCACTATGCTCTTTGCATCTTTTAATTTAGCACCATCTTTGTACTTCAACTCTTCTCTTGCAAGAGCTCTTTTCACACATGCCCCTGCACCGTCATGCTCTCCTTTTCCATGTCCAGCCTCAGTGAAACTCCAAATATGTTGCACACCCATCTTGACGTGCATTCTTCTCATCCAATAAAACATTCGTGCATTCTTAAACTGAGACGTGTAATTATCTGACCATATATAATGTTGTTTGAAGTGGATGTCCCTATCAGACAAGTTTCCATAAAATAACTGGAAACACCCTTGCACAAATTCAGTAGAATGAGTACGATCATCACTGATATAAAAGTGGTACTCTCTTAAAAAAATTTGATCATTCTCTGTACTGTCAGGAGAATGTAGAAATGCTATATGCACAAAAATGGCAACTTGTACTGAGTTGTAATATTGCGATTGAACCTCCATTTGTGGTTGCAATGTGTAATTCTCTGCAAAATCAACCACTGAAACAATAGTACCAATAGGAAATGTGTCTTTGCATAGCTTGAACTATTCATCCAACCATCGAGCTCTATGTGTATGCCTCGCATACTCATAAACAATTTCATCCTTAAATTTTCTCAAAAATTAGAAAACAGGCATTTGTTCTGTAACTAGCTCACACCGTTTAGACTCTTTTCCATCTTTCAACTGGTATGCAACTAATTTATATTTATCAAACTCAACTAAATTATGTCCTATTGTACCTTCAATTTTCTCATGGATGCAACTTTCCAATTTAGGTAATCCGCCGCATGTACTACAACTTCCATCTAAACAATCCTGACTATAAAAAAATTGTCCAACTTCTTTTTCACAAAATATAGTAGGAATGAAATCCCTGGAAGATATTGGTGGAACTTGAACACCACATTCCGATAACATAGTTTCAGAATGAAAATTAGAACGAATACGTAAAAATTTAGCATAATGCATCGCAAATTCAACATGTTGCCTACAACAACAAGTGGTGCGAGCGTGGTTGATTTTCACATAGAATGGTTTCAACATTTCAAAAAAACATTGACTAATTTTAATTTCCAGATTCTCTTGTTCAAACTTATGAAAAAATTGAGTTTGAGTCATATCTAAGAAATGCTTTGGATGTGGTTCACGATTAGTAGAACCAACTCTCTGTTTTATAACATCTCTTGTATTAGGTGAAACTCTAGTGTTATCATGCCAAAATTTAATAACAACTTCTCTTATAGCATCAGAATTATTTTTGTCCTTACGCGGTGCTCTAGCAGAAAATGCCCAAAAATCAGGCATTATTGAGTGATTGAAGGATATTACGTCTTTCAATTGCTTTCATTAGAGTTTTTCAATTAACTTGCAACATTCGACTTGTTTGCGTAATCAAACGTTGTTTTTTTATTGATTCACTTACAACACTAGTAGCAAGTACACGACGCACAATATTACTATCCCTAGTGCGTCTCTTGACACCAACAGTGTGATATGCATCATGAAGGTTTTCAACAATTGTAGAGGTTTGACCACGTATATTAGATGTTGTCAATCCTAAGGTGTTTAATGTAGGTCTCATTTTAATCAATTTCATCAAACTAACCAACAACTGACATCTTTGGGAATCATTTAAAATTTCAAAATGATTATCCCAAATTTCAGTGGCTTTTCTTCTGATTTGTCATTCAGAAAGTTTGTCAGACATTGGTTTCAAAATGTTTTCATCAATTTCAATAAAAAAATTAGGTTTCTTACGTAAAATCCTAGGAGGTGTTTTTGTCAAATTTTGCTTGTCTACAGTTTCAACATGAATTTCCTTATTCACATTTTCATTGTCTCCTTCAATTTCAACATTTGCTACATCATGAGTATTTAATTCTTCTTCAACATTGACAGTAAAAACATCTTCATCACGAGTATTTAATTCAACTTCAACATTGACAGTAGAAACATTACCTAGTTCTTCATTGCTTACAATAGTTGGGGTTGAAGATGAACCTCTTCTTGATTCACGAAGTTTCCGCATTCGCTCAACATTTTGAATTTTGTTGGCCTCTAATTCGTTTGGTGTTTTTTTACTTAATGACTTCCTTTTTTGACTTCATTTTTTGTCTCCCATGATGTTTTGCTTCCGGTGATAAGAAAAATGTGCAGAAAAAGATAGAATTTTGCAGTAATTCATACGGTAAGGTCAGAGAGTAAAAATCACATGGTAATTCAGACATTGGGATGTGTGTAAATATGATTTATGAACCACGAGCACACTTTATAAACCACGATCACGGTTTATAAAGCGCGCTCACGGTTTGTGTTAAAAAACCATGATCGATAAACCATGATCGCGGATCTATCTGCCGAACCTAAGCCTCAGAAAATCTTTGTTTTTCCCCAACCAAAGCTATGGAAGGTCATTATGAAGTGTAAAAGGTCAAAAAACCTCAAATCTGCTCTTCCAAAGACTTGAACCATGCTAAAAAACTGAAAACATTTCACAAAAATGGTGCCATCACGTAGGGGAGACTGTTAGCTTCATAGAAATATTGATTTTAAAGTGAATAGAATAAGATAAATATCATTTTATAATTTTTTACTAACAATAGGTCTTTAAGACATTTTTTCCCGTGAATGTTCATGTCTACGTTTAAGACTGTAACTTTTGTTTCGCTTATCAAAATATGATAAAACTTATACCATCCCAAGCATGGAAAAATTCTATACACGTTAAAAAAAAATATTTGATTTCGATATTTTTTGATATAGTTATGGCGGGCAAACGGAAAGCGCTCCGTTTTCTAAATATTTTCAGACCACTTTCACGGAAAAAATCATTAAAAAAAAATATTGCTCAAAAAAATACAAAATAAAATCCATCCCAAGATAGACAACTACATCTAACGTTTCACCAAAGGAAAAAAAAAATAACAAGATTTGGTCATCCAAAATGCGGGCAAACGGACTACAATCTTATAAGTTTTTTTAAAAAAACTAAGTCATATAATTTTAAGTGTTTAATATAGCTAAACTTGTCCATTTTTTAAAAAAATTAGTATTTTAGAAACTAGATTCCGAATGCTACGATTCATATTTATATAAATTTTTCTAATTTAGAGTGCGCGTATAGCTAATAATCCCTACAAGTTGAGATTTTGTTGTTTTTTGCAATATGACGTCCACGGATGACCCTATATTCATCAAGCAATATTTGTTTAGGCTTTATTTGGGCATGTTATGATGAATTGTAGTGTATTACGACGCGATCTCATGGATGGGGCTTGGGTTCATATTTTTATTAAGAGATCGATTACATGACATCTAGAAGGATAAAATATTTGTTTTCCTCTAACATAAAAGCCCCGTATTTTTTAACTAAGTATAGGGGAGATAAGCCAAAAGTTGAGTGGGGTCCATTAGTTGAGAGGGTTTTTGGGAGTATAGAGTGGATTTATGACACATTTTTGTATTTAAAAGTAGTTTAATAAAAAAAAAAAAAAATTGGCGTGCTTATATACTCAATAATGGTACATTGATATTCTAAACTAAGTTTAATAAAGATCGGGATGGTAATTTAAAGGGTTTTAAGGATTTGAGCAGAAAGGTCTAGTACTTAGAAGGGGTGCTTTAGGTGATGGAATAAACCAATGTTGTTCAAAGGGAAACAATGATGGATGGCATTCACGCTTCTAAGCAAATTGTCTCTTCTCGGGTGAAGTCCAAGCAGAAGTTTCTGGAGCTGGAGGACCAGGTCAAAAAGCTAAGCAACAGGTTGGAAGGGATGGAGGAGGGCACAAAAAGAAGGAACTTTAACTTGCACATCAGTAGCTTTGAGGACGATCTGGAGGAAGATATTAATGACAAAGGTGTTGAGGATGACGAGATCAAATATAGTCACGATGGTAGTAGTGGGGGATCTCCAAAAATTAACTAGTGGTTCTGGACTGTTGGTAAAACTTTGGCGAACTTCTGTTGTTTTGTAGTTTCGGAGACTGTTTCTCCTTTCTCTGGTTTTCCCACTTTGGTACAAATTTTGGTTCTTAATTTTAAGAGTTAAGCATGTCTAACTCCTTTCTTAGACTTTTTCGTTTCTTTCTTGCTCGTTGTTTTTTGTTCCTCGTCTTGTAATGGCCCCTGGGAGTCGATCCCTATTTTTACCTTATCAAATAAAAAATATTCTAAACTAAGTTTTAATAAACCATTCAGTTGTACACAACAACCTACATAAGTGTCAAGTCATTTTGTGTCAACAACTCATATGTAAATACAAATTATATAATAAATTCTACTATTGAATCACATCATATTCAGTTTCACATTACTTGCTAAACAAGTTTACATCCATGTTTAATAATCAAGAGTCGATATCTCAACAACTTTTACAGCTGACATGTTCAAAAATCCATACTAGTGTGTTCCACATAATAAGGGTGGTTGTCATATTAAAACTAAGTTATGTGCAAGTATACCTGCATTTGGTTATCCATTGTTAACTCCATGACCTAAGAGATTTGGAAACAATTTTAAGGCTCACCTAAACTAAATTTTTTGAAGAACACAAAATTAAATGCAACAAAAACAAATGGCATGCAAGTCCGCAGATCAAAGAAGTGAGATCAACAATTGATATGCAATTCCACATAGCACATAAGTTATAAATTTGAATTTCAAGTTCCCTCTTTGAAATTCGAATGTTAAGTTTCCTTTTAAGAAGGGTGGTTTTCTTCCAACAACCGCTTGGAGAGTAAGCTAATTGACATGTAAGTAAATGACTTTGTTTTTCTATTATTTCAAACTACACTAAAGTAATTTGTAAGAATAAGCAAACAATAGACACCCTAAAAAGATATGAGTATTCCTAGCATATCCTCAAGTTACTCACATCCCCTTTAGAATTAATTAATTCAATATATCACATTCCTTTAGAATGAATCAAATTAATTTTATCATGTTTACATCCCTTTTAGAATTAATTAAATTAATTCTAATTACACTTAAGCTATACTCCTACACCCTTTAGCTAAATTAAATGATTAATTATCCTTTCACAACTAATAACTAATTAAATTATGTATTTAAATATAAATAATTCTATCCATCTACTCACACTCCACTCAGCTCTACTTCTAGAATCATCTAAAGGTAGGGGCAGAAAATTTGCACGTACAACCACCTTCCTAAATAAAATCTAAACATTCCGTTTAATTGCCCCTGCAAAGTTGTAGTTGCTTGTAGAATTTTCCATTCCTATATTTGGAGAACAATTAAAGGGCATCAACAATCCAACAACTACAAGATTCTACAATTTCAAATAATTCAAGCAATCTTATTTAATGTTTGCAAGGAAGAGCTTGTGTAATGCCCAAAATTGCAACACCAAAATACCACAGTAAAATTATCGAAATAATTTTATTTTTTGCTTTAATTACACGCTACACAACACCACATGGGATCCAAATAAATAAACTTGAAATCCTGTAGGACACTTATATAAACATGAACCCACTCATGCAATAGGATAAGATAGGATACACATCAATGTCTTACTCAAACAATGTAAACCAAGACAATGACCCAATTACAGTAAGAAACACAGGATAGGCATACTCCATGACATGGCCTTTTCATGGTTTACATATTCATTACATTTAGGTTTCCATTGTATGACCTTATAGTTTTCAACAGTATTAAACACATAAGGTTTAGAATTTCCTATTTTTCAAACTTCAATTACTTTATTTTGCAGCGCATTAGTATTTAACGAAGAATGCAGTTGGTTCCTTTCTCCAATTTCATTAGTTATCCATAGCTCATTTTTTAAATAAATTCATTTAAAAAAAATATGAGTCTCCTAATATTCAATTTTTATGTTAAAGGTTTGTTTCTCAAAAATTGTTTGGTTGACTGTAATTATCTGAAGAACAAATAATATGGGACCCTTCGTTCCTTTACAACTAGGCTGCATGTTTTTGTTTAACATTTCACCTATCAAGGTTCCTTTAGAATTTGTTTGTTTCTCTTATGGAGATAACTTTATATAGCTTGATTGTGATTAGGAACGTAGATACACACATACACCTTCTAATATTTGACTTAAGGATTTGTTTGAGAGAGTCGTGTTTACTTTATTTGGAAAAATACTCTCGTTTCAAGGAGGAAAATTCATAGGAATAAAAAGGAAGGTTACTAGATCAATAGAAAACCTATCTTGAGTTCATTTCATAGCATTGTTTAATGCTAACAATACACTCTTTTAATCTTCAAGTTATTACAACCAACTATGTAGGTTAACTAATTAAGTTGTATCATTCTTGATTCACAATCTGTTACTCCAATTAGGAATTCATATTTTCACAATTATATTGCGCATGGAAGGGTACATTATACTTGTGTTCCTGTTATGGAGATTTTTCTTGAATTAAGTGGCGAATTTCACATTTCAAACTACTTTTGTTACATCATCTTAAGGATTTACTCTTAATAGCAACGGGTTAATTACATGTTTCGACCATACATTCTACTTCCTAAGTGATTCTAGGTTTAATATATTCCTATCTATGCCAAGGGTTTTACTAACTTTCACAAGTCCAACTAGAGTGCAATTTCCTTAACTCGCAAGACCTTGGCTACAGCTGAAGTTATCCCATTCCCAAGGCTACATCTTAATATTTCATTAGCATCATTGTTTGATTCATATTTATGCAAACAAAGCATGTGATCATGCATCATATTTGGTTTTTTGATTTATTAGGTTGTTGTATTAGTCGTGGAACTCTACTTTATTACATTCATTTTATGATCACATTTGACATTTTAGTTGGTTTTGACATCGCTCAAAGGTGTTCCTTTTTCGTAGCGGGCATTCCATTGATTAATCTTATTTACCCTTTTTAACTAACTACACTTATGCGATAACTTTGGCCCTGTATAACATCATTTTGGAACAAATTTATTCCTATAACACTTAGGGATTTAAGACTACAAGGAGTACGAGTTCGCAAAAGGCAACTCATTTAATTTCTCTTAAACATGTCAGTATTAAGTGTATATTGTAACAGAGATATCCCAAATAATCTTAAGCATTACAAAACCCTCCTAAGGACCTATTTCAATTGTTGAGTAAATATGTAAGTAATTCAAAACGTAGTCTCCACTCACATAATTTATATCTCACAAGAGATCAATTGTAGGTACAACCACCAATTATCTTGCAAGTATTTGGCCACCCACTAGGGTACCAAGGGAAATTATGCACAAGGGGGGGTTAACTTATTCATGATATGGTCAGACCTACAACACCTAGACATGATCACCTCACTTGTCCCAATATGATAGGTTTCACAACATATATGCACCACATCATAAAATATCAAGGAAATGGTCCTTAATAAGATGTCTTAGGTACGAAGCATGAAGATGATTAATGAGATCAGAGTATTTTATTACATGATCAATGTTTTATACTCTGGAAAAAGATTCAAATGGGAGGAGGAAGTACAATAGGCATTATAGCTCGTTTGTTCTTTTAATTTTGTTAGTTTTGATGAGAGGAGATTCTACCTAGCATTTTGGGTGTTAAGGAAATAAACCAATAGTTAACATAGGCAAAAAGATTAGTTTAATATCTTTATAACATAGGTACAACATTGAGTACAACTTCACATCTACTTGAACACTATAAAATATAGCCACATTGGTATTCCCATTTCAAAATATACAAAGAACAATTCTTCGAACAACAATACATATCATTATTCTATGGTTATACATGTATTGCATGATGAATATAACTTTACAATGAAAACTCGTTAATTACAACATATCACATCTAGAAACTTCCTCTTATTTGGAGTACCTACAACCAATGTTGCGTCATTCCTAGAACTGAGTATGGAAATCCCTTACACTCAAGCATGAAATAACACATTCATCATTTCAAGCAATTCAAACGAAGGCAGAGAAAGAGATAGAGATAGAGAGAGAAAGAGAGAGAGAGATCATTTCGTCACACATTCACACTTTCACATTCCTTTTTTTACTTTTTTTCGATTATAGAGAGAGTAAAGAAGAGAAAGAAAGTCTAGAACTCATTTTATTTTCTATTCACCATATCATAACCACATACATCACGTATCCATTTTCATTTCTCTTCAAATGCATATACATTTTTAACCCATTTACATTTTCAAACCAATCAACATTTCATAATTATTTCCAAAGAGAGAGAAGGGAATAGAGAGAAAACATTATAATTTTTGAAACCATTTATACAAGAAATTGACAAATTTCATACTCTATAAAGTATGAGACTACCTTTAAAAATGTTCCACGAGTTGTTAGTAGTCGAACGAGGCCCTTAGAAGGTTGGTTGATCTAAAGTTTCAATTTTGTGAAAGCTAACTAAAACAGTTAAAGTGTTTATACACTAGGCCTCGAACATGCTAGTTTTAACTTCAAACACAAGTTCAATGATTGCTTATAACTCACATGTATACAGAGAATTCATCACATCCAATATAAGGTGATTATGATGATCAAGGCTCAAGACACCAAGGTAAATCTAGGGTTGTTTATTGTAGAAACGCCATAACACTTGTTGCACATTGAACAGTGGGCCCCAAAACCCATTAACAAAACCAATCTCCAAAATCATTTTCATTGAACTAAGAGTTGGTTATCATTCTCCTCTTCATAGTCTAAAGCTAGGTAGAGGTGGTTTTCTATTTTGCCCAATCGAAACGCCAAGTGCACACCAAAACTAACCGTATTTACTTATGACGAGAATGTCTTGAGCATGACTGAAATGTTAAATGGCTTCAAGGCTCATCATGTTAAGGTATCAAAATAAATTCCTTAGGTTTTTTAAGGGCCTTTATGATGTCCTAGGTCAACATGGATCATATAAGAGACTTTAATTTTTTTTGTACAACTTGGATTGGCGCCCCATGCACATGGTTTTTGAGATCAAACATTCCTATGTTTTAAATATGTATTCGGACACGGGTAAATTGAATTCACAAATTCCATTTGCATCATCAACTATCCAACATATTTACTTTTTTAAAAAAAGAAAAGAAAAGAAAGCAAGAAATGAAGAAGTGTGTATTTTACTACAAGAAGAAGGGAGATCCATACCTTTTTCCCAATGCTTGCTAGAGACATCAACTAGGGAATTTTTTCCATGGTGCTTGATTGGGGAAAATATTTAGGTTGAAATTTTATGATTCCTTTTCCATGAATCCATTTTGTGCATATCCAGCAAGCATGTCCTTCCATGAACCCATTTTCATTAGCACATTTGCGAGTGATACCGCTACATTCCAAAACTTAACATCACTTATAGGCATTGAAACATTTGAGTAGATGTCTTTGTATTGGTATCCCAGCCCTAAGTTACCTGTATAACAATCAGCGAGTGCATCTGCCAAATGCATTTGCCTAAAATTTTCCAAGGCCTTTAAAACAACCCCATTTGAGAATATCTTGTTATCATAACTGAAAATTTTTGTCAAACAATTCACATGCCCTATAAACACCTCCACATTTTTCATACACATTAGCCCATGGCCATGTAGATGAGCCTACATGATTTCGCATACATGTCTATCGGGGAATTCCTAACTGCAGTACCAGTCTGAAACCACATTTTGTGACAAAAACCCATTTCTCACTATGATTTGATGGATGCCTCACCATGTTCCAAAGCTCTTATTCCAGCCTGCATGTGGAAGGATGTTGGTGGTTTGTGGAGGATAGGGAAGGGAAACAGAGGATCTCACGTGGAGGAAGAGTGAAAGAGGTGAATCTTGGAAAGATAAACGTGGGAAAATAAGAAGGGAACTTCCAATGTCTTAACAATACAACAACCACTTAGAAATAAAAGAAAGAGTAGGAAAATGTGTTATAGGGGCTACATTACACATGGCACAGGTGTTTAGATGTAGAAGAAGTTAAATCAGAATAGCTAGGCATTAGCCCCAACTTCAGCTCTCCTAATCCTCAAGCTTTTCTTCATCTTCTGCATATAATAAGCAATACAACAACACGCAGTAGATTCCTTTCAACTGAGATAAATGAAACTGTTTGAGGCACAAATACATATCCAGTTTAGTCAGTTTGAAGATATTAAAATGAGGAATAATCAGGATAAGACTTATCTATAGTTACAGGGTTGATTTTAGACCAAAAAGTGACAGATTTTTAGACGACAGTGGGAGCTCCATTAGCACAGTTCCACTAGGTTTTGTTTATTTAATTTTGAGTGTAGGTTGTAGTCATTGTCTTTATCCAATCACTACTAAATTTCAAACATTTGCTCAAGTTTCATGTGATTAACAGCTCGAACCTCAAATAATGTGCTTGTTTTATTATTTAGGGACTATGACATGTCTAAAAAGGTGTTTAGGATGTGATATTCTTCCTGATCTATTTAATATGTTAGCTAGTACACCCCCCTACAATGACGTGCTATTAGGTAGGGCACTACGGCTTGGAGGAAAGGTTTGTTGTCATATTTTTTTATCTTTCACACTTTTTCTAAGTTTTTCATTGTTTACATTTTAGCACACCCAGTGGGAGGCAAGGAACTCGATGAAGGGATCTCGGCGAGTTGGATGATGCATATTATAGAATTATTCATGGCATGCCAAGAAGTGGCATACAATTATATCTTTCTATTACACCTATTTCCTAGAATTATAAGAGGATAAGCCTTAGATTGGTTCTTACACCTTCCAAAGGTATCGATAACCACTTTGGCGGACCTCTCAGATAATTTCATCAAAAAAAATTATTTTAACCTAAACTCTGAGATCACCATGACGGACTTTTGTAACATGAAACATCAAACCAATGAAATCTTTACACAATTCTTACAGCAATGGAGAGGAATCGCAATTCAATTCCCATGTTCTATCCCTGAGAAACAACTGGTCAGTATCTTCATGTTGAACCTTAACAAAGAGTTATCATTCCACATGCAGATGTATTACCTTAATAGTTTTGAGCAAGTTATCAAGAAAGGGACCCAAATTGAAAAGGCACTCATTATCAAAGGCTTGATCAAGCCTCATTCCAAAGATAACACGCACAATAATAACAATAATAACAACCATCATTATAAACCTAAACATGTCAATAAGAATCGTAATATTTTTAATGATGGTGTCACATATAGGCGCAATGTGCAAAACATACAAAATAGTTAGCCAAAACAAACAAAAAAAATCAAAACAACCCATCATTATTCCAAGTAGAGTGTCTCACCCTCCTCGTGATCAAATATGACGACAATTTACAACATTGGGAGAGACTCTTTCGAATGTCGTACATCAACTAGAAAGTGCCAATATGGTCACTTACCCTAGCATGAAACCCTTTGTCAAAGAGGAACCTAAGCCTTATTGGTATAAACCCATTACATATTGTGATTTTCATCGCATTTATGGTCATCAAATAGATAGATGTGTGCAACTTCGCCATTACATTCAAGACCTCATTGATAATGGAAACATAGCAGTCGAAGACCCAACACCAAATAAAACACCCAATGATAATCTAAAGGTTTTTTCCAATCTGTTCCCCAAGCATGGCACAAATAACAAAGCTACCGAATAGGGCCAATCTTCAAACAACTTTGATTTCAATTCCATCATTTCACTTATTGAAAAGATGTCTAACACTATGACACGAAAATTTAA
This sequence comes from Taxus chinensis, assembly GCA_019776745.2. Lineage (NCBI taxonomy): Eukaryota > Viridiplantae > Streptophyta > Pinopsida > Cupressales > Taxaceae > Taxus > Taxus chinensis. The sequence continues at coordinate 311,832,935 of CM034146.1, read as the reverse complement.
ACGTTAGTTTACACCCCTGGAAGAAATTATCTCTAGCATTTTTCATCAATTAACAAAGGATAAAATGATAAAATATCCAATTACAATACCCTTCTTCAAAGGGGAACCCAAGCCTAAGTGGTATAAAGAATCAGACTATTGTGAATATCACCGCATCGAAGGCCACTCTAAGGATCATTGTTCAAGTCTCCACCATTACATATAAGACTTAATTGACGACAGAGTCATCAAAATATAAATTTAAAATGAAGTTATCAAAATCAAAAACACGTCAACTACCAAAACTTCTAATGAAGAGTTAAATGTTGTCCAATATTTTTTACATGATAAAACTCAACGAGATCAAGACAACAAGGGTCAAGGGTTTATAAATCAAAACCAAGCAATCTCTCCTTTGGATGTTCTTCTGTTAGTTTAATCAGAAATTAAACATGTTCCAGACAACTATCTTCAAATGTCAAACGATAACTTGAACTTGTTTCGAGACTCCTTTTCACTCCATAATACAAATGAAGACTCTAATGAAAAGGGTCACTCATCAAGCACCATTGAGCTTGATTTTATATTTTCAATGCTATATCATATGCCTGACATCCCTAGTCTTATTGTTGAGACGCAACAATAAGTTTCGACACTTGCAACAACGTATCCTTCCTTATCCATAATACCTCAAATGATCAATCTTGAATTTAATAATGTTTCACAACAGTTACCCACTGAAAAATCTTCTTATGTTTTACATAACATTATTAAATAGCCAACAATGATTCCTACGTTTCAAGACATCCATATGCATGCACTCCATGAGGTGTGTATTCATAGGGGTATCATCACACAACCATTTCGAGCTTTAATTGCAAAATTTAACATCAAATAAATTAATCCAATTCCTGAGAGGGGAAACATTGACTATGACATATAAGGTTCCTTGGATTCCCCGCAATGGATCAATCCTTCGCTCCTCACATCATTCTAGTCACATATGAGGTCCATATTGATGTAAAGAATATTTTAAAATGGCAATCATCTAAGTCCTCTATTCCATCTACATTGGAAATCATTCGCACAGGTATTGGGGAATATGAATTTCAACATATTCTTTGCATTGAAAAAATTCCTCTAACATCACATAGGTTTTTCAATCTCATCAAAAACCTATCTAATCACATATCCATTAACTTGGACCTTCTCCACCCAAGCCTCATAAGTCATGACTCCTTGAATATTTTTGATTCACTTCGTTGACTTGGACCTCATCGCCCAAGTCTTGTACAACAAGACTCCTTGAATCTTTTGATTCACTCTGTTGACTTGGACCTCATCCGACCAAGTCTCATAAATCATGACTCCTCTAATCTTTTGATTCACTTCGTTGAATTGGACCTCATCCACCTAAGTATTGTACAATAGAACCCCTCAAATATTAGGATTCACTTAGTTGACTTGGATCTCATCTTCCCAAGTCTCATACATCAAAACTCATTTAATTTTAGGATTCACTCCGTTGACTTGGATCTCATCTACCCAAGTCTCATACATCGCGACTCATTGAAACTTTTGATTCACATTGTTGGCTTGGAATTCGTTTGCCCAAGTCTCATAAACCAAAACCCATAAAATCATTGATTCATTGAAAATAAATCTATCTACCCCGATGACTTGGACCTCATCCACCCAAGTCTCATAACTCATGACCATTCAAATTTCCTAAAATTTGACTTCTTCCTTGATGAAAAGGTCGATAACAAACCCTCATCTGAAAAAAAAATCAGAAGAATTAAAAAAGTAAAAAATGAGTAAAAATTCGTATCAAACCCCTCATTAAAGCACTATTTGAAATCAAAATCAGAAAAGTAAGAACTTCGTGTTCACAAGTACTCTCCACACTAGGGGAGGCCACTTGCATTGTCAACTCATCTAACGAACATTTTAAATTATTTCATCCATTGGTAGATATCTTAATCATGACATCTTCATCTCTCTGCATTCTTCGCATATACAACACATGTTAATATTATTCGTCTTAGGCATTGTGTGTCTCATCCCTGTTATGGTTTCTACCATTCAGATATTTTTTACCCACAGTTTTGTCTAAAGCTTACTGATGGTAACTCCTCTTTTCAAACAAGTGATTTCTTTAATAGAAGGCACTAAACTTCTTTACCCAGACCTTTTGACCATCCATCTTAATCTACGATGTTAAACCCTTACATCTTACTAGTCTCATACGGCTAAGATCTAGGGGCAAAATGTTCCTTCTCAACAAGCACAATATCAACATACAAGGCAAAATCAATCTAAAATAAAAAAAAATACCAATCATTACACCTTTCATCCTTCACAGTCTTCAGTCATGAGCCCATACTTTCTACTAGTAGTGTGAGACTGGGAAAGGAGGTAGGTATCCTTGCTCGCCTACGTTTTGTCTTTAATGTTGATCCCTTTCCTCTTAATAATGGCATAGGGTAAGACATAGGGGGTCAATTCAAAAAAATCAAACAAAATAAAGCCTTCATAAAATATGAATCAAAAGTGCTTGATTATATACATCCCAAGAAGTTTCTCATGTTAAAAAAGACAACAATTCCTTCAACCAAATCTTGTCAATCAATAGGCCATCAATGGATTTAAGTCTATTCAAGATCTATGAAGTGAAATCATCTTGGAATTGGTCAGGTAATATTGACTAGAGATGATTTCATCTTCCTGAATGGATCATTATTACACCTTGTGTCTTGGCATCCTTCATCTTCATTTTCATATCACTATTCTTCTAGTTCTCACGTTCTTCATGGCTCTCGGTGGTAAGCCCTCACATCTTCCTAGTTGCGTGGAGTCACGAGTGGAGTGAGATATCCTATTACTATATCATTTACATTATGCCAATGGAATGAAATGCTTACAACTTTTTGAACATGAGTTCAGACAGTGCACCCTTTATCGAGTAAAAAATCCAAAAAAACATTCAAATATGTTTAAAAATCTAAGAACATTCAAATATGTTTAAAAATCCAAAAACACTCAAATATGTTTTAAAAATCCAAAAACATTCAAATATGTTCAAAAACTCACAAACATTGAAATATGTTCAAAATACAAAAACAATATAAAACTGGAAAAAAGCTAAACATTCATAAAATGTTTAACAAAATATGAGCAACTGAATAACATAGTTCAACAATATTTCCATTTGATGGCAACCCTACTGATCATTCCAGATCATCTATTGATAATCAATTTTCTTTCTTGTGGTGTATATCTATGCTCAAGGAAAAATAATCAATTACACTTTCACAATATAACTTTACTTAGGGCACACTTGGATTTCAATTTAATCCAATACATATCAAACTACAATGGGATCCAACAAGATTGATTTGTTGGAGTATCTAAGATCACTCCACTCTTTGGCCCAATCTAATCCTCTTACGTTGTTAAGCTATCGCTTGAGGACATGCATATCTGTCTAATTCTTCAATGTGGACCACATTAGCAGTGTCATTAGACGTTGTTATTACAAATTATGTTATATTGTTGTGGTTTGTCAACATTATGATGATGCTTTTGTCAACATGTTAGTTTGTTATTTTGTTGTACTTTGCTATTGTAGACCTATTGCAGGAGAATTATTAGCACTTTACTTCATATATAACTTTGGTGTAGTTAATTCCCATTCATACTGGGTTTGTTTGACATGCTTACTTTTAAGAAAGGTGTTCTCATCCTGGTTTATTAAAAAAGCCATGGCATGTTTTACCTTTTAATGTGTGTAAGTTATATTTTTTTGACATTTCTTTGTATTTGTGTCAATTGCACGTACTTTTCTATTATCACATGATCAGCATTATTACATATGTATCACGTCATCATATATCCATAATCATCATACATCATGAACAAAAGCTAAGTTATGAACATGGAAGCTAGGATCCATCTCACATCATCATATCTCCATAATAAATCAGGTGTACCAAACATACCACTCACCTCCTTTGCATCCAAATTTTCAAAAAAATAATATATTTGTAAAAAAATTTAAAAAATCACAAAAAATATAAAAAATCCAAAAAAAATTCAAATATTCGCAAAATCATAAAAATTTGCACACACCTGAAAATATTTCAACAACTCAACATAATTTGTTAAAATCAAACTTTTAAGTACTACCCTAGTGATTGTTCCAATTTTACGACTATCATGATACATCATCTTCCCTTTACAGGTTAATATCTCTTCTTGGGGAAAGTCAAATCAATTGTTTCCTTCATGATATAAATTCGCTTGGGGAAATCTTGGCTCTCGTCCCTCCCCTACATTTCATAAGTTTAATGCTTGAGGGTAATGATCTTTTTTAACTCCAAGATCAATTTTCAATGAAGATCCAAGAAGAGTGTCTTTTGGAGTATTTAAGATTACTCTGCTCTTCAATTTGATCATATCCCCATGCATTTCATAAGTTTAGTGCTAGGGGGCATTTGCATCTACTTAATCATCATTGTGGCTCGTATTACGGGCATAACTAATTATCTTCTTTTTGAAGTTGTGTTAAATTATTGATCTTACTTTTTGGACTGTAGACATGAAGTCACGTACATACTACTATTTTACTATACCGCCAAGTATGTTGTTATGTGTATGGATCTTACGTAAGAAAAGCATTCACTAATGACACATTCCTTAGTCCATTCACTTCCTTTAGTTATTTCTAGGTTTTTATCTCTCACATTTGTCACTTCTGCACCCAATTTTGGTTAGATCACAGGGATCCATTTCTATCAGTCTTCTCACATTTGTCATTATTTTTCCTAGGACACCAGCGCCCAGGTTTAGACACTAGCACCTAGGCACTCCTATCAACCCTAGGTGCTCTTATCCTCTTTGTTCTTGTTCATATTTTTGACATTTGTGATTAGCCTTTTTGGTTTTTTTACTCCTATCATGAGGTCCTAGTTGGCATGTCATGTCACTAGTGTTGAAATTGAAACAAGAGATCCCTATATATACACAACATGCATACCATTATAATGGTGGGAAATTTTATCAAGGGCTATCTATCTACATACTATCAAAGGGACTGCATTTTGGGCTTATTACACTGCATAGGAAGGGGGAGTTTCTGAATTCCATCCCACACATTTGCATTCTATCTAGCGACAACCTGTTATTTTGGCGTCATCGGCGCGAGGGAAACCTAAGAGCACTATTGCACACACAAGCACATAGAACTACAAGAAGTTTGAGATGTAGTGCAACACTTGGTCATAAGTTCACTCTGTTAGGTGACCGCCAGGGTCAGTCTGACTCCCTATTTGCATCTTTATTTTTTAGGATTTGATGTAGTTTGGGGGTTTTGCAAGATACCATATGTTTTTCAGGTTATCATGAACTTGACAATCTTTTAGTGACCTATAGGCGATCAACAACAAAGGGTAGTGAAACCCCAACAACACCATAAAAATAAATTTATGATCCTCTACGCAGTCACAGGCACCTACAAAAGGTCTCGGGTGCCTAGGCACCCTCACCCCTACCCAAGTGTCATGCCCATGTTATTTTATAAGTTCTAGAATTCATATCAAGCATTTCTAGTACTTTTCCCAGCCATTTCATCAGTTGTTCCAGTTCAGATATAATTTGAGACAAGTGAAAATCAGATAAGTGTCATATCTCTCTCATTTTCTTACATAGTTACAATTTGTAAGGGACTTCACATTTGTATCTTATTGTATATCATTGTAGTCATTCTGAAATTATAATCTAACATTAATATTTAAATATTTGTTAAATCATTTGGTGAACCCTGTTTCTTAGAACTCCTTACCCTAGGATCCACTAAACCATAATGGCTAAAGGTAGATATGCTTCTCCTAGGCAAGGTGTGTATCATGTTAGTGTGAATCCTATCCTTAATGATGTTGAACTTAAGACTCTTTATCAAAATCCTCAACTTTATGTTGACATTCAAAGACAACTTCTAGCTAATGAAAGTGTTATTCCTACTTCTTTTAACAACTCTAGTTGTACCATCGTTTCATCTCCTATAAACTTCACTTTGTGTTTTCCTTGCTCTTCCATTTGCACTCATTCTACTTCACCTCCTTCTACTTCTGTTGAAACTCTTGATCATGTTATTATCAATTATATGCTTGGTCTTGATGGTGATACTATAGAAAAAAATTATGATGAAAATGTACATGCGCAAGATGTTATTTCTCATACTAGTCAAGATGAATGTAAAGTTGTATCTCATACTTATTTTAGTTTTGAAAATGTTTCTAATGATTGTAAAGATACATCTCATGATAGTTCTTCTCTTACTTCACTCTATGTTGATGACTCGCTTGATGAAATACTTGCATGTGATACTTTGTCTGATACTGATTATATTTCTGAGCATGCACATGTTAGTGAAGATTCTACTTCCCTTAAGACTGCTGAATGTGAATTTTCCACTCCATTTTCATCTGATTCTGAGGTTGTTTTTTATAGCATTCATGATGATTCTTCCATTTCTATTAGCTCACCTCTTATGGTTTCTTCTAATTCTACTGCTAGCATTCCACTAATATTCCATGTTATTCTCTGCCTCTTTTTTCTTCTTCTTCTCTCAATGATATCTATGTTGCTTCTTCTACATTTACATTTATTGTGCCCATCACATCTTGATCACTCGTAATAGAAAGTGTCAACCTCTCAATGTGGCTCTTACATCTTCTATGATTCCTCCACGTGATATTTTATCACTCATGCAGTTGCAAACTTAGGTCCAATCTCTCACTCTTGAAATCAAATCCTATTGTGCTTCTATTGATAATAACTCTTTTCATGGCAATCCTATTCCAAAGAAAATTCACAATTCAACATTTCCTAAGGATTTCATCATGCCCACATTTTCATGTTTCAATGGCACTAGAAATCCATATCTACATCTTAAGAATTATCGATTAACTATCGCTTCTTATTCGAACGATCAATTATTATTAAAAGCATTTCATCATAGTCTACTCAATGAAGCACTTCAATGGTACACTCATCTGCCTTTTGGGTCTATTAACACATATTGTGAAATGGAAGATGATTTTCTTAGACACTTCATGTTTAACAATGGTCCTGGAGTCACATATGATCACTTGCCTAGTTTGCATCAGGGAAAGAAAGAACCTATCCTAGACTACATTTTACACTTCAATTCATGCATGCATCAATTAGTATTTTATGGTCCTGGAGTCACATATGATCACTTGCCTAGTTTGCATCAGGGAAAGAAAGAACCTATCCTAGACTACATTTTACACTTCAATTCATGCATGCATCAATTAGTATTTTAGCCTATTGATCTAAAAAACAATTTATCTTTTTTCATGGCTTAATTCCTGCTTTAAAAGAACGATTGCAATATGATACATGTGAATCATTTACATTTTAATGTTATAAGGTTATTGATCTATAATAGGGCCTAATTGCTACTCATACTATATATTGTCCTTCTACTTCTTCTACTATTGTTTCATCACTTACTTATTCACCTCTTCCATCTGTTATGCATCCTCTAAGGTCTCTATCTCCTCCACCTTACAAGCATATTCCATCCCCTCCATCGCATAAGCGTCCTCCATCTCTGCCATCGTGTCGCTCTCTACCTAGGTCTTCGCCATCTCCTACTCGGGAGCCATTACATTTATCACATGTTGATAAGCCTCATGATGTCTTGTGTGCTTTGCTTGATATGCACTTAATTATCTTGCCTTCTAATCAACATCATACTTCGCATTACTTGCATTACCAGTGTGATCTCTCTTATTGTAATTATCACCGCATCAATGGCCATCGTGATAATGACTGTTACGCCCTTCATGACAAATTATGACAATTAGAAGATAAGGGTGCCATTGCCTTTGGCTCTCGCTCTCATGAGCGGTCTATTTTTCCAATTTCACACAAGAGTGTTGCTACTTCGGTTTACTTATCTCCTCCTCCCACTTCTATGGTCATCATTCGCCTGCCGCCTAAAGTCATCATTCATGCACGGCCTCACCTTGTTCGTCTACTATTGCATCTTCTCATCCGCCACACAGTGCTCCCACTTCACATTGGCTTCCTAAGTCATTGGCATTTGTGCTTCCTACAATTACATCTCCCATCATTGGCACCATCTCATATGACATTCAGTCTAACTCATACACTCATGTTGTTACCACTTCACATGCTTACACCGCTCCTCGCCGCCCTTTTCATCTTTAGTAGGTGTTTTTTCTCACCTCATTACCCAATGATGCACTTGTGTTCTCAAGGTTCTTACATGACTGTTGAGGGATCTATTACAATAATAACCATGCTTCATCTTTGTGTTACACTCTCCATTGTTCTATCTATCTAGCGTAAATTATTGCATTATTTCTTGAAGACACACTCTTATTCTATGGTTCATTCTTGATTACTAAGGGGTCTTATCTAAATAAACCTCATCTTTTTTACACACACACTGGGGGCATCGCTATTCTCCCCCCCCCCCCTTCATCACACTCAGACACACTCACATACATCATGTATCATCCATTTTTTGCTTACATATATCATTATCACATATTATTTATCCTCATTTATACATACAAACCAACTTTTTAACATTCATCATCTACTTGATATCTATCTCATCACATTGACATAATCATTTACATAATACCCACCATACATCATCATTCGAACAATGCAAATCAATCATCAAACAACCAACACACATGAACAACAATCATTGTATCACATATCACAAGAACATCAACATAACACAACAACAGTGCCAATCATCCATATATATATATCATAAAAAATCATTGTTACAAAAATACAATCACTGGGGGAAAGCCCCTCCATCATATCTCATCATCATTATCACTATATACAACTGTGGGACCTCTAGAACTAGATGCTTCACCGTTCAAACTACACCGTTGGCCGCAACCCATATATCTCTCCACCTACCTCCATAGTAATGCCACCTCAACCAATTTCTCCATGAAACAGCCCTGTAACTCTACATACCTCGTGAACACATCTTGCGCTAGGACTCCTCCCCATATAGTCTCCCTAGCTCGATGAGTCTCTACCCGCTCCTCATCACGCTCACTGAATAAAACAATACACGTAGTCGTTGCTATCGCCACTGGCTCAAACAAGTGGGCATGCTTACTCGTAATAACATCTACTCACTCCAACATCTCACCTCCCATGAGCACATATGGAGGTACATTTCACGTTAATGTGCAGATCGATGAGTCAATGATCAATGACCAATATGCATCACCTGTAACCATCCAAGCATCATATTACTTACTACACAAGATAGCCACAATAAAACAACTCAGTGACAATATAAAAATATCAACATTCAAATCCTCATGCTCTGTTATCGCTGCCATTACACCATCACTATTGAGGACAAGTTCCTACCTCTTTACTCTTCCAACTGGCGGTGCTCCTACCACATCCACAACAACCAAAACAATAACACCCATCAATGCACTACCCACCATGCACTATATGCCTTACTACATCCTACATCGTCTACCTGTATAAGCCTTATGGCCGCATCCATCTCATCTAAACTTGGGGGCACTAGTTATGCTCCTGCAGGTCTCGGTCTCACTCCCAGCCTCTTGGCGCTCTCGTCGCTTGTACCCATACATATGGCTCTAGGGGCACATCCTGTGCCATACTAAATTGTCGCGACAAACATTCTACCTAGAATAACTCAGCTACCCCTAATTGTCGATCCTCTAGCCACATATTACGTCGAATACATCGCAACTCTATTCTATCCTCTAGTCATCCACCACAGTCTTGATATGGCCTCCATATAATGGCCCTTGGCCCCATACAATTAAGCATAGATCTATATGTAGTAGTATATAGTCTCCTACTATGTGTGCATGTCCACCTCGCTGTAAATATCTTAGGTCTCACCCAATTGGCTCGTGGCCCATTAACTAACCTCAATATCACACTGTGTTTGTAACACCCAAAATTAAACACACCAAAACCATGCCAAAACTTCATCAATCACTTAAGAAAAATAGGGGATTTTTTTTTGTTTCAACGTACTTGTATTGTGTTTATTAAAGTACTGGTACGTTTGTTTTAATATATTCATTCCTTTATTAATGTTTCCTATTTTCCAAAATTAGTACAGATTAAAATCTCTTATGTATATTCGTATTAAGTTTATTTAATTAATTCTTAATTCGATATTAATTTTGTATATTTTTGCCCGCTTTAATTTCTATTATATTTATTAAAAATTGTTTCCTAAGTTACATTAAATTTGAATTAAAATATCTCCCAAATTAATTTTAAAACTCGAGCACTAACAAACTAACACTGGGCTCCACCAGAATAGCTCCCCCACAAGAGAGACTGTCAACATGCCAAAAATGTCAAAAATACAGATACAAAATCTCTCAACAAACAAGAGAGATACACTACACCTACTAAAGGAAAAATGCTCAAAACAAGAAGCATCACAATGCATAAGGTATAGAAAGTGGAGCAAGAGGCCTAATGGTGGAGGAGCCACACCTGTAGAGTCCTCTCAACGAATGCCTATGTCGCCACCACGAGTGATCAGATATCCACCCCAAATCAACACGGATGGATGAAGAAGATGCCTGCATATGACTTGGTGCAAAATGAACAATGGGTGCATGCCAAAGAACATCAGAATGTGTGTCAGGTTGATCATGTATGACAGCTGAAATCTCAGGTTTCTCAATCCTGAGTGAAGGTGCATAACTCATGTGTTGCTCATGATCCTCAGAAAGAGTCGAGCGAACAAAAAAAGGAGCTCTATCAATGTGTGATCCCAATGAAGTATCTTCTCGAAAACCAATGCCATTATGAGAATTCCACTTAACATGTGGAATAGAGGAAACAATACCCTGTGAATATCTGTCAATGACTCCGCTAGTGAGATCCTATAGAACGGAGCATGCGAGAACTGAATGTAGTGGTATGCTTCTTAAAAAATCCATGCAGCTGAGCAGAAGTAGGATACACAACATGTGGTACTGTAATAGGCACAGATGTGGAAGAGCATGCAGTAACAAACCTCACAGGTTTAGAAGCATCAAAAGCAGGTTCAGGCTCAAAGACTGGCAGATCAATGTCAGTGGGTACAAGAGCAACAGCTGCAAGTGGACTAGGAGCATGGATATGGTTGTCCACAATATGATGGTGATGTTGTAGGCTAGCAAGTTTGTTCTGCAGGAAGTGTATTATTGTATCCTTATCGTGAATGAGTGATTGTAGAAGATAATTTCACTTCTTGAGTGATCTATTTTCTTCCACAAATTTTACAATATCCTCTTGAAGTCCACATACTTCAGAGAAAAGCATATCATTCTCAGAATCCATGATAGGTACAAATATATATGCATATGTATCATGATACCATGAAAGTAATGATATGTATCGTACGTCAAGCTACATATACATACGAACATATATATATATATATATATATAGCTATATCATATACACCACGATCAGATATATATAATATGATTACAGACATACTTTATCATATATATATATATGTATGTACTTTATGTAATATATAGTATGCAATATCATATATATATATATGGATGTATGTATATATACAATGTAAATATACATAAATGAGAATAGATACCTTGCTTAAATGTAAAGGAATAACATATACTACAAGAACCAGTCAAGGTTACACACATCAGATCAAGCACATATATATACATACATTTACATACCCTATGTGTAATATATATACTAGTCATCACACATGTTATGTATGTATGTAAGATCCATACATATACATATACAGAACATATATACATATACACATAGGTATGTATGTATATATGTCATGTACACATATATATCAATATAAAGGGGGCTATATATATATATATACACATATACCTAAGCACATACTAGCATACATACATAATACATACATACCTACATATCTACATAATACATCATATGACCATACCTATATGATATATATACACACACATAAGTGGCATACATAGGATAAATACAATAAAGTGTAATATAATACATAGTACATACATGGGTGTACCTAACATGTATGTATGTATGTATATGTATCTAAATACCACATACTCTAACATAACATATGTATACCTCCGATATACCAAATGATGTATGTAATTTGATAGAGACATATACATACATATGTATCTAATATATATATATATATATATATATATATATTTATGTATATGTAATTGTATATGTATACAATACACACACATATATATAAGATGAACTTAGTAATTCAAGTAAGAATAATCATTTATCAATTAAGATCATCTTGTATGACAGGAGTCTACCCTTGTCAATGAGTTAAGCAATTCTATATATTTCAATTATAGAGCTACTAATGCATCTACATTTTAGTTATGGGCCATTACAACTCATTACTAACACATAGGTCACATGAATAACACATCTATACTAACCAATTCAATATTAGATCAACCATTGCATTGGTTTTTCAAGGACTGGATCTATTGTATCATATATCTAGGTCACAGATGCCATTGAATCAAGGATAGTTATTGATCACATATTAACTTTCCCATTCTTAGTAAGTATCTTCTAATATTAACATAAGATACAATAGGAAATAGGTCCAACACTTAAGAATCATAAAATGTAACCACTGCTTAATTTGAGTCCTAAAATTTTTACAATAGGTTGATAGATTTTAAATAAAGTTTCCTTCTAGTTCAACATGTTGATTGCAACATCCTATGAATTTCCTACTACTATACAATACATTGTCCATAAAATAAAAGCCAAAACACAATGATAATCAAGTATGTTTTATAGCTATGTAGTTTATAGACTTTTAAAGAACATAATAATTATACTAATGTACTTGTCTATTAGTTTCAACTAGATGACCAATCATTTTTGATTATCGCCCAATCATCTTATGAATCGGCACAGTAGGAGTGGCCACTATTACAATGATCATAAATGTAGGCCCCATACAGAGTAATAATGTGGTGGCTCAAGGATGCCACCCTGAAATGGGTCCTCCTTATGTAAACCCATATAGATATCTATACAATTATACGTTAGTACATATTGAGCACATGCAAATTGTAGTCCCATCCTCATGCTATATTGTTGGATGGTCATATTCATACAAGATGCCTTAACATTCCACCACCCTCTTACTACCACTGATGAAGCAATCAACAACTACAATGAACTTCCGCAAGTGCATGGAACACCTGGTCCCAATATGGCATCTTATGGATAGTCATGGGTCTTTGGCATCTATACCTCTTGGTCCCTATAAAAGTATTACACCTAGTATACTCTCATATGCCTCTGAGCATCCTCTACTGTCATCACTTTTACTCTCTCACCCAAAACTGGTAGTCACAATATGTGATATACATCCTCTAGGGTCACAGTCATCTCCTCAGTAGGAAACCAAAACATACAAGTGTTTATACACCACCTCTCGCATAATGCATTGATCATCGACATATTATGGGGTACCTCCCCCAATCTCGCTATGTGTAGTAGGTCGACATAGTCTAGTATATTCCACTCTACGTCTAATACACCCAAAGTCAACAATGTGCTTGAGTGGTGACCTTTGCAAAACTCCCTCAAATGAATATACCTCTACACAACACAAAACATCGACAAAATTGTGACATTAGAACCTCATATACATGCAAATATAACTGTGCATACTACAAAAAGGCATCAAAGTTCACAAATATTACATTATGAGGTCAAAATAGCCTCCTGGGATTCCAACACCTAGGAGCGGGACGCGGGCACCCAGGAACAGGTCACCAGTGCCTAGATCTGGGCGCTAGCGTCCCGAAAGATGTTTGTGCCTTGGCCGCTCTCACCTAGGTCACAAACACCCATAAGTTCAAAAACTCAAATTTCACAAAAATTGATAGAAGCAAACAAATTTCATCAATTTTTTTGAAAATAACCACACTTACCAACTCATTTGTTGTTCGTGCTACCACGATCGCCGCCACCATATCAAATAGAGTCAATCTTACTGCTCTAATATGTGGCATCCTCACAAGCTCAAATCTCAAATTCTCAATCAATCAAGGTTCAAATAAAGTCACTATTCCATTTTTACCATTACTATATATAACACTTTTCTCAACTGGCAATTTACTATAGTTACCATTTGCGCTCATTTTCCAATTAAAACATGCTACACATTTTAGCTCATATCTTGAGCTTCGCTACTCCATTTTCTTCCCCGTTGTGCCATACAGGTTTAGAGTTCCTCCTACCATCACATTTTACACATTCTACAACACTATATTCCAATTCGAAAAATTTTCAACTTGATATACACAAAATTAAGTGACATCTTTTATACTTCATTTTGCTCACTATTACATTATTTCACATCTACTTCCGGCTCAACATTCATTCTTTCTACCACTCTCCCTTTAGCTGAAATGGGGGGCATACAATCAAGATCACCCTACGATCCCTCTTAGGCTACTAAGCGATCACTACACACTACTAACGCATTGTTATCAAAAATATTATCATAAACCATTCAATATTTTCTACTACTTTTTATCTATTCCCCCTAATGACCTAATTTGGGGGTAAAAAGTGAAAAATATCACCATGAGTAATCTATCGCATACATTCAATTTCAAAACAATCATTCAATATTTGAATTAAGTGAATCGATCGGTACAACATAACATCACTTTATTATCTCTCCCATATGACCTAACTTGGGAGTTGCATCACTACTTTCCCAAATGACCTAACATGGAATCCATCTAGCACTATACAAATCACGACATCTGTGGGAGTGGGGGCAATGAGACATCATTTCCTTTCCTATGTTGTTCCTATATGAGTTATTCAACAAAAAACTAAGCATGGATCGAAACAAAACAAAATTTGGTCTTTATTCGTCTACAATAGTTAGACCTTTTGAGAATGTAGTCATAGCTGGAGGGTAAAACTAGATCTCTCTCCCTAACACTCTTCCTCTGGTGGTAGGACACCCAAATCCTCCCTTGATCAAAATTTTACAAAATTGGGTTGGGAATTGATCACTCCCTACCCCTTCAAGTCTCCATTGGTGATAATTCGAAATCTCCAAATTCTCCAAATCAAATCATCAATTTCTCCAAGTGCTCCTTAAAAAGGTTCATTGTATTTATTTACGCCACATGGATCGACATGTTGATCCATGGTTTGCCACGCTATATGTTCTTATTCTGCTCTTACTTCTGCAAACAGGGCTTCTCTGGACTTCTCATAGGTATGTTCCTTACTTCCTTTACACTACTTGAATTTCATTCACATAGCGTAAATGGGGGAAAATGTAGACAAAAAATCACATACATATTACTATATTATTATACCGCCAAGTATGTTGTTATATGTATGGATCTTGCGTAAGAAAAATATTCACTAATGACACATTCCCTAGTCTATCCACTTGCTTTGGTTATTTATATTATTTTTATCTCTCACATCTATCACTTCTGCACCCAGTTTTGGTCAAGTCACATGGATCCCTGTCTATCAATATTATCACATTTTTTGTCAGTTGTCCCAAGACACCAATGCCCAGGTTTGGACACTAGCGCCCAGGCGCTCATGTCCACCCTAGATGCTCCTATCCTCTTTGTTCTTGTTCACATTTTTTACATATGTGGTCAACCTTTTCTGTTTTATTACTCCTATTCTGAGGTCCTAGTCGACATGTCATGTCACTAGTGTTGAAATTCAAACAAGAGATCCCTATATATACACAACATACATACCATTATAATGGTGGGCAATTTTATCAAGGATTATCTATTTACATACTATTAAAGGGACTACATTTTGGGCTTATTACTCTGGATACACTGCATAAGAAGGGAAAGTTTATGAATTCCATCCCACACATTTGCATTATATCTAGCTATAACTTGTTATCTTGGCATCACCGATGCAAGGGCAACCTAGGAGCACTATTACACACACAAGCACATAGAACTACATAGAGTCTGAGATGTAGTGCAACACTCGATCATAAGTTCACTATGTCAGGTGAGCACTAGGGTCAGTCTGACTCCCCATTTACATCTTTATTTTTTAGGAGTTGATGTAGTTTGGAGGTTTTGTAGGATACTATCTGTTTTGCAGGTTATCAGTGAACTCAACAATCTTCTAGTGACATACAAGTGATCAATAATGAAGGGTAGTGAAACCCTAGCAACACTAGAAAAATAAAGTTTTGACCCTCTACGCAATCACAGGTGCCTACAAAAAGTCTCAGGCGCCTAGGCACCCTCACCCAGGTGCCCCTGTTCAGGTTATTCTACAAGTTCCAAAATTCATATCGAGCATTTCTAGTGCTCTGCGTAACCTTTTCATCAACTGTTTCAATTCGAATATACTTCGAGATAAGTGAAAATCAGATAAGTGCCCCATCTCTCTCATTTGCTTACATAGTTACATTTTTTAAAGGGGATTAACATTTGTATCTTATTATATATCATTATAGTCATTATGAAATTAGAATTTAACATTAATATTTTAATATTTGTTGAATCATGGACAAATTACATGTATTCCATTATCATATTGGCTTCATTATAGCCATGATGCATACTTATATGGTGTATATTGGGTTTATTTTCCTTTTTACCTTTTCTTTGCTACATATGTGTTTGTTTACGCACATAATGGGTTACACATCACGATTCTTTCATAATCACGGTGGCAACTCTATTGTGCAACAAAATAAGGTTGCTCTAACTTTCACTCTCTAAATGGCGTTCATGCTATGAGCACAATCCCTCTCGTCCTCCTTCAACATCCTTGTCTTCTTCCTATCGAACGGTTCTCCATCATTTTGTTGCATCACCCACCTACTTGAGGGGGCATTCCCTTACCATTCTACTCGTCGGGGCATCCAAATGCTTCACTGGGGCATATCAAGCAAGCCCACCATGTTTCCTTGCCTTCCGCTCGCTAATCTGCATGTGTCTACTATCTCTAAAATGTTATTACTTCGTAATAACACTTTAAAGATGGGAAAATGTAAACACCCTAAAAATACATGCTTATTCCTAGCCTATCCTCGAGTAATTCACATCCCCTTTAGAATTAATCAATTAAATTAATTAATTCATACTTTGAGTATTTATCCCTTTTAGATTTAATTAAATTAAATCTATCATATTCCTTTAGAATTAATCAAATTAATTCTATCATGTTTACATCCCTTTTAGAATTAATTAAATTAATTCTAATTACACTTAAGCTATACTCATACTCCCTTTAGCTAATTTAATTAAACAATTATTTAATTAAATGGTTAATTATCCTCTCACAATTCATAACTAATTAAATTTGTTATTTAAATAGAAATAATTCTTTTTATCTACTCACACTCCACTCAACTCTACTTCTAGAATCCTACAAAGGTGGGGGCAACAAAGTTGCACGTATAACCACCTTCCCAAACAAAATCCAAACATTCATTGCCCTTGCAAAGCTGCAACTGTATGATCCAAATCCAATGGCTATTTCAGGAAATTACAATTATTAACCTGTAACCCATTCAAACCTCAATCCAATATTCATGGCCTCGTCCTCAGCTATAAAAAGTAGGTCAATCCTATGAAGATTTGTGTAATTGCAACCAACTTTTGCCAAAATCGCCATCTGCATCCTCGTGTCTATCTTCTTGAAGCATTTTCCATTCCTACATTTGGAGAACAATTCAAGAGCATCCACAATCCAACAAGTAAAATATTCTACAAGTTCAAATACTTTAAGCATTTTTATTTGAGGTTTGCAAGGAAGAGCTTAGAGGAAAGGTTTACTGTCATATTTATAACAGTTTGTTTATCTTTCACACTTCTGCTAAGTTTTTGACTTCTTACATAAATAATTCCAAATATTGCTGATACATACATAAGGTAGTCTGTAAGAATAAGAAAACAATTCTAAATATTGTTGATACATACATAAAGTAGTTTGTAAAGATAAGCAAACAATTCCAATTTTTGTTGATACATAAATAAAGTAGTTTGTAAGAATAAACAAATAGTTCCAAATTTTGTTGATACATAAATAAAGTAGTTTGTAAGAATAAGCAAAAAAATTTAGCTTTGGGAGAGTGACGTGTCAAAGGATTGGTTTCACAAGCATTTGAGTGGACCCTCCTAATCGAATCGCCATTTGTCAACCCTACCCCATGTTTTTTAAGTGTTAGCACTAAAAACTACTTCAATGCAGTTTGATGTGTGTGTGCGTGCACACTAGAGAAGTTTTCGGTGATAACACTTATAAAGCTTAAGATATATTATTCTTCCCAACATCACAAATTTACATATCAAAGTTTCCTATTTTGTGTTGCAAATATAATGACAATTTTCAAGAGAAAGAGAACATTTTGTATGACAAGGACCATGACCAATAGATCAAATAGGGGAGTAATATTGGATTACAATTCATCTGTTGAGGAAGTTGAAAATTCACACACATTCTGAGCATACTACACAAGTGAGATCAAGGTATTTAAACACTAAGAAGGTAATAATCAGAAGCCAATGTAAAAAAATTGAAATGGAACATGTTATGAGGGATGTTAAAAAACTATGGGTACTCCACTCGAGCTGCTGCAAAGAAGTGGAATATTCCTACATCCACCCTTGGCTACTGGTTACTTGGCATTACAACTATGAAGCAAAATGCCCCCTTACTATTTTGATAGAGAAGGAAGAACTTAAGATTGTCCAATGGTGCAAAGATATGGCATAATTTGGACGTGGACTTGAAATCGTACAACTCAAGTCATATGTCGCTCACATATGTGAAAATAGGGCCAACCTATTCACTAATGGATTTCCTGGAAAGTTTTGGTGAGCTGGATTTAAGAAGAGGCACCTAAACTTGTCCATTAGATTGGCAGAAGGCTTGGAGAGAGAGAGAGCAATTCAACTAAGACTTGTTATTGTAGATGCATTTTATAATAACTTAGAGAAAGTGTATGAAGCTAACCAATATGGACCTTATTAAATTTGGAATTGTGATGAGATTGGAGTGTACGCTGGTAGGAACACTAGTACGAGGGTGGTATCAAAAAGAGGAAGCCAAAGTATTTCCCACATTATTCCAAAGAGTAGGGAATGGATCACCATTCTTTGTTCTGTTAATGCAATAGGCCAAAACATCCCTGGATTCTATCTTTTCATGGGTAGAAGATAGTTAAAGAAAGTTGCATTTCACATTATGAACCAAGGGCATGCATGGCATCCCAACCCCATGCATGGATAGCCAAAGAATTGTTTCTCAATTGGCTACATCATTTCAAGAGATCAATACCTAGTGGTGTTTCTCCTACCAATAGGCACTTGTTGATTTTTGATGGCCATGGTAGTCATGTAGCATTGAAGAGGCTAGACATTTGGGAATTGATCTTGTTACTTTGTCAACACACACTTCCCATAGGCTATAATCGTTATACGTGAGTGTGTTCTCACCATTCAAGAACTAC
The DNA here is from genome assembly GCA_019776745.2 of Taxus chinensis. NCBI lineage: Eukaryota > Viridiplantae > Streptophyta > Pinopsida > Cupressales > Taxaceae > Taxus > Taxus chinensis. Next base: position 311,813,347 of record CM034146.1, on the reverse strand, counting down.
TTCAAATCTGAAAGGTCAATGTGGATGGCTCGAAACCATAGTCTTGAGATATATAGAATTGAGTTGGCTAAGTTGGGTAACAAAGCTTTCAAGAAGGATATTTCCATAGAAAATATAAAGTCAGATTTTCGGAGGACATGGTTATGGTCACTTAATAGAGAAGCACTTATAAATGACATGACACCAAGTCAAGCTTTTGAAGTTGGAGATGAAGATGAGAGAAGTGCAATTGAAAACATCATGCGGTTGGTTGAGTATACACAAAATGAGATAGATCCAATTTTACATTCTATCAACCAAGTCACACATGTAACCCAAACACAAGAGAGTACTGAAGTAGGTGAAGAAATGGTTCAAGGTATTCATGTACTTGGAGAGGGGTTGAGTCTGCCTTTGCAAGTAAACCAACTAGACTGGATCAAAGATGGGGCAACACACTAGGTGTAAATTTAGATTTTTCCGATCGATGTAGGCCTTTTAATGCCATCCCCCCCTGCTGCTCAACCTAATGAAGAGGTTGTGCACTACCAATTTGTTACTAGTGAATTCAATGTTTGCAATGATGCAATTTCTTTAGGGGAGACATAAGATATTGTAGCTTGCACAAACCAAGAACCTAAAGATACTTCACCTTGCACGAACTTAAAATATGAAGATATTGCAGCGTGTATGCAAACTTGAGAGCATTAAACAAGTAAGAGTCTAGGTAGTTTTCTAAAGCTTTCAATAGAGAGGCTCATCCAAAATCCCCATGATTTACCAAATGGTGCTGTCAACTTAAGCAAACATTCACAAATTATAACTTCATATGACTTTTTCCAAATGCTTCGTGACCAAGAAACCAAATAAAGAAATAAAGGTAATTAAGGCCATGAAAAAAGAACAAATACAAGAGAAGAAGGCATTAAAAGTGGTTGAGAAGGAGTTGAAATTACAAAATAAAATTGAAAATGATTTGAAATGGAAACAAAAGGAAGAACAAAGGCAAAGGGAAAAACATGAGAAGAAACAAAAGAAGGAACAAGAGAAATTGATAAGGGCACATGACAAAATGAGGGAGGTGGAGAGACAAAGAAGGCTAAACAACATAGCAAATCCATTTCCTGAACAACATCCAACAATGATGGACATGATAAACATCTATGCTTTGACCTTTGCAAGTTTAGGCAATTATTGGCTAGGGGAGTACACCTAATCCAACTAATCAAATGCAACCGACAAGTTTTCCTCAACAAGGGAGGATGATGAATTTGCAAGCGGTGACAACATATATGGTTAACACTCCAACAACATCAATGACGACAAACAACATCTCAACAAGACCTTCAAAGGAGCAAGCTAAACAAGGATCACATCTTTGAAATATTTTCCCCCTCAAATAGGTTGAAGGGTTGTCATTTAGAATATGCTATAATCGTTAGTCCGATAAACTATTTGTATACAAAAATTGTATGAATTTTAGTGATTAGACAAACGCTGTTGTCACAAGGAACAAGATACCATGAAAAACCGAACTTGTTTTGTAATTTTGTTTGCCTAAACTTGCCAAATATTTTGCCATGTAACCCATCTCACCTATATAATACTATTATACTGCAGTGAATATAATACATGTTGTTCTATTGCACGTGAATGCTCAAAAGAGTAACATATTTAAGTCTTATAAGATTTAGATTTAATAAAGATCTTGAAAAACCTGGTAAATATTTCAATAAATAATAGAAGTAACCTGTTTAGATCATAGGCTTAGTGAGGTTATAATAACCTCACCTTTAAATGCAGTATCTGTTGCAAGACAAAGTCAAATGAAGGATTAACAAATAAAACCAAAGTAGAGGATGTGTTTAAAAACAATAAGGCAAAAAATGAAACTGAGATGCCTCCATCCAAGTACATGCGCTTGTCGATTGTCTCCACCTTTTTGACACTGGAAAACAAAAGGAGTATCAAAAACACCATCAAATGCAATAGTTGTGGACAACATCTCCACAAGATCTAAGGAACAAGCTGGATCAAGCTAGGCAAAGATCTCTAACTCATACCCACCTCAAATGGGCTAAAGGGCTTTGCTATTTCAATGATAAACTATTAAAATAATTGAAGATTAAAAGTATTCAGTCGAATCTTCATGTTATTCATTCGTGCATGCTATAATATCTTCTATTACCAAATAAAACACAATATCTACTAAAGATATAAAAATAGTCTTGAGAAACCCTGTAATATCTACATGGCTCGAATCATAGTCTAAGTGAGGTTCGAAAAACCTCACCTTTGAATGAAACGACGACTGCAACATCCAAACACGACTCAAAATACCTAGAATCTGCAACTTCTTTTATTGACACACATCCATTTTCGCCCAACTTCAGGAGAAATCGAATGTTGTTGTGAGGTTTAACATTGACCATCAATGGAGATTGAATGCGGGTCGATGAGGAAGTGTGGAGTGGTTGAAGGGGAGGACGACATTCAATGACGTGCCACATATCTCTACAGGGGGTAGTTAATGTTCATTTAACTAGCCCTACCTCACCAACTAGCCAACATTTACGTCGTATGCATGGGGCAGGGTTGACAAATGGCAGTTAGATTGGGAAGGTCCACTCAAATGCATGTGCAGTCAATCCTCTGACACATCACTCTCCCAAAAGCTAAAAATTGAAGGTAAGACAATGCCATGTCAGACCAACAAAAAATTAAGTGGTGATATGACCTAAATTAATAGCCACGTTGGTGCCAAGATAGGATGCCCAACTTTTGGCTCCTCTCCTCTACTTCCTAGTTGATGGGGTTGGAAATTTCGTGTCAAAAATAATAAAAATACATGAATTAAACGTAATTTAAATAAAAACACTACTAAACCACTAAACTGGAAAAGGTTTCCTGCATCTTGATTGATAAACCCAAAGTTACAAAATTTGGTCTTAGATTTTTATTTGGGTTAACCAGATCCTATCGCCTCTCCCGGTCGGACTGCTTTCAAATTCGGGTAAAAAGGTACGGATTTTGATACTCGCCATCAACTAGGGTTTTTTTTTTTGTTTTTTTGTTCATTTGTTGAAGCCTGGTGTTGGTTTCTGTAATTTGTTCCAAAATAATATATACAGTAAGGAATGAGTATGGACGAATATCAGCACATGGAGAGATTTGGAATGGAGAAGGATTTTGTGGATGGGCAGTGGATTGGAGGGGAGTTTTATTACGGAAAGCGGAAAGAAAAACGGTCTCAGACTAAGGAGGATGTGCTGTACGGTGTATTTGATGAGAGCGATTCCGACGAGGAAGCTCCATCCAAAAGACGGAGAAGGGATGTTATTAAAAAGGGGGATTTGACTAAGCCTGTCAATTTCGTCTCAACTGGCACGTTCATGCCCTCTGAGGAAATTGATAAGAAGGGTGAAGAAACAGATGAGAGGGACATGTCCAGTCAAGCAGGGTTAGGGTTAGGGTTAGGGTTTAACCTTAAGCAGAATGATGTTGATGATGCTCAAGAGCATGATAATTTCCTACCGACTGCTTTTGGTAGGATAATTAAGGAGGGGGCAGAGAGGAGAGAGAGAGAAAGGGAAAAGTCCAAGGGCACTGTGGGCAAAACGAAGGAGACTGCTGGCGCGGGCAATGGTTCTATTGGCAGTTTTGAGAAGCATACCAAGGGCATTGGGATGAAATTGTTGGAGAAGATGGGTTACAAGGGTGGAGGTCTAGGAAAGAATGAGCAAGGGATTGCCATTCCCGTTGAGGCAAAATTGAGGCCAAAGAAAATGGGTATGGGTTTTAATGATTTCAATGAGATCTCCGCTGGTTTGCCTTCTTTGCCCACAACAGAGGAACAGCTGGATGAAAAATTGAATGAAGTGAAGCCCAGGACGAAAGAGAAGATGTGGTCCAAGCAAAACCGGAGCAGGAAGACAGAATATGTAACAGCTGAAGAACTTTTGGCCCAGAAACAAGAACAGGGTGTTGAAGTAGTGCAGAAGGTGCTTGATATGAGAGGCCCTCAAGTGAGGGTGCTCACCAATCTCGAGAACTTGAATGCTGAACAGAAGGCTATCCAAGATCGGACACCTATGCCGGAGTTGCAACACAATGTGAAGTTGATTGTTGATATGGCAGAGGCGGATATTCAGAAGTTTGATAGGAGTCTAAGGCACGAGAGAGAGTCTGTGGCAATATATCAGAAAGAGAAGGAGAGGCTCCAGAAAGAGGCTGCACGACAGAAGCATCAGCTAGGGAACATAGAGAATATTATGGGAGCATTGGATGGAGTTAGGGAGAGTGTTGCAGTAGGTACTATGACATTAGAATCGCTTGCAAACCTCTTTGAGAATTTACAGTCCAACTATCGCGAGGACTATAAGTTGTGTAATTTGTCATGTATTGCATCTGCATTTGCTTTGCCATTGCTCTTAAGAGTGTTTCAAGGATGGGAACCACTTCAGCATCCATTGCATGGTTTAGAGATAATGTCATTGTGGCAGCGGCTTCTGCAAGGGGATGAGCCCCGTGATTATGGCATATACACAGAAACAGAACTTGGTTCCTCAACTCCTTACACTCAACTCTTCACTGAGGTTATTTTTCCAGCAGTAAGAATAGCTGCTACAAATTCTTGGGAGCCAAGGGACCCTGAACCCATGTTACGTTTTCTTGAAATATGGGAGAAGTTGTTACCGGATTCAGTACTGCATAACGTTCTGGAACATATAGTGATGCCCAAATTAACAGCAGCAGTAGATTCTTGGGATCCTCGCAGGGAAACCGTGCCAATACATGCATGGTTACATCCTTGGCTTCCATTGTTGGGCCAGCGGATGGAGCCTTTATATCAGCCCATTCGCTATAAGTTGGGAAATGTGCTTCATGCCTGGCATGCAAGCGATGCATCTGCATATGCAATTTTATCCCCTTGGAAAACTGTATTTGATCCTGCTAGTTGGGAGCAGCTGATTGTTCGTTTTATTGTACCTAAACTAATGACAGTGTTACAGGAATTCATAATCAACCCAGCTAATCAGCAACTAGACCAATTCTACTGGGTTATGGCTTGGGCATCTGCTATTCCTATACATCACATGGTTGCAATGTTGGATGCAGGATTTTTTCCAAAGTGGCAGCAAGTTTTGTATCATTGGCTATGCTCAAATCCTGATTTTGATGAAGTAACACAGTGGTTTTTGGGGTGGAAAGGACTTCTTCCCCCTGAGCTTCTTGCTAATGAGAGGATCAGAAGTCAGCTAAATGTCGGCCTTGAAATGATGAATCAAGCTGTAGAAGGTATGACTGTGGAACAACCCGGGGCTAGAGAGAATGTAAGCTATCTTAGAGTGACAGAACAACGTCAATTCGAGGCACTTCAGCAGCAACAAGCAGCAGCAGTGTATGCGCAACAGCAAGCCATGAATTCCTTAGGCAGTGGGATTCACCTGAATAATTCCATGGGCACACCTCAATTGAGTTTGAAGGAAGTTGTTGAGGCCTATGCACAAGAACACGACATCCGGTTTTTGCCTAAAGTGGGACGCACACATGATGGTCTTCAGGTTTATGGCTTTGGAACTGTTAGTGTTTATCTAGATTCTGTGAAACAACAAGTGCTTGCACAATCTGGGGAAAGATGGGTGATTGCATCATTGGAGCAGCTAGTTGAGATGCACCATAATCGGTCTGGAGGAAATCATTGACAAATCAAACAAATATTGAAAGAGTATATGTACCTTATTTCTATGATCCTCAGGAAAAGATCATTATGCAGCTTTTTGTGGAGCTGAAAATGGATTTCGCATGAATGGTATGTTGAGGAACTTCTATCAAATGATGTAAAGTTGTAACAAAACTATGTATTTTTACCAATCAAAAGGATGTATTAACAACCAATTTAGGAGTCCAAATTTTCTCTCTTTTCTTCTGTGTTACATGGCAAAATTATTTCCAAAGCTTTTTGAATGGATCCTTTGACTGTTTTTTCAACCTTATCAGGAGGGGCATTGTAAAATTGATATCATTTTTTCTCTAATAATGACATCCATTGCATTTGAGTTCTTAATTTCTCTTCAATTTATTTTGTTTCTAATTTACTACCTGCCCTTATGTCTCGTTCATTCTCCTTAATTTCTCTTCAATTTATTTTGTTTCTGATTTACTACCTGGCCTTATGTCTCATTCATTATTTTTCTTAGTCGCGTAATAATAAATATAATTTTATGCTGGAAAAGAATCATATCTAATAAGTAATGTGAACTGTGTTGTTCATAACCAAAAGAAGACTAACCACGTGCTCCCCTTTTAACTCGTTTTCTAAAATTGTTTGTTGATAAAATTTATGCTATTTACAGTGGGAGTTTTTTCAGGTCAATTTTGTTGTTCAAACAGAGCAAATACACTACTTTTCAGCTAGGTAGCTGGTACTGTTACGGGTGGGGATATGGGTATGGGGATCCCATACTTCCATATGGCGTTTTTTGGGGTGTGGGTAGGGCTGTACAAAAACTAATAAAAATTTAAAAAATATAGCCAAATAAGCAAATTTAACCATATATTATGAATAGAGCAAACAGAATAAGCTAAATAACCACAAAACATATTGATAGTTCAATGCCAAATGTCATGATGTGTTTTGGTCAAACTTAGAACAAGTACTTGTGAACATGTTACAATATATACGCAAAAAATCAAAATAAATTAACATATTCATTGTAGTAGCCAAAGGATGGAGTTTCAGCCAACATCTGAAAGTGAGAGAGCAAATGTGCAATGCGAGGTTAATGTGTTAACAAAAAATGTTTGGGAGTGTCTTTTAGTGTTTAGGATTTTTTTAATACTTCTAAAGTCCTTTTTGACTTTTTTTGACTTGTTATAAAATAAAAAAACTAAAAAAAACGTTTTTTGGGATGGGTACACTGTGGGTTTGCACAGGGTACGGCTCCTACAGCAGGAGATACCTGAGTATGTTTCCCAGTGCATACTCAGTGCATGTTTCCCACAAACCCAAAGACATACCTGAATCAGGTATGGACCGTACCTGTGCCTGTGAGGACTGTACAGGCGTATACAGTAACATAACTTTTTTTGGGCTTGAATGGGCATTTTATGGTGGAGAATATAATAAGAACACAGGTAGGAAAACAAACAGCACTTACTACTGAACATTAGATGATTCGTTTTGGAAAGTCAAATATGATTATGATGATAAAATGATGTAATGGTACCAAAACTGCTCTTTTCAGTATAGATGGAATGATATACTGTGAATAATAAGAACATAACTTTACTGTTCTCCTTTTACATGTATATTTCATCAATTTTGTAGCAGAACCTCTGTTTTTGCTATGGTGTAGAAACTCTGTTTTTGTTTTTGTTTTTGCAATCTGACAATGAGGGGTAGATGAAAAGCAGTGTCATTCGCAAAGTGCATATGAGAAGATGCATCCCCCGGCTCACAAGCTTTCAGCCCTTTAATCTTCTTCCTCCTCCTTGCTTTTGTCTGAGTACTACACAAAGCCTCTGCCAAAATTATATATAGATATGGGGATAGAGGGTCTCCTTGCATGAGGCCCCTAGAAGAGTGAAAAAACCCTTGAGGAGAGTCATTCTCTAGAACGAAGATCTTAGGGGTTGTGTAACATTCCTTCGCCCATAGTCTCCACTGATTTGAGAAACTGAACTGTTCTTAAAAAACCCAATTTACTCTTTCGTAAACTTTAGAGATATTGAGTTTGTAGAGCAAGCTTTTCCTCTTATTTGCATCTGAAGAGTGAATAATCTTATGGACTATTGAAATCCAATCTCAAATTTGCCTGCAGCAAAACAAAACCTCCTTTTGCTCCTGAGAAATGATGGAATGCAACAAAGCGTTCAACCTATTGGCCAAAACTTTAGAGATTATTTTGTGGGTTTTGTTGAATAAGGAGAGAATCAAAATTCTCAGGCAATCTTGCATCTTCCAATTTAGGTACGAGAGCCAAGATCATTGTGTTGAGAGCCTTCAGTACCTTTCTAATTGCCCTTGATTCCTCCATCGCCATGGTGATATTGAACTTTATTGGTCCCAAAAATGTTGGAAGGAGTGAAAGCCATTTGCACATGGAGCATTATTGCTCTTCATGTCAAAGGACACCATCTTAACTTCCTCTTCTACAACCAGTCTCAGTAAGGCATGCTTTTGACTAGGATAGATTAGGTGTGGAATGTTGTCGAGCATTTCTTGCCGTGCCTCCCTGCTATCAACCATGTATTCAGATCCAAGATCTTCAAAATAATGCATAATTTCCCTGTTAATATCTTCTAGGCGTTGGAAGTACACTCCTTGGTAGTTTCCAAGTTTGTTTTGTTTTCTCATCAGGGTAGGTAGAGAGGTGAAAAAGCTTTGTATTTTGTCCCCCTTCCTGAAACTATTTTCTCCACAACCTTTGTTTCCAAAAAACTTCTCTTTTCTGTAGATATCATTCAACACCTCTTTAGCCTTGTCTTCTGGTACCTCCCTTTCCTCATTCAAACCGACTTTTTGGATTTCATCTTGTATTTGGAGAGCTCTATTTTCATAATGAGATTTGTTTTTTAAAAGGTTTTTGAAGACTTCCTTTTTCCATTCCTTCTACTTTGTACATTTTTCGGGTTTATCTGAACATACATGTGCCCTGAAGATCATCACCTTCAGCCACATTTTTCAAGATCGAAACAGACTCTTTTTAGGCCAAGCATCTTTGTGTATACCTTAGCTTGATTGGCCAATGATCCGATCCTCCATCCCAATTAACCTCTGATTTATAATGAAATACTGATCTAATCAATCCGTAGACTCCAAAAACATATCTAGTCTCTCTGATATGTGATTCCCCATTATCCAATTGTTCCATTTCGAAAAGTCATAAGATGGGAATGCATGCCCCCTATATTTCAAGATATAACTAACATTATTAACCTTTTCTTTTCTTGTTGCTTTTTTCAAGCATTTTGTCTTCAGATAATTGGTGATCTGTTGGCAACTTTTTCCGTAGTTTCATTCCAAATTTCGACGTTTGCGGTCTTCCTCCCTCTCTTGTTCTGCCCCAGATTGTATGTCTTGTTTTCACTTGAGAATTGTATAATCCCACCTGTGCCGTCTTCACTCATTCCTTATGGCTCTTGACCAATAGTCAAGGTTTCTTCTTTTTCTTGCTTTATTATTGATTTTTCCTTCTGTGGCTTGAGGGGGACTCTGTTCTTTTGTAACCAACTCCCTGCCAAGAATTTGTTCACTTTCGCCCCGCTCCTTGGATTTTACTTGTTTTGACTTGACCTGTTGTCCATCTTTTCTTCTGTGCCCTTTCCCCTTAGAATGCTTTCAATATCCTTCTTGAACTTGTAGCTTTCCAAAAGTTTTTCCTCTTCCTCTTGGGAATCTATATTCTTGAAAGAGCTGATATTCTATTGAGTCTTTCGTTGTTGCTTTGCGGCTTTTATGTTGTCTTTTTTCTGCTTGTTATTCGTCTCATTCACTTTGACCCATCTTGTTGCTATTTTTTTCTTTATAGGCTTCTGGAATCTGTCTTCCTCAAGCTGTTCACTATTGTTGGCTTGTGATTGGGTGGTAGGCCTTGCTTTCTCCGGGCACTCTCTTGCTAAGTGCCCGTATTCATGGCACCCTCCTGCATTCAAAGGGGATGCATTCATATTCAATAGTCCGCTCCTGTATGGGGTCTCCTGCCTTTAGAGCTATGCTTTTGGCAGTGGTTGGCCTAGTTCCAGTTCTGTACAAAGCTGTGCAAAGTTTGAAGCTTTCTTGACTGCTGAGCCTGTTGACATATATATACGAACCTTCCCATGAATTCACCCACCAATTTCAAGGCATGCTCTAACCACAATTCTTTAGGAAGAGCATACAGACTGGAATCTCCTCCGTAAGCATATATCTTGGATCAATATGTCATCAACGTTCTTGCTTTACAGAAGATCCATGTTCCTTTCTGGAAGATTCTACAGTGATTGTCTTCATTTGCAAATACTACTGTACACTATAAAGCATCTTCTAGGGCACGTCTTATTTTCGAATTCTGTGTGTTTTCTAGTTTTTTCTTGGCCCAAGTGATCAAATCCTCAACTGTTATTGGCATGCGAAGAAAATGACATATAAGTCCTCTTTTAGCAGCCTGTGAAAATTGTTTTCTAGTTTGCTCATATCCAGCTCCAAGATTGGACTGTCCTCTCTTGCTTCTAAACATGTGTTCTTTAGTTTGTGGGCATGCCTTCATTCTGTCTCCCCTTTTCGTTAATGTGAACCATTGTCTCCTTTTGCTATATACGCATTCCTCCTCCTGTCATTGGTTGATGGTAAAATGGACCTAGGGGGCATCTTGCCTCCCTTTCCCAGTTTCCATTACTTAGATTTCTCAGTTATTCTTCTGTGAAGATTCATTGGAGAAAAATGGAAGCTTCACCAGTCTTGCATATAAACCCTAGCAGAGCTAACAAAAACCTGCTTTTGCAATCAGCCTTGGTCATATCTTTTGATAGGTATTTGTTCTTTTGCTCATTTCAAAATTTCAATTTTCGAGTTAGGTGCCATTGTTATGCACAAGAGATTGCTTATCTACTTCTGCCAAGAAGCCACACAAATATTTGATTAAATTGAGCGTTGCACAGAGACTTGTTTTCTACCACTAGACTGGTTTTCGTGTTGGAGAGTGGTACTCATTGGTACATGCTTCGGAGACTTGCAATATAGATTTTTTTAAAAGATATTTGGTACTCGGGACCCTAGATACGATGATATTAAAGATAAATATCTATAATTACTCTTGTCTTCTGTTTGCATCTGATATTTTAAAAAGGTTATTAATGTTATATATATATGTATGTATGTATATTGCCATTTCTTTGTACCCATCTATTTTTCTGAAAATTGCATCCCCATCTCCCCGCGCACATACCCATATCCATACCCATTCCCATGCCTGTACCCGTCTCCTTGTAAATATGATTAAATTAAATTTGCATTGCAAAATTTCTTTTAGATTTGACTTTGGTTCTGAATAGATACAATGGACTTGCAATTGTGTTTCAACTGCCACATATTCTGATCTAGTTGACAGTTCCCCAAAAAATGCTTTTCACCTCTCAGCAATGTTTAATGCAAAGGGATCCCTTACTTGCCTATTGGTTACTGTAGTGGCTAAATATTGAAGTCGCTCATTGCAAGCTACATGAATGCAACATATGGTAATTGTTTTTTAAGTGATGCTTTATGTAGATGCACAAACTCATTTGCATGTTTCAATGCATAGCTTTGAAAGCGGTAGACCTGCTGTATCTTTGGTTTCTCAATTGTAAAATTGCTTGATTAAGGGTTGGGACGATGTTAAAGCTAGAAAATACTAGTGCGTGAATCAGTGGATAATCAATTTTACCTTATTGACATCTCATAACTTTGGTCCTGCATGCTATTCCATTATACATGTATGAAATACATAAATTGTACGCAGGAGGTACACTGTTTATAATGTGTCAAAAAATGGAAAATGGAAATTCTCATAGGAAATTCATTTGGTAATTGGGTGTTTCAATTTGGAGCAATATACGAGTAGGTACAAGGATTCTTAAGGAAATTTATCCTATTGTTAAAATTCTAATTGGCCACCACATAAATCTTTTAGGTAAGTACAGGGGTTATATACCTTGTGAGATAATCTGCTGGTTTTGCTAACCCCTCAAATTAGAACTTCTTTTTGACTGAGAATAAGATTGGAAATGGGTATAATTTTATGCATCACACGCTGGAACAATTTCCCCGTAATAAGTGATCATGAAAGCGGGTTTTTGGAATATTTAAATGGAGGTTTTTGAGAAGATTCATCAGATCTTCTCTATCTGATTTTGTGCTGTTACAAGAGACCCAAATTTCCTGTTGAAGCCTAGCTTGTTAAGGTTTTTCTCCCCAGGCGCCAAGTTCTTCCATTTCTATGGATGTCAATGGCAGATCCGAGGGCATCACAATTCTATGGGTCCAAAGGAAGTTTGACATCATCTTCTCACATTGTCATCCATGGCAGTTAGATTATTAATTTATAAATGACTGGTCATGAACGTCACCTTGAGATGACTTAAAACACCAATGGGTAAGTTCCCACAAAAATTAATAATCCAATTAAATTTCCTGTGGAAGACATCAATTACTTAACATGAATTTATTATTGGTATTAAAATTATTTCAGTTTATATACCTTCTTATGGTAAGTTTAAGGAACAAACATTATCAGAGTTTTTGTCCTAGCTAAATTCAGCACCATTTCAATTTTTTTTCTGGGAAATCTAAACTTGATAAAAACTGCTCGGGAAGGAAAATTGGAGATATTGTTAAATCCCAGGCAAGCTGACTTTTGCAAAATTTTATTGAGTGCAATCAGCTTATTGATTTAGAATTTGCTCAAGTCAAGTTTACTTGGCGCATTTGCAGGAAGCAGGTACATAGCATAGAAATTGAATCATGTTATGCTTTCATATCACTGGGTAAGTACCCAATGACATATTTCGGCAACAGTATTCAACTTCAACCTCTGCTACCATTAGCCAATCCATCTCCACGGAACGCAGTGTTATTATCTCAAGAGATCCTCCTTTAAATTTCAGAATGTGCTGTTTCAGCATTCCCTCTCTAAATCCAAGATTCAAGAATGGCGGCAGGAATGTCCACGGTCATGTTTTTTTGCAACTTACAAATTCACTGGCAAGCTGGAATTTCTAAACCAGAAACGAAAAGAATGCAATGGGTCCAAAGGAAGTTTGACATCATCTTCCCACATTATCATCCATGGCAGTTGTCTGCCTAGTTCAGGTTTTATGAATATAATATCATATTATTAATTTATAAATGACTACTTAGAAGGTCATCTTGAGATGTCTTATACACCCATGGGTAAATTTCCACAAAAACTAATAATCTTATTTCCTGTGGAAGCTGTCAATCACTTGGCATGAATTTATTGTTGGTATTTAAATTATTTCAGTTTATATACCTGGTAATAGGTATATATGGCAAGTGTAAGGAACAAATATTGTCATTTTTTGTCCTAGCTAAACTCAATTCAGCACCTTTTCAAAAAAATTCTGGGAAATCTAACTTGATAAAAACTGCAAGGAAAAGAAAGTTGGGGCTCTTGTTAATCCCAGGCAAGCTGATTTTCGCAAAATTTTATCGAGTTCAATCAGCTTATTGATTTGGAATTTGCTCAAGGCAAGTTTACTTGGTGCATTTGCAGGAAATAGGTACATAGCATAGAAATTGAACCAAGTTATGCTTTCATATTACCGGGTAAGTACCCATGACATATTTTGGCAACAGTATTCAATTTCAACCTCTGCTACCATTGTCCAATCCATCTCCACAGCAACCAGTATTATTATCTTAGGAGATTCTCCTTTAAATTTCAGAATGTGCAGTTTCAGAGTTCCCTCTTTAAATACAAGATTCAAGATTGTTGGCAGGAATGTCCATGGTCAAGTGTTTTTGCAATTTACAAATTCACTGGCAAGCCGGGTTTTCTAAAACAGAAACAAAAAGAATGTAATGGCCTCTCTTCTGAATTGGAGTACAGACAGCAGCAACATATAGCCTAAATTTGGTCACTTCATAAAAAGGAAGAGTCCTACGGGAGGCAGAAACTGTGGATGGTTTAGATTCTTGAAGCCGATGCCAACACTACATTATTTTAGAATTCTGCCTTCTAGGGCATATTAATACCGTTCCTACTGTCCAAGTTCTTGATGGTTTCCTAATTGATATAATTGAGGATATTGTGCCTAAAGCAACTGTCCATTCCAACACTTTATGATTGAATTAGCAATAAGCAAAGGACTGGATTGCTACTCAATCTCGGGTTCTCTCGTGTGCTCCCTCACGCATTTTGGCAGAGTATAGGGCAGCCTTGACCAAGCCAATCACAAACTATAGAATGTGCTTTTCATTTTTGCTAGGGACAAAACCCTGAGCCCAAATCAATTTTTCGAGAATTTCTACATTCTAACACGAGTTTGTTGGAGGAAGTGGGAGGGGTATTAAGGAAACAAGAAAATTCTGCGGCATGTCAATATAAGCTCCCTTGATTTCATCCCAAAAAGCATGTTAATCTAAGCTCCCTTATTTTCATCCCCAAAAAACCAGGTGCAGACTCGTGTGATGCACTTCTGTCTGTCATGGCATGCAACATGTTCTATAAAATTATTTCTAAAATCATAGCAAAGTGCCTTCAGCCTCTACTTAGCAAAATTAGCTCTCAATCGCAGTCAACTGCTGTCAAGAACACATAAATCACGGACAATTTCATCTCTGTGCGGGAAATTATTTATTGTGTGTACCATTAGTCAAGCTTTGTGTTTTGTTTTGGCGTGGTTGAGGACTCCTATTCAACAACCTTCAGGCCTTTGGCTCCGATCCTGAATCAATCCAATAGGTTGACAGCTGTGACTACACCTACTGTCACAGTTTTGACCAATGGGGATACTTGTAATATTTTCTTGGGGCTTGAGACGGTGATCCACTGATATCCTCTCTCTTCACTATTACATGTGAATGGTTCAATAGACTGTTCGAGGAGGCTAAGGCTCTCAACTGCATACATGGCCTTTCAACAGTTTGGATTGGCTCCAGATTCACCAACTTTCAATTCCGGATGATACAACTCTTACTCTCTATGATTTTGAGAAGTCAAGGGCATGAATACTTTGCTCAATATTGGTGCATGTGATCCCCAAATTGGTATTTGTCTTACTTTAGGATTTAAGGACCTTGCGTTTTTTAGTGGGCTAATTGTGTGATTATGATATAGTTAAGTCTTGAGGTGGTTGGGGAGGTTATTATTCCTGCAAGGTGTGTAGAAGATATCATTTGGATGGAGACAATGATGGAGATTGATTTATAGTACTAAAAAAACACGGCCAAAAGGCCATTCCTGCTTTTTTCAACCACTTTCCTTCTGTAGCTCACAAACTGTGGGCTTAATTTGAGGTCTGATCCAAGCCGGTTAACTAATTGGAAGGATGTTTTAAGGCACAAAGCAGGGGACCAAGTGAAGAAACAAGTCTATATTTTCCAATGGCATTGTGAATTAAAATGTCCAACATGATGGATGCTAACATTAAAATTTAAAAGACATGAGCACACACAACCCACCATGTTTGAAGAGCTGAAGCTCTACATGGCTATTGTCTTCACCCATTTATTGTCTTCACCTATTAGGGATTGTGGTAGATGAGAAAGTTGTGAAAACTGATAGCTCTACAAACATTCAGTATATTTCAGTTAGTTGTGAAAACTGATAGCTCTACAAACATTCAGTATATTTCAGTTAGTTGTGAAAACTGATAGCTCCACAAAATGGTCACAACAGAGGTTGTAGACGAGTAAATGAAGTGTTCATTTCATCATTGTAGATATAATGGTCTCTTTTGGTGCATTTAGGATGGGCAACAAAAGCCTTATGGAATCCGTGGAAATGTCATTGCATGTAAAAAAATTAGACAATTTTTTGATGCTCCTCCAAAAGTACTTAAGATGGGTGTTTGAGAGTGTTTTTGGCATAGCCTGATACATGAGTGTCTTAGATGTTTATCTGGTTTGGAGCATGAGTGTCTTAGTTGTTTATCTGTTTTGTTTGGAATGAGTGAGAATGGATGATTGTGATTTGTCTCTGCTGGCCCTTCAACAGTGAAAGTTTTTCTTGAATTTCTCACATCACATTCTTTCATATTCAGTGGTTCCAATTGCCTTTTGCAGATCGTTGTTGATTTGAAGAATAAACACAGTAATTTCTAAATTGATTGATTTTGTGAACGAATTTTCGTGATTTTTCTTGCAAAGCCATTTTCATGTGAAACTGGAACAAATAGATTGTAGAAGATATTTTGCAGTGTAGAAGTGATCTTATTTTCCGAGACATGTTGCATTGAAGCTGTTTCAGAGAAGAATAAAACCCAGAAGCAAATGTGAAGGATATTGTTTCTATGAAGAGAATTTGGCCTTGAATTAAATGTCCAGTTTGGAAATGTCTTTGTAGAGATTTGCAGACTGTTTTGCAGAGCGCGTTTCTTAGTGTATAGAAGATGAGTCCAAGTCCAAATGTAAAAAAAATGGCATAGTACTTGGGTAAGGGACAGGAATATCAATTTAAAGTCTGCGTAGCTCCGTCTGAATTAAAATGTTTATGCTTTTAAGTTTTTGATATTTCCTTGCTTCTTTCAATGTTTGAGAACCTGCATGTAAAGTAAAATGCTGATGCTTGTTGATCTATGCCCTCTCAGAATCCATGGTCGCTTTTTTGAGATTTTTTTTTTGCATAGCTTGGTGCACGAGTGTCTTAGATTTTTATCTGGTTTGGATCATCTTGAATGAAAAAAGGTTCATGTTTGGAATGAACGAGAATGGACGACTGTAATTTGTCTGTGCTTGCCCTTCAACAGTGACAATGTTTTTCTTAAATTCTCGCACCACATTCTGTCATATTCGGTGGTTTTAGTTGCTTATTGTAGATTGTCATTGATTCAAAGAAAAAACACAGTAATCTCTAAATGTCCAGTTTGGAAATGTCATGTCTCTCAGTGTACAGGAGACGAGTCCAAGACCGAAGGTGAAAAATTGGCATGATACTTCTGCAAACAATCTGAAGGGTTTCCCTTACACAGGATTGGGACAGGAATATTTATTTAATGTCTGGGTAGCTCCGTCTGAAGTAAAATGTTAATGCTTTCTGATATTTCCTTGATTCTTTCAATGTTTGATATTTCCTTGATTCTTTCAGTGTTTGAAAAGCTGCATGTGAAATAAAATGTTGATTCTTGTTGATCTATGTTCTCTAAGAATCCATGAGTGGCTCAATTTTTTTAAATTATTTTTTGATTCATGTCCTTTTCATTTATTATAACGTGATTGTGACAAAAGTTTAATGTCCGATGATGTAATTGTAAATTTGACTACAGTGCTTTTAAGTCCTTTGGAAGCCACACTGTACAAGCACATCTCAGATTTGAGCCAGTGCCCAGTTGGGTGGGGGGGGGGGACATTTTTTTAGCGATTACAGAGGTAACGGAAATTGGTTTTACTGGGAACATGCTGGAGCAGATTCGAGCAGTGGAACCCCTGATCTCTTCCTTGTGTTTGAGAAATCCCCTGTTCTCTGTGAGTTTCACCTGCCCAAAAATAATTTGAGGACAGCTCAATTGCAAATGGTTTTTACCAATTTCAGCTAGTGTCGTTTTGGTAGTTGTGTGGATGTGTTTGCTTGGCTCTTGTATATAAAGAACATATGGCTAGGAGAGCTTCTGACATGACTCCAGCTAGTGTCGTTTTGGTAGTTGTGTGGATGTGTTTGCTTGGCTCTTGTATGTAAAGAACATATGGCTAGGAGAGCTTGTGACATGACTACACATGGAATATCATAATTGTAGCTTTTGGCTTGATGAAATCATATTTTATGGTATGCATCACTGCAGAGATATGCTGATGGGGTATTTGTTGAAGCCCTGTTTTATTATACCATATAGGAGTCATGACATTGAACTGTGTTTCAGGAAGCCTGCACAGCTATGTGCTGAAAAGCTGGATACGTGAAAAGAGACAGATGTTTTAAGGAAATGGAAAGCTACGCAGCAAGCAGGGCATGTGAGAAAAGGGCTTACAACCAGACCAATATTTGGATATGACTGGGATGGCGTCTCTTCATCGTTGTTTACTCCCACCCTTTTCATTTTGTATGTTTTTTTTCTGGATTATTTCTTTTACCTTGTGCCTATGTCAGGCATGTCACTGGGCTTAGATTATCTGTACCAAATTAAATATGCAAATTTATATTTGTCCAGGCGAATTTTGTGTTGTCTAGGGTCCTGGAATAACCAAGGACATTTTGCATCGAAATAGATCACCTCCTGGTCAGATTAATTGCCAAACACTGTTTAAATCTAGTCATTGGAATTCCTTAGTGAAGAGGGGTGAAAAATTTCAAGAAAGTCACCAAGGCTTTCAAAGACTCGTTTTCTAATTTATGTAAATGTGAATTTCCACCTAAGCACATTAGCTAAGATCCTTTTATTAAAATCAAACGAATTGTTTCAGAAAATGCCTCTCAACGAAATGTGGTCTCATGGACAGCAACCATTGCTGGATATGTTCAAAATGGGCTTGTGTAAAGCTTTGGAGACTTCTAAGACCATGCAGATGGTGGGCGAAATGCCAGATGCACTGAACTTTTCCAGCACCCTCCCAGCAATACAGAAAGGGATCTTTGGAACAGGGTACGGAAATGCATAGAAAATTTTAAAATAGTAAAATGGGCCTTGGAAAAGGGTATACATGGAGATTCATAGAAAATAATCAAAAGCAGAAGTATGTCAGTTAATGTAGTTTGTGACTGCCCTGTTAGGCAATGACACAAAATGTAGAAATATTCAGAAGGCGTGCCAATTGCTGGACAGAATGCATAATGCAAACATGGTCTCGTGGACTGCAATAATTACAGGATATGCACAAAATGGTGTGCTTCGAGTCTTCCAAAACTGTTTCAATGAGATGTGGTCTCATGTCCTGTTGAAAAAGCACATGTAGATTTTTAAACAAATACAATTGGTGGGTATAAAGTCAAACTCATCCACCTTTTCCAGCATCCTCCCAGCATGTGCCAGAATGCAAGCTTTTTGAAACAGGGGTACTGGGATCCATAAAAAAGAGATTGAAAGTAGATTTCTGTCAACTGCACTATTAGATATTAATGTGAAGTGTGGAAGTATACAGCAGGCCCACAAATTGTTTGATAAAATGCTTCAAGTAAATGTGGTCGCATGATCTGCAATCACTGGTGGAAGTTGCGACTACTCTGATAGACAGCTATGGAAGATGTGGAAGCATACAACAGATATACAAACGTTTGCTCTATAGGGGATGTTTTTGGGATATCCAAACTTTTAAAATTTGATTTTAATCTTCATATGTGCCTTATGAGGTTCTTAAATCTATTTTTTAGGAAAGTCTTCAAAAAAAATCTCATTATTGAAACTATTAACTTATATTTGCTGTACACAATTTATAGAGGACCTGCTTCTAGATTAGGAAGAAGATATCTCGGTGAGAGGCATCATATCCTAGCTCATAGATGCATCCTTTCCTCTTGCATTTATGATACCCATTACGACTTACAATCTTTATTTAGACTGATAAATATGGTTTCTCCTTGTTTTAATTGCTTATATGCTAAGCCTTTGGTGGCTCTGATGTTGCAACTAGGATATATGAGAATGAAAATTAAGCAAATTTTGAACTACTTATGTTTTAATTTCCTTAGTGCTAAGTCTTTGTTATTGCAACCGAAGTATTTTCAAGGATATTTCAGAATGAATATCAAGCACATTGGTGCTTCTTCTCAATGGTTTGTAGCTTGTTCACAATTACCGAATGAGGAAAGAAAGCATGGCTAGACCCAAGTATCTTTAAGGAAGCAGCTTTATGGTGAGATTGGCTACCAAAATTTGGTTGAATGGACATGTTAGTTGGCAGGGCACACAAATGCTGGTTAAGTTAACAAAGGGTTCTCTTTAAAGTAATCTCTTCTCAAAACGTTTAGTTAATTATCTACTAATTCTCTCCAAAATGTTCACATTCATTTGATATCTGGGGACCAAAAGGTAACATCCATTACCAAGCAGTTTAATTTGGCTATTAAACTATATGTTTTGTCATTTGCATCTTTGATGGTATGAATAATCTAATTTAACTATATGTTTAGTTAATTATCTACTAATTCTCTCCGCAATGTTCACACTCATTTGATATCCGGGGACCAAAAGGTAACATACATTACCAAGCAGTTTAATTTGGCCATTGAACTATGTGTTTTGTCATTTGTATCTTTGATGGTACGAGTGACTGAAAGCTTACGACTGATAACTACACACACACTTTCTTAATTTTTGTTATGAAAAATTATATTTTTCTACACTCTATGAGAGTTGTGTACAAAGCACTTGTTGAACATGTGAAATATCATACAATTACATTTTGTGTTTGTCCATTTATTTATATGATAATAAATGCATATAACAGCTCCTTTTGTCTACAAAATTTGGTATGGTGTGCACTCCTGTTGAACATTAGATTTATGCATGTTTAATGGGGCATTGTTTGGTATCACATTAAATCTATTGTTTTAGTATCATGTATGCAATTAGTTCCATCTTGGTTATGTTATTTAGGGTTGCTTTTTGGGATTTCTGGATCTAGCTAAAATTTGGCATGCTTGCAATAAGGTCCATCAGTCATTTGTTCAGATTAATCTTTTCTTTCTGTTCCTTGTTTAATCATGATTGTTACGAAGGTGTTACAGCCAATGATGTAGACATAAAGTTGGTGATTGTTGTTGTAGGTCCCTTCTTTGTAAGCCTCTGTACACACACATTTCCATTTTGTTTGGTTCCTTTTTCATTCCATACCATTTCTTCTACTTCATTAATGATCCTTAATATCATCTTCCTTGTACTTTTGATGAGATGACTTTTATTGTCATTTAGGCCAAGTTGAACGGTGGAACGTGTATTCACTTGGTTTAGATGATTGGTTCCACAGGTGCCTAAACTATATGTCGAATTTGATATTGCCACCATTAATTGCACTATTGATGACATCTCATTCTTCTACAAGTGCCACTCATCTCATTTTGATTCTGGTATATGCATTGTTGGAAACAATCCTCTCGATACCATTCTTCTACTTCATTAATGATCCTTAATATCATCTTCCTTTTACTTTTGATGAGATGACTTTTATTGTCATTTAGGCCAAGTTGAACGGTGGAACGTGTATTCACTTGGTTTAGATGATTGGTTCCACAGGTGCCTAAACTATATGTCGAATTTGATATTGCCACCATTAATTGCACTATTGATGACATCTCATTCTTCTACAAAGTGCCACTCGTCTCATTTTGATTCTGGTATATGCATTGTTGGAAACAATCCTCTCCAAACTACAAAGGGAGAAGTAACTTAGTGGCAGAGTAGCTCAAAAACAATTGGGAGATTTGAAGTTCACGTCCTTGCTGGTCCGTGGATGAATTTATAGAGCAGAGGCCTCCCCATGATTTGACTCACATTATTTATATTTAATTGGCAGCTGACTAGATATTGTATTCAACTCTAATTGGAATATTAATACAATGCTTCGACTAAACTTAGATCTAACAAATATTTCAAATGTAGCTGATTGTTGATAACCACTCCTATTTATGTGGGTGCTATTTTAATCACCCAATAGAACATTGGATGATGGTTTATTAGATTAACTAGTTTGGAGGGCTTAGACTATAGTTGATAGTACACATATAAAGATATAATAATTTAGGTGTATTACTCAAAGTGTGTTTGAAGCAGGTCTCTTACTCTAGCATACACAATAGTCTTAATGCAAATTTCCCTTAAACTATATTTTTTTAATTCATAAAAGCTTATTGAAATATATCACAAGTCTCAAATCATTTCTAATTTATAACATAGTATTTTTTAAGATAGATTAACGCTTTTACCAGAGCTATGAACCAGAGTACATTTAGCCAATATATAGCATTTAAGCTCAACAATTAGCAAATTAGATCCACTACACTTGAACACACTTCTAGCGCAGGCAATCTTGAACCAGAATTCACCTTTCTTTGAAGTGGGTCTCTTATTCTAGCATACACAATAGTCTTAATGCAAATATCCCCTAAACTATATTTTTTTTAATTCATAAAAACTTACTCAAATACATCACAAGTCTCAAATCATTTCTATTTTATAACATCGTTTTTTTTAGATAGATAAACGCTTTTGACCAGAGCTATGAACCAATGTACATTTAGCCAATATATAGCATTTAAGCGCAACAATTAGTGAACCAGATCTACCACACTTGAACACACTTCTAGCGCAAGCAATCTTAAACCAGAATCCACCTTTGTTAGATCAGCGTGTCAACCGCGCCACCTCCACCCCAAATAGGGATCGTCCCTAAGTGGGATTTGAACCTTGGTGGAGTCGGATACAACCATCCGTCTTAACCACTCCACCTAGACCCCATCAACAAACTTTGGATGGTAAACACTTTTATTATACCAGAGCTATGAACTTGAGTGGTGGAGGAACACTTTCTCTAAGTGGGACATGGGGGTGGGCTTGGATCCTTAATGTCTGTAGAGCGATCCGCATTCAGAGCATACCGCTATGTTTCGCTTGGTACATATGGAGAAATTCGACCCTTACCTCAAGGTGTCCATATGGCAACTTATTGAAAACATCCAATGAACTCAATGAGAATGGAACTTGGGTTGATGATTACAAACTACTTGTAATTCACCAATAGTCCAAGACCTTGAGTTCTATTTTATAACATAGTTACATATGCTATATTACATATGTTATATATCACATTACAATCTTCTATACCTCATGCAAGGATATACACTTTTTGTTCGCATACTTACAACACATCTTACTTTGTAGTATACACACCAATTACATACCTTACAATTATATTGATCATGTCTACTATACGATCATAGTTTATAGTGTTGTCGCGAATGGCCAACAATGCCACACAAGTCCAAGAAGTAGATGTTTTGTTTTGCCTGGTTGATTCTGTTGCTAATGCCATGGTATCTTTTGGAGCTTCCACGATTTAATCTATTCATATTCAAAGCCGATGAAGATCATTCAGAACATTATCATCAGACGCTCTTTGATTTGTCCTTGAATCAAGCCTTGATGAAGAAACTTGTCGTGCACCTCAAAAAATACAAAATGTCTTTATCTTTATACTTTGTTTGTTTGTTTGCTCCAAGGCAACGAAGAAATCAACCCCCCATAAACTTAGACATATTGCATGAGGCATATGGTAAACCCATGCTCGATTGGATTTATACGACAATGGTTTAAATTGTCTTGAAAAATTTGACCACACAAGGAAGAACTTTGCTATTTTCATTGGCCAACATCTTTTTGTAAATCTCCCCTATGGCAAGGAGTTGTGTTACCTTCACTACCTTTTGCAGCAACTGTGCATTCTTGGTGGCTAATGCAACAATGTTCAAGGGCACAAGTTGTCCATCATTTCCTTTGTGGTAGCTTTCTAGCTTTGTGATTACCACCTCCATATGTGCCAAGTGTTCACTCACTAGGGTCCCATAATCATTCATCTCATTTATGGTCATGCATCTTTCTATGTGTTGCTTTCTATATTTGTCACCCATATCCAATTATCTTTTATGTTCTACCCTTGTGGGGCCCTCTGATCCGTCATATGATCATGACATCTTATTTAATTCTTCCTCTAGCTAATCAAGTGCCTCTTTATCTTCTTGTGTAGCCATTGACCATCCTATTGAGCAGGAAAAATATGTCATTGCCTCTCTCACGACATCCCTTAGTTTCTTTACTTGTTCTCTATGCTTCTACCTTTACTCCTCTCTCCTCTCCTCCAACGACGCAATCTTAGTGCCTTTGAAATCTTCCATTGCTTCATCTCGTATTTGTTGTTGCTATGGGACCACGCGGTATGAGAAATTTTGAATCATCTCCTCCAATTGCTTTTCTATTGGCCACATTTTTCAAGGTTCATATTGTGGCCTTGATCACTCTCTATTGCTTCATGTATTGGACACATCATTGCATCCAATCTCTTTGTGCGCTTTCATGCAATACAATTCCTAATTGCTCCTTTTGGATGGGTGTTAATTTCGCCAATTGTGTTGTTTGTCTTTTTACCGTTTATTGCACTAGTCGAGGTCTAATTGTCAAGTGTTGTTATGGTTTTTCTTTGGGTGAGGAGTGCCTTAATTTTGGCCAGGGGGCCATGGTAGTTCATTTTTAGGGCCATTTACGGGTCTTAAAGACAAATTGTTGTTGTGAGTTAGATCTCCTTTCCGCTATATGTTTCTTCTTTTATACTTCCTCCACCAAATTCTTGTCTTCTTCAGTTATTTTAAATCACGTTCCTCATTGTTCCCCCATTCTAACTCCTTTGCAGAAGCTTTCTCCATATGTGGTAGCTTTATGTTTTTTTCCCACTTCTGCGATCACTTTCTTTTTCTTTTCTTCTTCCTCGATAGCTTTATTTTCCTTTTCTTCTTCCGTGATAGCTTTATTTTCCTTTTCTTCTTCCATGTCAACTTTCTTTTTCTTTTCTTCTTCAACCTTGTGTCATTCTTTCACTACATCTATATATATATATTTTTCTTCTATTAACTTTTTATTTTTCTCTGCTTTTGATTTAATTTTATTTGTGTGATTGTCTCCATGGCTTTTTTTTGTTTGGATTTTTCCACTTATAGTTATTTTGTTGGTCTCTTTTGCCAAATTATCTTTTTCCAATTATTTTTGTCCGAACAATGTGGATGCCATTATATCTTGTTGTATCTTCTTCTTCTTTTCTAATTGTTTCTCCAACTCTTCTTTATGTTTTTTGGCCTCGAATTCCTCTTGCTTAACTTCTTTTGAAGTCTTTTCCTATGCTCTTGTGCAAACAAATGCATACATTCTTTGTTTTCTCCACAATTCTTCTTTCTATATTTTGTTTTTTCTTGTCGCATTTTCTTTGATAAGAAATTTGTTTCTACCGTTGCTTTATTCAATTAATTTTTTACAATTTCCTTGCAACTTCTTTGACTTGCTTATAATTTAGTCTTAGACACATGGCATTGCCGTGTCAATCACATCTTCATATGTAAAGGGCTCTATACCTATGTAGTCTAGAATGATTTTCACTAATTTTTCTTTTCCAAACCCTATTTGTTGTTTTATACTACTTTACCATTTTGACGAATCCGCCTTTCTCCTTAAATTAATTTTGTAGCAGTTCGATGTCTAGAGTCCCACCCCCAACATCATCTTCATCGAACCACCATGGTTTGAT
This sequence comes from Taxus chinensis, assembly GCA_019776745.2. Taxonomy (NCBI): domain Eukaryota; kingdom Viridiplantae; phylum Streptophyta; class Pinopsida; order Cupressales; family Taxaceae; genus Taxus; species Taxus chinensis. The sequence goes on along the minus strand of CM034146.1, from coordinate 311,788,455 downwards.
TCCTTTGTCTATCTCCTCTTCCTCATCCTCTTCATCTCCAACATTTTCTCCACCCATCTCCTCTTCATTGCCACCTCCTCATATGTGTATCCCTTCTTCTTCAGTTACCTCTTCCTTTGACTCACTTTGCGAATATGCCACCTTGGTATAGTCTCCACCTTGTGGACTTGTTGTTTTTGCAAGCCTTCCTTTTTGTTTTCCCAAGTGGTTTCTTTTTGGAACGAGTCCACTACATTTTCACATTAGTCAATTTTGGTAGTGATTCAACATCTCTCATATGAATCGTTCCTATGTTTAGGATCTACTGACCTATGAAGAGCCTTCTCTTTTTCTTTTTATCTTCTCCTTTACCAAGTATGACAGTGCTCCGAAAGCCTCCATTTGTTCCATGTCCAATGCTTCACTTATTTTCAAGGACCAAACTTCAAATTTCTATTTTTCTTTTCTTTTGTGGCGATCCCTAGACTTAGGTTCTTTGTTTGTTATGATAAGCTTAGTTTGGTATGTATTTGTGTTACAACATCTTCTTGAGCTAAGTTGATGGGGCTCATGATATCTATAACGACTTGTGTAGTTGCACTTGATTCCCCTTCTTGTATTACTTCCACTTGATCTCCTTGTGTTTTCCTCCTTGTTCACTTGTGCTTGTTTTGTTAACGGTAAGAAATCATCCCATCTTGGGGGTATTAGGGATGTTGTGTCTACAAACAACTATCATAGTAACCCAACTATCCACTTGTGCATCTATGACTTTATATGGTGACAACATGATTTTAGGGATCCATGGTAAGAGGGGGCGAGCATAGATTAAATCTATGTCCACTGCAACTAGTATCTCATCTTTGTGTTTGTATACAATCACATTAGAGATCCTTACTTTCCCCACTACCATATTCGTTATCCTTTCTCCCCATACTCTCACATTATTTATTTGTTCTACTAAAGAAGGAAAAATATTCATACTTGTTTTCACTTGCTCCCCTATAATTTTTTTTTCGGCCCATACCAATACTTCCTCACTACCTGGAAGGGTATTTGTAAATTACATAATGAGAACAATTAGGAGGGATACATAACATAAGTCGTTCTAACCTCACTTGATCTTCTCAATGTTCTCTATAAATTCATCTGACAATACCTTGACATAAATTATATTTGAAACTGTGGACGACCATATCAAAAACAATTTGGGTGCACTTCGCCATTGCAAAATCTTCTTCCTTTGTATTATATACCTTCTAGATGATGGACTTTTCACATACCTCATCCTTATACCTCTGATAGCTGAAATTGAAATTGCTCTCCTATTCGCTATTGTGCCAATCATTACGGATAACTCCTTTGATTTAATGTTTCCCCTTTTATCCCACTTATGGACATTATGGCATTCATTCATGAGAACTGTGAACCAATTATCTCCTTTGCGAATTGACAAGCTGGTAAAGAAATAAGAACTTGTCATGAAGCCAAGTAAAAAACTTTTAAATTGTTGTTTATGTGAGGTGGCAAAAGGGAAATTGGCTCCATACATCTATTTTCATCTTTGATAAGATCCACAAGTTCTTCTTCCATTCCAACAATTGAGTATTGAACTTCACTTCCATCATCATCATCTTATTAACCTCCATTTTTATATGATCTACATATGATAATTTTGAATGAATATACTTCTGGGTGTATTTATAATGTGTTACTTTGAATGGTATTCCGGAAAATGCTCCTTCATGATCTAGAAGAAATGATTTCAAGGATCTCTTCCTAAATCTTGGCTTCCTAATGTATTTATTGGCTACAATTGTTAGTTCCTCCATGTTTATGTCTTTCAAACTTCTTCACTTCTCACCTTATTACCTAGTTCCTCGCTTCCACTGCTTACAACTTCTCAAAATTATCTTCTTCTCTTTTTAGCTCTCATTTCTTGCTTCTTTGTTTTTGTGAATTGAAATTAGTGTAATATGTGAACTATGTTTTTAGGACTAATCTAACATATTAATGAATATGAATAATTTAGAACTAACAATGGGCAAATCCCAAGTAATCCTAGATTATTGTAATGTCAAATATGACAAAGTATAATTAGGGTTAGAGAGTGGAACCACAATACACAGACACAATGTATGACAAAATGCTCATATGTTGTACATAAGCGGATAAGAGTGTTGTCAAGCTTCCCAGTAAATTATGAGACCTAAAATAGTGTTTTGAATGAGTTTGTAGATGATTTAATATTATTGTTTGAACTTGTCTAGAGGGATACAAACTTGTCCTCTGGATATTTGTGTTTCTTTTCTTATTAGGGTTTACTCGACTGTGTCTGTATGTTTGATTTTTGGATCTAGAACTTTTTGATGATTGTCTATGCTAGATATGACAATTCCTTGATTCAAACCTTAATCTTGAGATTTTGACTTGAAAAATGATGGGTTAGATTACTTCATCACATCCCTACTAATGTGAGGAGTGTTGTGCTACATACCACTACTTTGAAGAGGGATTATAAATTTGGTGGTTCCCCAAATCTATGATGAGATGTGGTAGAATATATAAAAGAAAACAAACCCTTGATTTTCCCTTACACTATTCAATGTGCACTTGTACTTCATATTTAGCTCAACACTTGATCTAGGGTAGCAAAATGATTTTTTCGAATTTGTGGCAAGTTGTGAAAGTGTGCTATAAAGGATATATATGTGAGTATTTTTCTTAGCCTTCTTGGTAGTGTATTTGATTTTTGTACACTATTGTATGATATTGATATGCACTTGTAATATTATTTGTAATTTAATATGTGGATAATTCACTCATTGATACACACTTATCTACATCTATTAGTAAATTAGAGTATCAATCAATTTATTGACTTGATGGACTTATGTTATTAATAGAATTTTATAAGACTTACTTTGCAAACAACTACTTTCCAAACCCTAATCCTAGCCTCTTAATTTTTTATATGAGCCTAGGCTAGTGTGCATGGTAATCAATGTGGAAGAAAACTTCATTGTAATATTTCTGTGAGGACTAATGGCCCTCCCTCACATATGAGATTAATATTATGATAGTTAATCTACTTTGAACATATCTCTATTTATATTGCTATTATGTTTCACATTTATGTACATGTAATTGTGGGAGATAGTCATAAGATTTTTGCAGTAATTTCAGAACATATCCAAAATTTCTAATATGGTATTAAAGCTTTCCCAAGCTTCACTTCGTTGCATATATGATTTTTCCTTTTTGGAAATCATCTCCTCTTCAATTTCGTGAGTTTTACGTCAAAGTTGCATCAAAGAGACCTTGTTGGTTTTCCACTTTTAGAGTTTCATAGAAAGATTTTAGATATTCCATTACATTTGAAATGTTTGAGAAAGTCAATTTGACTATTGTTTCATCAAAAAAGGCTCTACGATGCTCATTTAACGTATTTTTGAAAGTATGCTAACTATACCTTTCTTGCATGCCATTTTTTTGTTGATTTAGTTTTTTTCATGTTTTTTTCGCATATTTGATTTTTTTAGAAAAAATAACAACATTTTTTTAAAAATAAAAAATACAATGCAAAAACAAAAAGGATAAAAAAAACGCTAAATTTAGAAGCATGCAAAATCTAAAGCACTTTCTTATCTTTAGAAAGTATTTTACTTTTGAACTTATTTGGATTTTTTTTCCCTGGTTTGGAAGTTATAGGACACAATTTCTTGTAGGTTTTAGACACATTTTTGTATTAGAAATTCTGGACAAGTTTCAGAATTGTTGCAAATACCTTAAGACTATCAACCATGATTACACGTGCATACACGTGAGACATAAAAGTAATATGAACACATATATGATCAAGGTATAATAACTACTGCAATATGAACAATGAACTCTCTTCCAAAATGATTACCACACACACTAGCTCTACGCTCTTATAAAGAAAAACTACGAGGCCAGGGTTAGGGTTTGGAGAGTATCTACCTTCGAAAATAGATGTTAGAAAAGACTATTAATAGTAGAAATCAACCAAGTCAATAACTTCATTCATACTTTTTTGTATTAATAGATGTGAGTAAGTGTGCACCATTGATTACATTATCCACATATTAACTTAAAAATAATAAATGCATCTTAAAACCATACAATAGTGTTTGGAAATTAAATACACTAACATCTCCCCTTCAAATGTATTATGTAAATGAGAGGATAAAGTAAGCTATACTAGCCTAAGTAAGCTTACAAGAAGAAAAGTGATATGTGCACCAAACCCCCCATCCACACCTCCCCCCACCAATCCCCTTAAGAGACACTTAGATAAAGTAAGCAAGACAAAACATTAGCTATGCGTATAAACAACACACCACGTGAAATAATGACTAGAGACAATACCAAACTTTATAACAACCTCACCACCAAGAGGTAATATAAATGTGCATGGAAATGATCACTAGAAGTAACAAAATAACATCAAAACTTAGATGCATACGTGTATATAAACGAACACTCTATTAAAACTCAAAGGCACCATTATATGATTTTACGATGCACTTGTAATATTATTTGTGTAATTTAATATGTGGATAATTCACCCTTTGGTGTATACTTATCCACACTTATTAATATAGAAGAGTATCAACCAAGTTGTTGACTTGATTGACTTTTAGTATTAATAACCTTTTCTAAGACTTGTTTTGCGAGTTAATTAGTCTCCAAACCCTAACCTTATCATCTTCGCTTTTCTTTATAAGAGCATAGATCCAATATGTGTGATAATCATCATAGAAGAGAATTATAATATTTATGTGAGGAGTGCCATCGGCCCTCTCTCACATTTGAGCTTCATATTATGGTAGAAGTTCTACCTTTGATCATGTGTTTATATTGCTTTAATGTTTCACACGTATGCACTTGTAGTTGTGGGTGATAGTCTTGAAGTTATTATAATAATCTTGGAACATGTTTAGATTTTCTAATATGTGCACTTGTACTTTAGATTTAGGTCATGATATGCACTTAATCCTATATCATATATCGAGACATGCATGATCGACTTGTGGCTAACATAATCTCTTATCATGGCATATCACATTCATTTATGCTTTCACATGCTCAGTAGGTCGGCCTTGATGCTTTGCATAGCATAATAGGATATATATGGGAGTTAGTAACTAGTATATGGGCATCATATTGAGCACTGAAGTCTTATTGTGTGGTTTGGAGGTTTCCCCTTGAAGTGGCTAAGTCATTCTACTTGCTAACTATGTATTGCACATCTACATTATGTTGGAGTCATTACCAAATTTTGGCTCCACTAGTTCAATGAATGGATATTTAGTTTCCCAGTTGAACTTAAATGACCTTCTAATTGTCCACCTAATTCTCTTCCTTTGCACATATTTTTGAGTAGTATTTTCAAGTGAAGTTGGTGTTTGATGAGTATAAATATCTTCTATTAGTTGTATCTCATCATCAAGAATGTTCTCTAGTCTCCCCTTCCTTTACATAAAATTGGGAGTAAAATTTCCAATTGAAGTTGGTGTTTTCCAGGAAGTAGAATTGGTCCTCATTGTCCTACATGCCTTGTCTAAACTTGTCCTTGTTACATGTTCTTCTATCCTTTCTTGGTGTTACCTCTTCAGTCTTCCTTACTCAGGTCCCCTTTTTCCTTAGGTGCGCGATCTTTATTCTCATCTTTAATCTTTGTCCTTTACCCCTTTTTGTGTGTTTACTTCTTAACCTCGTTGGCTTCCTCCCCATTCTTCTTTTTGCGCAAAAACTTGCTCAAAGTGTCGCACATCCCTCCAAAGAATAATAGACCATGAATAATTAATGCTTAGTCCTAATATAGGACATAAAGAATAAATAAAACAAATTCAGGGGTCTAACAACAATCACTTAACACTTTCAAGAGAACTCATTGCAAAATACAATCCTATAGCACTACAAGCTATCCTAAATTCCTTCAAAGTACCAATAAACCTAGGAGAAACCCACACAGATGTCTGAATCTCTCCCAATCAAATTCAAGAGTCAAGTTCCTCATTCTAGAGGCCTTCAACGACAAGCCAAGCCAAACTTAAACATGTCAAGACATTATTTATCATTTTCAAGTGATTGAGTTTCCAAAGTAGTTACATCCAGATAAATATCACATGCTAGGTGGAGAGCTACAAGTGGTTTGAGGCCTCTTCGGAGTAGTGCTAGCGTATTTGGTAAAAGGGTGATTTAACCCAAAAATTACCTTTTTACAAGCTCTCTTACCTATGGTTAGGTTTGAGGGTATTTCACATTATATAGAGGGTTTTGCAAATATGCAGCCTAGGGTTTTAGTGTGAAGTTCATCACAATTTTTACAATTACACAAAAATCTACAAAGTGCTAGCGCACACCCATTTTAAATTGTATAGTAGGACAAGACTATACCACACTCCATGACATGCAATACAGTTCCATACGTGCTTAGTTTACAACCACAATTCCCGAAACAAAGCACTTCTAGGGTTTTCAATCTGCACAATCACCATGCATTGCTAGATCACATCTTTGTCTTTGTTTTCAGCTAAGTGCACTCATCTTCTTATATTTTGAGCAATCATATCTATCGTTATACCTTACAAATTATTTTGGGAGCTATATTTTGATTTATGCATTAATGATAATTAATTAATCAAAATATAAAACATATTATACCCTTACGCCTTTGAACAAATAAGAACCACATCATAACATAAATACTTTATTATTTATTTAAGGTGCAATCTAGGGTTTACAGAAATATCCATAGTTGTGGAAGGGATTTGAAATATTCATATTCTTTATAAATTCGTCGTAGATTAGGGGACCAATTGGAAACAAAAATATTAGAACATTGGGGTTGAGAATAGAAAGAAACTGAAGGAGCGTAATCAATCGTTGACACCACTTCCCTTGGAATAACAATACCCCTATCCTGCCTCTCAGCACCCAATACCACTAGTAGAAGGAACAAATTGGTAAAAAAATGTCATTTGCCATACAAGAGTGTCATTAGAAAAAGATCCATCAAAACAAGCATCAACACACTTCTTAAAGCTATAAACAACAATGTAATCATCATCTTTACCTATTGTAATGCTTGAACCATCCACAACCTTTTCCTTCTTGAAATGTTACCTATATCTTGGGCTCCATAAACAAATTAAAACAAAGAAGAACCTAGAGATTTACATACAAAACTCCTAGACTATGGTTGAGATGATCTCAAATATAATGTTCTCAACACGTTCTCCCTCTGCTGAACCAAACACCTTACATACAACGTTTCCTGGAGTAATGACAGTAAGGGATTGAGGCTTAGGAGTGAAGAACCCCCTCGATAGGCCACTATTACCAACCTAAGACGTGCCTCTTTTTTTAGCATTGTCTTTGTAATCGGTATGGGACTAGTTAGTTACTATGATAATAATTTATTTATGTGTTTATATCATGAAATTTTGACCTTTTTTTTTAATATTCCTCGATAACACCCTTAAAGGATCTTCTATTTTTTTCTAATATTAAACTTTATAATTATTAAGATATAGAAAAATACACAAGAGATTAGAAACTTGAAATTATTGTATCTAATGGATAACATACATACTCGCTTTCAACCAAAATGATAATCTTAATCTCATCATTTGGGTCATTATGAGGCATATATGATATTCAAAAATAACATTTAATGACTCAAGGGTTAGTGCATTTAATTTCAGTATATTCGTTACAAAATTTATGAGAATACTCAAACTTGGTCCTCTCTCATCTTTTTTAATCAATCCCTCACACTACAAAGCCACACAATGCCAAAGTTTCAAAATATTTGGCATAATAATATACACATGACAATGCTTCAAAATTTAATGAGTGTTAAGCTCCTGAAATGTTGAGGAAATAATGCCAAATATAAATCCAGAAGGAAAACTCCTGCGAATGATAATTGCTATTGACTTGGTAAGCGTAGAGAATGATGTAAACAATATAATCAGAAAAAACTAGACAACTTTCATGGTATTCATAATAGTTTGGTTTATGTCTGTCCTTTCCATTATTGAGTTTGGGTATATGGAAATGGGCTTATATAGGTACATGTAGACACTTTGTCCCTCTTACTTTACTTCCTCCTTGGTTTTCTGTTGCATTTTCCAGCCTCTTCTTTGTATTTGAACAACATTTTATTATGTCTTTTTTTCTGTGTGTTGCACTTCTCTCTCCCCTGTAATGTTTCACAATCACCCTATCAACTTCTCCTATGTGTTCCTATCAATGTCTCCATTGCACCGCTCGAATGTGATTTTTTGTGTGTAAATAGGGACTTTTAATTAACAATCATATCCTCTTTAATTATGTGTACAACTATCTTTCATAATATTCAGAGAGATTGATTCACAAATTCAAAAATTTTGATTTAAAAATTATAAAGTGAGCCTTTATTCCCATGTTTTGTATTTTTCTTTTTCTTTGTCTCTTTCCTAGTTGAAGGTTTCAGGACAGGAGTCAAAGCACAAATCCCTTTGTGAGTGGGCCCTAGGTTTCAGGACAACAAGGGCACAAATCATTTAAAACAATGACAAAACAAAACAAAACAAGGAAAAACAAAGTGTCTCTTTCAGTTTAGACAATGGTTGCTAAACAAGAGGGTTTGAAAGGCAACCTAGCCTTGGGATTTTCGAGGTCTACCACATCAGAGATGCAAATATCAACACATATATCAACGGAAAACAAACTCCCAAAAATCCTAGAGACGATGAGGTTTGCTGAGAATAACATTGAAACTATAAATGGTCCACAAATGCAGTTGAGTGGTCCATTGATTAGGTTTTTGTATCAAGAGGGTTTGAGCTCCCCTAGATTCACACTCTCCAATTCTCGAATGAGCCTACAACTTCATATCTCAATCCACACATAGAGAAACCAACTAGGTCATGGGGATCAATCAAGGTAGGAAACTCTCAGGCCAACTTAGTGGGCATGGATAAAAAGATTGTCTTTGTGAATGCAAAACAGTATAGAGGGATCCTAAGATGCAGGCATGCCAAAAAGCTAAGACAAACTCAAAAGAAAAATTTCACTATGATTTTACCGAAAACAGCTAACAACAAGGTAAACGTTTCTATCAAAAAACACCAGCTGGAAGGAGATCAAACAACGCAGGATGGGGTTAAGAAATAAGAGAATGGCCTTGCCTTTTCCAGGTGCATTTGAGTCAAAAATGAGCAAAACAGAACTGATCGCAGCAAACAGGAATGAAAGAGAAGAAGTATTTCAAGACACTAAAGATCTATATAGCCCCATGTCTACACCGTTGTTGTGGTCATCAGGGTTATATGTAAATGAGCTCATGAACATGAAGAAGAGGATTGAAACTTTAGAATCAAAGGGGCAACAAGAAGACAACGAGAGGAAAACATTTGTAGAATCTGGTTGCAAGTTGGAAAGGGAAAACAAAATACTAAAAGAGCAAGTACTAAACCTACAAAATAACATGGAAAGAGGGCAACAAGAGCTAGTCACTCTAAAACAAGAATTAGAACATATGAAAACAGCTGGAACAAAAAACCTAGAAATGGTAAAAGGAAGTGACACAACACAGGTAAATGAGATTCAATTAACAATTGAGAACATGGAAATAAAAGAAAACTAGCTAAGAGATCAGATAGAGGAAGCCAAATCTTGGTCACAAGAGGTAAGCGGATCATCAAACGAGCAGAAGTAGATAATCGAGAAACACATTAAAATGCAAATAAAAAAAGAAAGTGACAAACAATACAAAGCGATAAACTTCTTATCAAAGGCTTGAAGGACTTCGATGCGGGAAAAGGAGAGAACCGAAATCATTTTAGCAAGGGATTTCCTTAAAGATGAGATGAAATGGACATGTTATATTCACCAGGCAAATAGGATTGGAAAGAGAATAGATGGAGGAAGGGACCGGCATGTGAGGGTTGTCATGAGAAATGTAGAAGACAAGAATGCAGTCCTAAAGAATAGGGGGTTTCTTAGAGGCACACACATATACCTAGACGATGACTTGACATTTTATCAACAAGAAGAGAGAAATAAGGAATGAGAGAAAGTGATAGAGGCAAGAGTTGCAGGAAAGTGGGCATGGTTGAAGAATGGGAAATCCAAAATCAATGATTGATGGACAACAAGAAACATGGAATCGGGGCCCCACAGGAGTTCATACATATTGTAAGTTGTAATATAGGTTGGAATTGTAGGAAGAGGACCCGGATTGGGGCCCATAGCAGAGGGGAAAGATATTATCATTCTTATGGAAACACATGAACATGAGGGCTGTAAAGTCCTAGACTTTGAAGGATACAAGAAAATCTCAGTTTGGAATGAGGGGATTGAAACAGGTAAAGGTCATGGGGGAGTCACAGTGCTAATCAAGGAAATATGGCACAAAACCGTGAAAGTTGAAAAAGAGGATCCAAATAAGCAATACATATGGCTGAAAATATCTGATAATGAGGTAACAATCAGATTGGCTGCTTGCTACTTTGCACCGAAGAGCTCAAAGACTTACAAGAGGAGAAAATTAGACGACGAAGACCTGTATACCTCACTGAAAAAAGATATTTCTATATTCAATACATCAGGAGAAATAGTTTTGATGGGTGACTTTAATGCGAGGACAACAAACAATCAATCTCTCTAGTTGGGTAAGGATGAAGGAGAAGATGACAATCCATTATGGCTAGAAGAAGGAGAGGGCCAACTTTGGGAAAGAACATCCTTAGATGGCAATGGAGGGGTAACACACTTTGGGGTAGAGCTATTAGGATTATGTAGCTTATACGACATGGTTATTTGTAATGGCATGAGAGCATGGCCAAATTCAGGAAGTATTACTTGCAAAACATACAATGGTCAAAGTGTAGTGGACTATGTAATTTTCTCTCAGGGATCTATCTCTAAGATGTTGGAGTTTGAAATTGGGGACTGCCCTATCGGGCTAAAATATGATCATAAACCTCTCCTCATCAAACTTGGCACTATATCAAATAAACAACAATGCAAGCAGGTCTACCACATGCAAAAGAAGACTCAACCTCGAGGTAAAATCATCTTGAACCAGAAAAATCAGGAAATCTTTACTGCAGCCCTTGAACAACACCTCTAGGTGATAAGGAATAACACATGAAACAAGGTAACCAAGGAGGCAAGTGGTTGTGTTTCCATTAATTTGTTGATCCCTTTAATTCACAAGGCATTAAGTGCTTGCAAAAGATCTCAACCTAGGAAGGGAGAGGCAAATACTTTCCCGACGAACCCTGGTATGACAAAGAGTGTAAGGTTGCCAAAAGATTCTTGAAAGAAAGTGGGATGAACAAAGAAAACAAGAACTATGAGAAATTGGTACAATCCAAAAAAGAAAGTTATGTGAACACAAGAAGGAAAGAAATAATTTTCCTTGAAAAACACAATCCCAAAGGCTTTTGGAAGGAGTTACATCAAAAGAAAAAACACAGAGAATAATATCACGGATGCCCATTGGTTAGAGTATGCAAGGATCCTATATGAGCATCCCTAACAGAAGGAGACTCCTCCCATAATTATCACATCAGTCGAGCTCTTCTCGGTGGAAGATATCAAACATGGCATAAAGAACTTGGCAAGTGGTAAAACACAAGACATAGATGGGTTGCAGGCTGAATTTTTAAAATGGGGAGTTGAGGCCCTTGCTCCACACATCAAAAGAATGTTCAATGACATCACCTAGGGCGGCTTCCCTATGGAATGGATGACTAGTGTCGTTATTCCTCTCTATAAAAGCAGTGATATCAATAATTCATCCAATTACTGCACTATTATGGTAAATCCTCTTCTAGGTAAACTTTTTGGGAGCATGATAAAATGCAGAATCAACAGTTGGGCCGAAAGAGAGGGTAAAAGAGCAAAAGGGTAGGTAGGCTTTAGGCCAAGGCACTCGACCATCGACCATTGTATCACCCTTAGACACTTGATTGAAAAGATATGGGACACTCGAGGAGAGGAAGCTTTCTGTTGCTTTGTGGATTTTAAAAAAAGCCTTTGACGCGAGTGCCCAGAGACTAACTTTGGAACATGAGAGAAGAACTTGGTATTCAGGACGAGTACGAAGCAACAATGCATAGATTATATGAGCATGTCAAAGCTAAAATCAGAACTAAAGAGGGTATGTCCGAATGTTTTGGTAGAGACATTGGTATCAAGTAAGGTTGCCATCTTTCCCCCACTTTATTTGGTTTATACATTGACAAACTTGAAGAATGGTTAAGTAAAATCGATGGGGGGTATCCAGTTGGTGAGGGCTACATGGTGAAGTTACTCTTATATGTTGACGATCTTGTCCTAATTTCAAAAACAAATCATGGGTTGTTAGAGCAATTGAAATTCTTAGAATTTTCTTGCCAAAAAGTTAGGATGCAAGTGAACATCAGCAAGACCAAAGTCATATTTTTTTTGCTAAAAATGAAAGAGAATCAAGTTAACTTTCTTTTTGAAGGGAGCCCGTCTGAAATAGTGAAAGAGTACAAATACCTTAGGATTGATTTTCACAACAAACTCAGTTGGGAGACATGTAGAGCGAAAAGGATACAGGGAGGTTGGAAAGCGTCTTACTTCAAAACAGGTGCAGGAAAGCTGAGCTATGGGATTGGAAAACCAAGAAAACCCTTTTTGGCTTGTTGGTCACGCCGGTTACCCTATATGGTTGTGAGGTTTGGGAAAGTAGCATGTCTAATCATGGTTGGAGGCAGTTGGAAAGAATCCAAAAGCATCTAATCACAAGCACCCTCAAAGTCAAAACAACGGTCCCATACGAGATTTTATTGGCTGAAGTAGGGATGTTTCCGATGGAGGCATCGACAATAACTTGGATGCTTAAGCTATGTGAAAAAGGTTGAAAGCATGGATAACTATCGTTGGCTCAAAACGGTTGTGGAGGAGAAATTTAGGACGTAGAAAGAAAACTTGGATGAAGCAGAACAACAAGTGGATGAGACAAATGGGGCATCAACTTGCAAGAGTGTCCTAACACCAATGAGGAAATAAAATCTTTTGTGATAGACAAATTTAGGACTGCCATGTGGACAGGGAAAATTGGCCGAAAGAAAGCTCATTACATCAAAGAATTTAATTCCTCCTGGGAACATGATGAAAAAACACATTTAGGTGTGACCATCAAGGGCAAAACAAGGATGTTAGTTGCGCAGTTGAGGATTGGATCACATCATCTTCGGTGTGAGACCAGTAGATGAACTATTTCTAAGGAGGATTGGGAGAGGAGACTGTACAATGGAAAAGTGACATGCGAGCATGAGAATCTACAAGTAACTCTTCCTCACACCTGACCTCTTGAGGTCGTGCCGTGACAACTGGTGGGGATGGAATACACAGTGGGATGCAAATAAGCTAGTTAGGTAATCTTATGTCTTCAACACGCAATAGCAGGATCTGTGAATCTAAGGCAAAGAAGGCCCTCCTAACCTGAACCGGTGTGATAGATCATTCGGCAAGGATAGCTGCTCGAAGGCTCCAATCAATATCGAGCTCTGCCATGATCCAATCTATGGGTTGTGGGATACGTGGAAGATAGCCTGTGGGTGCTTCGTATATATCTCCTGACAAGGTCATGAAAATGCAATGGCTAAATGTGTAGTGGATCTTTTGGTGCTTTATGGATGATTCTCTGGTCTAGTCCAGAAATATTTAGCTTGGTTAGCTGCTACGTTTAATAATGATAATTGTGTGATAATGTCTGGTGGGAGTGGAGAGGACCTAAATACTAATGTTCGCAAACCAGCATCAACGTTGGTTTGACTTGTAGGCCCGTTGGGTTGTGGGACCTGTGGATCACAACTGTAAGTTTGTGGTTGTTGTGGACCTCCTATGGTCATATGAAGAGTCAACCCCTTAGTCCGAGTATCCAGTAGTCGTATGCCTTTTCGGCCTCTACGTTTAGAACTAGAAGTTGCACGATTTTCTCGGAGTACCTAACAAGTGTTCTGGAAACTTGGATACGTAAGCTAGTGTCTATATCAATGAGGAGGTCTCCTGCGTCTGGCTGTGGGACTAGTGGATCACAACTGAATGTTTTCTCTCTTTCAGGTCCTTCTACATTCATACGGATATCTATCAAGGTAGTTTATAATTTTTCTGATTTGACCAAAATGTGTGTGCTTTGTCGTCTTCTATGTTTAATACTCTTAGCTATGTGCTGATTTCTTGTAGGTTTGTTGTTGCTCGAAAGACCTGAATTCTAAGATTTTGATCTATATCAATTATTGCTGCAACAATATTTGGTTGAGGCATGATTGGCTCAAAAACATATTCCCTGGGCTCCCTAGGTCCCATGATTGTCATACAAGATCAATATAAGCCTAACTGAAATGAAATAAACTAGCTATGCAAGATATATTTACAGCATATATATATTACTCTATTTTTGTATTTTTGATAGAATTTTAACAGAATCGAAAAAGCAACTAATCTAATATATTCAGAAAATGACAACTAAACTAATAACAAAATTAAAACAAACAAGGTAGCCTGGTGTAGCTACTTGCTTGTGTAGTTGTGAGTTTATCCTAAATAACTAGATAGTTGATTAACTTAATTGAAAGATTCTCGATCCTGCCTCAGAAGTGAGGAATGAATCATAGTTTCTCAGAAACTATCAATCCCCACAGATGAAATTTAATTGAAATGAAATATTTCACTACTCTATTTGATATGTTTTAACTAGAACTTTGACAGATAAAACCTGGAATTTGCAGAACAGTGGTGAATCCAGTAGTGTATGATTTTGTTCCCTCAGAATGATCTCCTCATTCCTTCGTGTTCACGTGAGTCTGGAAGAGTGTGTATATGCTAGCATCAACAGAAGAAGGTATTTTGAACAATGACAACTTTGGATATAGACCGAATATAATGCGAGTAGGAGAGGGATAGCGCAAGTGACAGAGCTTGGCGTATGCAATTCCTAGCGGGATTTATTGCGGGAATACAACACGAGTGTACCGAGAGATTCTAGAATCTACCTTCTACGAAGAACACAACCTGCAACTCTAATGGATTCAATCTATAAATGACACTACTTTGCTCTAAACTAATTTATATGAACAACGATGAACAAGACTGAAGCAAGAAGATCGAATGGCTTCTAACAGCAAAGGAAAATAGCATGGATGCAAACATGAAGACAAAATGAGCTCTAAACAAGAAATTGACAAACTTAAAAAATGGAAATGAGAAGTTGAGGGGCCATTTGCTTGAAAACAAGTTGGATACTTATAGATTTCACATTCACCCAAAGGTAATTCCTATTAGAATTCTTTTACCATTAAACAATGAAGAAACACTATTCCAGGGGACATAAAACATTAATACGAGCTAAGGCGGTTGAGAAAAGTTGGTGAAAGTTGAAAAATTATGCAAGTCGTGATTAAAAGAACGTGTTGGAAAACGCGTGAAGGACCGCCGCCCTGCCAGGGCGGAGGTTTCGTCACTAAAGGTCAAAACGCTGTTAAAAAGGGGGGCGAGGGATAAAACAAGGCATGAGGAACTTGGATAAAGCACTTGGGATGCTAACATATACTTCGTGAGCTTCTCTGGATCCCGAACACCTTGCGAGGCGACCTGTATCATCATTGGGGCATGTGTAACATCATTCTGGTGGTACAGTACCCTTCAATTTTGGGTACATACATATTGCCCCCTCGGAGAAGCGTTTTAACCATGAAGAGGTGTAAAATGGTGGGTCTGAGTATGGCGGTCCCAAAATGGGAAGCTAGAAATTATACCTGACATGCCCATGTGTCGAAATTTTGCCATCCGAGTTCCTGCTACCTGCAAAATGGAAAGAGGATTCAAGTGCAGATAGATAAAACAAATCAAAAAATAAATACTAAATTAGTATGAAATGAGGACTTACCATTTGTGCGGGGATGAGAACTTACCTCCGTCAGTGCTCTAAACCTACAAAAGGGGCATTCAAAATAAGTCAAAACACTATATATATATATATATATATATATATAATGGGCCCACTTTCCTATTCATTTACGCGTGTTGATTTGATAGTTTTTGAGCTCTGGAACCCACGGTGACGGTTTTCGACGAGAGTATAGTCGAAACATTCGTAGTGAGATAGCAATAATGCCTCCGCGAGTGAAACATCGACCTGTAAGATCTTAGGTTAGTTCTTCTTGTTTTAACGTTTTTGCACCCAAAATGTTAAAATGTCAAAATCTTTGTCTTGGGGGGGTCATTTTTAGAAATGTCAGTTTTAAATGTGTCTCTTAGGGGGGCGCCTAATGGGTAGGCTTTTGTTAAAGCTAAAATGGTCGATTTTAAAGCATTTTTAGGGCATGCGACCCGTTTTTAATCGCGGGACAGGACCACCGCCCTGAGCAGGGCAACGGTTCTCTCCAGAATGCTAAAACAACACTAGTTTGAATTCATTTTTGCATTTTTAGTGTCCTTACTTGCTTTAATGATTTTTCTAATGCAATCTTGATGCTAACTTGCTTCTTTTTGCGTTTTTTTTTGTGTTTTGCAGAAGAAGGAAGAGTACATTAGATGGAGCCGAGAGAGTGAGAGTGATTGGCTTCCAACAGTGTTAGATGCTCTCTCTCAGGCTGAGCAGGATACTCTTCAGAGGGTAGGTATATTGAGGATCGCACGGGTCCCCCATGTTGCACCTATTAGTCACATATTATGTGACTTATTTTCTTATTAGGATGCAGATCGGAACACCTTCCGATTTCCAGGTGTTAGGGGTGAGTGGACTATCACCCTAGAGGATATCTACCGCATTTTGGGAGTCCCAATTATTAGGAGGAGACTTTCATTTGATACAGCAGTATCCAGAGCTCAAGTGACTTAGTGGGCCACCTATATGGGGGACGCGGTTGTCTCCATTGGTTCGAAGAATGGGGTGAAGGTCCATTCTATTCCTGGCTTGCCCATCCCTCTAATCCGTCAGGCCATTATGGGCATCCTTGCTTCGAGACTAATCGGAGACAAGGGAGGAGATACTTTGCTATACTGTTGGGCCCCCATCATCGCACAAATTGAAGCACATGGTCAGATTTATGCCTGGGGAGCCGATATACTTGGGACCACCTATCACGACTTATACAGGGTCGTTCGATTACAGGGACAGTCGTCGAGTCATCCGACCCTAGTTATGAGTTGGGTCTATGAGCACATCATCCCTTATGGGAGAGGCATAGAGGTGGTGGATCCCTGGGCCATGAGGGTAGCTAGATGGACAGAGATGACAGTGCTTAAAGCACCCCACCAGCCAGTTGCTTCCTTGACTACTGAGGATATGGAGGCCACACCTTATCAGGCCATGGCAGGGTTGTGGGGTGAGGAGACCTTTACTTTGATCTCCTGCTCTACTACAGGGCAACTTGTGGACAGGACAAGGAAGGTAGAGACACACCCCTTTGATTGAGTGCCTCAGCAGTTCAGCCTTGCTTAGGTTGACATGCTTCCCCCAGTGGTGCCAGTGTTCAGATCAATTTGGGAGGCTAGGGGAGGTCTTAGAGGCTGGGGTTGGACTGTTGTTATTCCTGGCATCCCTATTGCAGCCAAGAGAATGGTATGTGCTCGAGGGAGAGCCGGTGCTCCTCAGGCACCTTTACTTCAGATCACCGTCAGCCCTGCCCATAGCAGTGACGACCCCATTGATATAGACTTCGAGTCTGAGGAGTTCACAGGGGGAGAGACGGAGGAGGAGACCGAGGACATGGAGATCAGCGAGTCGGGTGGGGAAGAGGATATCGATCTTGAGTGGCATGATACTCAGGAGATCTTACAGGCTGAGAGGGCGGAACAAAGTGCAGAGAGGGTGACTCTAGTTTCAGAGGAGTTACTTTCTCAGGACCTAGGCGAAGAGGATGAGTCAGTGGCAGGATTCCATGTTGTCCCAGACATGGGAGGAGGACATCAGTCAGCAGCAGCGTCCGTGGCAGGTGCAGATCCCAGAGATCCTTCTTGGAGGCCCGGAGATCCGAGTGATTTGCCACTCTTCTTTTGATATTTATTTTAGCTAGAATTGCCTTCGTTGTTACCTCTCTTTTTGTTCATCCTTAGTTTTACCTTTTGATTATTTTCTAAATTTTTTTCTCCTTTACTTGCAGAGACTGCTGATGAGTGACGAGACTTAATTCGCCGGGTATGTATTGACACCTTGATGCTCCCCATGGAGAAGACTCATGCCGAGCTATCCGCGGATGCAGGGGAGCCTTCAGCATCCGATAGGCATACCAATGTTTTTGCCCCTATCTGGCACGTGGCCAAGATGGTGACCTCCCTCTATACCGAGTTAGCCGAGTATAGGACTGCAGAGCACCTGATGAGGAGGAGCCACTCTCAGGATCGCAAGCCCTTGGTGCACTTAGAGTGCCAGCGTAGTCAGAGTCCTAGATGTGATCATGCACCTTCTGAGGGATCCCATAGGGATTGAAAGGCCACTTGGCTCTTTTTGTAGTGAATCTTGCTAGATTGTTTATACGACCATTTTGTATTTTCCGGGCTCATTGAGCGTTTTGACCATACCTAGTGCATGATGGCATTATACATAAAATCTGATTATATATATATATATATATATATATATATATATATATATATATATATATACATCTCTTTTTGGATCTAGATCTCTTTGTACCTAGAGTTTTGTGATTCATTTTCACATGTATATTAGATGTTTGTAAATTTTTTGTTTTTTTATGCTTTTCAGAATGTATGCAATGGAGAACAAATATCACAAATGTTTTCTTTTTGTATTTCGTGATGCTGATGTATGATGATGTGGACACTATGTGATCTTGAACTTTAGTTTCTATAAGCAATTTTCTGGTACTTCATATTGTTTTGGCAAAATGCGATGATGAACTGGTATGATGAGCAGATGAACTTGCCCCACTCCTAACTCCACGCAACTAATAAGATGCGAGGGCTCACCACCGAGAGCTAGGAAGGGCACAAGCTATGAGGTGTGTTGAAATGGTAATGATGGGAGATAGACAAAGAGTTGGTGGAACTAAATTAGGACGCTACAAACCTATCTTACTCAAGTGACTCCATAGTTTAGAATGCAACTTGCTTTGCAGTTTATCCATACTTAGATCCGTAGATGGCCACTTGGTTGACAAAATCTAGTTTTCAGGGTTTTGAACTCTCTTGGAATTTTGGACATTTGATTCATTTGTTTTTGACTCAAGATTTCAAAGGTTTGTTTGAGCTATTTGCTTATGACTTTTAACGTTTACTGTCAAGTGGACCCACTACACCTTTCCCCATGCTACTAGTAGGAAACATGGGCTTATCACCATGGACAAGGCACAGGTGAGTAAAGGCATTCCCATCCTTTCCCAACCCTACGTCACTAGTAAGAGACACAAGCTTAACACCGAAGGTTGGTAGTGCAAGGAAATGTGTAAAAGTAAAATTTTCTGTTTGATCTATATTTGACTTACTTACTTGAGCAAAATGTCAGGATGTTCTTATTTCCAAAGAGATATATATGCGGGATAGATGTGACACCATGAAGCTTCTAGAATAGACCATAGGCAAGACACCTACCCTAGGAAGAAACCAAAAGTGAGAACAAAGCATGCAGGCCTTGGTATGGCTACCGTTAAGACTTTGTCATATCTAGCTTTAATTGATGAAATGATTCTGAAACAGTTGATGATGTTATGAAAATGAAGAAGTATGATTTGAATGCTCCTGCCAATACTATCAGAAGTTTGTAATGAATTGCTTAAGAATAAGTCCCTTGATCACCAAGTTTTACGAAACGAGTGAACAAAATGAACTTAACTAAATGAATATGTAATGTAGATATAATTATACAAATAGTGTCGATGCTTCATGTGTAAAATTGTTTAAGATGTAAGGAATTGACTGATTCATTGAACTCCTCACCCTCTAGTGTACAAAGGAGATACACATCATTCTCGTAGTCTTTCATGACCCAATATAGGCCCAACCATTTGGGATGGAACTTTCTTCCCTCGCCAGTTTTCTTATCGATCTGGCTGTCTAGTCTTAGAACTAGATCTCCTTCATATATTTCTCGCTCATAGACCTTTTTGTTATACTGCCGGCACATCCAGTCAGCATAGGCTCTATGCCGCTATTCGGTGTTTAACTTGGCCTTGTCTAGACTTTCTAGTTGAGAGAGGTGTGCATCCCTGTAAGCTTCTTCATCCAGAATCCCTTGTAATGAGATGCAGAGACTGGGTATTTCAACCTCAAGCCGGAGAACTGTTTCTGCCCCAAATACCAACGAGAAAGGAGTTGCTCCTGTTGGTGTTCTTATTGAGGTTCGGTGGGCTCGCAAGGCTGGATATAGTTTTAAATGCCAATCTCGTTTATTCTCTTTGACTGTTTTGAGGAGAATAACTTTCAACATTTTGTTTGTTACTTCAGCTTGCCCATTGGCTTGAGGGTAGTAAGGAGAGGTCGTGTGATGGTTTATTTTGAACTTACTACATAGCTCACGAACCTCGTCGTTCTTAAAGGGCGTGCCATTATCTGAGATAATGACCTGTGGGACACCATACCTGCAGATAATTTGGTTCCGAATGAATTTGGCAATCACCGAACCTGGTACAGTGGTGAGAGGCATGGCCTCCACCCATTTGGTAAAATATTATGTGGCTGTGATTATAAAATTATGGCCATCGATTGATGAGGGAGAGAATTTCCCTATCAAATCTAAACCCCACATGGAGAAGGGCTGCGGAGTCACTATTGGTTGCAGGGATTGTGTTGGCATGTGAATCTCGTGAGAGAATTCTTGGCATTTGTGGCACTTACGTACAAATTCCACTGCGTCATGTTCGAGAGTGGGCCAAAAATAGCCCATCCGATGTATTTTGCGAGCGATGGCGTGACCACCAAAGTGGCCCCCACATATCCCAATGTGAGATTCATGAAGAATCCTCTTGGATTCTTCTATGTCAATGCATCTTAGAAGCATGCCGTCGAAGGCTATACGATAGAGCACTTGGTCTAAAACAACATATTTAGTGGCAATAATGCGTAACCACCTTTTTTGTTGTGACGTGGCACTTTCTAGGTATGTATGGTCCATGATAAAATTGATAATATCAGTATATCAGGGACATGTAGAAATGGGGGGTCTGGTTCGACAAAGTATACACATTCATCGAGAAAGTCTAGATCTATCAGCTCGCCTCCATCTAGTGGATTGTCAGCTAACCAGTCTGTAATGATTTTTCCTTTAACGGATTTTTGGTTTATGAATGTTAACTCAAATTCTCCCATTAGGGTTATGAAATGTCCAGCCTTCTTAGACAAGAACCCTTACGCGAGGAATGTCCGTAAATGGTATGTCTTCACAATGACCCTTGTTTCTTGATTTAACATGTAATGTCTTAAATGTTTTGTGGTGAAGACTATGGCAAGGCATTCTCTTTCTGCCTATGTATAACGCGTTTCATAATCGAGCAACATTTGGCTAATGAAATAGATCGTGTGTTCACGTTTATCATCGTCTTCTTGAGCTAGCATGCAAGCCAACGAGACATGAGTGGCTCGTGAGTATAGGATTAAAGGGCGGTCTAGCTTGGGAGGCATTAGCGTGGGTGGTGACAACAAGAAGTGCTTAACTGCTTTGAAGGCCTCATTGCAATCTTCAGTCCAATCGTTACTATAATCTTTCTTGAGTAAATTATTGATTGGATGAATGGCAAAGCTTAAATCTGGGATGAACCTTCGGATTGCATCGAGTTTCCCGAGAAATGACCTGATTCCAGACTCGTCCAAAGGTGGAATCATTTCGAGAACATCCCATATTTTGGCTGGATCAACATCAATTCCTCGTGAAGATATAATGTATCCTAGAAGTTTGCCTCCTGTTACACCAAAAACGCACTTCTCGGGGTTTAATGTGACACCATACTCAATTAGTCGTGACAGGATGATGCGGAGTACTTCCGGGTGATCACAACGTTTCTTGGACTTGGCCAACAAGTCATCCACATATGATTCCACAATTTTATGGATAAGATCATGGAATATATACATCATTTTCCGCTGATACGTAGCACCGGCGTTCTCAAGACCAAATGGCATGACAACATAACAATAAGTTCCCCAGGGAGTTATAAACGTGGTTTTGGCTTGGTCTTGTTTGGATATTTTGATTTGATTATATCCCGAGAACCCATCCATGAGAGACAAAAGCTCAAATCCAGCTGTTGCGTCAACGATGACGTCAATGGATGGTAATGGGAAATCATCTTTGGGACAAGCTTTGTCAATATCCCAAAAATCTATACAAATATGTATCTTCCCATTCTTTTTTAGGACGGGAACGATATTAGACACCCATTGTGAATAGTCAACGGGCTTGATGAATCCTACCTGGAGACGTTTCACTACTTCCTCTTTTACCATGAGAGCCACTTTTGGCTTCATTGGTCTTGACTTCTGTTTAATTGGCTTCGCATCTGGTTTAGTGACAAGATTATGTACCGTAACTTGTGGTGCGATACCTGTCATTTCTTTATAACTAAATGTAAAAGCCTTTTGATGTTCTTTGAGGATTTGGGTGTGTATTTCTATTTCTTCTGGAGTTAGCGAGGATCCCAACTTCAAAATTCTTGGTTCTTCCTCCGTTCCAATGTTTATGTCAATGGTTTCTTCTATCAAAGAAGTGTTACCTTCTTCAAATTCAGGTGGGGCTAGAGGTAGTTCCAAGATTTCTCTGTTTTCTATCTCGTAGACATCGAGATCCTTCTATGGAGGAGACTCTACCATGGGATTTCCAAAGTAGGAAGAGGAGTGTGGTATTAGGGAAAGATCAACTATAGGGTGAGCAAGGTGTAGCTCTGCATAGGCATTTAGATATTTGAGAGTGAGTTTATCACTGTTAACATGATGTAAGATAGAGGATTCATTCTCAGCTGTGTGTGTTAAAAGAGGGTTCGTTGATATTTTCTTCACCAATGGTTCAGTACGAAGTGATACCTTGAAACTTGTATCTTCCAACTCATTACTTGGGGTAAAACGCAAAGCTGAGGTTGCTATTGAATCTGCGAGAAGGTTCTATTCTCGTGGGATTGCCTCAATGGATATGAAGTCGAATCCTTTGCTTAGATCTAATACCGCTGTTTTATAGAGCTGTAAGTGCTCAACTCTAGTCTCATATACTTCAGAGACTTGGTTTGCAACTAATTGTGAGTCTCCTAACACTCTGATGTTATTAACACCGATCCTTTTGGCTATGATGAGGCCAAGGAGGAGGGCTTCGTACTCAACACCATTGTTTGTACATTCAAAGTTCAACTTAAAAGCAAAAGGTAGGATCTTTCCCTTAGGAGAAGTAAAGATCACACCTGCCCCGGCTCCATAGCGAAACCTAGCTCCATCGAAGTGGAGAGTCCAATACTTACTAGGAAAAATGGATGCTGGGACATTCTTTGCATCTGTTTTTTCCATTTCGGTTACTTCTACCATGCAAAGTTCCTCTGCTGGAAGAGAACCAACTCCTAGGGTACGTCCCATACCTGCGGAATCAAATGGTAGGAAAATTGGTAGATCTTGTTCCAGTAACTCAACAATTTTTGCAGTAGTTCCTAATGACACTATTTCTACAACATTAGCTTCATTCTTGAGGGCTAGGACGCCCTTGACTAGGTTCGTAATTTCTAGTTCTGTTGTAGGTATTAATTTTTCTTCTAGTTTTGAGTCGATTGGTTTGTTAAGTTGGTTTGTTGGGAGTTCAAACTCAGAGTGAACGCCTGGTCTTTTCTTTAGGTCTGCTAGGTGTATGTCGAATGGTTTTGGGTCACCTTTTGCTACGAATATCTTTCCTAGGTGTAAGAATCTTATTTACTGGAATAACGTAGAAGGGATTGCTTTCATGCGATGTATCCATGGTCGACCGAGAATCATATTATAGTTGGTTTCCCGATCTATGATATAAAACTCGGTGAG
The DNA here is from genome assembly GCA_019776745.2 of Taxus chinensis. NCBI lineage: Eukaryota > Viridiplantae > Streptophyta > Pinopsida > Cupressales > Taxaceae > Taxus > Taxus chinensis. Next base: position 311,764,473 of record CM034146.1, on the reverse strand, counting down.
GATTGTCTTGGGTCCTAAGGTGACTGGTAATATTATAGTCCCAATTGAAGTAGCTTTAAGGCTATCATAACCTCTTAGCGTATTTCTTGTTGTGGAACAGTTTGTTTCTCCATATCCTAGCTTTTGAAGGAAAGAGAAGGGGAAAATGTTAACTGCTGCCCCATCGTCAACCATTGCGCGTTTAACATAATTATTGTAAACCCACACCTGTAAATGCAAGGCCGGATTGCCTCTACGTGTAATTTTAGCATCTGTTGGCATTTTGTTTATGTCGAAAATAAACTTGGTATCCCTATCTGGCTGCCCTGGAGGGTGGATATTGAAGTCTATATGGTTTACTTTTGTTTTGGGAGGTGGAGTGATGTTAATTAAAGGACCTAGATGTAGTGCTTCTAAAAGAGCAGCCCTATGGGCAGGAGAGTTCTTCAACAAGTCCAAAAAGGAGATGTGACAGAAGGTCTTTGTTAAGTCATTAATTAAATCATAAGCACCCACGGGTTTTTCCAACATTTGTTGAATGTTATCTGGCTCCAGTGGATTGATTGGATTTGGTTGAGAAGAATATTCTCGTGCTCTTGTTATGACTTCTACGTGCAGCTCAATATCTAATTCCACTAGACCAACTATCTTGGTTCGTGGCTGATTTCCTAATTGCGGTGCGACAGGTGGATTTAGTGAAGTTGAGGCTTCATGATCGTTATTTCCTGTTATTACACCTTTGTTCATCCCATTTGGATTTAATTTATTATTGCTATTGTGAAATTTGGAATGGATCATTGAAGATCTTAAGAGGTGCATTTTGAGGGGAAATTTCCCCTGTGAAGGTATTTGGCATAGGTATCACAGAATCTGTTAAGAACATATCTATGAAGAGTTGTCTTTGTTCTTCTGGCAAACGTTGCATGGACTTATTGTAATCGCGACAAGTCCTAGTGTCATGGCCTCGAATTTTGTGGAAACTATAATACGAGTTGGGATTATAATTCCTAGGTTGTTGGTTTGGCACGTGTTGTGGTCCAAAACTTTGATTAAACCATTGACTATTAGGATTAAATTTTTGCGTTTGTTGTCTTTGGTTTTGGTTTTGATATCTAATTGAATTTTGACTTGGACCCTGTGTCTGGATTTGTTGTTGTTGTTGATGGGGACGATTAAAATCCACCGCATTGATTGTTGGGGTGAAATTGTTGTTTCGTTGGTTGTTAATTGGTGGTGGAACATTTACAACGTTTACTTTTTTAGTCTGATCAGTCACTCCATCTGTTGTCACTCCACAGTTTTTGTTAAGGATTTTAGGTCCTTGATTGGCGTTTGTGGTAGTAGGATAAGTCGTAGTGTTTTGGTTGGGGATGATTAACCTCCCATTTGTTCCATATGTCTTGCGACTGCTATCTATTGCAGCTTGATCTATTCGGAGAGCACTCTCGAGCACTTCATCATAAGTTCTTAGTGGGAACTTCTGGACTTCTTCCTTTATCTCTCTGTTGAGAGAATGAAGGAATAAATCACATAGTTCCATCTGATCCATGTTTGGAGCGCTTGCTAAAGAATAGAGGAATGTATGCCATCTTTGGATGAAATGAGCAACATATTCATTGTGTTCTTGCTTAATATGCAAAAATTCCCTGATCCCTGTTCTCAACAACTTGTTCATGTCGAACGCCTTGATGAACTTTGAAACGAGTTGTTTGAATGAATGAATTCAAGCTTTAGGTATTTTGTAATACCAATCGAGGGTGATACCCTCTAAAGTTTTGGGGAATATTTTAGCAACAACTCCATCCCAAGGGAGCAGTTCTCAAATGGCTGTGGCATAGGCCTTAATATGTGCATTCGGGTCTCCCTCCCCTTTGTACTTGGGTAGATCGGGGAGAGGTCTTGGAAGCATGACGCTTCCTATAGTGAAGTCTAAAGGTTCTTTCAAATATTCTGAATAAGTCCTTATCGCATAGGTTTCAACCATTGATGGTGTTTGCTGAGGGGGGGGGAGGTGGAATGGGTTGTTGATATGGCATAGCATATGTATTCCTAGGGGCATAAGGAAATCCCTGTGGTTGAGCGAACATGCCGGGAGAAGAGAACATATCTCCCTGTGGTGATTTTGAATACATGTTTAAGTATGGAGGAGCATTGCTCGAAAATGGGTTATTTTGTGATAACCGGGAGGTATCATATTCTCAACTGGAGCGGCGTTTGAAAACACGGTTCTAGTTGGCATTTGTTGTAAATACCAAGGAGGCATGCCCAACGTGCTTGTTCTTGTGAGGAGGTCTACTTGGTTGGGATGATGTGGAGGATTGGAAGTTCTTGCTTGCATGAACTGTGAATTTTGACTTGCTTGAGAAAGTTCCAACCCCCTAACCTTCTCAACTAAGGCTGAGATGACCTCGTTTGGTGAAGACACGGTATTTTGCCTTAGTGGCGTTTGTTGTATATCTTGAGGTTGTATAGGCATATGGTACCCTGCTATGAATTGATCGGTGCCTTGCCAAGTTTCATCGAGGGCATTTCCTATAGGTGGAGGGATGGGGGTGTTTTCTTGGAACGAGACCTTGGGTTGTATTTGCAAACCTCCTATAGTTGGGTACATACTTTGAGAGTGTTGTTCACTCCTAACATAACGTGCTAAGTGTTTGTTATCTAAAAATAGATATGGATCTGATTGCCTACTAATTTGTGGTGTAAGCAACACCTGGGGAGATGAACCAGATTCTTTAATTTGCGTCATATTGTTTGAGCCAGAAGGCTTTGGTTGTTGCGTTTGAGTGAGCTGATCCAACTCCTCTATTTGGAAAGAAGAATTATATCTAGTCCTTTGAGGCGGAGTTTGTGTTGAAAATCAGTTAGTTGAATAGTTGTCACCCCATGCTGAGAGCGAGGGTGATGGTTGTCTATTTAATTGATTGTAGTATGCTTCAAGACCTAGGAGAGGTCTGCCATATGCATCGTATCCCGACATATTTGGGGGGTATATGAATACCCGCAGAATAATGGGAAAGAGCGAAGGTGGATAAAATTAAAAGAAGAGTGTGAAAGTGAAGCAATTGTTCCTTTCACGTAAGTTTCACCAATTTTGTTGGTAAAGCTGATGTGAAGGCTAATGCGGTGGAAAAGATGACAAGTATACTATTTGGAAGAACAAGTAGAAATAAGACTCCGAACCAGAAGGTAGGAAGTTTCACATCGGGTTCACCAATTTTGTACGATGGAAAAGTGACATGCGAGCATGAGAATCTACAAGTAACTCTTCCTCGCACCCGACCTCTTGAGGTCGTGCCGAGACAGCCGGTGGGGATGGAATACACGCGGGATGCAGGTAAGCTAATTAGGTAATCTTATGTCTTCAACACGCAATAGCGGGATATGTGAATCTAAGGCAAAGAAGGCCCTCCTAACCTGAATCGGTGTGATAGATCGTTCGAGGAGGATAGTTGCTCGAAGGCTCCAATCAATATCGAGCTCTGCCGTTATCCGATCTATGGGTTGTGGGATACGTGGAAGATGACCTGTGGGTGCTTCGTATATATCTCCTGACAAGGTCATGAAAATGGAATGGCCAAATGTGTAGTGGATCCTTTTGGTGCTTTATGGACGATTCTCTGGTCTAGTCCAGAAATCTTTAGCTTGGTTAGCTGCTACATTTAATAATGATATTTGTGTGATAATGTCTGGTGAAAGTGGAGAGGACCTAAATACTAATGTTCACAAACCAACATCAACGTTGGTTTGACTTGTAGGCCCATTGGGTTGTGGGACCTGTGGATCACAACCGTAAGTTCGTGGTTGTTGTGGACCTCCTATGGTCATATGAAGAGTCAACCCCTTAGTTCGAGTATCCAGTAGTCGTATGTTTTTTCGGCCTCTACGTTTAGAACTAGAAGTTGCACGATTTTCTCGGAGTACCTACCAGGTGTTCTGGCAACTTGGATACGTAAGCTAGTGTCTATATCAACGAGGAGGTCTCCTGCGTCTGGTTGTGGGACTAGTGGATCACAACCGAATGTTTTCTCTCTTTCAGGTCCTTTTACATTCATACGGATATCTATCAAGGCAGTCTATAATTTGTCTGATTTGACCAGAACGTGTGTGCTTTGTCGTCTTCTATGTTTAATACTCTTAGCTATGTGCTGATTTCTTGTAGGTCTACTGTTGCTCGGAAGACCTTAATTCTAAGATTTTGATCTATGTCAATTATTGCCACAACAATATTTGGTTGAGGCACGATTGGCTCAAAAACGTATTCCCTGGGCTCCCTAGGTCCCATGATTGTCATACAAGATCAATATAAGCCTAACTGAAATGAAATAAACTAGCTATGCAAGATATATTTACAGCATATATATATTCCTCTATTTTTGTATTTTTGATAGAATTTTAACAGAATCGAAAAAGCAACTAATCTAATATATTCAGAAAATGACAACTAAACTAATAACAAAATTAAAACAAACAAGGTAGCCTGGTGTAGCTACTTGCTTGTGTAGTTGTGAGTTTATCCTAAATAACTAGATAGCTGATTAACTTAATTGAAAGATTCTCGATCCTGCCTCAGAAGTGAGGAATGAATCATAGTTTCTCAGAAACTATCAATCCCCACAACTTTCTTGGCAATATCGAAAGTGAAATTTAACTGAAATGAAATATTTCACTACTCTATTTGATATGTTTTAACTTAAACTTTGACAGATAAAACCTAGAATTTGCAGAACAGTGGCGAATTCAGTAGTGTATGATTTTGTCCCCTCAGAATGATCTCCTCGTTCCTTCGTGTTCACGTGAGTTCGGAAGAGCGTGTATATGCTAGCATCAATAGAAGAAGGTATTTTGAACAATGACAACTTTGGATATAGACCGAATATAATGCGAGTAGGAGAGGGATAGCGCAAGTGACAGAGCTTGGCGTATGTAATTCCTAGCGGGATTTATTGCGGGAATACAACACGAGTGTACCGAGAGATTCTAGAATCTACCTTCTACGAAGAACACAACCTGCAACTCTAATGGATTCAATCTATAAATGACACTACTCTGCTTTAAACTAATTTGTATGAACAACGATGAACAAGACTGAAGCAAGAAGATCGAATGGCTTCTAACAACAAAGGAAAACTGACATGGATGCAAAATGAGCTCTAAACAAGAAATTGACAGACTTAAACAATGGAAATGAGAAGTTGAGGGGCCATTTGCTTGAAAACAAGCTGGATACTTATAGATTTCACATTCACCCAAAGGTAATTCCTATTAGAACTCTTTTACCATTAAACAATGAAGAAACACTATTCCAGGGGACATAAAACATTAATACGAGCTAAGGCGGTTGAGAAAAGTTGGTGAAAGTTGAAAAATTACGCGAGTAGTGATCAAAAGAACGTGCTGGAAAACACGTGAAGGACCGCCGCCCTGCTAGGGCGGCTGTTCCAGGGCCGTCGCCTTGCCAGGGTGGCGGTTTCGTCACTAAAGGTCAAAACTCGGTTAAAAAGGGGGGTGAGGGATAAAAAAAGGCACAAGGAACTTGGATATAGCACTCGGGATGCTAACATATACTTCGTGAGCTTCTCATGATCCCGAACACCTTACGAGGCGACTTGTATCATCATTGGGGCATGTGTAACATCATTCTGGTAGTACAATACCCTTCAATTTTAGGTACGTACAGAGACCCTATCTTTTTTGTAGTAAGGGGGTGGTGGAGATGGAACAACACTTCATCATGGAATGTACAACTTATGATAATATTCGTATCTAGTACAAAAGCAACATGAAAGTAGACAACCTAAACGAGTTATTTGAAGAAGCAAGGCTTAGCAAGACTGCTGGTTTTCTGATCAAAATCCATTGTAGGGGGTCCGATATTGAAAGAAGTCTGAAAATAACTTCACGCTATGGCTTCGGTCCCATAAACTATTTGGTCTCTGGACGTCATTAAAATATTTCATTTCACTCCTTCACATATTTCCCAAAAGAATATTAAGAGAGCCAGTCGTCCATAATTTATTCGCTAAAACGGTATTAACGTTGTTATCGTTATGACAATTGGCCCTCCGTTTGCATACTTGTTGATGAAAGACGATGTGAAGGCCGTCTTCATTGATAATGGACATTGGGATTGATTCTAGAAAATCAGCGGGGAGAGATTCTTTCAATTGCGACAGTTTTTCCTACTTCCAAAAATTTTTGAAGAGGTTTCGAGTGCGGAATATCAAGCGACAGTTTGGGGTTCCAACTGAGTGTTAACGAGGATGCCCACATGCAATTTCATTTAATCTGATCCCACAACACTGTGCTGCATCATACATATAGCCTTCGACGATTGCAATTAAGCTGAGCTGCAGCACAGGGCACACAGGGTTTTGATGGGCTTTAGTCATCGAAGGGAATACATGATACATGGTCATATTTCTTATTGAATGGGAGCAAGAGGTAAGAGTTTCAAACTTGAACCGTGTGTTCGAAATCCTAAATCATAACGGGGAGAGGAAAACCATTGAAATTGTTTGAAGTTGAGATTGTGAGAGCAGAGAGCAGCAAATATGGTGGTCACATTCTCATGTGCTGCACATTTACTTCCTTTCCACGCATCATGGAAATCCCTAAAGGCATCCAGACAACTTGTGCCTATTTTTGCACCGAGATGTCACGGTTTCGAATCCCTCCGGAGCTGGCCCGCCCCTGTCCTTACCCGGTCCGAGGAATATTCATTTGGACTTATGCGCTTTTATGTTCGGGCGGGAAACGCTTTGAATAAGAGGTTGAAAGGGGCGGGAGAAGAAGAAGAGGAGGAGGGGCAGAAAGGCGTGATAATTGACAGTAAGCAAATCCAGGCGTTGGACAATATGGGCGGCTCCACAGCTGGAGAAATTCACCTCATTGTCGGTCCTATGTTCGCTGGCAAGACCACCGCTCTTATTCAGAGAATGCGAGCGGAAATTCAAATGGGCAGGTATGAAACTTTACGCTGTTCTGTTTGACTCACTGGTACATACTGTAAAAAATAAAGGTAGGTTTAGGCAAGACACCACTTTGGTGTATGGGAGGGACCCCTCCCAGAAGCAGGCATGCGGATTGTTTTCCGTTTAGTGAATCGTTTTTTCAAATTTTGGACTTCTGGGTTTTGACCTCATGACCAGGTTTAGTTATAAGGTCGAACATCCCAATCTAGGGATACCCCCTGAGTGCATTATAGGCAAGTAACAAAGTGGGTCGCGAGTCAATGAGGTTTGTTACCATGGAATCAATAAAGTCTGGGACCATGCCTTGTTTCAGATTAGTTATTCAATTTCTGTAGTAGTTACGCCGGAGGTGTTTCTCTATGTAGAAGACCTGGATAGTTTTCGTCTGCTGTTCCCTATCACATGCATTTGACATTTCAGGTATTATCTGCAGATGCATCTGGACAGATTCATGATGGGAAGCATGGCCTCTTATTTTTCTTACGAACATGTCAAATATTTCTGTTTGACCTCCACATATGGATTGGTTTTAGCCGAGTTAATGAGAGAAAAGAAGGGGGTTATTAGTTTTAGAATGTGTATTGTGGAGGAAGATAGTAAAGAAATACACATGAGTAGTGAGATGCAGAATGCCTTTATTGGTGAGGAAGAGGAAGAAGAAAACAATATTAGAATGCAGAGGTGTGGGGGATTTGGTGTACATGTTTAACAATTCAAGGCACTTGAGCTGCTGAAGAAGTGTTTTCTTATTTGGTTTCTGCATTGTGTGCTAATTGGCGAGACAGGGTATTGTTTGTGCATTCTCTGGTTACGCTAGACAAATCAACTTTTGCAATCCACTAAAGCCCTGATTTTGGGGCTTTGCATTTTACAAATGAAAAACAGTTACAAAAACAGAAACAGCAAAAAATTGATGTCATCGCTGGATGTTCTACAATTCTCGGATATAAAAACAAAACACTTTTTGCAAATTGTTTTGTTATTATGACTTTTCAACTCATGTGCATTACTTAATAATTAAGTTTTATTTGTTATGCTGCTCAAAATGCAGTAGAATGTAGGCAGCATGTGAGTTGTTCCGAGGATCTGCGTCTACCGGGTGACATTAAAACAAGTGTTTTGAGTGCAAAATTGTGGGATTTTGTTCGTTTAAAAAAGGTGATGAAATTAGTAAACAGTGTATGTAGTATACTGTACTGTACAGACATCTGCATATGCATAATGTCCATTGCTTTTCTAGCTTACGTTGTTTGCTGCTACTTGTCAGCAACATGGTTTGACATTGAGCCCCCAGTCTCTTCATATAACTGTGTAGGATCCAAAGGAAATTATGCCCTGTTGTAAAACGGAAGACTGGTTTGGTGGTTAGTCAATCAGAATGTATTTGCATTGATGGTCGGATGTTTTAGTTGGCATTTTGTTCGGGGGGCTTATTCATGTGATGGTAAGTTTAGGAAAAAAGGGAGTAGAGAAAAAGGCGAGTGATAAATAAAGGGAAATATGTGTCAGATGTAGAATGGATATGTGTTGAGTTATATTTAATCTTAAGTGTTCAAACTAATTAGCTGCAGCAGGATTTATGTTTTAATCAGTCCCTCCTAACTAATTTTGAAATTTAGCATAGCAATTCTATCCTCATTTTGGCGTCCTTTTAAAACTACTTCATAGCTGCTATTAAATTTTAAGCGTGTAAATAACTGATTTCAAATTGTGTCATTGGTTGTAAGGTTGATCCACACCATGGAGCCCACGACCATGTATGGGGGACAATCTTGTGCTAGCTGGACCAACAAGGATTATAAGAGGTCACATGGGTTATTAAATGCAATGAACCAAACACACAACGATGTAGCGGAAGATTTATGTGCAGGAAATGCAACTTCTATTCGTTAATGATGAATATGGAAATACAAATGTGTACAAACAGGTAACAAGACCAAGAGCACAAGATCTTGTATCCGAAGGGGAATGCATCCTTACTGATTGTCTAGACTATTGCGAAGGATTACAAACATATGAGTTGTATGTAAGAGTAGGACCAAACAAAACTATTTGGTGTGTCTTGAGTGAGTGCAAGCTCAATGTTTGCCCATGCGTTCCACCGTAGTGGTTACAATGCATATATACAACTGATGATAATTGCTAGAGAGATAGTTATAATCATTTTGTCTACCTACTGGTGGGGCATTTGGGTCCAACACGTGGCATGCCATGGTGATACTCTAACATGCCCTGGTGTGGGGTGTGTCATCTGGTGTGCTGCTTGGAAACAAAGTGTTGATGAGAAAATGCTAAAGTAAAATGGTCCAGTGCAGATTTGCAGGGAGAAATGGTAGGCAAAGAAGCAAGGGGCAAGTGTGATGATGTGCGGATGCCGCAAGGTACTGTACAGTGCTAAGTTAGATTGTAGATGCCGCTTGCGTGGCATTGCATATGCCGCGAATGCAACACAGAATGGTTTGTGCAAGATTGCGAAAGCTGCAAAGGTTGCAAGGTGTTGGCACAAGATTGCAAGAGCTGCATGGGTCGTGAACATGGGACACAAGGGATTGCACGGGGCAGAGCGCCAAGATGTCACAAGACTCAACAAATGATGCTAAGTGTTGGACAAGTTGTTGAAGAGTAGGAATTCGGTGAGATGATGCAAAGGGTTGCACGAGATGCTATGAGGATGTATACTTGCTGCGAGATGCCGTGAAGGCAAGGCAAGCTGTACAAAGTAAGTGAGCTGTGTGGGATGCTGCGAAGAATTGGGTCTTTTCTGTGCATTACCATGGGGTTGTATCCTTGTTGCGAGATGACGTGAAGGCGTGGAGCCCAGGTTCCACAAGAGGAGTGAGGAGCCTTGCGAATTGGGTCTTTGCCACGCACTACCATGAGGTTGTATCCTTGTCACGAGATGTCGCGAAGGTGTGGAGCCCAAGTTTTGCAAGAGGAGCGAGGAGACTTGCGAGGTTGCGAGCTGCGGTGAGGCAGGCTGCAAGGCTACGCATATATCAAAGGCTCTTTCCTTTAATAGGAAAAGAATGCATTAATAATGTGCTCAACTTCAACAATTCGAGTGTTGGATTTAGCTGTAAATATGAAATTCAATGAAGTATAGTTTACAGGTTACTAAATTACATATAAAGTGCTTTATGTTGAGTTGATTGTTTTCATAAGTAACTTAACATCATGTATATGATTGGATTGACCCCACTTTGGTAATAATTGTGATAAGGGTTATTTATTACATATTACACGGTCACTTTTCCTCTCTTACTCACAAATTGATCTGGATTCTAGGAGGTGTGGGGGACAACATTGCAAATGCGGATTTAGATGTGTTATAGGTGTATGTGGGAACAATGTGAAACAATTTTCAGAATAGAGTAAATAATAGCACATTAACATAAAAGTTTATTAGTATGCCACTTTGTAGATGACATACTCTCGAGGGAAATTTATGGTCGCTTATCTTATTCTATCTTATTATTATCTAATGCTACAATTATTTATACATATATTACAAAGCTGCAAAAACTTAAAGAACCCTTATGGAAGTTGAATTGCTCTGGCTTCCACGTGATGCTTCACATTTTGACAGTTACATATATCATGTTATGCAAGCCTTAGAATGCAAATAAGAACACGGTGCTTGCTACAAAGGGTCTAGATTGACCAACACACACTTGATGCATTACCATATGAAAGTACAAATATCTCCTCCAGTCTTTAACATATACCTGCCTACATTGTAGACTTTGAAGTCAACCGTCTAGACTTGGATGAAGAAACAAATGCGTCCACTTATCCAAATAATCAGCAATCATCATCTTTTGTAGCCTCTATTTTCAATGCACAAAGAGAGGTAGAACAAATTACAACTCATTTAGAGATCCCTTTGCGCTATTAAATTTGAATATCCAATGAGGCAAGGGAAGTAGTTGAGGTTGACCCGTCCTACAAGAGACACCATTCAAAATTATTAAAAAATTTGCATATCCATACACGGTAGACAGTTACGACACCTCGACTTTCCTCCTGAGTTTTTCTATTCTATTTTTAAAATTCTGGATCACTTCTTTTTGCATTACCTCTTGAATACACTATGAGTCACCGGATGGAAGTGCAAACTTATTCCATGTGCATGGTCTACTTTTTATTTTTTTTCCTAAATTTCAGTCAACAAACCATTATCAGAAACCATAAACAACATTTATATGAACAGTTTTTAGAAAAAACCAACAACTGAAAATGGCATTACAGTAAAAATCATCTTCGAGAAAGAATAATAACACTAAAGAAACCAAAATTCTCTTATATCCTAATGGGATTCATGGCAGGTGGGTGCAGTCAATGTTAATTGTTGGATGCCATCCGAATTTTAATGTGCATAGCTTAATAGGTGGACGTCTGCATATATATGACTTAAATCTTTTTTGCTCTCATGTATTTTTATAATTCTCTTTTGTTCTAGCTGGATATGCCCTTCCCCTTTTTTGATGCACCTCATTGGTTGTCTTTGTTTCAACTCATCTGCCAATCATTAACAAGAACTAGATTAATTGTTCTAGGTGACAGGTAAGCATTAAGCATCAATGCTAGGCATGGGCTTGTTCTTTTTTCTTTTACAATTTAAAGTTCAGTCTATTATACCATATTATGCAGTTTATCACTTCTCTATGATTAGTTAAATTGATGGACAAACCATTGTGGGCTAGGACTTAGAACATAGAGAAATAATGGCTATCATATCTATATGCAGAAACAATGGTGATGTTTATAATAAAATGTAAGCCTATATCTTAAACAATAACAAGACATGTTGTTGAAAATACTCTAGAGGGCTTCGTTGAAATCTTTCTGACAGTTGTCAAGAGCGTGTGAGAAATTCTAAACCAAAGAAGGTGATCACTGGAACATCTCTTGACAGGGCAGGCAGCCACTTGACCTCTTCTCCAACTTTCGTCTTTTCCCATCTCTTGACGTCTTCATGAATAGCACCATAAACACCTTGCATGAAAATTCTCACAATCCTGAATGACAAGCTTCCCTTGTTGATAAAAATGACTCCTTCCTACCAAACATCATATGATAAAACCTCTCCTGCTGAAATTTCACCTTTTCCTAAAACGGTTATGCACCCACATATATGCTGAATAGACAATTCATAGCAAACTGTTGTATTCATTGTTCATAATTCAAAATGCGGAAGACCTGTTTGAGGGCATAGACTGGCATGGCCGGATGCAAGCTTACGTTTTGAAATGCATGCATAGATGTGATTTTGTGTGAAAGATCCCTTTATGGATATTTTTGATCTGAATGGGATTTTAGGCAAATCCCAACTGAGAATGCAACTATGGACAAAATGTCATTAAACTATTATGCAGACCTGAATATTAGAGGGACAATGTGACTGATTTTTATATGAAACTCCCACCAAACAAGCAATATTTTTTATAACCCTTTCTCTCCAAAATAGTATGCAGAATTTATTGACGCAAACCAGTCCCTAGGATGGTGTATAAGACCATGCAACTCAACTTAACTGCTGCAAATAAATAACAGATATGGCAGCTAGGTTCTTTGGAGAAATCCACATGCATCAACACCCAATTCAAAGTATTTTTGCAATAAACTGATTTCAGAATTTTGACAGTCCATTAGAAGATAAAATCTGATTGTTTTGGGAGCACATAAACAGGCTGGAAATTCACTCAGAAATCTGCAGACTTAATGCGACTGAAAATACACTTAAAACCCTTCTAAACATTCTGATATTAATTTCTTTTGAGCCCAAAATGACAGTACAACAAGTAGTACACAAATCAGATCTGAAAATACCTCTTAAGCAACATAGAACATCCAAAACGTGAGTTGCCCCATACTGGAAAATATGATAACTGCTGCTACAATTTTATTCTCCAAACACACTGCTGGAAATGACTGACAAACTTGCTGCAAGTTCTATGGAATTTCCTGGGTGGAAATTCCTCTCTATCCCTTCGGGTTTTCGTCCACAAGAGGTATAAACCTAAGTTGCCGCATTCGGCGAATTTGAAGGAAAAAATTCGAATTTCGCCGAATTTTAACAGTGGGTTGAAATTCGCGATGTAATTCGTGTTTTTTTCCTTTTTTGGCAATTTTTTCCGTTTTTGGTTTTTTGGTGAAAAAATCGCAAGTATAGAAAAAAATTTGCCATTTTTGGAAAGGGTCCGAGAAGATGTAGCAGCAAAAACTTGCATGTGCCATAACTTTCATTCTGTAGCTCCGTTTCAGGTGTCGTTTTCTCTAAAAGTGCATATTTTCTCGAGCTCTACGCATTGATGGCAATATTTTTCTTATTTTCATAAAATCCATTTTTGCATCTTTTTGGACCAAGCAACTTCTTGCAATCTTCTGAAAGAATCATGAGCTTTGATTGCCTGTAGACAGATTAGTAATTAAAAATATTGGATAGCTTTCCAAAACTCAGCGAGTATTCTCCCGTGCTCGGACTAATCGTCCCACCTGCCAGCTTGGCAACCTGCGAGCACATGTTTTTTGAAGTTTTTGCTTTCAATCACATTATTGTAATAGCTACTTATGAAATCAATGAAATGTGATATTATCTCTCTTTTGAAATGTGAATTTATCTTTTGTTTTTATATATGTAATAAAAATGTATATTTCTCATAGTCGAATTTAATCACGAATTTAATCGCTGATTTTTTTACCAGCGAATTTTTCACGAATTTAATCATCGGCGAATTCGAACACGAATTCGAATGCGGCAACTTAGGTATAAACTAAGGGTTTTCGTCCTTAGAATATTTAGGCAAAAAAGCTCACAGCTCAAATGCAAGAGAAATTCTCATATGAAAATCTGGAGTGCCTTCATCAAGTAAATCTCATTGCTTAAATAGAAGAATTGGGCCAAATGGCTACCTCCATTGAACCAATCAGATTTTCCTTTTTATAAATGCCTAACCCACTTTCAATATTAAATTTAAGTGGTCACTACAACTATTAAATTAAAGTGACCACTAGTCCAAGTGGCGGGTGCACTTTATTAAATTAAAGTGTCCACCTCTATCATGACACAATTATTCTATTTTAATATTAAGCTTTACTAATTTATTATGTGTGCATTTTATAATGTTTTATTTTAACACTTGCACAAAATAATAAAACTAATAAAACTTAGTCACCACGAAGGTCATTTTGAAAGGTGGGACATTACATTGTGTTACTGGCTTACAATGCTTTTCTTATGGTGTTATTGCCACAAATCTAAACAAATTTAATAATGTTAAACTATTTTTCTTAATTCCTTTAATTTTGTTGTGAGTGGCTGATATTGGCAGTTCATTTCTTGTGCATCCCGGTTTCAGTTTGGTATCATTTGACCAGGAAATATACCTAGCAGGTGGTCTGCCACATGATCAAGATATCTGCCTACCGCTTCTTTAAATGTGCAATTTGTAGGCTCCCAGATAACGTTTCAAAAATTCATGCAAAATGAAATCAGTTTTGAAGTTCGGGATATTTTCTATTCATAATAATACATCGCTCTTTAATAATGTTAAACTATTTTTCTTAATTCCTCTAATTTTGTTGTGAGTGGCTGATATTGGCAGTTCATTTCTTGTGCATCCCGGTTTCAGTTTGGTATCATTTGACCAGGAAATATACCTAGCAGGTGGTCTGCCACATGATCAAGATATCTGCCTACCGCTTCTTTAAATGTGCAATTTGTAGGCTCCCAGATAACGTCTCAAAAATTCATGCAGAATGAAATCAGTTTTAAAGTTCGGGATATTTTCTATTCATAATAATACATCGCTCTTTACTCATCCACGTTAATAAAATAAATCCTAAGCTTACATTGACCAATATTTAAAAAATTACCTACTCATTGAAACAAAAAATTAGAAACCATACTTTGACATCCCTCCCGGTGTACTTTGCAACTCATGTGCAATTGCTAGTTTTATTTGGAGCTGCTTGGACTACTTACTACTGATTAATGTTGGGGGTGGTGAGGGGGGCGTATCTGTCAACATTTCGGGAGGCACTCATAGTAATTGTGCACGATTCTCATCACAACTTTGAGACTTGGACATGGTAAGAGTCATTTTAGGCTAGGATCCAAACTCAACAAGAAATCTCAGCAAATGAAAACATGTAATGTCCCCTTATCTAAATTAAAAATAATCTATGTTTCCGGGAAACGGGTACGGGTCCGGGTCCGAAACGTGGAAATGCCGATTTTCAAAAAAACCTTGGGTACAAAACGTTATGGAAACGTCCGTACAATATATTATAATATTATAAAAAAATTAAAATTAAAAGTCATATATATATATATATATATATATATATATATATATATATATACACACAATACTCATTTTCAAAATTTTTGTCCATGGACCATAAGAGATAACTAATAAAGCACTCAATTTTTTTTGCATTCGTGAAGTTTTAAAGATTCATCATTGAACATGGTTACAATTTCAATGTTTCATATATACATGATTAGTTTAATGATTAATTGCTCTTTGATGTCTTTTTGCTCTTCAAAATGCTAAATGTTAGTTTAATGATAACTGAATTTAGTAAGAGAAAAAAGAGTGTGATTTAGAATGGACCAAAGATGTCATTATATAGCTTTTAGGAAGTGTCTTTAGGAAATTTGGGTGGGTAGATTAGGTTTAGGAGCAAAAATGTTAAAAATTAGTTTGTTTTTTTATGTTTTTAGCTTTTAAAACTGAAAAACGTGCCAAAAATTGCTAGAAATGCCCAAGACGTTTCCAGGGATGCTTCATACCCATTTTCGTACTGGAAACGTTTCAGACAGGGTATGGAGGCTAGGGGCATTTCCTTGTAACACAGAAAATAATCAATAATATTTTAAGTTGGGCCCAACCAATTCTTATTTTGGGACAACTTCATATTATTATTATAAAAAAAAGTATTTTTAAATACTCTTATGAATTCGGTCTTCTTAGGGGAAGATTAAAAAGTGCACTGGGCTTTTAATTCATCTTTGGTGCAAAAAAAAGATACAAAGGTGGATCAAATGGCCTAAGAAAGGTTATGCATGTTTATTTCAAAGATTGATATCTTAGGTTTGTGCATGGCGTGCCCTACTCTCCACTGAAGATGAAGACCTTTGGTGTGGCTCAACTTTGAGGACGAAAATCTTCATTGGATCCTATTGGGGATGAAACCCTCAATAGTCACAACACTTGGGGATGAAAACCCTCATTTGTTGCATTGGTGGCTTCATACGGAAGTCATAAGTGGACTTAATTGGCAGATTTCTAGAACAAGGTGTTTATCTGTGCTTAGGGCACTCCTACTTCAGCTAGGGCACGCTTTTGGGGGCTGCCACATTCATTGTCAGCTTGATCTACCTATTTGGAGATTTCGGGATCACTTTTCAGTGGGTTATCATGGTTGGAAAATTGTGATTTCACTTTCATTGGATAGCTGGTCTCTTCAAGATCATTTTGAGCACTGGTTTGTATTGAAACTCCAAGTATTGATGGAGTTATAAATTTTTGAAGTTTCAGCTGTATTTGCACTTGAAATAAATTTATAGAATACATATTTGCTCCAGATTTTATCTTGCTGGCTTTATTGAGTATTTGGGATATTTCTATGTTAATTTTCAGCCCATATTGCATGTGAATGATTGTTCCTAAGTGCTGGTACAATTAGCTGCCATAGAGGGATATTAATTAATGTTCTAAGCTGATTTTGATACCCTAAAAGTGTAATTTCCAATTTACTGCTACGGTTTCTAATATTGTTGGATTTGCTGCTATAAAAAATCAGATTATTTTCAGTTGGGTGTTGGTATATTTTCAGATATGATTTTTAGGGTTTGTGGCCAAACCCTTATTTTCGGTTTAAGCTGTAGAAAGGGACATTTCAGTGGTATCAAACCTTCGGTCTTCCCAACCTGAGGGCTTCCTTGCAAGAAGAACAAAATGACGGATATAATTTTTGGTGATGCTAGACTCGAAAAGCTCGCCCTAGGGTGGCTCAGCCGATCCATACCATTCGAAATCCAAATGGTGGAAGGAGCTCTTCAAAGAAAGTCGATAATTCTCAGCCATCAAAAGTGGGCAACATTGCTACATGGTATGAGGAGTATAGGGCTCTTTCGGAGAAGATTCGTGATGCCATGTCATTTTCTGAGTTCATGGGAATAAGCAAGGGAAGATCAAAGCCCAAGTCTAGGCCAAAAATTACACAAGAAGAAAAACGAGGGCTGCAAGTAATGGAGAAGAAACAACCCATAGAGAAACCCACGATGTATGTTGAAGAAGGAAAAATCGATGGAGCTTGAGCCAAAGAAGGAAGAACAACTGAAGTTGGGCATTGAGAGGGAAAAACCCATTGAAGCCCTAGAAGCCCCCATCACCATCGTGAAAGTAAGCTCTTGATTGATTTTCAAATTGGCAGCGTGAAGATATCACAATTTGATGAAGGATTGAAGCATGAACCTAGGAAAATCATGGAGCATGTGTCCCAAGGTAAAAGTTATTTAATATTTAATGATATTTCATTGGTTTCTAATGGGTGCTTGCGGCAAATTGTTGAAAAGAAATCAGATTTGCAAAAGGACAAAGCGGATACATTATGGAAGGGTATGTTCACGGAGGAAAGACACTTCCGGTTCCTCATGATTACTTTCAATTTGTTGGAAAATTTCAAACAATAGTCACCAAGGAGCAAATCGATGAGGGTATCCACAAAGAACAATGCCAATTTCGTCATCATCCGAAGAAGGGTAATTTTTTTTTTGATTGTCTATGATAGTTTATTGAATTCTAATGATCACACATGGCAGCCACATAAGGAAGTCAAATCAGATTTACTAAGGACCTATGAGGATGACATCATGCGTGAAAGAAGGGCACCATTAGGGTATTTTCTGAGTGCTGTTCCTAACTCAGAAATTCTGAGTCAGAGTGTCATAGGCAGCTCCGGGTACATGATTATCTCAGTTTGGTTGCTTGTTGATATGTCCTTACTGGTATGTTGCTCTCACACACAGCTGGTTGGGGAAGGTGATCATATTTCATGCTTGTTATGTCCTCCTAGGTCATCGCTGATTGGACATCATTATGCACCTGATACTCCATGGAATAATAAGGTAAGAAGTACTTTTTGTTGTGTGGATTCTTGGGCTCAATTCCAAAATTGTTTCCACATGTGGAACATAGGTACAATGCTGGGAGGATACCTATGTTTGAGGCATCAAGGGCATGTTGGTAAGTCTGATTTTCCATTTCATGATTCTATAAATATGAAAGAGTTAGAGAGAATATGGTGGAAGGGCAACACCCTTACTCTAATGTGTGGCACTTATGCTTATCACCCATTCCGGATTAAGGGTCTTCTTCATAACCAAGGGGTCACTATGATGGTAGAGAATGGCACCATCATAATTTGCACAAGGAAAATATTAATTTTCAATTCTCTTGGGAGTTCATGATGTATGTGGTGATTTTTTTGTGATTGAACTAGCTAATGATGAAATTGTTCTTGGGGTTCAATGGTTGTAAACATTGGGGGAGTTCACCCTAGCAAATATCATGATAAAGAACTGAAATTTTGTGACCAAGTTGGAGAAATCAAAATTCATGGCATGAGGAAAGAAATGAATGCTGAAGCAAATATTTGGGAATCACATTGTGGGCTGCTCTCTTGCATAACAGCTGACTGGAAAAATATTATCACTGCTGGTTATGTCAAAAATTAGCTTGCTAATGACATCATGGAAGGAGTTTGCAAGAAGGAACATAGGACAATTGTTTTGGGGCAGCAAGTAAGACACTTGCAATCAGAAAATTCTCTACGACGAGGATTGCTCACACTTGGTAAGAACGGTTATTATTATAAAGTAAATTCCGAGGAGCATATTGGGGTGAAAAACACCACTTTCAGCCATAGATATAGAGCTGGTTTGAGTCAAGTCCAAACTGAATATGGCAAGAAGATTCTAGATGACCTTATGAAAAACAAGGTAAAAGCTTCTACTAATTTTTATGATTCTTGCATTTTGTGTACGAAGAAAGTTATGTAGAGGCATATGAAGTTTATTGTACCTTCTAGCACCGTAGCGAAGCATGAGTTGCTACAAAATGGCCACATCTTTGAAGTACAATAGTTAGGGAATTTCATTTTGGTCCTCTTTTTCATATATCAACGCATTAGGAAAATAGTGATGGGAGGATAGTCACCATTACCGGGGCAGCGAGATGCTTGATATGGGAAGCGGGTAAGCTATGTGATTTTTTCATATTTAATGACATACAAGTAGATTCAATCATTAAAGTTAGTGAATGGCTGTTCTTGGGCATTGCTGGGGCATATTTAGTCAATGTTGGGGTGTTTCCAACACCCATGTCATGGGTAGTTTGGTATTTTTTGGAGATAGGTAATGATTACAGCTGCCGAACCTTCTTTCATTTGTTGTTCATAACTTTTCCAACTACTCTTCTACTTATGAGACACCAAAAAAAGAGCCTCAAATTATAAGGTTGAAGAAATTTCACGCTACTACTAACATTGACAATTATGAGATGATGGCAAGCCAAGGAAGGGACCTAGCCATCATATCCGCAAAGCATGACTGGATGAAGAAAGGAACACATTTTTCCTTTAATGAGTTTGCTTCATGTGCAAGTACATCAAAGAAGGAGCCACAAATTTATTTGGGATCCAGGAGCTTGCATTTTGCTTGAGGGCAAGCAAATTTGGGAAGGGAGGACTGTAATGTCCCCTTTTATAAATTCAAAATAATTAATAATATTTTAAGTTGGGCCCAGCCAATTCTTATTTTGGGACAACTTCATATTATTATTATAAAATAAAAAGTATTTTTAAATACTCTTATGAAGTTGGTCGTCATAAGGGAAGATTAAAAAGTGCATTGGACTTCTAATTTATCCTTGGTGCCAAAAAAGAGGATATAAAGGTGGATCGAGTGGCCTAAGAAAGGTTATGCATGTTTATTTCAAAGATTGATATCTTGGGTTTGTGTACGGTGTGCCCTACTCTCCATCAAAGACAAAGACCTTTGGTGTGGCTCAACTTTGAGGACGAAAGCCCTCATTGGATCCTATTGGGGACGAAACCCTCAATAGTCACAACACTTGGGGACGAAAACCCTCATTTGTTGCATTGGTGGCTTCATACGGGAGTCACAAGTGGACTTAATTGGCAAATTTCTGGATCAACAATGTGTTTAGCCGTGTACTTAGGGCACTCCTACTTCAGCTAGGGCAAGCTTTTGGGGGCTGTCACATTCAATTCCAATTTGATCTATCCATTTGAAGATTTCGGGATCACTTTTTAGTGGGTTTTCATGATTGGAAAATTGTGATTTCACTTTCATTGGATAACTAGTTTTTTCAAGATCATTTCGAGCTTTGGTTTCTATAGAAACTCCAAGTATTGATGGAGTTATGAATTTTAGAAGTTTCAGCTGTATTTGCACCTAAAATACATTTATAAAATACATATTTGCTCCAAATTTCGTCTTTTTGGTTTTATTGAGTATTTGAGATATTTCTATGATTAATTTTCAGTCCATATTGCATGTGAATGATTGTTCCTAAGGGCTAGTACAGTTTGCTGCTCTAAGGGGATATAAATTAATGTTTTAAGCTGATTTTGATACCCTAAAAGTATAATTTCCAGATCGCTGTTCGGGTTTCTAATATTGTGGGATTGTTATAAAATCAGATTATTTTCATTCCAGTGTTGGTGTATTTTCAGATCTAATTCTTAGGGTTTGTGGCAAACCCTTATTTTTGGTTTAAGTCCTAGAAAGGGACATTACATGGTAGATTTCATCTCAAGGATGCACAATAGGAGGTCACTTTTAATTTGGGTCCTAGCTCGTCCATGGAAAATAACACGATATTATAGCCAGACTAGGAGTCCAGAGCACCAAAAATGTGGCTCAAGGGTGGTGTTAGAGAAAATGAGGTGCACCTGGATTGTAATAAGGAGCCTACCAAAAATTTCCGGTCACAAAAGGGCTGTTGGCTCAAGTGGTAGAGCATCCACACATGCACAAAGGAGGTCCTAGGTTCAATTTCTAATTCTCTAGTTGGTCCATGGAAAATAACAGACCTGTAATATTCCAAGAGAGAATCGTCATCTAGAACACCCAGTGACTAAAGGGATCTGTATCCAGAGTCCCTGCAGAATATAGTGTATCGTCTAACTGCAGATTACATTGGTTTTGTCTTCATGTATGGGCTACATTTGTTCTCCATTTATTT
This sequence comes from Taxus chinensis, assembly GCA_019776745.2. Taxonomy (NCBI): domain Eukaryota; kingdom Viridiplantae; phylum Streptophyta; class Pinopsida; order Cupressales; family Taxaceae; genus Taxus; species Taxus chinensis. Next base: position 311,743,241 of record CM034146.1, on the reverse strand, counting down.
CTTCAACATAAGATTTTGTTTTTATTGTTGTTATCCAATGTTTTGTTTCCCAAACTGCTATTTTTGTAGGAATTAGATATTTGTGGGACCAAGCCATGTTGCTGCCCCTTTTTTATTTGAGCTGAGTAGTATTTGCTTTGGAAGAAAAAATCATTAGCCTTTGTGTTTTACCTTTTTAGTTGTTGATTGTGTGAGGTGTTGTATTGGAGAAGATTTGTGAGAGCTATTATCTCGGGCGTCTGGAACATACTCCTCCATTAAGTGCTATCTGTGCCTGTTAAGTTTTACTGTGACAATTGGCTTGGACAGAATTGGCAAAATCGCAACATGCTGTCCTACTTGAATTCTACTTCAAATTAATTGATTCAAATGCTTTTAAGTACTTAGAATTAGTGGTGCGCTACTAAGACGTAAGTAGAACTTGCAGTACTCAAACAAGAATGTAAGTAACATGAACAACATGCATAAAACATGAATAACAATGACACATGGGTTATAGTGTGGAAAACCCCAGTGTGGCAAAACCCAGCTGGAATTGGAAATATCACAGCTTCCTGATCTTCTTATGGCCAAATACAGTTAACAAAGAGATTGGGATATAACTTATAACTTGCCAAATTAAATAAAAAATTGCAGCAAATGATATTATGATTTTTCTGGAATAAAACCCAAATAGGGCAGCGAACTGAAAAATAAAGATAACTTGCAAACCACTTGTCCAAATCACACGAAATTTTATAGAGAGATTGCTGATATGATAACAAACACTAGAAAAATATTTTTGGATTTTTCTGAATAATAGATAACTGCCAGTAAATTTCAGAATGCCCTAAACTGCTGAAATATTTTAAAAATTCATAACTACCTGAATACAACTGATAAAAATATGATTTTCTGGAAATAACATCTACAACATATATAGAAATGATCCCAACCTCCAAACCTGAAAATGGGCACCTGGAAACCCCTAGAAAAACTAGCTACAATCTCCTAGGGCTAACGTCATCCTATAAAAAGGGATGGAAATCCTCTAAAACTCCTGCAAAAGCTGCGCCAAACTTGCCCTAAGTGTTGGGAAAAATCTGAAATGCAAATGGCTGAAATATATGGGAAAATGATCTCCTTCAACCTTTGAAAATAACCCTCTGAAAATCCTCTGAAAACCCTATAGAATCTGTCCTGAAAATCTGCTCTGAATGGGCTCCAAAATAGCAAACTAGGGTGGATCTTTCACCACCGAAGAGTGCTATGCTAGCTAGGAGTGGATCTATCACCACCAAAGCTAGGGTTCCTGTGGGATCTTACTCCACAAGCAAAGGAGAAGTGCAAACAACAGTTGCTCCAATATCAAAGATATGTGTGTATGAATGCCTCCTTTTTCTCCCCAACACCACCTTTTATAACCTTTTCAACAAAGGGCCCAAAAAACCCTAATCGACCCCTTAGGGAAGACCCCATGTGAACATAAAGTAACTTAAGTTACTTTTTCCCCCTAGGCGCCAAAAGTGACCCCAACGAAGAAATAGAATAATAAAGTTACCATGAGCCCCCCCTTAAATGACAAAATATAACAATAATTCCCACCAAGTTGCCCAATACTAATGTCAACGATAAAATATAACATAAAGCAAGGTGGTAATCAGACATCCATACCCAATAGCCTCCAACGTCGTTAGCCCCTTGGGTATGACCAAGGCTAAGACTGAAAAATGGCCGTTAGGCCCTCGGTGAAGGAATGGGGACATTACAGTCATCCTCCCTTCCCGAAATTTGCTTGTCCCCAAGCAAATGCAAACTAGGATGTTGTAAGATCTTCTCTCCCTTCCAAGTAGCATCCTCAAGTGGTAAGTCTCCCCACCGCGCCAAGTATTTTGTGATCACCCTGTTCCCGAGCTTCCTTTGTCTGCACCTCAATGATAGATTCAGGTTCCAAAACCAAGCTTCCCCTCATCGTCCAATGGTGGCAAATCCGTAGAAGGCACAATATGCTGCCCTAGTGCCTTTTTGAGGCAAGAAACATGAAAAACATTGTGTATCTTGCTGTGCTCGGGAAGCTCCAGCTCATATGCAACTGCCCCAACCCTTCGTGCTATCCTGTATGGTCCATAGAACCGCGGTTTCAGCTTCTCTGCCCGCTCTGCTTAAGTGAGGATTGCCTGTAGGGCTGCAAACGTAGGAAGACTAAATCTCCCACCTCAAAAGACCTCTCTACCTTGTGCCTATCTGCATAAATCTTCTGTTGATTTTGTGCTTTCTGAAGGTTCTCCTTGAGGGCCTTCAGGATGTCCTGGTTCTCCTGTAACCAATCACGAGCTTTGGGAGCTCGACTATCTGATAATACTAAGTCTGTGAATGATGTAGCATCATACCCATACAATGCCCGGAAAGGAGTCATGCCAATGCTCATCTGGTAGGTGGTATTGTAGCAATACTCACCCATGTGTAGCCATTTAATCCATGCACGTTGATGTCCTGTCACATAGCTACGCAAATAGCCCTCTATCCACTTATTGACTATCTCTGTTTGCCCGTTTGTCTGTGGATGATAACTAGTGCCAGAAGTCAATTTCGTACCTGCAAGTCTGAAAATCTCCTGCCAAAAAGTGCTCATAAAGATTTTGTCCTTGTCGTTGACAATGTTTTTAGGCAAACCATGAAGCCTAAAAATACCTGTATAGAATATCTGAGCCACCTGTGGTGCCTTATGCCCCTTAGGCATAGAAAAGAAATGGGCATACTTGGTTAACCTATCAACCACCACATATATACAATCATGCCCGTGTACTGAGGGAAGCCCTGTGATAAAATCCATGGATATGCTCTCCCACTTCTGCTCTGGAATAGGAAGAGGCTGTAGTAGTCCTGCTGGAAAAGAATGCTCGGCTTTGGTTTGTTGGCAAACCACACACTCTCTAATATGGTTAAGGATGTCATCCTTCAACCCCTTCCATGCAAACCTCTCCCTGATGTACCTGTAGGTCTTGAAATACCCAGGATGTCCCGCTAGGGGTGTATCATGCACTGCTCGAAGGATCTTCTCTTTCATCTTGGATTCTGGTACAAGGAAAATCCTATCCTTGTAGTATATGAGGTCATCCAAGATCCTGTATCTATCATCTTGTATAATGCCATCCATGATCTCACATGCAAACTGATTTTTGGAATACTCAACAAGTATGTGAGCCTTCCAATTTGCTGAAATCTCAGACATAGAACTAAGCATAGAAGTAAGGTGAGGCCTCCTAGATAATGCATCAGCAACAACATTATTCTTACCTTTGGTGTACTCTATGTCGAAGTCATATGTTTGCACCTTATTCACCCATCTCTGCTGGTGGTCGTTGAGATCCTTCTGCCCCAGGAAGAACCTCAAACTGTTGTGATCCGTACGAACCATGAATTTTCTGCCCACAAGGCACTGTCTAAATTTGGCCAAAGCATGCATAATGGCCAACATCTCTTTGTCATAAATTGAGTACCCCCTCTCCTAGGGCTCAATTTCCGACTCTCGTAGGCAATGGGATGCCTATCCTGCATAAGAACTGATCGAATACCCTCACATGATGCGTCACATTCAAGTATGAATGGATGAGAGAAATCTGGCAATGCAAGAATGGGACATGAACTCATCACCCCCTTAAGGTGATCAAAAACCTGTTGTGCTGATTCTGACCAAGCAAAAGCCCCCTTCTTGGTCAAATCTGTCAATGGTGCAGTCAAGCGAGAGAAGTTCTTCACAAACCTCTTGTAGTATGTGCATAGCCCCAAGAACCCTCTCAATTGTGTCAATGTCCTAGGTGGTGGCCAATCCAATATCGCCTGAATCTTTTCCCTGTCAACCTTGACTACACCTCCACCAATCACATATCCCAAATACAATAACTTTGTCATACCAAACTCACACTTAGAAGCTTTCGCATATAGCGAGTTAGCTTCCAACATACCCAACACCTCATCAAGATGTCTAATATGATCCTCCCAAGTTCTGTTGTAGACCAATATGTCGTCAAAGAAGACCAATACAAACTTCCGCAAATGGCGGTTGAACACATGGTTCATACAAGACTGAAAAGTGGCCGGTGCATTTGGACAAACCAAATGGCATCACTAGAAACTCAAAGTGACCATAATGGCATCTGAAAGCCGTCTTATGCACATCCTCCTCTCTGACCTTGATCTGGTGATATCCAGATCGCAAATCTATTTTAGAAAAATAGATTGCCCCCTGTAGCTCATCTAATAACTCATCAATGCGTGGCATTGGATACTTATTTTTGATTGTCTTCTTGTTCAATGCACGGTAATCTATGCACATCCGCATGGTTCCGTCCTTCTTCACCAACACTACTAAAGAAGCAAAGGGACTGGAACTAGGTCTAATATGCCCCATCTCTATGAGCTCGTGTATAGTCCTCTCGATCTAATCCTTAAACCGTTTGGGATGACAATAAGGAGTAGTAACCACCGGCGTGCTATCCTCAAGCTCAATCACATGCTCAAATCCCCTGTCTGGAGGAACACATGGAGGTATACCACCAAAAATTGCACTACGTTTGTCCAGTAGGCCCTGGACATCTACGTGGTACTCTGGTCGACCGTCCTCTGACTTCTTGGTCGTAACCAAGCACTGTACTGCCCAATCCACCCTGTTGTGCCTGTAAATCTTCTCAATCCGCTTGGTCGTGACCACCCTGGGTGCATCGGTAGATAATCCCCTCCAGATCACGTTCCTCCCTTCGGACCTAAACTTCAGCTCCATAGTCTGAAAGTTAGTCCAGAACTCTCCAAGAGAGTGGAGCCACTGAACTCCCAATACAAGGTTGGTCTCTCCGATACCAACAATATAAAAGTCATCGGTAACTGTATAGTTACCCATCGTAATGCTCAGCTGCGGGACTCGATGTGTGCACCTCATAGACTCTCCATTGGCTACAACCACGTTGAAGCCCTCAAAATCCTCTGTCTGCAAACCCCGTCTCTCAACCAACGATGCATCAATAAAGTTGTGGGTAGCCCCACTGTCAATGAGCACCACTACTCGCTGACCCTGCAGAACTCCTCTGACCCTGAATGCCTTGTACCTCGGGGTACTAGACAAAGTGGCAATAGTCTCCTGAGGGAAAGTCTTGTCCTCCTGCTCAATACCAGCACTGCCCAAAGCATCTCTATCTCCATCATCCAATCCCTGAGTCTCTTGCTCCTCATCTCCATCACTGTCATCCTCCTCAAAGACCTCAATGAATTGGGCCTTTCCTTTCCCTGTGCAATCATGTCCTGGAGCCCAAGGTGAGCAGCAATTGAAACATAGTTTCTTTCACCTCAACTCATCTCTAACCTCTCGGGTTATGAATGGCTTCTTAGTCGTATCCTGCCTGGGTGGAGGCACCTTTTGGTGAAAACCATCCGGTCTAGATGGAGGTACCCTCTGCTAAACTCGAGGTGGAAACCTCGACTTTGGAGTAGATAACTCCAAATCTCGTGCTCTCCTAATAGCATCATGCAATGAAGAAGGCTCAAATGCCTTCACAAGTCCTGCTAGTGCATCTGTCAACCCTGCTATGAAGAGTGAAGTCAATCTCATCTCTGAAACATCAGGAACCATGACTGACAACCTTTGAAAGTCTGCAATGTACATGTCTAAAGAACCTGTCTGTCTCAAATGAGTCAACTCTCTGAAATACCTGTCAGGATCCCTCTTGTCAAACCTGCTCATCAACCTCTGTGTGAACTCCACATAGGTACCAATATGCATGTGCCCCTGTGTAATAAGACCATGATGCCACCAGTCATGTGCATCTCCCTCAAGGTGTAGGATTGCAAACTTAATTGCATCCTCTTCGTGCATGGGATTCAAGTCAAAGTATGTCTTCAACTTCTGAATCCAGGATTGTGTTGTACACTTCTTGGACCCATCGAAGTGTGGAATGGAAATTTGTCCCAATCTCCTCTGTAACTCTGGAACTTGAGTAGTGTGATCCCTCTTGGGCCTACTACCGATCTTCATCTTGCAGTACTCGGTAAAAGGCATGTTAGCTTTAAACCCTTCACTCAAGGATTCATATTTCAGCCAACAAGTCTCCTCATCAAAAAATTTCTGATTGTTGTCCCATTTGTGTATTTTCCGGATCTTTCAAAAATGCGGGCTCATGCATGCTCGAATGTGTATTATGGGAACGGGGAGTGTGCTGCCCGGAATTGCTATTTTCACCTCTTCGACCCTGCTGCCCCGTGTTACTATTTTCTCCTCTTTCCGCATGATTCTCAACTCTGCCCTGCGCTAATCTTTCGGTGAGCTGGCTCAAATAAAGATTAGTGGTCTCCTGTTGTTTAACCATATTGATAAATAATTTTTTCATCATCTCTTCGTTCAGCTCATCATTGTCACCCATTTTCTGCCCTTCTTTTTGCGGTGTATTTCTCCTGGAATAAACTTTCATTCACACCCAGCAGGCTAGAGGAAAGCCGGCTCTGATACCACTGAAATATCCCTAGTGGGATATAACTTATAACTTGACAAATTAATAAAAAATTGCAGCAAATGATATTCTGATTTTTCTGGAATAAAACCCAAATAGGGCAGCGAACTGAAAAATAAAGATAACTTGCAAACCACTTGTCCAAATCACACGAAATTTTATAGAGAGATTGTTGATATGATAACAAACACTAGAAAAATATTTTTGGATTTTTCTGAATAATAGATAACTGCCAGTAAATTTCAGAATGCCCTAAACTGCTGAAATATTTTAAAAATTCATAACTACCTGAATACAACTGATAAAAATATGATTTTCTGGAAATAACATCTACAACATATATAGAAATGATCCCAACCTCCAGATCTGAAAATGGGCACCTGGAAACCCTAGAAATATCAGCTGCAATCTCCTAGGGCTGATGTCACCCTATGAAAGGGGCTGGAAATCCTCTAAAACTCCTCCAAAAGCTGCGCCAAACTTGCCCTAAGCGTTGGGAAAAATCTGAAATGCAAGTGGCTGAAATATATGGGCAAATGATCTTCCTCAACCTCTGAAAACCCTCTGAAAACCCTGCCTAAAAATCTGTAAGAATCTGCCTGAAAATCTGCTCTGAATGGGCTCCAAATTAGCAAACTAGGGTGGATCTTTCACCACCGAAGAGTGCTCTGCTAGCTAGGAGTGGATCTCTCACCACCGAAGCTAGGGTTCCTGTGGGATCTTACTCCACAAGCAAAGAGAAGTGCAAACAACAGTTGCTCCAATATCAAAAGATGTGTGAGTGTAAGAATGCCCCTTCTTCTCCCCAACACCACCTTTTATAACCTTCCAATGCAACAAAGGGCCCAAAAAACCCTAATCGACCCCTTAGGGAAGACCCCACATGAACATAAAGTAACTTAAGTTACTTTTTTCCCCTAGGCGCCAAAAGTGACTTAAGTGACCCCAATGAAGAAATAGAATAATAAAGTACCATGAGTCCCCCCCCTCAACGACAAAATATAACAATAATTCCCACCAAGTTGCCCAATACTAATGTCAACGATAAAATATAACATAAAACAAGGTGGTAATCAAACATCCATACCCAATAGCCTCCAGTGTTGTTAGCCCCTTGGGTATGACCAAGGCTAAGACTAAAAAAAGGCTGCTACAACTAACCACATACATACATTACAATTAAGATCTAATCATATATAATAAATATGTAAATTCAGACCTAATTCCATTAAATAAATATTCCCAAAGTAATAATAATTAACAAGAGGGAGTTTTAGAGGAATATTTTATTTTTTGCAATTCTAGTGACCTTCGTTAGAAACGAACAATGTGGTATAGGTCCAAACAAGAAGACAAAGAAGACCCAGAAAAATCAACACAAATAGAGAGCCTTAATGAGAACCATACACTTCTTGGTATGTCTAAAACTGTACAATACGGTTATGGCAACTGTCAAACATGTCAAATCTAATCAAATGACACTCTTTTCCCACTTTGGGGTTCCAAAAACCTGACTCACTTTTCTAGAATTATCTGTGGATATCTAGAAAACTGATCTTTGTCCTTTGAACCCTAATGTGATTGCAACATCTTGCAAAAACACAATAAAAAAATGGCCGATGTTTGAGGGTTGTGCTATCCCTCCTTATTATCAAGCCTCTTGATTTGAAACCAGCACACCATGTATAATGCAAGTTAACAAGCAGTCTAGGGAAATGCAAGTACCTAACCCTGATCTCTTTCAATGGCCTAATCAATGCAACAATAAATGCTAGATGCTCTTCAAATTTATCTAAATGCTTGAATGCTACTCTAAATGCTTGCAACTACTTTTGGTACAAGGTTGGTGTTCTATCATGCAATTCTTATTCTAAATGTACAAATGCACCCATGCATTAATAGACTTCTTGAATTCAAATTAGGACCATATTGGTGTGCATGTCAACACACGATTAGGACAAGCTGACAAAGAAAGGCCAAAGACTCTGGGGACCCAAGTAAGGTTCAAAGGGCCCATGCAAAAAAGTGTCGACAACTGTATAGTAGGATTCTAACAAAGAACGTAGGAAATCAAGAAAGCAGGGGGAGAGAAAATAGGAGATGAAAGAGGGGAACAAAGAGAAACAAGAGAAGAATGGAGTGAAACAAGTTAGAAAAAAACAAGAAGGAACACGTGCCAATAAGAGCTTAATCTGGACCAAGAATGACAAACAAGTATGCTAGAAAAATGCAAAATTATAACAAATAACTATTCCCATACGAAAACTAGGTGTCTACTTAATGCTCCACTTTGATGCGCATGCACGTGTGTGCATACATATCAAAATAAAACGAACAATTAGATACAAAGAAAATGCCTTGATCGTTTGGAAACTTATTGAGAGTTCTCGAAGTCAATATTGGAATAATAGCGGATTGAAAGTCAAAAACATAGAGAGAGATGACCTGGTTTCCACGTTGGAGGGTTGTGAAGATCATAGAACTAGAAAGGCCTATGCCCCTGCAAACCCAAGTATGGTTCAACATGTGCCCAGTGAATAAAAGTGTCCACATCTGTAAAGTAGGATTCTAACAATGAATTAGCTTAAATCTAGAAAGCAGAGGGAGACTAGAATGAATACTCTTGGTTTTGTTAAAAACTACGAAGACGCCTCAAGCAAAATCCAATGGAGTGGAACTTGTTAGTTAAAAACAAGCATGCACTTTCCAATAAGTAGCTTAATTTGGAGCAACAATGACAATCAAGTATGCTAGAATAAATTTGATGTATAGGAAATATATTCCCATACGAATATTAGGTGTCGTGACTGGGAACATGTGTCCACTTTGTTGTGCATGCACGTCTTGCAATAAATATCAAAATGATTGCCTGAACTATTAGATTAAAATATAATAGAGTGTCTTGATCGTCTTGTGAAACTTGTGTCTTGGAGTTTGGAGATAAAGTGATTGTAAATGAATATGTGATAAAAACTTGAATTCAATGAAACGAAATATAATTACCTCAACGTATGTTTCTGCGGAAAAGGATGCATGTTACCTTTCGTTTTGACTGTAGAGGGCGCAAATCTGCTTCGGTAACCTAATGATACAATACTAAAAAGTAGGTTTTAACGATGTAAGCGTATGCAAGTGAGTCAATAAGTAGGTATATAAAAATATGGGAAAAGAGCTCATAGGAGAGTGCTAGGACAGGCCCAAAGCAAAAGGCTACATTAGGTTCAAATAGTCTATGGAATGTCAAATAGGTGTTAGACTGGAAATTATTCAACCGGATTAGCAGGCCTTTCTAAGTACAATTTTTAGTAAGTAAAATCAAAGCTAGATATAAAGGTCTGATCAGTTTCAGATAGCCCTATAAAGGGAAGACTAAATTAGGTCCAATGGGAACTTAGGGAAAATATCGTAAAGTGCTCCTTGGGATATAAATCAACTAATCTAGCAGGCTTATAAAAACAAGTAAGGTAGATAGAGTAGTGTCTTGCGTCTTGTGTCTTGGAGTTTGGATATCCTATAAGTGAGAGACTAAATTAGGTTTGTGATAGAACCTAATAGAATGTCAAAGGATGCTAGTCAAGAAACAATCGACCTCAATCGTATGTAGTCTGCGAAATAAGGATAAGACATGGTAACATTCGTAAAGGGACTAGGCTAGAGCTGCGCATAACCTGCTATAAGGGAAGACTAATGATACAAGTACTAAAAAGTAGGAGATAAATAACATGGTAGAAAGACGTAGGCAGGTTTTAGACAACCATAGTTACCAGGTTCGGAAATCCGATTAAATTCGGAAGGGCAAAAAAGCTCCGAAAATTCGAGAGTTCTCGAAAAAATCCGAAAGCAAATACGGAAAAATCCGGTTCGGAATAGTATATACATATATTATTATAAATTTATATTATTGTATACTTATATCATTACCGGATATAGGCAAATCATACAAAAAAGCAAGTCCATCTACCATAGATCATCATCAGGTCATAATGATTCAGTTTCAAATAGCTCTATGAAAGGGAAGTTGCTTGGTCCAAAAAGGTACAAAAATGGATTTTATGGAAAATGATCGAAAAATATTGCCATCAATGCGTAGAGCTCATAGAATCAACTATATACTTTTAGAGAAGGCGACACCTAAAACGGAGCCACAGTAAGGTAGATAAGTTATGGCACATGCAAGTTTGGATAGCCTATAAGGAGAGACTACATCTTCCCGGACCCTTTCCAAAAATGGCTAATTTTTTTTCCAAGGATGCTTGCAATTTTCTTCGCCAACAAAATAAGACATATGCCAACATGGTAAAGGGAAAAAAAAAGGTTTTAACCTTATAAGGGAAGACTAAATTAAGCCTGATCCGAACCGGATTTCAAATACAGATCCGGTAGAAACCTGGTAACTATGTAGACAACCTTATAAGGGAAGTCTAGATTAGGTTCGAATAACCTTACAAGGGAAGACTAGATTAGATTCGGAAAACCTAGACAAATGTCATAAGGTGCTAGTTGGAAAATTAATCAACCAAATTAGTAGGCCTAAAAAAGTAGGAAATATAAGTAGGTGAATAGGATGAGGTCAGGTCTGGATAACCTTATAAGAGGACTAAATTAGGTATGGAGGAACCTAGTAGAGTGTCAAAAGGTGCTGGTTAGGAAACTAATCAATCGAGCTTAATTGACATGTAAATAAAGAATCATCAGAATGTGATACTTAGAATCCCTAACACAACTAAAAGAGGTCCAAGAAAGAAGATAGCTATGATTGAGAGCGAGCATCTTGAAGGCCTATAGATGTAGTAAATACTCAAGTGGGGATGGTTTAAGGAAATGCCCTTAAACTTTAATGCCTGTCACAATGTTAATATATCTGACAAGAGATGGTGAAAATGATGTGAAGAAGATGGGAGAGACTTAGAAACTAGCTTCTGACAAGGGGAGGTAATGAAAGGGGGGATAAATGGGTGCCACCAAGGCAAAAACAAATTCCTTTCCAAAATCAAGGCACTCTAATCAGATTGTCAAGACCAAGAGTTTTCAACATTAAGGAGTGAAGGAACCTGAATATGTGGGTTTTGGCTTATGAAAACTAGTGGAGTCTTTTGGTATAAAGATAAGGAGATAGACTGCAAAAGTTGAGCTACAATAAGAACACCTCACAATAGGAGACAAAATTACATTATCGACCATTGTTATTCTTTTCTAAGAAAATACCTAGCTACGGTAGAGAGCCTAAGGTAACAAGTAGGTAATCATAGTAGATGTTTGTTTGTGAGGAAGGCCGGTTGATTCCTCAAGGTCTTACAATGCAACTCACAAATTGATAGCCTATAGTCATACTATAAGAGGTGATATCCAAGAGATTTAAAGAGTGATACCTAGTAGGTAAAGTAAGGTGTGAACATTAGGAAGCATCAACCAACCAAGAGGTGGTAGGTAGTGATAAGCCAAAGCTATGAAACATGAAGTAAAAACCACAAGGTAGGTAGTAATAAGGCAAAACTATGAAGCATATAAAAACAATAGGTAGGAAGATAAAAAGGTACACAAAGCTATGAAGTGTATAAAACTATGTAATAAAGGCGATAAGAGGAAACATAAGGTGTTAGTATTGTGTTAGTACATAAAATCATAATATATACATGGAAATGTATAATTATAATACACACAAACATATATAAGTACAAAAAGAAAGTGAAACTATGTATGAGAGAGGTAGTGATAGAAGATATGATGCTGATGATAAGGTGGGAAGATGTTGGTAAGGCAGTGTGATAAAATCCAAGAGGGAAGAGGTTGTTTTAGGAGTGAAGTCATACCAAAAGACTTAAGAGGGATTATAGATTGGCAGGGTGGAAGAATAGGGTTATGAAAAGTAAGTTACCAAAGTTTTTGCGTTTGGGGGTCTGACAAAGGGTAACAATAGTTGGATAAACCTAAGGGGTGATATATCAAGAGCTAAGGAAAAGGGAACTGTCAAAGGCAATAAAGTGGAGTCACAGAGACCCTGTAAAAATAAAGATGCTGTGTCATATTCAAGTAGTAAAGTAAAATGGAATTGTTTGGGCAGGGGCGTGTTGATCTTCGTCAAACTATTGCAGGAGGGTGAGATCTCAATACCTGAAGGATATAAGATGCTAATTTTAGGAATGATAATAATATCAAGTGAAAGTAATTTAGGACAGTGTGATAAAAATGCAAAAATCAGTATTCTATGGCAAATTTTCAAATGCAGTATCAAGGAAAAGATATTCAAGAGTAGGCATGCAGGCAATAGTTCATGCTCAATCATGAGATGTAGGTGTTATCTAGTAATACATGAGGAGATGACATGGCACGTTTGGTGTGGTATGCTATTAGAGGTTAGGAATTACATTTATTGAAGTTTTTCTTTGGATTTGGTTACATTTTTTTTTGTTGAAATATGTGAGGTTGTGAGATAGAAGGCATTGTGAGATGCACCCAAGCTTGAGGAGGAATGAGAATAGGCGTCGTAAGATGCCCCAAAGATTGATGTGACAAGAGGATGGTAAAAATAAGATGCTATTAGGATTACAATACAACAAATATATGCTTCAAAGGATGACCCAAAACATTAAACGAGGGAAGGATATGCATCAATGGATGCTCAAAATGTGGACTAAGAGAAGGATGGGTATTGGGAGATTCCCCAAAGTGTGAGAAAATGTGAGGTAATGGACCATTGTAAGTAATGTTGACATAGAGATCCACACATTTTTTATTAGTACGGTGATTTAATGTGTGAATCTAGTTGAAATATGTGATTTTAGAATTGAGGATGTGTGATGTCATGGAGTCATGGACAACAAATTTTTCTAAGGCATCAATGCTTTCTAGAATTGAATGGACGATGCAATTATCTGTGGTAGGAAGATTTCAAATTACACCAAGCTTTTCAGAGAGTAGCTTGATGCAATTTGGCAGATTGAGGGTATTCTAAACAACATTGTGCTTTTTAGTAGGATGCCCGATGCAGTCAAATTGGTTCAAGTTTTTCTGAATGGCATTGATTTTTTAGCAGAATGGTCGATTCGGTTGGGAATGTCTAATTTTTGAAATTGATTGGTAAATTTTGAAATTTGTTGAATTACCCAATTGTTGTTTTCCAATAAAGGGAGTGGGCGGGATAGTTAAAAGATGTAAAGTCATTACTAGTATCAAAGTCAACTTTGACACGTTCATGTTGGAATGAATCATAGAAAGGGGTGGGAAGATCATCTTGTGGATCTTTGTCAAAGATGGGAAGATTATCATGTGGATCTTCGTCCAAATACATGTTGAATATGGGAAGATCCTGTAGTGGATCTTCGTCAAAGATGGGAAGATTATCTTATGAATCTTCCTTTTGATATATGTCGAATTTGGGAAGATCCTCTTGTGTATCTTCAAGTATGTTACATTGGATAGTTGATGTTGAGAAAAATCGAACCATGAGGTGCTTCTCTCAAAGGTGGGCGAGGAAGGGATAAAGGAGCCAACCCATATAAGATTTGAATGCGTTGAGGCTTGCTAGAAAAACCATAAGGGATGACATGATCACTAATGATGATAAGAAGCTTAGGAGCTATAGAAAGAAATAATTAAGATGATAAGAAGTTGATATGATAGGAGATAAAAAGAATGTGAATGAGACTCACTCAATGGAGTAATATTCACACCGGGTTCACTAGAATGTAATGATGGTCGATATGATTGATCCTTACTCTTATCAATAATATAGATTAGGATATAAGTGGAAAGACTCATATTAGGGTTCATGAGAATGTCGAGATATGAAGAATCATGTGGGATATTCAAGGAAATGTGATAATCCACACTCTATGGTGGCATAGATTCCAAAGCCTACAATCTAGGATAGGTGAAGATGATTATTATGGGATATAAAAGGAAAGGTGGAGATGACTCACACAAGGGTGGAGTAAGATTCACGTTGGGTTCATTAGAATGTTATGACGACGAAGACAATCATTACCAGATTTAAAAGGAAATGTTAAGATGACTCACTCAATGGTGGAGTGAGATTCACATCGGATTCACCAAAATGTATGTTAGTTAAGATGACCAATATGATTATTCTCTTTCTATTCTCAATAATGTAGATTAGGAAATAAGTAGAACACCATACTAGGTCCAACACATAGGCCAAGGGGCATAATAGCCGTGGATCTAGAAGGCAGTAATCCAAACTCATATCCAAGGGATAAGGTTCCAAAGCTTATGTCTACAAAAGGGTGCGGGGTCTTACCAGAATCCTAGAGTTGTAAGAGTAAATGTAATAAATGAGTGATATAAGACATCTAAACTAAGGGTTGTAATGCCATGTGGTTGATAATAGGCAAGGGTCATAAGAGATAATGCAATAGACAAAGATATGCTACTCTATCCTAGTCTAATACATGATACATCAAACATAATCAATCATACTAACATAAAGGGAAGAGAAGGGTTAGGGATACCCATCTTTGTAAAGATACCATTAGTGCATTAATCTCCCTGGGGTCAATAACACCTCATGAGACAAATGTTTTGGGTGGATCACAAAATAAATAGGTAGAATACCTAAGTAGACCAAAGTTGGGGACTTCAAAGACTTGGTAGACCTTGTTGGTGTAGTTCCTATTCTTGTCGCTCTTCGTAACCCAATGCTCCAAAATAGACCTTCAAGTATAAGCTCTGCTAAACCCTAAAACTCTTAAACAATCAAGGGTAATTTTGGGAGTGAAAGTAGAGCAAACTACATGATGATGATATAGAGAAATGATAACAATGATGTCTATCTATAGGAGTACATAACCTCGAGTTATAATCTCTCTTAGCTGTTTGCATTGACTTGGTTGGAAAACAGGTATTACTTGACATGGTTGATGCCATCGACTCCAAATAGTTTGACATAAAGGTAAGGAGAGGAGAGAGAATGGAGGTAGGGCAAACACTTGGAGTGGGTATGAAGGTGATTTGAAGGGGGTCTAAAGGTGAGATAGGTAGATGTGAAGGTGATAATACCTAGGATATCAAGTAGTCATAAGAAGGTAGTAGAAAGGTAGTAAGGAGGCATGCTAGGGAAAGCTAGAGTGATGCCATACACAACGACTCTCTTACCAGATACTACTAACCAACCCAACCTAACCCTTCTCTTGGTGATTCCCCTCAAGGCATGCATTTGCCAACAATTTGCAAAGAGAAATCGTTAGTAAGAGAGAAATAATGTGTATACACATGCATCTTATGTAGGATAGGAAATAAAATCATTGATATCTAATGTAGGAAGATATCATTGTGAAAACATGTGCATAATAAGCAAATTTGCCCATGTGAACTTGTGATGTAATCCATATAGAAATTGTGGTGTGCCCTTTGTGGGCAAGATATAGGTTATGCAAATATAAGAGTGTCATGCTCCATATGGGTGAGATGTGAGCAATGAAAGCCTCAAAGGTGGTATGCCCCATGTAAGTAGATGTGATCACAAGAAGTTTCCCTCATGTGGGCAAGGTATAATAAATGTAAGCACATGGGTATCATGCCCCTTATGGGCAAGATGTGAATAGTGTAGTGCCCCTTATGAGCAAGATGTGAATAGTGTAATCATAGGAATAAAATGTGCCCCCTTATGGGCAAGGTATAAGCAAATATAACACAACAAGTAATATGCCCCTATGTGGGAAAGATATAAATAATGTAAGGCACAACTATAGGCATATGCCCCCAATAGATGCATGATATGAATCATGGCAATGTAGGTAAATAGTAAACAAAGTCGGGCATGATATGGATCATGGCACCATAATACATAACAAACAATTGACAAAACTAAGCCTAGTGGAAACATGTAACACATATAAAAGCATGAAACAAAAATCTCATAAATGGTGATTAGACAAAGAATACATGCTGATCATATAAATTATACAAGACACAACAAATATACATCAGCTACGGAGTAATCGGTGGAAGAATGCGGAAACACATCAAACATGCTGAAGGCACATTGAATACGGAACAAACACATTGGAGACACGAAGCAGACATGTCAAAGGCACTCGAAACATGGAACAAACATATTGAAGACATGCCAAATATGAAGCAAACATGCCAAATATGGAGCAAACACATTGGAGACACGAAGCAAACATGTCAAAGACACACCAAACATGGAGCAAGCATATTGAAGACATGCCAAATATGAAGCAAACATGCTAAACACATGCCCGACACATGGAAACACATGCCCGGCACATGGAAACACATGCATACATATGTAACATACAAGACAACAATACAAAAAGAGTCCAAATCATGGATATAAAGCATCAACTGAAGCACAATACTAAATTAAATAATCTTTGAGATAGAACATGAAGCGGGACACAAAGATGCCCCACAATGCCCCCGTAAGTGCCCCTGGATGAGCCTAAGATATTTTGCATCCTACTGAGAATACAAAATCATGATCCTATAACTTGAAAAGGAATCAAAACCTCTACTAATCTCTACGATCACATCAATAACATGGAGATAATAGTGCAACACGTATATATGAACATATAATGTGTATTTTAAACTACAAGAAAATGCAAGAAATTTTACAAATAGAGCGTGCTTAGTTTCCAAAAGAAAAGGTTGATTAGCAGAGCTAACTAATAAGATGGTCCATGATAATTTCCATTCAATGCGAAAATTGATGCACTAAGAGCACTCGAAACATGTATAGGGTGTGGTGGAACCCATGAGTCTAAGAGTAATAAATCATCATCATCATAGTCATTTGTGATATTGGTCATTGTGTAACTAATGTATCTCATACATTGATATCTCTATGGTGTGACATTGGTCTTGGAGACATACTATGTGATGATTGCATCCTTATTGCAACCAATTTATGCCTTTGTATTTCATGTGCCCTTTCTTCAGGCAGTTGTGAGAATTGTTGTGGTGCTTCAATGTATACCACTTTATCATTTGTTTGGTCTTATGAAATATTAATGTACTTTTGTCAAATTTTGCATATTTATAAATTATGCTCATATATAACATGTGTATATTCCACATTGATTTTTTCTGAACTTGTTAAAGAGTTCTGGATTTTTGATTTTTTTTGCCCTCCTGAATGGATCCAAATTTCCAAACTTGGTAACCATGTTTTCTATCATTCAATTCTTGTCCTAAATGTACTAATGCACCGATGTATTTATAGAATTTCTGAATTCAAATTAGGACCCCATTGAGATGTATGCCGACACATAACCAACAGGAAAAGCCGACAAAGAAGGGCCAAAAACCTCATGGGACCCAAATAAGGGTCAAAGGGCCCATGCAAAAAATGACCAAAACTGTATGGTATAGTTCTGGTGAACCAAACTGTGCTGCTACGATTCTGGGAAAGAACCTAGAAAATCAAGAAAATAGGTGGAAGAGAGAAAACCGAAGAGGGGAGAGGAGAGAGACGAGAAGAATAGAGGGGGACATGTCAGAAGACGACCAAAAACTAGGAATATGTGCCAATGAGAGATTAGTTTGGACTACTAATTGACAAACACACAAGTACACTAGAACAATGCAAAATTGTAACAAATAACTAGTCCTGGACCAGAATTAGGTTTCTACACCTTGCAGTTAAAAACTATCCTATTCTTCTCCAATTAATGATTTCCATTTAAGAAAATTTCATAAAAACATGTTTACAATACACAAAGTGGTTATTTGGTAAAAAAGGGATTTGCCCTAAATTCTAGATTATAACCAGTATTTCTTTTAGGTGACTATTTTAGATGCTCAGAAGATTATTTTGAACTGGTGTTCTTGGATTACATGCAGGCTAATTTTTATAATGTTTAGTGGAGTCTTATCAATTGCTTTTAATAAGTGGTTTGTTTATGCTCTTGCCAACATTTTCCACAAGAGAAAAACTTACTTGGTGCAGGGCTACCACAAAATATCTCTAGTTATCATCCTTTCACCTCAAGTATTCAAAACGTTCGTCTTGCATGAAGTGATGTTTTGACCCTGGCTATGCATGAGTTACGGATATGAATATGTCAAAGAGTCTGTTACCAAACTTTATTGGTATTTATCTTCCCTGTCAGCATATGCATGTATAATAGCAAAACATGTGCCTGAAGTACATTAGAATAGTGGAAAGAAAATCAGCAATGCATGTCTCTTTTTGGGGCATATGTTTGTGGTTGGTAAGCATATGTCTCATAGAAAAACTAAACACAGATTCTATTTAAAGTGGATTTTATTGCATTAAAATAAAATCTAGGATCACTTGGGATTGACAATGTTTGCCTCGTCGTTTGAAACTATTTTCTGCAGAGGGTGATTCAATATTTTGTTGCTTCCAGTTGTCTTGCAGAAATTCTGCAACTGCACTTTTTATCTGATGCCATTCGCAAATTGTATTCACTAAAAGTTTTGTAAATACAGATCTCTAGAGAAGCATTTATCATAATATATCAAATGTAAAGTATAACATTCTTACAGCTTATGGCATATGGATTGCAAATAAATATCCTCTTGCTTTGGTTACATGCAGAAGAGTGGTGCTTGTGAAATCTGACAAAGATACAAGATATGGTTCGAGTTCTGTTGTGTCGCATGATGGTGCAAAAATGCCTTGCTGGGCTGCTGCAGATCTTGCATCCTTCAAAGCCAAACTGGGGGAGGAGGCATACAGGAAGGTTTGTTAAATGAAGGAATTGTTTTTCGGATTTATCAGTTCTTACCATATAGCTGATATATGCATTACTGTTTGATAAACACGTGGAATGTGGTATTATTTCTAGCAATTCCTCCGTTTCTGTCACTATTTAACAATTTTGTTAAATATTCAGTCATCCATGTTTTGAACAGGATAATTATACATTTTTGATGCATTGCCTTTTGATACATTCTTAGAATTGAGTATGGATTCAATGTTGAATTTGTAACTTGTAAACTAGTCACCTGTCTTTGTCTTGGAAGTTGACCGGGTCAAAAATTGGCTTTTGTAGTTGACTTGGTCAGGAACCTACAATTCTGTTGACTACTTCAGCTTTTGGCCATAGTACTCAGTTCATTAACACAAATGCCTAATGCCACTGTGTAAGCACTTTTGCTTTTGACATATAAGCGTGGATTGGAAGGACTTCCTCTTGACACTACATGCCAGATGTCTTCCATTTTTTGCAAGCCAAGGTCAAGGAGATTGCTTTCAGCCATAGATATGTTCAATTTTGGAAATTTATGTTCTTTACTCTCGTCAATTCCCAGTTTCCAATGAAACTAAATAAGATCTATCAATTTATAATCTCTTCCAATTGGATTAATGAATTATCAAAATGATAATAATAATGGAATGTACAGGTCATTAAAAGGAGATCTAATAAGCAAATACCTAAAGTATACCATTGAATCATCTTATTCCCTCTACGGGGAAAATGGAATTAATAACCCTGCAGATATAGGAAAAATAACAATTATTGTTAACCAAGGTAAATTGTTCATATTGGAAAGAAAAGAGACTTTCGATATCAAAACCCAAAACTCTATAGCAGCTGTATACATACCTCTTCTAGGCTCCTATTTGAGAACATGCTTTTCACATCTGCCTAATGTTTGGCTCAACTCCTACTGCAAGTGGCAATGTGGTGTACCTACATCCCAAACAAGGTATACTGAACCAAACATTGTAATATTAATTTTTTAACAAAACTAAGGTTGTGAGATTCTGCACCCTAAATAATAAATAGCACATTTAAATTTACAATAAAGATGGAGGTATGAACTTCTCCAAATATGTTATAGAGGAATAAAATTTTCAAAAATATGTTTTTTTATGGTGATAGACCTTTTACTTTATATGATTTGTTATACTGACGTGTTATTATATTTACAAAAATATAAATCTACCAGTCAAAAATATCAATCTTTTTTCAGTTGACCTGTGAGTTGACCAACAAGTCAGTAAATAAATATCAAAATATCAAAATTAAGTGCACGCATGATCTTCATGTGACTTGAACTAATAAATAACATTATCTATAGAAATTCCAAGTGTAAAGTGAACTTGCATGCATTAACACATATTGCGATAGTAGAGATTTAAACAAACCGAGTTTAGGAATTCTGCACACCCTAAATGATGAATGGCACATGTAATTTCAAAATAAAGATGGAGGAATGAACTCCAACTATGCTATGGAGGAATAAACTCTTACAAAATATGATTTGTTACACTAATAGGCCTTTTACTTTGGAAAAAGGGTCTTATGTGTTATTGTTATTTGAAAAATATGAATTTACCAATCAAAAATAAAAAAATTGCTCGAGTTGACCAACAAGTCAATAGGGAAATTTCAAAATATCAAAATTAAACGCATATGTGATCTTAATTTGACTTGAACTAACAAACAACATTATTAATAAAAAGTCCAAGTGAAATGTGAATTTGCATGCATTAGCACATCGAAGTTATCTAGTGAAGTGGCATAGGATATGATGAAGGGGAAATTTTATTACTTATTACACATGTTTAAAACTTGTGTAATCCCTGTGGTCATGTGCGGGGGAATTTTAGACATGGTAAATTAGCATAGGAAGATGCTTTCCTAACAATTTTGTCATTGCACACAACTGTTAAGAAGGAAGAGTAACTTCAAACTCTGTGTTATCAAAAAGGATCAAATTCAGATGCACAAACATTTATTTTTCAATTACAGTTAAACAATGTTGTACATCATTCAATCCTGGTTGTGCTTAAACCTGACCTTGCGCTACAAATAAAACACTCCCACGCCAGCATGTTACTCAAGTGCAAAACTTGAGCACTCACCCGACGCACAACGAGAAATCATTATGGCTCCAAGGGTGATCGACTTAAGGAATTCAGCAATGTGCATTACATGTTCATTTTAACCTTATAACTGGACTAATTAACTAAGTAAATTACATCACACTCAGAAGGATATGCTATTACCACAATCATTACTTGTATTCATTCAAATGTAAGATTTTACGATCTTTACAAAAGGGTTACAAGCTTTCTCTTGTTCAATGTGCATTACAAAACACATCAAAAGACTCCTTCACTTCTGCTTTGCAAAATGTCCAACCTCTCAATCTTTGCATATCTGTGTCTAAGTGAGGGCTCTGTGGGCCTATTTATAGGGTCCTCGAAACTCCTTTGCCTGCTAGTTGGTGCACTGCTGGATCCAATTGTCATCCTCTTAGAAGGTTCTAGAAGTACTCCACGTGCTTCTCTACAAGATCGATCCTGGATCATCCATAACTTCTTCCTTCATTGAGCTCCTTCCACTTGGAAGCTCTCCTCATGACTTGTTTCCAAAGTGGTCTTGTGAATGGTTCACCAAAATGGCTGTCTTGTTTATGCTTACGCAGATCTAAATAGGCTTATGGCAATGTGCGCGTTGCACATGCGTGGAGCCATAGTCATTTTCCCGTGCATTTCTTGGGGTTAACATTCTCTAACACTAACTTGCTTGTCTACCCTCAGACAAGCCTTTAGCTTTAGCCTCCTCAATCTGCTGAACCAGAGCTTCAGGTACCTGTTCTTGAAGTTCTTTCTCAAAGTCAACGTATTGTGCTTAAGATGGTTTTGGCAGTGGTCTTGTCCTAATGCGCAACCTTCATCAGATTCTCAAGGTTGTCCAAGTCATCAGGCTTCTCCCAATAAGTCTTCATATGATCTTTGATCTTGGTCGTTAACTCATCAAAGGTGTTGTGCATTGCTGCTTCCTCCTCCAAGGTCTTTCCTTGGTATTGCTCAAAATGTAACTCAACTTCTTTGTGCTTATCTCCCATTTTATATGCATTTGGCTCGCCTTATTGCTGCTGGCACTTGACCACATCTGTGACTTGAAAAACTCATGCAACCAGTTCCTTATTTTTCTTCTCATCTTCCTTCATGCAGTTATTTACAAAATTTGGCATATGCATAAATTTTTTGAATGTTTGTCTAGCTAACTTGGCCTTTATTTTAAACACTTGGCCAATATCCCGTAACCTAGTCGCCGTTTTTTCTCAAGCCTCTTGTGTGGCTACAAGTTTCTTCACACGTACTTCCTCTTCCATGGGCTGAGCTGCACTCATGCAAGATCTTTGGGATTGCTGCATTCAATTTCTCGATGGGTTCCAACCATCGACACTTGCATCCCCCCAAATTCCTAGTATCTTTGTCTCAACCAGACTAGTTGAACTCTCAATTTTACCTTGCAGCAGTGCATATTCTCCGTAGGATTTTGTTAGCTTCATTTTCTCTTCTCTGACACACCCTTTTAAATTATTCACTTGTTTCTCCAAGTCTAATCGATGTTGTGCACTCTTAGTAGCTAGTCTGTTGAGTGCCAACCCCGAATGTTGAATAGTAAACTTGTGTGGGTTGAACATGTTCCTTCCTACATGTACATCTCCAATTGTGCCTTCGTCTAGCCTTATAGGCGCAATTATCCTCTTTGTTGGGATCTCAAAACTGGGTTTTGCATTGTGATGCACAAAAATGTTGTCTAAGTTCCTACTTGCCTCATGCACAGGGTCTTCCCCACTATTGTCTCTGCTTCTTTCATCTGAAGAGTCCACTGTTGCATGCATTGGTGAACTCCTGACTTCTAGACGATCTTAGCTCAAAATCTCCGTGGCTTAAACTTTCATCTGTGCGATTCTTTTCCTTTGACTTTGTCTTCTGGCTCTTTGGTAGCTCTTCTTTTGAGTGCTCTGCTCTTGTTTCTGTGCATGCCCCTTGAGTCACGTTATCATTCCCTATTGTGTACATGGGTGACGGGCTCATCGATTTTTCTTCTTTGGTTTCTTGGATCAGTGTAAGAGATTTCATCTTCTTTGGAGTTCTTTTCCTCTTTTTTCCAATACCAAGATAACACACCTTTTCTTTTTCTATCTTTGTTCTTCCTTTTCTTCCTGTGCAGCTTCTTCTTTTTGCATGATAATTTCTTCTCCTTCCGGCTGCGCCACCTGAACCCTTGGTGTTGGCTTTACATACAGTGGTTTCAACATGCCGCTAGCTGATGCTCCTCTCCCAACACTTCAATGATTTGTGCAGTCTTATTCTCCATGTTGTCATCCTTAAAGTCTACATCATCCAGGGCCTCTTTCTTCCCCTTAATTTTGTATTTCTGCGAAGTTTAATCCTTTCTGCATCCACTTCCTCGACCTTCACGTTAACATGTGGTATACCCTATATTTGGTCTGGCACCCTCTCAAAATAACTACTTGAAACAACATAAGGTAGTCTCATCCACTAACTCATCCCGTGCTGTCCATCTACCATCTTCACCAAGGTATATTGCGCCATTACAAAAGGTCACATGCCCCATGTTTGATTCTGCCATTTTCTTTGTGAGTCTACTTTATTTCCCAAAAACACTCATTACATTATCATACCACTTCCACATCTTAGTTTTGTAAGATGGGGGCCATTTGTATCTCAGACCAGTTTGCAACATATTTCTTAACCAGCGACTCTTTAGGGGCAAGCATTTTAAATGGCAGTTTATCTGGGATGTCCACTTGTTCTAACATCATTAACACTAAATACATTCCTTATCGGAATGTGCCTTTGCTGGTATGCACTTCTTTCACAACCAAATTAACCTCATTCACTACAAATTTTGCAAAGTTATACTTTTTTGTTCACCCCAATTGTATGCATAACATAGATAACTTCCTTTGGCATAGAACCCCAACGTGTCACCACATTTAGGTTTGTGGTGATGTCTATATTAGAGAGAGGGAGTGTAGGGGTGAAAGGAGGGATTTCCATCTGAAGAGGATATAAGTGAGGAAGTGGTACCTTAGTGAGTTGAAAGGATGTGTGTAGATGAGTGGTTTATAGGATGGAGGACTGGCATAAATAATTAAGGGGAAACAAAGTTTTCGGCTCGAGGTGGATAAGGTAATCGCTACTGATGCTGCTGTTGTTGAATTATCTGAGATTCAATAGATGGATGAGAACAAACTCCACTACGGGAACAATGGTTCTGAGATTAGGAGGCAAAACGAGATGGTAGCTACTTCTATTCCTCACAAACTTTGGCTTTCAGTTTCATGTGTCACTGATAAGATTGACAATCTTTTACATCATGCTTTGGTGCCTCATGCCATGTGCAATACAGCACAAACTTGTTTAAGGAGTTCGTATTTGAAGTGGTAGGAGGTGCAGTTATAGATGTTGGGAAAGGCGAGGGGACGTTTGGGATAGTAGAGCTAGCTAGAGGAGCCAACATGTGTTGTGGCTTAGGGATTGGGTTGTAGGGAAGATCGATAACGGGCAAGCAAGTCGGAGGAACCAAGGAAGATTTTGGTTCGGACTCCAATCATGGGTTGTGCAAGAGCAGCATAATTTGCAATATCTGATCTTGTTCCTCTATATCCTGTGCAAGTAATTCGTCATCCTCATCATCGTAGGGTGAGGAGGGAGGGGAGTGAGATAGGACCATATTGATGTTGTGGTTAAAGAAGGATTGTAGGGATTTTGAGGAAGATGCAAAATCATAAGCATTGAAAGAAAATTGTAATGAGCTGATTTCGAAGGACCTCCGTGTTCTTAGCTTAGGCGTAACCAAACAAGAAGGGATCATCCATCGAGTATTTGTTGTCATACCCCAAATGTAAGGAGAGAACCTTTTTAGATAACCTTTTCCACGTTTTCTCTTTAGAAGTTATTTTTCTCACAAATTACTTTGTCAAGTCAAGTGAATATCCTTGTAGATGTATAAAGACATTTAGGCAAGTTTTCTTAAATGAGAAGCTTGGTTTGTGGTAAATTATCTTTGCCATTCTACTTCTAGATGTGTGAAGACTTTTGGCAAGTTTCCTTAAAATGAGAATCTATGCTTTTGACAAGTCTTCTTGGTCATGTTAATTATAGAGATATAAAGAATGCTTGACAAGTTCTTTTGATTGGAAAGCTTCAGTTTTGTACCCTAATTTATGTGATGCAAAAGGTATATCATCAAATGTCACTTTCTAATGCCATGTCAACTGTCTAGTTGGCTACAATATCATGTGCTATTTGATGGGTCAACATAGATATCAATTCTGCACTGTTACCAAGATCCATCATGTTGTACTTTGTTTAGAAAGAGCTCAACTCGATTAGTACATTTCTATCTTGAAATTGTTTTATTTTCTAACTACCCTAAATTGTGGTCAACTCTGGTGAATTTTTGATTGTTTCGAAACATCTGTGTTCTATATCCTCATGGTCCCAAGAACTGGTTTTTAAACTATCCGACTCTAATCACCTTTCGATCAACTCTCCCCAATCAACCTCGGTCAAAATAATTTTTGGGATTTTGTTCTATATCCTCGTGGTACTAAGAATCAACCCAAGATAAGGATCACAACTCTACAATCTGGAAGTCATGAAAAAAGTTCTTGTTATTTCTTAAAAGAATCAACCTAGAACAAAGATTGCATCCCTACAATCCACAAGTCATAAAATGAAGCCCACTGTATGTTGACAAGCATGCTTCGTGTCAATTCATTCACCCCTTAAGGAACTTAGTACTCCCATAACTCTCACATGCTAAGCAAGTGCTCTTCCATTAGACCTACAACCCTAGCTCAAAGCATTAATATAGTAAGCTAACACTCAATAATGAGGAAAGCTTAAAATAACTTTCTCGGACAAGGAAAGCTTAAAATAAAAAACTGTAATTAAAATTTTCAACCTTTGGAATGATGGAAAATAGCAAAGACACAGAAAATAGCTATTATGAAAACATCAGCAACCAAAAACTTGAGTATCTGACCTACGCAAATAAGGTTGCAAGCTTCAAAAAGAAAAGAAAGATGCCAAACCTAAGTTCTAGGGGAAGAGACCTGGTAGTTGAGTATAGACCAATACATGCTATAGAAAATAATCATAGAAGTATCCATTTTTAATAAAGTGGAACTAAAAGTTGTTGTAGAAGCCTTGCATTATAGTACAAAAGTAATAATAGTGCATAAGAGCCAATCATGATATGACACATAGGATTTATAACAATTGGATATGCTATTCACATGTTTAGGGCCAACATGTTTTGTAGTGCATTTAAAATATGCTAAAGTAAATCAATTCAAACTCTTATTATTCTCTTCAATTGAACACACCAAATGAAAATGGTAGTTAAATGACACTAATCTTATTATTTGACCTTTTCTATATAATTTTTGGAGGTCATATGAAGTACTTATTAGACCCTAAACATAGGGGGCTCAACTACTGGCACTCATGAAAAACTCTTTCAAAATGCCATGGGAAAAAACAATCTATGAGATGTCTAACCTAAATGAAATAGAAGGTGAAACACATTTCCTCTTAACTTGCCGATTATATAATGATATTTGCAAATTATAACCTAATTCATAAAATCCTAAACCAAGACAATCAGAAAAAGCTTCAGAGATTTTATTTTAAATCTAAATGTTCCTAGAAACAATTATCTAAGCATGTAAAGGCAACGACTTTAATGGGTTCTACAGACCAAGTTTGGCTGAAAGAATGTTGAAAATCATCCATAGTTACCACGCCCGGAATTCTGGGTACATTCGGGAGGGCGAAAAAAAGCTATAATTCTTGAAAAAGTTTGGAAAAAAATAAAAAATAATATATATATATATATATATATATATATATATAGCATAATTTTATAAATATGTAAAATTGACAAATACAATGTAAAACATTAATATTGTAGTATAAAATGTTAAATAATATATGAGGTTGCAGGGTGTCTTTGTTTTGCAAAAAACTTTTTTTTTTTGTTAAAAAGGGTGACCCGGACCAGACTTATTTGGGATGGCTGAAAATAATCCGCATCCCGCCGGACTTTGTGCAGATCCGGTTGGATTTGGTAACCATGAAGTCCTCTATCTCAGTTTTGTTTTTGCTCATAATTATTTATTATTTCCATCAATATGTTTATGATTCTTTCCTTATTCAACGAGCTTCACAATTTGACATTTGTGAAGAGTCGAAAGATAAAGAAGATACTGCAGCTTGGCAACAATACAGATAACTCCAAGAGTAAATTTTTTACTGAGGCAAAAATGATTCACATTGTCTATACAGTTGTCAGTCCAGAAAGCTTTTAGTGACGCAAGATGAAGTTCAATATTGCAATCTTTCTGGGAGAATATAATATTTGCCAATGTAGCAAAGCAGAAACTGTGTCTTATACCATCACAAATAAAAAACTTGATGACATATATATGCGCTATATAGCTGGCTTTCCGATCTCTTAAAGTGAAGCTGCCATATTTGTGTTAGCCTATCGTTGAAGGATCATGCTCGTGTTTGTACAATTTTTCCCTCAGTGCTTTCTGATTTATTCTTCAAGAATGTTTATAAGCTGATAAAGCTTTCACGTGACGTGATTTATTTTGGCAAGAGCTTTTCAGATTAGGGGTTAGTCTCCATTGTATACTAGGACTGACTGTCAGTCACAACCTGGTGGGCAGAAAGAGATAGTTAATACGTTCCTTGAGTGGTATCTTTGGAAGATAATCAAGGTAAATATATGAAACAAAAGAACGTAGGAGAATGTTGGTAGAAGATTGCTTACTGGTAATATTTACCACAAGTTAGCATTTAAATCCATAGTTACCATGTTCTTATGAACTTAATGAAAATTTGGTTTGAACCATACTTTTTGGTCTAACTGAACTTACCGAACAAGTTCGGTCAAACATTGTTTTTTTCTTTTAAAATAAAAAATTAAAAGTTTGAATTAAAATAACTTCAGCAACGTAAAGGAAAAACTCTGTAGATAATATATCTATTTATTATTGTGTGTAATTGGTTTTTCTTTTCAAATATCATCATATATGTATAGTATTTATTATTTATATATATTTATATTTGTAACTTTTCTAAACCGAACTGAACTGAACATTTTGAAAAATCTCGAACATCCGAACTTTTCAAACGTGGTAACTATGTTTAAATCTATAGATAATGACTAAATTGTTTCTATTATATGTATCTTGCATTTACTCGAGCAATACAACTATTATTAGGAGATTTTTTCTTCATCAGCTTGGATTGCAGGTGTACCTGCCTCAAATCCATTTTTTCCTTGAAATTTAATCAAAAGTTTTAACATTGTTTCTAATGTTCCTCTGCAATGAATTTTTTGATCAAAAGTTTCAGCATTGTTTCTAATGTTCCTCTGCTCTTGCATATAGTTGGATGCGATTGGCATTGACGAAGCACAGTTCTTCAAAGATTTATATAGTTTTTGCCAGGTAGCAGCTGATAGAGATGGCAAGACTCTTATTGTTGCTGGCCTTGATGGGGACTACTTGAGGTACAGTCAGTTGAAATTGAGTTTTTTGCTTTTATGATGAAACTAGTAACACTCCATGGAGCTGGAAAAAAAATAAAAAAAAACAATGTTGTAATATTCTTTTGATTTGGTGTTCGTAATGTAAGCAGAGGAATACCATTTTTCATCTAGGATAATTTTGTACTGTATATACTTCTTGTTTATTAATGTATGTAATTGTGCTGGAAAATTCTGTTTTATTAAAGCAACATTCGGGTTGATAATGTTACTATTGTGGCAGGAAGAGCTTTGGATCTGCTCTTGAATTAATACCCTTAGCTGACTCTGTAACTAAATTGAAATCCCGCTGTGAAATCTGTGGCAAGCCTGCATCATTTACATTACGAAAAACTGGGGAGAGAGAGACTGAGGTTATTGGGGGTGCAGATGTTTATATGCCAGTTTGCAGACAGCATTATGTAAATGGACAGATTGTTGTGGATGCCGCAAGAACTGTTCTAGAATCCCATCAGGTTCAATGTGATGTACAAATGGCCAAAATCTCTGCATAAACAAGTGACTGTTCACTGTATGTACTCACTTTTCTCTGTGTGGCAATGCTTCTTTCCATGGATCAAATATTTTTGTTTATGTTAAGGCTGGACTTTGTGCATGCAATAACGAGGCAGGCGGGTTTTGAGTCTTGTGAGGGGACTTTTTTCAACTGTATATTTAAAAGCTACCAGTTAATTCTCACCTTAAGCTCATAAGCATGGGAGATTATATCTCAATACGTGTTGCCTATATTGACGTTCAGTTGAATTCATTATGCATTCATGTGTTGAGGTTCAAAAGTGTGGTAACTACTAAGAAAAGAGCTGCAAAATTATCATTGCAATGCTCATGAACTTGTTGCAATGCTTATGATAAAAGGAGATTCAGATTTCGTGAAAATATTAAAGAGAATGGAATTTTTAATCATGGCGCAGAACTGAACTTCTAGTTTTTGGGTTAGGATTAATCATGGCAATTGAATTCGAAGGAAGGATTAATCTAGCTAGGCGACTAAGACAATTGAATTTCAAAGAAGTCTTGGCCTACCATTTGTTTAATATGGTTGACAATAAATCAATATGGACCAGACGAATAATGGGAATTTGTGGATGCAGGAGTTTTCTGAAAGTGAAATTTCCAACAAAAATTTATAATACTACTATTTTGTCGAATGTTCTAATACCATAATCATTAGATCTTTGCTTTTGT
Organism: Taxus chinensis; assembly: GCA_019776745.2. Lineage (NCBI taxonomy): Eukaryota > Viridiplantae > Streptophyta > Pinopsida > Cupressales > Taxaceae > Taxus > Taxus chinensis. The sequence goes on along the minus strand of CM034146.1, from coordinate 311,713,225 downwards.
CAATATCTTAGAGACATGCTAGGCAATTTATGAACAATGTTATTGGCGAATTTGAGAAGCTAGAACATTATCTGATTGTATGCTTTTATTAAGAACCCTAAGAAATTGAGGAACAAGACAGCCAGGCATTTACAATGATGGAAAGGCGACATTTTGAAACATGGGTAATTCAAGATGGTAGCGTTTATTTTTATCGTGTTGATTTCAAGCCATAAAGACAGACAAAAGAAACACAAATTAACTAATGTATACAGTACATTAATATACAACCCTTTCAAATCCAAAGCAGAATTAAAGGTCAAGTGTGACCTCTCACCTTCCAACTTCATTTATTACCTTCCAGTCCTTAGAATGCATTTTCATTTTTTTTTTGTGGATGATTTTTAACATACCGCAATAAGATCCAAAGTCTTTTGTAGCCGTTCTCTTCAATTGAAATGATGTAAGAATCATGTGTGAAACTTTGCATGCCACAATTCTATGATAGAATCCTCTAAATATGTCTGTGCTACGTTGTCCATCCTTCCCAAAATGTTCATTGCAAAGGTGAGCCATGTATGCGAGATTTCTCTTTGTAAGGTCATGCCATCTCCTATTACGAGTTTTCAAATTTTATCAATGTGATATATCATATTATCTTTTCCGTTAGTATCCAAATGATTGTGAGGTCAATTGCCTTAATGCACTTTAAGAGCACTATCAATCACCTGACTTCTTATCATGTCATGCTGATGGAGGACCATTTTCATGATGGTCTTTAGAGTCGATGAATCCTATCTCTAGCAAATCATGTTGGCACAAAAAAAAATCGAACTTATGTCTCTCAACCAATGTTTAATCAATGTCTCCTTAGTTACAATTGTAACTTGCAAAACTATAAAATATCCAATTTTGAAAAATAAGTCCCCTAACATCACTTTATGGGACAGCTCAAATTTTTGTAGAAAACTCAAAAATGCTGTTGGAATTCTGAAACAAAACACCATTCGATCGTCAACTATATGCACAAAATATGAAGTCTCAATTCAAATCTGAATCCTCATGTTCCACTGGTAAGACATGAGCAGAACATGTGTTAGTTTGAAATACAAACGTCACATCCACTACTCAAATTGATCATATATATATATATATAATATATGATGCAGTATATTGCCTTATTGTATACACCTAAAATAATCCCTTTTACTAATTATCTCTCCATCACATCCAACCTTATAACATCCCACAATACCCCTTCATAATGATTAATTTCCCTAATCAATCATCTAATTGCTTGCTCTCTTATTTTAAGAATTTAATATTCCTAGCCACTTACCTACACCTACCCTCCTAGCCTCTCTTACAAATCGTCCAAAACTAATCCCTCATCTAATCATCATTAACTTAATATAATCCTAGAACTCTTCACCACCTTCTAGAATTCTCTTATTCTAGAACCTTCTCATTCTACCATGTTCCAATGATTTTTTAACTCATGGAAATACTTCCCTTTTTAGAATCTTCTGTCCTCTCAATCAACCTCATCCCTTGATCCAAATCTAACATGGCTTTATCTTAGCCATTGAATTTTCCACTCTTCAACTATCAATCAAGCCATCCTCCATGAGAAGAAGTTAAGAATGCAAGTATTGGAAGCATACCAAGCTCTTGACAATCAATTATTTCAAGCCATCATCTTACATTAATCAATCATCAAGCTTTTAAAGTGGGGCGCTACCAAAATTCATGCACAAAGGTCCATTTGGAAGCAACCAACATCTATAAATCTTTGAGCAAATCCAAAAATAAAAGGAAGTATCCTCTTCTTGGTAAGTTGCAAGTATCTCTCCTAACTTTTAGCTCAATATGGGTGTTTGGTTTTGAGTTAAGAGTAGAAAACTATGATGTCGCATCCATGGTTTTCTAGAATGCTCTAATTTTTTTGCCCACATTTTTAGCATGCATGATGGGTCTTCCACACTTTTTTAGTTCTTCATGATTGTTAGGACCTAATATCAGGCTTGTGAAGGAATGAGATCCAATGGGGTGCAAAAAGTTGAAAAGTTTGTTTTTTTAAAGTCATTTTCCCATGGTTTGTTAATGTCGTTTTCGTGATTGGTAACATCGTTTTTGCTCATCATAATGTTGGTCTCGCAAAGCACGCCGTTTTTGCCACAAGCGTGTTGTTTTCGTGATCAACAACATTGTTTTCAAGAAAATGTCATTTTTGCTTTGGTAACATTGTTTTGGTTGGGTTGTGGGTCTTTATGCTTGTAGAACACTTAAACTAAGTTGTTCTAAAATGATTAATCGTGTGCTTGGAGCTTTGATTGGTCCTAGAATTAATATAAAAAAACAATCATTTAAATCATCTATTGCTTTGTTTTTGTTTGTATATTCTTGCATAATTATTGTATATCTTTTGTATAGCCTTGTGTGTGTGTACCCACTTGAAGTTAGATTGTTATGCTCTCCCCTCGCGTCTATGCCTCTTTTTAGGTGTTGTGTGACATGGATTTCATTGCCATACATTAAGACACACCCTGTGTTCTGGGGGGGTATAAAAATTCAAGGACAATTGTCATTATTCGGTAAGCGATGACTTGCTTTACGAGTGACATGAAGTGAGGGGCTTTCACGTCCGAATGTCCTGGCCTTAGACAACATCCTTGTCACACGAAGTTGGCCCCATGTACTAAAAGGTATATTGGAGACACACCTAGTAAGCATTGTATAGCCCAACTTTAAGACCTTTCGACTACAAATAGTTAGTTATGTAGGGAGCACAACACTCTTGAAGTTATTCACTTTGTACCGCGTAAAGTGAGGGTTGAGAAACCAATTTGTCACCACTCTACGTAAGTTATATTGGCAGGCTATTAGTTGCGTCACACATCCTTTCTACTAGCATAGGCTTATGGCTTATGTGTTCTTGTTTGAGTGTTGTTGAGACCTGTGTATTTGTAGACCTCACACTACAATCAAAATCAATCGAGGACTTAATCCAAACCTTTCTTGATCAAACGAATCAATCGTAACTTCATCCACTTTTATCCAAATCCCTAATCCAACATCAAATTAATCCCATCGTCATCCAACCTTCTAAAATCTGATCTAATCTTGATTTAATGCACATGACTTTCCAAACAACATCTCGTACTAATCCCTCCATCTATCATGCTTCCACTAATCCATTCCTTGATGCCGATGATGTCCCCAACCTTGCCCACCAAAGTGTCCCCACCAATGACCATGAACCATTACTCACAAAAGCCAACCATATCAACATTAGCCAACTCCTTCAATCCCAACATAAAGATGACCTCTTTCTTTAGGTCATCAGTGTAGGTGCCAAACTCCTTGCCTTCTTCAGTCCTACACAATTATCGAAAATAATCCGCCCAAAGGATCCATCCATCCTAAATCCACCTTCTTGTGACCCCTTGGAATCAACCACATCGACTCCAAAATCCCCTAGCCACCATAATGATTCTTAACTTCCCCACATCAAGACCCATGTTGAGCAAGAGAAATCAATTCAACCTCCACAACAATCCCCTCGTGATCATAACCGTCTCATCCATGATCAAATCCAACAACTTATCCAACAATTGGAATATCTCACATCTTGCATCAACCCTCGAACTTCCCAACCTTCATTGCCCAATCAATCCCATCATACTCAAGCCCCTTAACCTCACGGAATTGAATTCATCCTAGAAGACCCCGAGTCACCTAAACTATGTCTTCCCTCATCGAAAATCCTTGCCAATCCCAAGTCACTTAATCAAAAGTCCAATCTGGTACATGTGCCACATCAACATCTAATTAGGCCCGTGAGTTTAACCAACCCAATTTGGCCCATGTGGCTATACTAATCTAATCCGACTCTTAAGCCACACACATCAACCGATTCGACCCCTGTTCCACACAAATACAACCCGAAAGGGGAAATCTAAACATACAACTAAGTGAACACACTTCACCCTCTTAGGTGAATCCTTGACCACCATCTTCCATCGATTGAAAATCGTAAACATGACCGTTAATCCACCAATCAAACCACATGATGGGAGCATGCCAAAACCATCTTGGTATCAAGAAAACCACTACTGTGATTTCCATCACACTAATGGACATTCAACCAATTGATGCATGTACTTAAAATTGTATGGTCCAAAACCTCATCGATCAAGGACATATTATTCTTGTAGCACTTTATCCACCAATTGGGGTGCATCACAATCCTCTCCCCAAACATTGTTCACCATCCAAACCATGTTCCACTTCCAAACACTGCTTACTTATGAAAATCTAGGACAAGCCTAACACCTCCTCCTTCCTCAAGGCATGCCTCCTAGCGGATGAGGAAACCAAAATCTCTCCTAGCTCTAAGTCTCATGATGACCACCTTGAATCATCCCCCCAATCCAATGCATATCCTCAAGGAAAAGGATTAGGCATTCATAAATAAGGCATCTGTAAACCCATTTCCCTTCATCACAACCATGGTCATTCTGGCATAGGCTGCAAACCTACCACTGATGACCTCTCTTCTGACATCAAAACACAATTTACTTGTGACCTTGTTTCCACAAATCCTTTTATCAAAACTATCATCTCAACCACCCAAATCCATCATCAATGCCTTGACCCCTTTAAACAAGGCCAACCAAATTGCAAATCATCTGACTTCTTTCAAAATGACCAAACCATCACCAACATCATGGGAGTTTGCAAGGATATCTAGCCAAGAAACCTTACCACAAGCTTTGACATCAACTTGAATGCATAAGCTTACCCTAAATAGGAAGCTAAACCTCTTCATCCCAGTCAATCACAAAATCCACAAATCAAACAACACAAACAATTAGAACCACATAGTGGAAATAGACCCACTTGCAAAAATCACAAATCAAAAGCCAACATTAAACCCAAAAATCTAAAACAACAAAACATCGTTCAAAATACCAAAAAAAATGATATATTCCAAAAAATGCAATAATTCATTGCTTGCACACGAATGTTCTTTCCTTCATGGTCATCCTTTCGTTCACCCCCACCCCTTCGCACATCACCCATCTTTATCATACAATCCATTCATATCATATTCCAATACATTTATGTGAACACTTGATTAGCTTGTTTGCACACATTGTGAGTCAATAGTCCCTACCAGCCATGTGACCTTTGGTTTATCATTACTTGGAAAATTCAAGCACAATTGTCCTCCTAGAAATCCAAACAATTTAACATATTTAATCTACTTGCTGTGAAGACCCTTAGACATATTTGTTGACCCTAGTTAGTGTCGTTTCCACACTCACTTCCACTCCCTCATCAAGACACTTATGATTCTTAACCCCTTGCGAGTGTTCAAGAGAATGAGATATCTTTTCTGAAAAAAAAAAAAAAATCAAAAAATTCAAAAATCACAATAAAAATCCTTATCAAAATCCATCGCAAAACTCTCTTTAGGGGTGTTTGTAGTATCTCTATCAGGGATATGGATGCCTGATTGGCAATAAAACAATGCTGTGATAAGAATCATATGCATCTCTGTTGGGGTATGGATGCTTGAAAAACATTGGAGCAATGCACGAATTCACTTTTCCTTCTGCCCACCCCTCCATCCACCTATTAGAATCAATCATTCCTACACATTGGCTTGTTCATCTTCACATACTACCCATCAAGTCTTCACTTCAAGCGGTAATTAACCATCACAATCACACACACTAGATCTTGATGAGACATAGAGCTAGGATGTTGCTAGGTGTTGTTTAGACCTCAGTCACACTCATGTTTTAGTCCAACTCTTGTCTTAAAGTTTGTGCGTTTTGGCCCATCTCTTGTTCATCATCAATCTTCTTTTAAACCATCCATCATAAACATCTATGACTCCCACATCCTACTTTACTTGGCTTAAACATCTGTGGGCAGCCAATGACCCCCACTTTTCATGTAATATAACTCACAATCCACTTTGTACATTTCTCTAGTGTTCTCGTAAATCACCCTACATAATCCATTCTATCCCTTCATTTATAACATCCTAAATATACTACACAAATGATCCATTATCCTACTCTACACATAAAGACATATCAAATTCCTATCTCTTGCATATCAATGCATCATATCCACTATCCATGTCAGTCCATTCTATCCTATCCTAACCTCACCCATATTACCCTGAGTCCTTTTAACTACCCCATCCAGGAAAACTGCAGTGCTTGTAGGAGAAAATCATGTCCTATCCTACATCCCTCAACCCCATCCTATCATATCCCATCATACTCCACCTCATGAACATCCCTCCGCTATCCTATCCTTCCTACCCTATCTTGAGTCTTTTTCATCCATCCCATCGTGAATCCTATCTATCACCCTTTCATCGATTATCATTTTTGTCCTTGCTGCTAGACTGGGTTTCCCCCCTTTGAGCTTTTCCCTTCGCTCGTAGTCAAAAATCTTAAAAATCATAAAAAACCATTAAAATCCCAAAAAATCATATTATCCAATATCACGTCTTTTCCTAAATCCGATTAAAAATTATTATTCTCAAACAAACCAACCAATACCAATCCCCTTGGACAACATCCTTGCTTGCGGCAAATCAATCAATTAATCTCACCATTGATCACCAAACATAGCTCTTTAACTGAACCAAGGACATCACATTTGCTTTTGTGTTTATTTTTGTTTGCTTGTCTGTTTATTTTTTTGTTGGTGCATCAGTGTCTGTCCAATGATACGAAGATAGTTGTGCATATTTTGAGTCCGTCCCTTGATAAGAGGACGATTATGCATATTTTCAATCGAGGGAATATTGCGATAATGTCATCATGGTTGTTGCATATCATGGTGCATCCTTTTCTATGCCATAGTGATGAGGTTTCTAATGATGAACATAATGGAAAATTTGTGCAATATGATGATGCAATTTCCCCTTTCATCCCCTGTCATAATCATCCTCTCCCACCATCTCCCACCATCAATTATCAACCAAACAAATTATCAACAATCTAACAACCAACTTTAATCTAAGCTAACCATCTCTCTTTATCACAAATTGTTAATCCAATTTAACTACATATCTACCATAACCACTCATCACGAACCATCTCTCCCTCCTCACCATCTAGAAAGAACATCTTATCACCCATCATCTCTCATTTATCTCTCAATTGCATCACCATCACATCAATCATACTTTGAAACTGGTTAACCATCCAAATCCTGCTTGCATCCTATAATCTAATGATTGATTAAATCTATCCACAAATAATTATTAATCTAATGGAATATCAATCAAACATTTATGCATTCTCTCTCTAATATATCGTTGACTAGGGCACATCTAGGGTCGTACATCATTGATCATTTCCTGGACCATTGTCAATTTATCGATATGTTAATCGATCAATCATTGCTTAATATAAGAAATCCTTCAAACCATATTGTTAACCATCCAATCTATCTCCAATAACATCTCATCTAATCTACTAGCTTGTTATCCTATTTTCGAGCAGTCATCCATCTCGTTCCTCCCCGCATTACCCCTTGAGGGGATATCACTCTTACTAATCTGATGTTGTCTTTCATCTTCATTGAAAATTCATTACTGTTGTCCAAAATAACACCCATGCTATTTGGAAAATTTCATTCAAGTCAGAGACTTAATTTCTTTTGTTTAATTAAGTCACAGAACAAAGAAACTCAATGTACTGCGAAAATTAGGAACTTAGTATTCTGCGGAGTTGGTAAAGCCGCATAATTAAGGAATATAGTCGCAAAGAACTATGCCACAGAACAAAAGAAAAATTATTTCGTGGCATTGCAAAATAAAAATGTTAAATGACATTGTAGAGAGTTAGAAAAGTTCATAGGAGATAAAATTGAAGCATGAGGTATAAGCCGTGTAAGGTTTAGGAAGCCACGCAACGAAAAAAAGCCACATATCAAAGGAAACCCGCTGAGCATAGGCAAAATACCATGTGACATTGTAGGGGAAAAGAACATTGAGCACAAAAATGTTAGAAAAGTTGAGCGTGATGAAACAAAGAAAACCACACAACAAAGAAGGTATGCAAAACAAAAAATGTCGCAAAACACAAAAGACGTCGCGAACTGAAGCAAAATCTGCGGGACAAGCACAAAAAATTGTGGGTGGTGAACAAAATTAGAGTCAACGATTGATCGCGGATCAAGGTGGAGGTCACAAACAAATCCGTAGATTGTCCAAGAGTTTTCCAAAAGGATAGAAATCCACAGAAGGTAGGATTAAGTGGCGGAATATCATAAGTCTGCAAAGCACAAAAAAATTGTGCCTAGTTCAAACTAGGCGTTCAACTGCTCCAACAACCAAAATTTAATGTTGAACGACATTTTCCTCCTACACTGGTGATCTGATGGTGTGCGTTTGAAGAAAAATGTGTTATTTTGTGGTGCCTGTTTTCATGTGTGGAAGTGTTGAAGACTGTACACTCTCCACACTTTTCTCATTGGTGATCTTTTATTTTTTGTACTTTTATTTTAGATCTGTCATATTATTATGCATATTAGTTTCTACTATTGCGATTCTATGTGGGATTTTTCCACATTAGCTTGAGTGGGAGCTATGACAGATGATGGAAGATCAAAGGTTGATAAATTCAACGGGTAGAATTTTAATCTTTGGAAGATGCAGATGGAAGATTACCTTTATCAGAAGAATATTTATATTCCGTTGTCTGAAAAAGGGAACAAAACCTCGAGCATGACATATGTAGATTGGAATTTCTTGGATAGGAAGGAACTTGGGACAATCCGACTATGTCTTGCATCTTCAGTATTATTTAATGTTTCAAAGGAGAAGAATACAAAAGAACTCATGTATGCATTAGGGAAGTTACATGAAAAAACCTCCGCCTCTAACAAGATATTTTTTATGAAAAATTTGTATAATATGAAGGTGTTTGAGAATAGTTCAGTAGTAGATCATTTGAATGATTTTAATACGGTTGTGAATATGCTAGCTTCAATTACAATAGAATTTGATGAAGAAGTTAGGGATTTATAAATTTTCTGCTCCTCACTTGAGAGTTGGAATAGCCTAGTAATGGCGGTAAGAAACTCGGTTCCAACTAACTCAAAGTTGAAGTTTGAGGACGTTGTAGGTGTGATTTTAAGCAAGGAAATGTGAAGAAAAATCTCCAAGGAATCTTCTACTTTAGGGATTGCTTTAACAGTGGAAACTAGAGGGAGACAAAAGAATAAAGGAAGCCATGGAAAATCGAAAGATTGGGCAAGGTTAAAATCCAAAAGCAAGATGATATGTTGGCACTGTGGAAAGCCTGGGCATGCAAAGGATTGTTGGGAGCTTCAGGAGAAGAAGAAACAACAGGAAGAAAACAAGGAGGTGAATGTGGCAACATGTAATGTCTTCCAGGATGCTTTGATTCTTTCTTTGCATAATATTACTGAATCTTGGGTTTTAGATTTGGGGGCGTCTTTCTATGCTACTCCACATAGGCATTATTTTGTTGATTATGTTCAAGGGGATTTTGGGCATGTTTTTCTTGGTGATGATGAGCCTTGTAGCATAGTTGGAAAAGGTTTTGTTCAGGTTAAGATGCAGAATAGGAATACATGGCTATTGAAGGATGTCATACATATACCTACATTAAGATGAAACTTAGTATTGGCAGGGCAGTTGGGAAATGACGGTTGTACTGTGATATTTACAACAGACTCTTCGAAGGTTACTGTTCGTGAGAAATTTTTTTGGTTGGGAAAATTATGTGTCTCCACCAACGTTCATGGGGCTACGCTCCTCTACATTGAATGATACAACTCCCATTATTGAATATAAACTAATCCTAATCTTATCTAAATGTTGTGGGTAGCCAAATTGGTTGGGAATCACATAGGGACACTCTAATGAACATATGGAAAAGTGCTTCTATGGGGGTACAAGGAAGGAAATTACAACGTTGAGGAGAAAGGGGGGAAATTAGTCAAGGAAGATTACTGCCGCGAGTAGATTGCAAAGCTCACACCTAGTAACTGGAGTAGTTCAACATACAATATAAAAGAAAACAACAATAAAGTGGTTAGTGAGACAAACCAAACCCACATAGACACAAAGATCGATGAGGCTTATTCATCAAAGACACAAAGCTCTCTTTGATCACTATGCTTACAAAGTGCATGCAAGAGGGAAACATATGAAAAACATGAAAGGGAAAATAGAAGAAGTGTAGCTTTTATTTCATGTGTAGTCATGAATACAAAGCTTCAACCAAGCTACCACAATTCACAATGCTATAAAGTGAAAGTATTAAAAATATTGAATCTTAGGATGGAGAAGCCATCCCTATTTATTCAATTTGAATCAACCTCTCATCTCCCTCACACAACTCTTTGTATTCCTATTCCAATTGCGACCTTTCACTTTTCATTAAATTAAGTATTATCTCATAATTTTGAGAAAATACTTTTACAATATTGAAATAGGTCACTTAAGTAAATAAGACAAAATACAACGATGAGGCCCAATGAAGAATTAGAATAGAGAGAGGAAGAAGAGGGAGAAAGGGATACAAAGAGCCGATGAAGGAGAATCCACCTCTGATGGAGTCCACTAATCCCTACCAAATGATATGATGAAATGCTCCAATGAAGTGAACTCTGGTTCCTTGAATGACTTGCACCGCCAAAATACTTATTTGCACACACACATAGACACCATGAACTAAGTGTTTAGAAACACTATTGCATGAAGCCTTTGGTGACCATGAGTGTTGCACATGGAGATCCCCTCTGAAGAGATTGAATCCTTGAAACTAATCCCATCATGGATCTTTGCAACACTGCCACACTGCCATACTGATTTGGACATCCTGATGAAACACACCATGAACAATATGATGATGCAAACTCCACCTCACACATTATACACATAAAAATGTAAGCCATGGAATGAGTGTCGAAAGACACTGTTGAGATCCGTTGTAAGAGGCCTCACTATCACCTATTCCTCAACATATTCTGATGATAGATCTCGTGCCGACGTCACCCCTGTGAAATTGAATTTCACGATTCCTTGACACTTACTATATTTAGAAAGGGAAAGTATTTTCGACAAGTGTCAAGATTCTCCCTCACTGGTCCCCAACTGATGATGTTGACTTGAATGGTTACCCCTATGTGCACTCCTTATGTGAAAACTACTTTTGGAATAACTTACTATTAATAGTAAGTTCCTACAAGACAACTTACTATTTTTAGATAATAGTGATTTTTGCCCGATCTGACCACATCAATGTGATCTGCTTGTGTCACCGCCCCTATGCACACTGCCCTTTTCCTGATTGCTCTTTCTGGGATGAATTACTATTTATGACAAGTACCCATATAGGGAACTTACTATTTTTAGTAAGTGATGATTTTTGTTGCTTTCTTGGACTTACCAGTCAATTTGACCTCGTTTTTCTCCTTAGTGCACACGGTATACGTCGCAATTGCTTCTGGTAATGAATTACCCAAAATAGCAACCACATGTGTAGGAAGACTTATTATTTTTGGAAATTGAGTCTCTGGTGGTTGGTTCGTGAAGAAACAAATGTTTTCGATATGGGTTTTTCCCCCAATAGTACTCCTTTGAAATTTCAACTTCACTCGATCACCGGTTTGAGAGATTTTAAATTTTAAAATTTTTTCGATGGGAAACCTTGGGTTTCTTTGCTGGAAAAAATCCACTTCACATATGCAAAAAAATTCTTTGGGAATGTTTAGGCTCATGGAAATCTTGGGGAATGCAAAAAAAATGTATTGATTTGTTCAATGGTTTGCAAGATACAAAGATTTCTTCTTTCGGTGACTTCAGGGGTTTCAACATAAAATATTCATATTTTCACCATTTTGATCCATTCTTTCTGTGATTTTTTGTGTTTTCAGATCATGGAGGGTTTCAAGGAGTTATTGGAATGTATAAATGGTGGATTTGGATTCTAGAGAAATTTTGTCAGCATTCCGGTAGTGTATGGAGGTGTGGGGGAAGAATTGTCAAAAATTGGCTCTCCCGTGTTATTTAAACATGAAATGGAATGGGGGAGGATGGGGCACATTTTTCTATCCCTTTCATCCCTTTTCAAAAGGTGCAATGGGGAAATGAAAATTCACCTCATTCTGGGTGTGCCATTTGTCACATGTTAATTCGTTGTGCAACTTGGAGAGGGGGGCTAAACGAAAGCACCTGGGAGTTGGTTTGAGGTCATATGAGGGATTAGGGGGCTTGTTAGGGATGGGGTGTATTTTTTCTGTCCCTCATATCCTCTTGAAAAATGGATAAAGGGTGCAAAAAATGTGCTTCATTCTGGGCATGACAAGTGGCACTCATGTGGGGGTTGGTGAGTGCAAGGTCAAACTGGTCAACGAGGGCTTAAGTGAGTGTCGGTAGGTCATATGGGTGACAAGAGGGATTCTTAGGGGTGGGGTGAAATTTTTTGCACCTCATGTCCCTTTGAAAAGGTGAAAATGGGACATGAAATTGTGCCTTTACCACATGCTGCCACTTGTCCCATCGTGAAATTGACTAAGTGTTGAAAGCGTACCTTAGGAGCCAACTTGTGAGGACGATATCTCAAGCTCTTGGATGATTTTTTGGGTGAAATTTTATATGATTCCACCTAAAAAAATCATTTGAATCTAGTGGTCATGGTCCCAAGATCCAATTATGATTGAAACACCTCTAAATGGCTCATTATTTATCGGGATCACTTGTTGTGCGCCAGAAGAGTGAGCTGCCTAGAAAAGTTCATGAGGTTTCAAGATGTCCCATATTTTCCACCATGTAGAGTATTGAAAATTATTTTATAGGTACTTTTTTTGGCTTTTAAATCACTATGGAGCTCCCATAATCTTTCTTTTAAGTTCAAATCCTCTTTCATGGTGCATGCTCCTTCAGGCCCAAAAACCAACCTACAGTGACTTGGCTCCTAAACCTCTGATTCTTTCCAAATTTTCCCTGAATCAGTTCCTTGATGTTTTGGAATCTTAAATACACCTCCATGATGAATATAGGTCTTCCATTCCGCTACGATGATAGTGCCCCTAGCTTAGAAAGGCTTGTGAAAGCCTCTTCTAAGCATGCTTAAAAAATCACTTTGCGAAGCATTGCTCTAACATGCTTGAATGATCTTGTTTGTTTTTAAATCACCTAGGGGAGGAATGATGACACCATAGATGGGCCCTTGGAAGGAAATAATGGACTTGACACTATAGGGAAAGGTGATTTAGGAGGGTATCTTAAAGGGCATGACATAAAAAATTTGACACTAGGGTATGGTTGTCCTGTTTTTGGGTGAATTTTTGCCCATGCAAAAACACAGGAAAACAGTTACCAAGGGTGCTCTTGTGGTGGAAAGAGTTAAGAAAGTTTAAACATTGTATTTAATCACTGGTAGTACTAATTCTTGTAATATTGTGGCTTTAGACACAAATACAACATTGTGGCACTATAGGCTTGGTCATATTATTCATAAGGGCATGCAAATCATAACAAAGAATTTTCTTGGATTTACAGAAATATGTTTTGATTTCTGGTTAGAACTTGTGTATATAGGAGAGAATTAAGTGAGTAAAGTTTCTTAAGGTTGGACCTACAGCAGAAATAGAGTAAGGTGTAGTTAGTACATTTTGATGTGTGGAGGCCAACTCAGGTATCATCTCTTGGGGGTTCATATTATTATGTAAAATTTATTGATGATGCAACAAGGAAAATTTTGGGTATACTATAATATATTTAAATATGATTTATTAGACACTTTGTTAAAAATGGAAATACTTGGTAGAGAATGAAACAAGTCTTAAGGTAATATGTATCAGGACAGATAACAGATGGGAGTATTGCAGTAAATGATTTTTATGAATCAACGTTCTATAGAATGGAAATCCATAGGCAAATGACGGTTCCATTGAAACTCCATGTTACATAATGGAGTATCAGAAAGGATGCACACGAAAATAATAAAATGAGATGGGAGCATGAGATTATATTGAAGGACTGTCTCTTTATTCCTTTTAGGCATAGAGCGGTGAGAACAACTATGTACTTGGTAAACAAGAGGACCCTCAAGTTCCTTAGATGGAGGCATACATGAAGGAGGCTTGGTTTGGTAAGAAGGATGACTATTCATTTATTATAGTCTTTGGATTTGAAGTGTTTGTCCCATATTGATAAGGATGATAAGACCAAGTTAGAGGCTAAATCAGATAAATGCACTTTCCATTGGTTATGGTGGCAATGACTTTTGATATAAATATTGGAGTATTAAGGACAAGAAAATCATCCAATTTCTAGGGATGTGGTATTCAATGAGAAAGTTATGTATAAGAAATATTTGTTGGAAAACATGGAAGAATCTAGGAAAGAAATATGCAGTGATAGAGGATAATCTATGGATTGGAAAGTGGCACATGAATAATTTCAAGAAGCTACTTAACAGGAACCCTAAACTCCCATATTGAAAAGGTATACTAGGGTAAGAATATCACTTAAACTTTTTTCTCCTTCTCTTAATTGTTTACCACTGCACTGATAGTGGAGAGATAGAAAGATTTGTTAATAGTAATGTAGGTAGATGCCAGGAAGAAGTGGGAGAAAGGCATGGATTACGAGACATCAGTCTCTCATGGAGAACCAAAATTGGGATTTGGTGAAGCTACACGAAGGAAAAATAGAATTGCAGAACACGTGAGTGTATATAGATTTAAAGAGGGGAAGAAGGAGTAAAGAAATTATACAAGTGCCTGATTGGTGGTCAAGGTGTTTACATAGGAAAAAGGTATATATTTTCATTGAGATTTTTTTCACCTGTAGTAAAAAATGAATTCTATTAGAATTATTCATGGAATAGTGGTAGTCGAAGACTTGTACGTATAGCAGCTAGATGCAAAGACTACATTTTTCCATGGTGATTTGGAGGAGGATCTATATATGCAACAGTCCAGAGGGATATGAGGTCAAATGTAAAGAGGATATGATGTGAAAATTGAAGAAGAGATTTTATGGCCTAAAACAAGCTCCACGTCAATGGTATAAGAAACATGATAGATTCATTATGTAACAAGGTTATATTAGATGCCATTCTGACAATTGCATGTATATAGAATAAATTTCAAGATGGTAATTATATTAACATGTGTTTGTATGTGGATGACATGTTTGTTGTAGGTAGAAACATTTAGGAAATAAAAGTACTCAAGAAGCAGCTAAGTGACTCCTTTTCTATGAAGGATTTGGGGGTAGAACCAAACAAATCTTTGGTATGAGGATAACCCTTGGGATAGGAAGGAATGAAATCATAAATTTATCTTAGGAATAGTAAATTAAGAAGGTATTGGAGAGGTTTAATATGTCAGGATGCTATACCAATTAGGTAATCCTTTGGAACATGAAATTTGAATTTATCAAAGGAGCTGTGTCCCAAGATAGAGTATGTGAGAAACTAAATGTCCAAGGTACCTTACTCATTAGTGGTTGGTAATTTGATGTGTTTCATGGTGTGCACTAGGCATGATATTTCCCATGCAGTGGGAGAAATGAGTATATTTATGAGTGATCTAGGTAAAGATCACTGACATGACATTAAAATGGATCCTTTGGTACTTGGGAGGGACTAAGGGGAACAATTTTGTGCTACAATAGATCGGAAATCAAATTTGTAGTGGTTATGTATACTCAGACATGGATGGAGATGTAGACAGTAGGAGGATCACGATAGGTTATATTTTCACTATAGGTCGGACCAATAGTGAGCTAGATTTCATGACTACAAAAACTTGTGGATTTGTAAACCATAAAGGCTAAGTATATTTCTGCCATATAGGTAATAAAATAGATTATTTGGTTACAACAATTACTTGAGGAGTTGTAGCATAAGTAAAAGTTGAAGGAAAGATGCATAGTGATAGTCAGAATGCTATATACCTAGCTAGGAACTCTTTTTTCCACTCTACGATAAAGCATATACAATTAAGATACCATTTCATTAGGAAAAATTTAGGATGAAGAGAAAATTGAAGCTGGAGAAGATTTATACTTAGTCAGAAGTCCTAGTAAACATGATGACCAAGATAGTCACAAGGGAGAAACTAAAGCTATGTTTCACTTTGGTTGGCCCTTCACGAGACAACAATGAAGGGTTGAAAAACTTGCTCAGAGGAAAAATCCAGTCTCAAAGTCAGAGATTGTTTTATGTTATGGAGCATGTTTTCATGTGTAGAAGTGCCAAAGACTATACACTCTCCAAAATTTTCACATGTGGGTTCAGAGCCTTTCCGGGATCTGAGTGGGGGTGCAGGGGTAGAAGCCCCTGAGAATTTTTTTGGTCTCGAAAGATGTGCCTGATACTTTGGGATAATGTGATTTTCTTATATGGGTGGTTTTTTTACCCATAGGTTTATGGGGGGATGGTTTTGGTACATGGTTTTTAGTACCCACGGTATTATAAAACTGCTTAAATAGTTTCCTATTGATGCTAATTTGTGCATATGGTAGGGTAGACATATACATTGTAGATGTGTGTGAGTTCACGTGTGAATTCAGAAGTGTTTGTTGAGCATAACTCCAAACATATATGGGTATTATGTTGAGAGAAAGATGATGGATTATAATAAAATCATGTTAGCAAGTGATTCTTGGTGGAAATAGCCCAAATTGGGTGAAGTGTGTTAAATAATGGTCTCCGTGTCATGTATTATTTTATTTTTTACACTTGTATTTCAGATATGTGTTATTTTTTTACATATTAGTTTCTACTATTGTCAATTCTATGTGGGATTGTTTCCGCATATTTTATCTCTTATTTCCTAAGAAAATGGGGGCTTAACCAATGCACCTCTAACACTCATAATCACTTGAAGCTATTGTTCTTGTGTACATGTAGGGTGGTAAATTCATTAGTAACTAGATGGGGGTGATCCATCCTCCATTTGTCCCCTGATGTACCTTTCCCTTAAGGTAAATACAAGTGTGAATTAACATGCTGTAAAGTGTTCTCATATCCTTTTTGACTATGTCCGATGTCATCTTGCTAACTCCATCTTTTAACACCGAGAGTGCATTTTCTTCCCTAGTAGCATGGAATAGTTTTTGGGATCATACCTTATGATAGATTTCATGTGCCTCAAAATCTGCCTATACTATATCATCCCAACCACTTTAAAAATCCATTTCATCCTAAAAACTTGATTTCTTGGCACCATTGAATGGCTTGGTAGCATGATTGTGAGTATCAACTAGCGACTTGCTGCTATTACAAGAGATATTATATTTATTTTTGAAACTTAATTGATGTGTCCATCATGTGGAGGATTATAAGATCTTTCCATTTCATTTTTTTTTATCTCTTAACTCCTATAATTTCTAGAATCATTGAACCCTATTATATTTTGGTGCATCACCTCTCTTTATTTCAACATTTGACTCTTTCAACCCTGGTCCCTTGGAATACTTAGGATAAGATCAGCTAGTAGTAGCATAGTGAGCTAGGATAGAAGGAAGTTAACCTTGTCTAGAGATTGATCTCAAAAGGTTCCATTGTCCCACACTTTTGAGGTATATCCATGTTTACATGGGGTGGTGGAACCTAATTTTAACAAGGGTGCAACGTCAAGTGACAACAATATTTAGTGTGCTTGGTGGGAGTATTTGAGTCACTTATAGCTCACTCTTGATCTTATTTCCCTAAGATTCGTGTGTCTTAGTGGATTTCAGCCTCTAGAGGCATCTTTCTACATTTCTAGCAACTCCCAAGTTCAAATGTATTGTTTTCAAGCAGCCCAATCCTCTGTTTCATGAGAAGGATACAAATAAGAAAAAGTGTAGCAAGAGGTAGATATTTTGAATACCTACAAATCTCACCCAGAAGAAGAAGAGAAATACCATTTCAGAGATCCATTTCTCATCCCAACAGAAGTCTTTCCACTCCTCCTAGTAGACCCTTCTCTTTCTCCATAAAAAAATTAAGAGACATTCCTTTCATGGCCCATCAAATAAATTTACTCTTTGTAACCTTTAATGGTGGATTCCCTTGACTTTGAATTCCAAAAATGTAATACCAATATCTTCCCTAAAGAGAATTCCATTATTTATTGGTGAAAATTCAAATACCCATACAAATCACATTTTAGATATTGCCAATGTTTGTTCAGTTCATATTATCACTGAATATGATGTAGCAGTCAAGTTCTTAGCCCCATCTTTTAAAGGAAAGGCATTACAATGGTATAAGATTCTGCAACCTACTTCTATTCACACATAAGATGAGCTTGGGGATTAGATTTGCAAGTAGTTTGATAAAATGGTAGACAATATCTCTGTGTTATAACAACTAACAGCTATCAAGAGATCTCCCATTGAGCTTGGTCAATTTCAACTTGATATTTTGACTTCAAATTTCAAACAACATGGGACATAATTCCAACTCTTCTAAGACCAACCCCTCAAGGCTATTTCTTATACATTCTAAGAGCTTTTAATTTTGATATTGATGTAATGATATAATCTATGGTTGCTGCAACATTACCTGATGCATATACAATAGCCATTAGGGCTGAAAATTGTTTGATTCAAGACGGGAACATAACCCCTAGATTTTACGTGCCTCTATTTCCTGAACTGCCTCAAAATATTCAACCTTCCCTTGCTCTTATCCCAGAGCCAAATGCTTCATCATATGCCTCTACATATTATTCCTCTAAAAAGCAAGATGACAGTGATGATCTTAGAGCCTTGGTCAATAATCTATCCAATTTGAAGAGGTAACAAACTCAGACACCAAGAAATTACCTAAGTTTTAATATAATGTAGTATTCTAATAAAATGTTCAATCAAGGTTATCAATAACAAATATCTCAGTATCCAAATCAGAGGTATGGCCAAAATAACTAGAAAAATAGATTCCAAGGCCATAATCCAAATCTACCTCTTAAAACAGTTGTTCCTACACAACCACTTCTTGTCGCAAACACTAGCAAATCTCGTCCCAGTGCAAAAAATGTTATTCAAGAAGATTAATGGCGTTTTTCACGTAATCAACCAAATAATTAGAACACGTATCCAAATGGCCACCAAGTTAAAGCCCTTATGGTTCAAAATTATTCCAATCAACAATAACCATTGATCGAAGTCATGGATTCCGATGAAGAAACAACACAACAAGATGCAATGGAATCCAACCTTATGTTTTATACTGTAGAAGAATTATTTGTGGTTAATCAAGCCACCGATAAATTACAAACCACATCTTCATGTTGCGGATAATAAAAGATCAAAGAAGAGGCAAATAGAGCTGCCCACTCCATCCCGTTCAATGTAAATTCAACATCTCAAAGAAAAGAAATCCACAGACTTAAGCAGAAGCATGCAAGTGGATTCATCTAGAGGCTCTAACCTTCAGATAGAAAATCTGTGGTACACTGAAAATTTTTAGAACAAATAAATTCTTCCATCCAATGCACCACTTATTTCGATTGATCAAACAAGAAGAGAAACCTCAACACCCTCAATGCATAAATCTACGTGTATTCCTATGAACATTCTTGAGTAAATGAAGATGAAAAATATCAATGTGACAATGTGGGATGACTTATCTATTCCATCTCAAAGGGATCTCTTGCACAAATATTTGAAGTAGCTACCACAATCTGAGCTAGTTATACAAAATCCAAACTCCACGATCAACTTGTGCTAGCCAAAGGATGAAAAGTAAGGTTAAGAAGACTCCACCCTTCTACATGTATCTAATTATGGGAAAGCACCTAGTTCATAATTGCATGATATATTTAGGTGCTAGTACTTCTATAATTCCCAAGAAAATAAAAAACATTTTAGGCATTGAGTACAACCTAGCTTCTAGGGGAGTCCTACAACTTTATGGATCAACTGTCAAAATATTAGGATTTTTACAAGATCTTGAATTACTCAAGATGTATCAGTTATTGACTTACTTCATTTCTTTTCCATCTACCTATCAAGAGTTTTCATGTCCAAAGTGGGTAAGTACTTGTATTCTGATTGGTATCACATGCTCATAAGAACCAGATATGGTACATGATTTTCCATTAGAGATGAGCCAATATCTTCTTATCATGTTGAATCCTATGACCCTTCTTCCCTTGACTCTAATTGCATGATCCAAGAAAAATAATAAAATAAATCAGTGTCAGTACAATAGTCTACTCCTCCTTGTTCAGTACATGATCTTTATTAGATGAATTGGCCAAGGAGCATTATGAATATGATCCCCTATCATACAACTATAGAGAATGATTTAGGCACTTATCACATCCATGAAGAAGAATTCATAGCCCATATGTCACATAAATGTGAAAAATGATGTTTTTGGTCTATGGAAAATATTCTTTGATGGTTCTCAAAGCATAAATGGAGATGGGGTAGGTGTAATTATTGTTTCTTCAGAGGGAAAGAAGTTCTTCTTTTCCCATAGGTTGTAGTTTGCATTCTCTAAAAATTTAGCGGAGTATGAGGCTTTGATTCATATCTTGCTATTAGCAAAGAAAAGGCATATTAAGGCCTTGCAAGGTTTTAGAGATACCAAGCTTATTATTCATCAAGTCATAGAAAGATGTGCTTCCAAGAATAAGCTTCTTTAATATTATAGACATAGTGATCTGTAAACTCTTCAACTTTGGAATTATCCACAGAATCACAAATTAACGCTGTTGTTCTACTTTCTATTAGAAAATGATAGAGATAGCTAGTGAATGAATTTTGCTTATGCTTAAAATCCACAATTGAAGGAAAGGAAAGAATATAAACTCATAAACACCAACAAATTTTATCCTGGAAACCTCCAAAGGAGGAAAAACTAGTCAGGAAGGGAAATTTCTCTTTCTTCCCACTTTTATTGGCCAATTCAAAAAAATAAGTACATAATCTATAATAAGTATGAAAGAGAAGTAGATAATATCTCACACTTCCTCCCAATTACTTGCTTACTCTATCTCAACACTCCTTTCTTCTACAAAACACAATTCCAACACTAAGAATTTCTTTCTCACTTGCTTTCATGCTTCGATGATCTTATTCTCTTCTACAAACATGTATTTATAGCCTTTCTCATGTCCTCCAGTGTACTGGAGAATGGGAAAGGTCATTGAGGAGAAGAGACATAGAAAGGTTGTTCATTTCATATTTTATTTTCTGTCTGAAAAATCTAGGACTGCTACCTTGGTTGGGTGGCAGTTCTATAACCACTGCTCTGCATAGATTGGCGGTCCTGTTACTATAAAGAAAGAACCTCCGTGTATTATTTTTCCTTCTTCATGCTGACTGATATGATGGAGTAGAGTCATTTTGGATCCCTATGGATCACACCTCCCCTACTTAGGAGGATTTTGGTCCCACAAAATATTAGTGGGGGAGTAGATGAGGAAATAATTCCCTCACTTTCTCCTTTGAGTACCACTGGGCCTGCCTTGATGTCTTTCCTTTTAGTCCAATCTACCAAGACTCATGCAGACCTCTCCTAGTTTCTCTGACCTTCTGCTGCAACACTACATCCTCCTCTAATTCGCCTCGTGAGTCCAAAACGTAATCCTCAATGGAAGGTAGCAACTGTAGTCCTTCATATTCATCTAGCATGGATGGCTCATATAGGTGTAAATTCTCACAGTTTACTACAGAGTACATCCTCATAAATGACGGTAAATCAAGTCGAAAGGAATTTTCTCTGACCTACTCCAATATGGTGAAGGGTCCATATCGTAGTGTCTTGAGCTTCTGTGCTTGACCCTGTAGTCTCTCTTTGCTCAAGTAAATCCAAACTCTATCTCCAACATGAAGCTTATGTTCCCTCCTATGTTGATCGTGCCTATATTTGTACTTGGATTGATATTTCCCTAGTTGTTATTTGACTTTGAGATGGATTTTCCAGATCCTCTAAATGAATTTGTTTTCTCTAGTCACCTTTGTGTCTCGTGTCTCCCCCTCATCTTGATACCCAACTGTTATGTCCAACGGATTTATGGGTAGATATCCCAAACACGCTTCAAACGATGACTTCATAACGAATGTGTGTATTGCTCAGTTATAGGAATGCTGAATGTAGGCTAAGGACTCATCCCAAGTCCTTGGGTATTTTCTGTTATACCCTTTGATCAACTGTACCAAAGTCTTGTTCACTACCTCTGTCTGTCCATATTTCTGTGGATGGAAAGCTGTGTTCCTCTGTAACCTGGTATCCATCTTTTCCCACAAAGTAGTTCAAAACTTCCCTAAGAATCTGGAATCCCTGTCAGCAACAATAGACTTTAGCAAACCAAAATGCACCCATATATTAGCAAAGAAAAGATTTGCTACCTCATGTGCTTTTACTGTCTTTTTACATGCCATAAGAATACACATCTTATTGAATCTATCAACAACAACATAGAGATATTCATGGCCATGTTTAGACATAGGTAATCCTTCTACAAAATCCATAGAAATGTCCTCTCATGGATGAGTAGGTACTGGCAAAGGCATATACAAAACCTCCTTCCTAGTCTTAGGCTTGCTAGTACAACAAAGTTTACATCCACGTATAAATTTTGATACTTCTTCTTGCATATTGGGCCAATACACGTACGTTTGCAAGTGGGCTAGGGTCTTACAACATCAAAATGTCCCGCTGCTTTCAAGGTATGTGCTTCCCTAATCAATAGAAGTATTTCTTCTTTAGGCACACAAAGCTTACCCCATCAGTAGAGCAACTCATCCTTGAGATAAAAATCTTCAATCCCCATCCTTTTAGTCCCTTGGGACTATAACTATTGAAATTTCACCCCAAAGTCTCTGTCCTGGGAATATGCCTCTTTGTAAGC
This sequence comes from Taxus chinensis, assembly GCA_019776745.2. Taxonomy (NCBI): domain Eukaryota; kingdom Viridiplantae; phylum Streptophyta; class Pinopsida; order Cupressales; family Taxaceae; genus Taxus; species Taxus chinensis. The sequence continues at coordinate 311,690,368 of CM034146.1, read as the reverse complement.
TTCCTTTGTGAAGGGCTCGATCTGAGAGATAGTGGCCAAACATGAGAAATTCTCTTGTGTGGGCAGCCTAGACAACATGTCTGCCACCAAGTTTGTACTACCCTTATTGTATTTGATTACCAGATGGAACTACTGAAGGAACCCCATCCATTTGTAGTGCCTTGCCTGTTGTAATTTAGACTGTGCTTGCAAATACTGGAGAGGTTTGTGGTCAGTGTGCACAATAGTTTCTTTACCCAACAAATAATGCTTCCATTTTTTAATTACATGAATTAGTGCATATATTTCCTTATCATATATTGAATATCCTTTAACTACTAAAGTGAAAGTTTTAGAATGATATCATACGGGTTTACCTCCTTGAAGAAACACTGCACCCATAGCGTAATCACTGACATCTGTCTCTACTTCAAAAGGTTGCTACAAATTAGGAAGAGCAAGTACTGGAGCATGACTAATCTTGTATTTCAATAACTCAAAGGATTTGTCTTGTTCCTTACCCCAGCCAAAACCCTTACTCTTTGCAGCCACTATGTGTAGACATGCTACGATCGCAGAGAAGCTTGAAATGAATTTCCGCATGTACTGTATTGCTCCCACAAAAAGCATAGTCTCTATGGATCATGTTGGTGTTGGCCAATTAGTGATGGCTTCCACCTTCTTTAGATCCACTCGTAGCTCTCCTCCTCCAACCACGTGACCAAGATAGACAAGTGACTGTTTGGAAAATTCACATTTCTTCATATTAAAAGCAGATGTTTCTCCTTGAGAACTTGCAAGAATTGCTGTAAATGAGTTAGATGTTCTTCCCATGTGGCACTAAAAATCAAGATATCATCTAGATATACAATGACACATGAATCTATGAAATCCTGTAATACATCATTCAACAATCTCATAAATGTAGCGGGTGCATTACATCACCCAAAAGGAAGTACTAACCATTCATAGAAACCCTGTTTTGTCTTGAAGGCAATCTTCCATATATATTCTTCCTTTATTCTGATTTGGTGATAACGTAACTTGAGATCCAAATTCGTGAAGAATTTGGCATGCTGAAGTTGGTCCAAAAGATCATCTATGCGGGGAAGTAGATATCTGTTCTTTATGGCGATCTTGTTCAAAACGTGGTAGTCGATGCACATTCTCCAAGAACCATCCTTCTTTGGCACCATCACAATAGGTGAACTGCATGGTGAGGTGCTCAGACCTATCACCCCTTGGTCTAGTAGTTCCCAGAGTTGTTTCTTTAATTCAGTACTCTCAAGAAAGGATTGCCTATACAACCCGATGTTTGGTAGAGGGGATTATGGAAATAGCTGAATCCCATGCTCTACTTCCCATTTTGGTGGTAACCCATTGAGAGCCTAAAATAATTCCAGAAAAGACTAAATAATACTATCCAAATCATGCTTTCCCTGGTTAGAAATCTCTGAAACTTCTACCCCATCTTGTTTATCCTTTAACAAAAGTAAATAAAAATGATTATGATTTTCCTGAATAAGTCATTTTACTTGGTTATCACTCACTATAGTAACCCGTGTCTTACACTGGTGTGCCCGGATGTTGTAGCTGATCCCATTATTGACCCATCTGTACTGATTTTCCCTTCTCATAAATATAACATCCCTAATATAGAAGTAAGGACTCTCGAATACAACATCAAAAGCATCAAGTGGAATAACTTCAGATTCCAAAACATCAATATACTGGGAATTTATCCCAAACTTGAACTTACATATTCTTGTTACCTGAATTTCAACACCCTTCTTCACCCAACTAAAAGGATAAGGGTGTGGATGCTCGTAAGTCTCAAGACCAAGCTTCTTTACAACTACTTCAGAAATCAAGTTAGAATGAGAACTGGTATCAACCAAAGCATTTACCTTAGTTCTCTTGATCTGGATTTTTATCTGGAATAGTCTACTCATCTCCTCTTCATGGCTATCCATGTTGGTGTTCATGCATCCAAGACTTTCATCTACATCAGATTCATCTTCGATTTCTACCTCCCCTTCTGTTTTTACAGCTGTCATGGACTTATTTGAGTCCTTGGTTCAGTTCTTCGGATGTAACTCCAGATGCAACTTCCAACATGTAGCGTCAATATGACCATTGATATCACAGTTCTTGCAAAAATTCTTGGGATCTCTACAAGTATTTAAAGTGGTGGCATCATGTTTACCTTTCCCTTTCCACTTAACCTTATTACTTGTTTTCCCATACTCTTTTTTCTGCTGATTTATTGACTTCTTTGCACTTGGATTTGCTTCTCCTTGCTTCTTTTCATCATCTATGTAATATTCCTGCACACACACTTTGTTGAGATACTTGGGATTTTTTGAGATAAATTTTCTTCAAAGGTGAGTGTGAAGTCCTCCCAAGTACTTAGTCAGAATATCCTCATCCTCTAAGTCCATGTTTAGCAACACGGTCTGCCTCCAAAACTTTGTAGTATAGTCTTACACACTTTGACCATTACCTTTCTAAAATACTACCATTTAATCATTTGGTCAGTCTTGTGGCCAATAGGATAGAAGTTATCTCTAAGTAATTCTTTAAATTCTTGCCAAGATTTCACAATAGGATGTTTCTTCTTTTCACAAGTGGTTAGATGGGTTTCCCACCAAACCAGAGCATGTCCCTCCATTTTGAGACGTGTAAAGGTGATCTTTTGTGCCTCAGTGGCATTATGGACGCTAAAGTAGACTTCTAACTGTTTTAACCATTTATCAAGAAATGCTACATCTACTTTTCCTTCAAAGCTTTTAATATCAACTTTTGTCTCAACTTTAAAAGGAGCATGATCATATTTTACCTTTTCTCTTGCGTTTGAAGTCTCTTCTTCATGCTCTTCCCCATAATCTTCCTCATGGTGGCTCTTCCCTATACCAAACTTTTCAGCTAAGCCTCAAACCACTTATTCCATGGAGTTTTGCTTGATAGAAGTTGTCTTTTGCAAATCTACAAGTTCTTCTTACCTTCTAAACATCCTATCCATCATGGTCTCCAACATCTTGATTCTACGGACCAAGTTCTCTTCCTACATTTGTCCCTGAATTCTTTGTTTTCACTTCTTTGTAGAAATTTTTGGATCGCAAGGTAAAACCTCTTCGCCTTTATATCTTGTCACTGTCATACAAATCCAAGAATGAATACCACAGTCCTGGATAATTGTTAGCTCTGATACCAAAATGATCTGTAAACTCTTCAACTTCGGAATCATCCACAAAATCACAAATTAATGTTGATGTTCTAATTTCTATTAGAAAATGACATAGATAGTTAGTGAATGAATTTTACTTATGCTTAGAATCCACAATTGTAGGAAAGGAAATAATATAAACTCATAAACACTAACAAGTTTTATCCTGGAAACCTCTAGAGGAGGAAAAACCAGTTGGGAAGGGAAATTACTCTTTCTTCCCACTTTTATTAGCCAATTCAAAACAATAAGTACATAATCTACAATAAGTATGAAAGAGAAGTAGATAATATCTCACACTTCCTCCCAATTACTTGCTTGCTCTGTCTCAACACTCCTTTATTCTACAATTTTTTTTTCCAACACTAAAAACTTCTTTCTCACTTGCTTTCATGCTTCAATGATCTTATTCTCTTCTACAAACATGTATTTATAGCCTTTCTCATGTCCTCCAGTGCACTGGAGAATGGGAAAGGTCATGGAGGAGAAGAGACATGAACAACCTTTCAAATTCTGGGGTTGTTCATTTCATATTTTATTTTCTATCCAAAAGAGCCAGGACCACCTCCCAATGCAGACCGACAGTTCTGTAACCACCGCTCTGCACAGAGTGGCGGTCATGTTACTATAAAGATGGAACCTCTGTGTATTATTTTTCCTTCTTCATGCTGACTGATATGATGAAGTAGAGTCGTTTTGGATCCCTATGGATCACATAGAGTATGGGATCTCAATGATAACTTTGAAACCATCAATTTACAAGTGATGCCAAGAAAGTTAAATGCATAAGAAGATCAGATGACAAATATTAGATCACAATTCTCTACATCTGAGGACCTTATCCAAGCCAATGAGAAACATGTTAATATGGTGGTAATTCCATCAATTCTAGATAATGAAGTCAACAAGAATATTTTTGATAGTGATGGAATTTTTTTCCAATTCATCCAGAATAAGGCAGAGTTTTCATCAGACTTGCAACCTAAATTTCAAGAAAGCTATGGTGATTAGATCATCCAGCTATAGAAAAATAAATTTCCTAAAGGAATGGTCACACTTGAAGATATCTTCATCCCTGATGATGAATTCAAAGAGGAAAGGAAGGGATATAACATAAAAGGAGGAATGACTATAAACCAATAATCACCATTCACAAGAAAAATAGTTATTGATGGGAAAGGTATGTAATGAGGATTGAAAGAAAGGATTGTTATTTCTTTATTTCAGAAATTTAATGATGTATTCTCTTGGAGTTATGAAGATCTCAAAGTCTTTTATCCAAATATTACCCAACATGTTATAGATGTTGACCTCAATGTCAAACCAATTAGACAAAGGGAAAGGCTTGTTAATCCCAAAATAGAGGCCCTCATGAGAAATGAATTGTCTCAAACTCATTAGAATCTAAAATCATATTTCCCATCAAGTATTCCTCTTGGGTTTCTTAATTTATTCCCTGTTAGGAAGACGAATGGAGAAATTAGGTTATGTGTGGATTTCAAAGATTTGAACAGATCCTTCTTGAAGGATCATTATCCTTTACCCTCCATGGACTAAATTCTATAAAAATGGTGAGAGCTAAAAGGTTCTCTCTTTAGGATGGTTATTATGGATTTCAACCAAATTAGAGTTAAATAGGAGGAATCAACACAAGACAAGATTTTACAACTAAATGGGAAACATATGCCTATGAAAATATGTCATTTGGTCTAACCAATGCTAGAGCCTACTTTTCAAAGAGCTATGGATATTGTATTCAAGGGATATATAAAAATGTTCATCCCTTATTTACCTATGACGATATCTTAGTTTTCTCAAGAGAAGGATAAGATCACATGAAACATCTTGAGAAATTGTTTTGAAAGATGAAGAGAATTTGGTGTATCCCTCAACCCAAAGAAATTGCATCTTTTTGGTTCTACAGGGAAAAATTCTAGGTCATGTTGTCTCAAAATAAGGTATTTCTATTGACCTAGAAAGGATTTCAGCCATTCTCTCTCTCTCTCTCTCATTGCTAGCTCAAAAGAAAGCACTACAATATTTCCTTGGAAAGATTAATTTTTTTAGGAGGTTCATTCCTAACTTTGTAGGACTTGTCAAGCCCATTACCTTGATGCTCAAGAAGGATTACTCAAAAAAGATGCGACTTTCAAATGGACCAAGGAAGGAAAGGAAATATTTTAAAACATCAAGCATGAAATTTATCAAGCACCCACTCTCATTAACCCAAATTATTCAAAGGATAATTCATCATATACACATATGGGGCTGAAGCTAGTATTTCCGTGTTGTTGATGCAACAATAGTGATAAAGGTTTAGAAAAACCAGTGGCCTTCTTTAGTCCAAACACTGAAGGATTATGAATTGAAATACAATCATATGGAAAAGTAAGTTTTTTCTATCATGAGAGCTCTCAAAAAATTCAAGTGTATGTGTGCAACAAACCATATCATGGTATTAGTCTCCCATCACAATGTGCGAGACTTCATTATGGGAGATGAGATTAGTGAAAAGAGAGTTGGATGGGTGACAAAAATCATGGAATATGATGTGACTATCAATGCCACCAAGATGGTTAGAGGAAGATAATTATGTGAGTAGCTAGCTTTAGATGCTGAAAATGATCAAGAAGACCTCCTATCTCTTGGAGGAAGAGAAAGAACAATTTGCTATAATCTTGCCTAATGAAAATATTGGATAAATTATATGGCCAATTCTTATCTACCAGCCAATATTACCCTTATGGTTTGAGAAAGGATAAAATGTGGCAATTTGAGGTTTGTAATATATTCCTTATGCATTAATAGGTAGAGTTATTTCTAGAAAGAACCTAGATGGAGTGTTACTGAAGATGTATTGAAGGAGAGAAAGTGAATAAAACTTGGTATGGAATTCCACAATGGCTTCTCTAGAGGACATTTATCATAGCAAAGGCACACAAAATGGTGAAAATATTGAAAGTAGGATACTTATATCCCACATTGTTTGTGGATTATTATCAATGGGTCATAAAATGAAAAAAGTGTGCTCTTTTCAAGTGGTAAGAAGAAGATGATGGCCCTCCCACTTCATCCCAATTCAGGCGAATGAACCCTTATCTCAATGGGGACTTAAATTTATTGGAATGATCAATCTAGTGTCAAGCACATGTCATAAATGGGTCCTAACAAGTGACTGATTACTTCACCAGGTGGATAGAGGTTGTGGAACTCAAGGAATCAACTAAATCATCTATCCTTGAATTTCTTGGAGGATATTGTAACAAGGTTTGGGGTTCCCCAGATTATTATTTTTGACAATGCTAAAGCCTGCTTAGATTATAAAATTTATGACTGGGCTCTCAAGCATGACATCTATATGAAGACTTCTTCTAATTATTACCCTCAAGGTAATGGATTAGACAAGTCTACCAACAAAAACTTGATCAAAATAATGAACAGAACAATGGAGATGAATAGAAATAGTGGCATACAAAGATTTAAAATTCTCTTTGGGTTGACAAGGATCACACCAAAAAAGAGAAATTGGAAACTCTCCTTTCATCCTTGTATATGGTAGAGAGGATCCATACTTCCATTATCTTCTTGAGTTGCCTTCTTTGGAGCTAGCACATGTAATTGGAATTGGAGGGATAGAAGATGAAAGAATAGTAAGAATTGAAAATTTAGTTGAACTTTAAGAATTGAGGCAATATCCGTCATGATAAAATTAGAAGAACATCAGAGGTCAACCAAATAATGGTTTGGTAAGAAATCCAAAGCACATGATTTCAAAATAAGAGAATTAGTTCTGAAATGGGACGCAAACATAGCTAAACCAGGGTGAAACTCTAAGTTTGATGCACTTTGGAGTGGGCCATATATCAATACTCCATGTAATTAGGATAAATATTTTGATTTATCTAAGCTTGATGAGGAGGCACTTCAAATCCGAGTTAATGGGATTTATCTTAAACCTTCCCATTAGGTTTGTTTCATTTTATCATCTATATAGTTGTTGTTTCTTTCTTTCCTTGTTATTAGTGGAGGTTTCCTCATTTTTGTTGTGTGATGATCACTAATTGATTTCCTTTTCCTCAATCCTTGTGGTGATAATTTGAATAAGTGATTTGTTGCACAAGTGTTGGTTCCATTTGTATTCTTCAAGTTGGGAGGCCAGTGAAAAAAGAAAATTTGAAAAGTCACGCTAGAAAGTATACTTCTTGGAATGAAGGGATTAGTTATTTCAGAGGTCCGTGGATGGTGATAGAACAACTTGGTTTCAAAGTCAAATATCAAGAAGTATGCTAAATCCATGCCCAGTGGATATTCAATACTACTGATTGACTCATCTAGTAAGTAGATGTTCCCTAAAAGTTGCCAAACTATTGTCCAAAATAACTCACCCATTCTATTTGGGATAACTTCATTCAAGTTTAAGGCCTTAGGTGACTTTTTGTTAGAAATCTACTGGGAAGTGGAGAAATTCTATGTTGACTGTATGGAAATCAAGAACTTAGCATTCTGTGGAGTTGGTAAAGCTGCATAACAAAGGAACACAATGATGGGAAAATATGCCGTAGAAAAAAATAAAAAGTACATTATGGAATTGTAAAAGAATAATGCTATGTGGCATTAGGAAGAGTGTAGTGAAACAGTGTAGAGGTTTTATAAAATTTAAGCAACAGTGGAATATAAGCCTACGTAAGTTTTAAGAAGGTCTGTGCAACAAAGAAAACCCATGCATATCAAAGGAAATCACACTGCGAGTATAGGTAAAACGGGACCATGTGACATTGTGGGAAAAAAGAACGTTGAGTACAGGGATGTCCATGTTAGAAAAGTTGAGTACAAGAGGAAAAAATAAAATCCTTGCAATAAAAAGGTCTAATGATACAAAGAAAATGCCGAGAAACATATAAAGACTATGTCGAATGAAGCAATGTATTATGTGTAATGACCAAAAATTGCTGGGTGGTGAAAATAATTTTAGAGTTATAGCGGTTGTTTACATGGATCAAAGAAGAAAGTTAGAAACAAGATTCGCGGGTCACCAAACAGTTTTGCAAATAGGATAGAAAGGCCACATAAGACAAGATCAAGGTGGCGGAACATCAGAAGTCTACAAACACACAACAAAACCACGCCTAATTCAGTACTAGGAACTCAACTGACTCCAACAACCAAAATTTAATATTGAATGGTGTCATCCTCCCACACTGGTGATCTGATGGCATGCGATTCGAATAAAATGGGGACACCCATACTTGGTCTATAAAATCAATGGAAAATGGTCCTTGGTACTGGAAGAGTGGTTGAATTCATTCATCACTAGATTGAACAATCCATTCTCCTTTTCTCTAAAATTTTTATAAATGTAAGTGTGAAAGCACGTGTAAAGGGTTTGTATTTCTGCTAAGTTCAAGATCTCTTCCCTTTTAAGATTGATGTTTTTTCTCACACACCTCTGTGACGTGCTTGTGAAGATTTCACATGCCTTGACTCTAACATACTGTAAATGGATACACACTTGATATTGAATGAAAGTGTGATTTATTTCCTTTGAATGCCTTGTGTTTATTGTGAATATCTATATCCTCTTATTGTTTTTCACTCTTATTCTGTTTCTTGCTGCCAAATTTCTATACATGTTGTCTTTGATCTTTACATATGTTTTCATACCTATTTCCCTAGAGCCAAAATCTAACCCTATTCTAGTTTGATGCCCCACGTCTCTTTATTTCAACTTTTCCCTCTATCAACCCTGTTCCCATGTAATAATTAGGATATGCTTAGTTAGCACTAGCATAGTGATGGTTAGTTATTCATAGTGATCTTGGATAGAATTAATACAGACTTCTATGGAGATTGACCTCAAAAGGTGCCATTTTCCCACACTATGGAGGTCTTTCCATGTTTCCATGGGGTACTGGAACCTAGTTTTAGCAAGGGTTTAACTTCAAGCAACAACAATTACTTCACAATAATTCTTCAAAAAGGGGAACAATGTATACACCTAAAATAATCCCTCTTACTAATTATCTCTCTATCACATCCAACCTTATAACATCATACAATACCCCTTCACCATGATTAATTTCCATAATCAATCATCCAATCACATGCTCTCTTATTTTAGGAATTTAATACTCCTAGCCACCTACCCTCCTAGCCTATCCTAAAAATCCTCCAATTAGTCCCTCATATAATCATCATTAACCTAATATAATCCTAGAACTCTCCACCCCCTTTCTATAATTATCTAATTCTAGAACCTTCTCATTCTACCACCTTCTAATGAATTTTTAATTCATGGAAATCCTCCCCTTTCTAGAATCTTCCATCCTCTCAATCAACCTCAACCCTTGATTCAAATCCAACACAGATTCATCCTAGCCATCAAATATTCCACCCCTAAACTATAAATCAAGCCATCTTCCATGATAAAAATATAATAATGCAAGTATCAGAAGCATACTGAGCTCTTGAAAATCAAACATATCAAGCCATCATCCTTTATTGATCAATCAACAAGCTTCCAAGGGCAGGTGCTACCAAAATTCATGCACAAAGGTGCACTTTGAAGAAACCAACATCTATACATCTTTGAAAAATCCAACAATCAAAGGGAGTATCATCTTCTTGGTAAGTTTCAAGTGTATCCATCCTTCCTTTTAGCTCAATCTGAGTGTTTTCTATAGAGTTAGAGTAGAGAAATTTTGTGTTGCATCCATGGTTTTATAAAATGCCATTAGAGTTTCAAAATAAAACACCATCCAATCATCAACTATATGCACAAAATATGAAGTCTCAATTCAAATTTGGATCCTCATGTTCCAGCAGTAAGACATGGGAAGAACATATGTGATAGTTTGAAATGTAGATGCCACATCTACTACTCAAGTTGATTATATATATTAAATATATGGTGCACTATAATACATTACTACCTCCAAATATTTGACATGTTGTAAATGTGAACCTTTCTATGTTTAGAAATCCATATTTCATTGCATTCAAAGAGGACCAATTCTTGATGGCTAATATGAGTAGTCTCCAACTGACACATGAGAAAACCTCACAAATTTTTAATCAATTTTAACACAAAAGACAATATGTCAAAGACATGTCAAGGTACATCATTTGGAATATCAACAATCCCATACAAAATCTAATGGTGATATAAATATCCAAATATCAACAAGTAATATACCAAATATTCAATATCCTACATATTAACATTAAGTTTCAAATCCCAACATCAAACATATATTGATAAAAAAAAACAAATATTGAGCAGAAAAATACACATACATGTGCTTTAATACTCTACAAATTGGTACTTTGGAAGTCATAAGTCATGCGCAAAATACCTCCATCAAGTGCACAAGTAGACATCAACATTTGGTGTCTTAATTAAGTGCCAAGAACTATGATTCATATACAAAAAAATCCATAATGAAAAAATATTCACAAGGAAAAAGGTATTCATCAGTTAATGTATCCAAATGCATCTATGGAATATCACCACAATCTTTATCAACTCACAATATCATTGAAATCTCCACAAATTGATAATCCATGACATCAAGTCACTTAATAATAAACAATCAACAAACCTCATTGAGAGGGAAAAAGTAATGAATCAAAAAATTGTAGGATCTTGGACTTTACATAGAAAAATGCACAACTCAATGATTCTCATTCTAGTTTTTTTCAGGAGTCCATAAAGTTGGGGCCTCTTGGGTATTTAACTTAATATTAAGAATCTATAAGCTATTTTTTTGGATTTTCAACTTATAATTTGAGTGCAAAAATGTGGGTTTCTTAATCTACCCTACCAAAACAACATGAAGTAACAAAAATCCAATATCCATAACCTCAAATATATATGAAAACCATCACAAAATCCATAATCAGATTCTCATATTCTTAAATTTCCATGATAGACATCAAACTATAACACATTGATCTAGTCATAGTTAAGGGGTCCCAATCAAGGTATGTATTACACCATGCAACTCACAATTCCCATTTTTAAATCCCACCAAAGCAAGATCTCAACACAACTTATAAGAAATGATAAAAAATTATATTAATGTGTAAACAAGCTTACAAAATTTTCAAGCTCTTATAGAACCATAGCTATTATGTGGACAATGGAGATCTATAACACTACCTCTGGGCTCAATATAGTAAATGTTATATAGATTGCATATTCTTAGCTTGATGGTCCCTCTGCTAGTTTGGATTAGTCTCTTTGCATGTTTAGAATCAAGTGGGAGAATAAATATACCTTTATAAGTAAGGATAACCTTGAAAGATTCCATGATATGCTTAGATCACTATTGATCTCATCAACCACTTTGTAGATAAATTCCCATGAAATCATCTCCATCATATCAAATTATACTAGGTTGCTCGGTTTGTATTTGGGTCAAGAATGTAGATACCATACATGAAATCATGGTTTCCTAAGTGTTTGGATGTTGAAAAACACATAGAAGAACAAGCTCTATGAAGTGCATAAAAAATGTATAAAGGTGTAAAATACTTAAGGACCCGAAAGAGCGACAATTCTTCTGGTGGGCACAAATATTCATAGACATGTGGGGGTGCATTTGCATGAAATTTTTGTGAAAATACTTCAGGCTATGAAAAATCCTAATTCCATGCCATAATTTCCTCTTATTCAATCAACATAATGCACAAGGTTTGTACAAGGCCATGCAAAATTGTGAAAGCTTTATTTCCCAATCTTAACTATTTTTTTGGGTTGGCATATGATTGTAAGTGAACCTAGATGATCTTGAAATTTTTTAAGGTTTTCAATTGAACAACCAAGTTTAACAATATCTATTGTGTTGAGACAAGAGGTGTCCTCCAGTTCTCTGACCTTCCATTTCACTATATATTCTTTATACTCCTTGTGCATTTCCTTTGCTATGATTTTATCTAGAATGCATTCAATTTATTCATGCTCTTGCTCTAGTAGTTGGTCCCTCAAATCTATTTTTACATGGTTTGATTCACCACTGGTTTTACCTTCAAATTATGAGTGTAAATCCACACTTTTGAAGATAAGTGAAATGTGTATCCCCTCTGAAAACTCTATCTCGTATGCATTCTGCGTAATTTTTTTCAAAACCATACATGATCTAATCTTCTTCCACTTGAGTTTCTATATGTCCCTTCTAGGAATGTCTCTTTGCATAGGCCTAAAAGAACCACATTACCCAATTCAAACTCAAGTTATTTCCTCCTCAATTATCCACACTACTTAAAATTTGTGTTACTCTTCTATATCTATTTGTGCACTTGCTCATGTACTTCTTTCATATGTTGTGTATTTTTTTCCTTTTCACTTCTTCCCATTTCTTGAATTAAATCTCACAACTTTGCATCTCTTAGATTGGACTTAGTATATAAAATATTTGAAAAGGTGAGATCCTAATGATCCATTTCACAAAGTTACTATAAGAAAACAATATGGGTGCAAGGAATGAATCCCATTTTCCTACCTTCTCTCCAACCAAATATTACAACAAATTGCCAATAATCCTATTAAAAACCTCTATCCAACCATTCTTCCATGGGTGAAACACAATACCAAATTACAACTTCGTGTTTAGCTTATTCCATGATGTGCGCCAAAATTAACTTATAAACTTAGTGTTCCTATTTGACACAATAATGTGTGACAATCCATGCAGTCTCACATCTTCCCCAAAAAATAAGTTAGGTACATGCGTAACATCACTGGTCTTCATAAAATGAATAAAATCAACCATTATTGTGAATCTATTGAAAAAGTAAATATAAAATCATGACCTATGTTTTGGGTAATCCCTACACCAAATTTGTACTCAGATTGCCCAAAGGTTTCTCGGCTACTGAGAGTGATTGATATAAAATCAAGTGTTATGATTCTTTCACTTCATTAACTGATTTTTTTTCATTTTCACACATATCTAGGCACATTTGTATCTATCCATGGGAAATAATGTATCTTACTTATATGTTCTAGGGTTTTATCTATCCCAAAGTGATAGACTTATACTTTGCAAATTTTCTCTTGGATCAAGTTTTATCTCATTGACCCTCTAGGCATGCATGATTTTGTTCCTTTGAACAACCACCATTCTTACTAGTAGTCGTCTAACCAAGACATGCGATCAATGTTCACTTGTTTAGGGCATGTTATTTATTCATATCCAAAGTCTTCATATTTTACGCAAAGTTTCTTCATGTCATTGAAACCTAACACTCCATTTTAATATCATTCAATAAGCCAAATATTTTTCCCAATGCATATGCAAATCTATTAACTCCCCACTTCTATACTTCAAGAAAAATGAGTACAAGACTTCAAACCCATTTCATGTGTTTGATTCATTTTATTTTGGTTGCTTATTAATTACAATGCTTGGTGATATGTGTAAATCACAAAATATTTGGGCAATAAGTAGTGCCTCCACTTTTTGATAGCTTGCACTAGGTCATAAAAATATTGATCATAAACTGAATTTATTCTTCTTTCCTAATTCAATTTATTGCAAAAATATGCAATGTGTCTCCGTTCTTGACTCAATAGTTCTCTAATGGATACTCCTCTTGCATCAAAGTCAAATTTAAATACTTTTTTGAAATTAGGGAAGGCCAATACTAGCTTCTTTGTGATATTATTCAACTTGTGAGAGTCATATTCTATGTCTGTGATCTACACAAACTCTCCTTTATCTCCCAACATCACCTTTGTGATTAGTGAAAAAATCGTGTTGAAGTTCCTCATGAAATTTATTTAAAATGCCCCTAAATGATGGAAAATTTGTTCTTCAAAAACAATTAAGGCTGATGAATACCAACTATAGCTCACACATTCCTAGGGACAATCTTCAATCCCACTTCAGTGATGATAAATCCTAAGTACATCAACTCTTCCTGCATGAAACTGCATGTATTCAAATTAAATAGTACTTCTTCTCTTCACAATTTTTTTAATACTCTTTGAATATGGATAAGGGTTCCTCTTACATCTTAATGAAAATCAGAATGTTATCTAGGCGCACAGTGAAAAACTCACCTACAAAAGGATTCAACACCTAGCTCACTAGTGGCATGAATGTGCTTCGTGCATTGGTTAACACAAATGAAATGACTAACCACTCATCTAAACCATCTTGATTTTTTAAAGAACTCTTCCAATCATCACCCTATCTTATCTTGAATTGGTGATACCATTGTTCAAATCTATCTTTGTGAAACACCTTTCTCCACTAAAAAACTCCATCAAATTGTCCATTCATGATGATGGAATTTTGTACTTGATGGTAATATTTATGATGTTTTTGGAGTTAATGCACATCCTCTATTCACATATTTTATTTGGTGCTAATACTATAGGTAATGTATACAAGATGAAAGAATATAAGATCAAATCAATTAATTTTTGCACTTGCTTATTATTCTCCTCATTCTCCATGGGTCTCAACTTGTACATGACCTTGTTTGGTAAACTAGACCCAAAATAAGATCCATTCGACAAATGATACTGCACAAATGTGGAAAACCATATGGAATATCCCATGCCATGATATCCAAAAATTCACCTAACATATCCTTTACTTTAAGTGAATGCTCTCCATTATATGTCATCACACATTCCTCTTACTTTTATGAAATCTTTGGAATGAACGTAAAACATTCATTTTTATTCTTCACCCCATTCAGGAACTTATTTAATGAAATCAACAATACCTTCATACTATTTTACATTTGTACAACTACATCCTTTGAAGGAATTAAAAGTGTATTACCTTCCATCCTTCACATAGGTGGAAGTATTCATGTAACCATCATGTCTTGCTCTTCTATTAAACTACCAAGGTCAACCAAGTAACACATGGAAAACATCCACAATCACTACACTACACATGAATTCATCTTCATATGTGCCAATATTTATGCACACATTACACTATCCATTTACAAGAATATTTTTTCCTTTCAACACACATGCAACCTTTATGGTTTAAATTCCTAATTCTATTCAAACTAATATTTTTAACCATCTCATTAGAAACAAGATTATTAGTGATACCACTATCAATAAGTTTTTTGCAATACTTAGCTCTAGACTTGCATATGTTCTTGAACATACTATTTTTTTGTGTGGGTGCATTCTCTATCTTAATTGGATTCAACAATACTCTCTTTATAATGAGAGAGTCTTTACACTATATCTCTTTTGTGTAAATATTTGAAAAATTACTCTCCACATCTACATGTTGCACAACATGATTGCTAGCATAATTCCTTCTTTCACTACTACTATTCGTTTCTTCTTTCACTTTTTTTAACATGATATTTCATATCTTGTCAAAAACCTCCACCTCTATGTAGGAAATTCCCCTTCCCTTACACACAACTGTGTTTTCTATGTGACAACTTATCTTATGTCTTTCATGTAAAATTATAGGCTGCCTCTACAAATCTCACTCTAATCATAATAAACTCATCTTGAATGGAAGCACACAATCCAGTAACATACCTTGAGATATTTTTTGCATTTTCCTCCACATGACTATTTCTAATAGTGATCTTGTAGATATCATCCATTTATCTCTTCATAATTAGTTCCTTACGAAAATTATTTTGTAGTAACTTGAAAAATTATGACTGACAACCCACATCCATAAACTTAGGCTTCAATTTCATCACCAATCTGTCCCAATTCTTGATCGTACCCTTATCTCTATCTACTTTTTTTTTCTGAATATGTTCCCACCATAAAAATGAATAAAATTTCAACTCAGTACATGAAAATCTTACCACCTTAGGATATTTCATGCCTTTATGCTTGAAATATTTCTTCATTTTTGTGATCTATTTGATGATATCTTCTAGACCTAGGATTCTATAGTGACTAGAAACATCCACTTTTGGCATGATGATGATTCTCTTGATTGTGAATAAGACTTGATCCTCTTACACATTGACATGATTTATTCCATCATATTAGTACTCATATGCTCTTTCTGTGATCTCATAATCACTAATATCATCATCCATCGACATAATCCTACATTGAATGTTGGGCTTATAATATTAAGTGGGAACTTGTTTATTTAGAATCCTGGTAAAGACCCAAAAGTTTATAGCTTATATTGTAAATATAAACATGATAGACCCCATATATACAGTTTTAAGAGTGGATAATGACCATCCACCTTGTATATAACAAGGTGATCTCATTAGAGATTGGTTACATAGTGGATGGTAACATTTTATGCGAGCTATATGAGTGAGTTGATAGAAAAATAGTGAGAGTGCTGGGTCAAAGGTTATTCTCAATAAAGATAAGTGATTTTTAGTGGGTTTTTTTACCTTCCAAGGGTTTCCCACTTATATCTTGTGTCAATACGTTCATTTAATTTCAATTTTATGATGTTTACATATTGTGATATGTAATATAAACATATGGATCTATGTTTCTAATTACTGTACTACATAAATTATAATCTTTGAAAACCTATATTATGGATATATAATTTAATAACATTATACATCCCTTAAATTTCCTAACATGGTATCAGAGCTTGCATTTATGCATGTGCATGATAGATTTGGATGTTTTTGATTTGCAAGTGTGAAGAAGCTTGAATTTTTTCAGATCTACAAAACCCTAGCTTGCTTCACATCTTGCTTAAAGTTTATCAGGTTTAAAAATCTAATTCCATCCAAAATAATTTGTTTTTGGATGATCTGAAGTTTTAAACTAGTTTAGGGAGATTATATCTTACTCATGCATGTGTTTCTAAACTCCACAATCGTTTGTGTGTCTAGATTTGTGTTTTACACCATCCACAACCTTCCTCTATGTTTACCAGACCTTTGCAGAAATTTCTAAGTCCTTAGTGACTTTTACAGTATTTCACTACTTATTTGAATGTTTTGCGCCCTTTTTAGCAATTTTATAGCCACTGTGTGATTTATTTGAATATTTTTTACCCTTTGAGTCATCTGTGACCTTCTTTAGTTTTTTCCAAGATTTCAAGTTTTTCCTCAGATTTTGTGGCATTTCGAAGACTTCTGCGGCATTTTGAAGACTTCTCCGGCTTTCCTCAGTCTTGTGCAGATTCTTAAATGTTGCACGACTTTCTTTACTCTTATGTGGCTTTCATTTCATTGTTACATAGATTTTTTTTCTCCACAGACCTTTTGTTTGTCCAATGGAACTCTGTTCTCTTTGTTTCACGGATTCTTTCATTTTTGACTATTTGCGGATCACTAAAAATTTAAAAAACTCATGAAACTCTAGTTTTTGGAAATTTACTTGTTCCATGGCTCCAAAAATTATTTGAGATTTTTCTCCTTGTGTGGTGTGTTGTACAATTTTGTGGCATATTTTTCATGCTTCACGGATTATTCTGAAGGTCTCCCTTTATTTTGAAAATTTCTTTTGCTCCGTGGACTTCTAGTGTCTCATGGAATTTCCTTTGTTCAGTGGATTTTGGCTATATTTTCCACGATACACTAAAACCCGCATAACACTGTTTCAGTATATAACGTCCTGTCATTTTTATTCAAAAGGCCATATTTTTTGATTATCACCTTGCGGCCTCTCATAGCTGGTTATTTTTGTTATGAACTCCTCTATCTTTGTGTTAGAACCCTATTTGGGTGTTTTCATCAAGTTATGAGTTATTTTATCAAGTTTTAATCCATTGTAGATTGTTCCTTTATACCACGGATCTCTATAACTTCTAAAAACCCACCCAACACTATGTTTTTCATTTTTTCCTAAATTTTCCTTACAAATGGATAGTTCTTATAGTTTTTCCATGGAAAAATCTCAGCTTTTAAATGGAACTAATCATAGTATTTGGAGAATTAGAATTAAGGTTATTCTTATGGCTATTAAGCTATGGGATTTAGTTAGTGGTGTTGAGAAGAAACCCATTGGGTGACAAATTACTCCTGAGAACGTAAGAGTTTTTTCTCAAAAATCCCAAGGGGCCAAGTCAATCCTATTACAAAACATCAAGGATGAGCTTTTGCTGCATATAGGACACATGGAGTCTGTTGCTGATGCATTGATGTAATTACAAGCTATGCATGAAGGTAGACACCTCTCCAAAATAATTAAGTTAATCATGAAATTACTTACAACCCCTATGAAAGTTGATGAAAAGGTTGTTAACTACATCTAGCTAAAATTAAGGATATTAAAGCTCAATTAGATGGATGTAATTGTGATTTTTTTCAAGATAAGCTGGTATAATTTATTATTCAAATTAACATTCATGAGAAGTTTAGATACTTCATTTATATTATGAATTTTAAATATCAAAATGAAAATGATCTACCTGATTTAGACACATTGTCTTCTCTCCTTATTCAAGAAGAAAGTGTCATGAAAAAATTTGACTCCAAAGAGAATGCCTCTCAGGAATTGTTCTCTCAAATTCATAAGTCATCTAAAAATCAGAATAGTAACAATACAAATCTGCAATCAAACTTGAGATCCAAGTTTAAACCTAAACACAATAGGAATAATCATAATTTTAAAGTAATTTTTGATGTAACTTGTAACAATTGTGGTAAAATTTGGTCATAAAACAACTCATTGTCATGATAACAAGTCTCATAACAACCCTAAGAATAAGTACAAAACAATAGAAATAAGAAGAATAATAAAAATCAGAGTCATACTAACAACCAAGCCAATAATGATGAGGAATATATTGCTCTTTATACTACCATTTTAACCTCTAATGAAAGCGAATGTATACCAGATAGTGGTGCATTTAGAAATATGACATATACACATGATATTCTTCATGATCTTGTTGAGTTCCATGAAAATATTTATCTAGGAAATAACTCTTTCACCAAGTCGAAATGTTGTGTAAATGTTAAGTTGGCAAATGGAATCATTAGAAATGTGCAACTTGTTCCTAACTTAAAGAAGAATCTTTTTCCTTATTCACAATTAACTAAATATGATTTTAAAGTCGTGTTATTACAAGATAAATGCTATGTTAAGAATGACCTTAGTAAAGTTATTGCTGTTGGTTTACAAAAGAATGATTTGTACTTTTTTGATGAATTTTTTGTTGAACCACGTCTTTCCTCTTCCTCTTGTAATGTTGTTCAATTATGGCATGTAAAATTTAAGATTTTTTATGATATGTGACACCTCAACCTTGTAGTGGGTCTTCCTAAGATAAAATCAAAACATAGAACTTGTGAAAGTTGCTTGCGTGGTAAGAAACATGTTCAACCATTTCAAAAACATCATGAGTCCAATTCCTCTTGCTTGCTTGAGTTGGTTCATAGTGATGTAAGAGGTCCTTTGGAAGTTTCTTCTCTAGGTGGAGTCTTGTATGATGTTATTTTTATTGATGATTTCTCAAGAATGACTTAGTCTTATTACATTAAGAAAAAGTTTGAAGTCTTATCTAAGTTTCAAGAGTTTAAAGCCTTGGTTGACAGCATGGATAATATGAAAATTAAAAGGATAAAAATTTATAATGGAGGTGGGTATGTTAATAATTTTTTTGATGATTTTTGTGTATCTAGTGGAATTCAAAGGGATCTAACCACTCCTTATCCTCCTCAGAAAGATGACATAGCTTAAAGGAAGAATAGAACCATCATAGAGATGTATAACACTTTGCTTCATGATTCTAATGTGCATAAGTTTCTATGGGATGAAGAAACAAACACTATTGTTCATATCCTTAATAAAGTTCCCATTTTTTTTTGCATCAAATCATACCTCATTAAGTATGGACTAAGAAAAAACTTGATAGCTCTTATTTAAAGATATTTGACAACCATGCTTCTCTTCTTATTCCTAAAGTTAAATGAAAAAAGCTTGATCTTACCTCTTACTCTTGATTTTTTGTTGGGTATGGCTGTTAAACAAAAGGATTAAGAGTCTATGATCCAGTTAAGCATTTGATTGTAGAATATAGGAATGTGCATGTTATTGAGAAACATTTTTATAAATATACCTCTCTTCCTCTTCTGAGTTTCTTAAGTCTGAAACTGATCCCTAATCTCGTAAGAGTAACACTTGTCATGGTGATAATTTAAAATACACTAATTAATAAAGTTTTTAAGGAAAACCTTAGAATTATTTATGATGTTGAGAATATTATTTGAAAATATAAAACCCTAGGGGTGAGGAACAAATCCGTAGGTTGAATGATAAATAAATAAAATGAGTTCACTAAAACATATTATAAAATCTCAAGGTAATATAATTTTGATATTACTATGTGTATTAGGATAATTATAAAAAATAAATAAATAAAATAGAGTCCTAAATTATGTAAGGATAATTTGATTGCTCAACATATTAAAAGAGGATAGTGAAAGTGTATCTAGTGTTAGGGTTATAGAAAGTATTCACCCCACTTTATACTTATATTATGTGATAGTGGATTAAAATGGATGAGAATGTTGTGTAATGTGGTAAATAAATCCAAAACATACAGGGATCTAGAACTAAGTGTAGGACATGTCCATCTCGTAGGGGCATGCTCATTAGGAGAATTTTTCTAGGGAATCAATGAGTATGTTATCTAGGGTTTGAATCTACAGTCCTGCTTTGTCTATGTTTTTGAACCTCTTTCTTATATCTAGATATATATGATGCTGCTTATGTACTTGTATATGTGTTTTATTCCATTTGATGTAAAAAAGGGTTAATATAATATGAGATAGAATGACTTCACCATATCCTCACTAATTCAATGAACATTATACTATGCACCAATATGCTGAAGAGGGATCAAGACAAATGTATTGATCTAAATCTTATGATAATGTGGAGATTATTAAAAGTAAATTAGTTAGATCTCTTAATTTGTCCCTCAACACTTTCTAATTATTATTTGGATTTATTGTGGTGCATATATGTTTGATCTAGGGAAGAAATAAAGTTGAATTCATATATGAATATATTATTTGTGGTTTTCTCTAAGGGAAAATTTCTTCAATGGATGTTCTCAATCAAATTAGTAGAGTGTGTGTTTGATATGGGATCATTAGATGCACCTAATAAGTAAAGGTGACCTATTTTATATAGGTGAATGATTCAAATGATTTTCCATTCAACTAACCTTAAGATGATTAATGTAAATTGTGAATTTGAAAACATGACCTTACAAGTACAATGGATGGGTTCATGGGCCATAAGATAGATTCATCCAATGAACATGTATTATTACCATGGGAACTGTATTTGACACAAGATGCAGTTTGTAGAGAGTCTGAAGATGTGTGTTGTATAATGTGTAATGATTCTTGAAGTGTTAAGATGAAGAATAAGTTATGAACTAGTGAAATTAGAGTCTATGATAAAGAAGGAACCTTTAGGTTTTGTATATAAATAAGTAAATTATATAATGTAAGGATAAATTTCAAAGTTATATTTCCAAGTACTACATCACTAAATCTTGGGTACTACACAAACATATTGATGTTTTGATCAAATATCCTAGAAGCATAAAGTAATTAAAGGGAAAGTGGAATACCAAAACTAG
Source organism: Taxus chinensis (assembly GCA_019776745.2). Lineage (NCBI taxonomy): Eukaryota > Viridiplantae > Streptophyta > Pinopsida > Cupressales > Taxaceae > Taxus > Taxus chinensis. Next base: position 311,668,627 of record CM034146.1, on the reverse strand, counting down.
TATTTTACTAATCAATATTAATTACTAAATGTGTAAATATTGATTTAGAGTCAAAATAAAATAAATGTAGTAAAACAAAAACCATAAATTCTTGTTGTATAATTATTTAAATTATTCTTACTCTATAAAGTTAATAAAAGGAAATACATGTCATGGTTTGAAACACATTCACCCCAAAATTGAAAATGATGAAGTGATAATGATATATAATTGTAAAAATGATATGAGTAGAGTGTCATTGAGTTCTCATGAAAATATAGGGGAGTGAAATTGAAGAGAGGATGAATTATCCCATTCTAGAAAAATTCACCCTGGTGGATTTTTCCTCTATGGGAATTAGTCTTATGCATGTATGATCTAAGTTTTGGTTGTTGCATATTTATTTTCTATATCTTATGATAAATTTTTTATATCTAGATGTATATAATCTTACTTTTGTATTTGATTTAGGGATTCTTCTTCACAAAAATCCTGACTTCCTCCTCTTCTTGAAAAATTGAAAAAGGGGTTAGTCCAAAATGGTTGAATCTACTCAACTCTTAAGAGGCCTCAAATCAATGTATTTATCCTTCCTAATAGATGTGTGAAAACATGTTATCATCAATATAATTTTACGTATCACTCCCTAAATCCTAATGACACAGAGGTAGTGCATTCAATAAGTGTACTTTAAATTTTGTAGTAAGAGTAATTAGTTGTGTACTTGAGTGTGCAAGAGATATTTTAATATTGGTAAGTGTATTGATCTTGTAAGGAGTCCACCCCTTTTACATTGTCTTTAAGTTATGTGTTTATGATAGTTATCATTCCTTGAATTCAGAACCTTTTTGGTGTGTAATAGACCTAAATTCAAGGAAGATAAAATCGATTATTTAGGAAAAAATTTGATGGCCCATTTTCCCTAAGATGGCCACGCGTTTCCTAAACATAGTAGAATGAATCAAGATAAAAGCCATGAGTTAGGAATTTCTAAAAAACATATAAAAACATATAAGGAACAAAATTGTGTTTAGGAATAATTACGGAAGAAATAAATAGATAGAAGTACTAACACACCATATAATGCTTAATATTTAAGTTATCTAACCATACATATAAAATAATCTAAAATATATTATAAAAAGGGTTCGTAACATTTTTGGGTATCTATAATTGCCCCACTTTAAGCTAGAATTGAAAATGTTGGTTTAAAATAAAACAAAAAGGATAATGAAATGATATTTTATGTTTGTCTTGTAGATATTTGATCCAACTTTTTTTGATGCACTCTTATAAAATATGCCAATCAACGAAGATCAACAAGTACACTAGATTTCCATTCTTTTAATATAATTAGATATATAATAGAAGCATTGATAATAAGTTTTTGAAATAGTAGAGAAATAGATATGATATGATAAACATTATTTATTTAACAAAACCTATTACAAAATAGATAAATGTGCCATTATGTTCTTAATAATTGGTGTCACATAAAGATGGTTTTTTCAATCTAATCTTATTTTGATTTTGTAATATTTCCGTAGTTTAACATAATGTTAATATATACAGGGAAATGTGTTCAATTTTGTTGAATTCCAATCTTTAGGGCCACATATTTGAACACATCATTAGGAACAAAAAGGAATAAACATGATGAAATTGTTGAAATATTTATTAGAATAAATATAAAATATAGAGATGAAATAACAATCTTGGATGTGTATTTTTTGTAATTATTAGATTTAAGGTTAAATTATTATGTAATAATATTTTACACAATTAATTAAAATTACTAAATCCTTAGATAATCTTATAATTTTAAGCAAGGGAAAATATGTGTGCGAGTTACATATTTTATAAAAAAATTAGATCAAACACTAGATAAGTTATGACAACATAGAGTTAATTATTTTCCTACTTTATTAAGAATTGGAAAAGATGAACAAATGAAATTCATATTATTTTCTTATTGTCTAGAGAAACCAATAAGAACCTATCAAAATACGATATGTTTATATCAAACCCCACCTTATAGCTAAAAATACAGATGATGAGCATTGAGGTGATTTAAGCTAAAAATACAACATTGAGCTATTTATAAATCTCTTTCTCAATATTGAACTACTAAAGGAGAGCTATATTAGTCTTGAGATGATAAGAGATCCATATATCCATTTTGAGCTACTGAAGAGAGATGTAACTTATCATTTGTAATCAATTGTTTATACAATTTGGATTGACTCAGTACCTTTAGAAGGGAAGTGTTCAATATAGATAACTGATAGTTTACAATCAATTTTTTTTTCTTAATTATCAAATGGTTATGATCAAAATATTTTCTAAATTTGGATAATGTAAATTTTTATGATTAGAAATATTTTATCAATTTGGATAGATAAGTGCTCTTGATCTAAAATATTCAATTACTTCTTATAATTCAAATGCCTTTGATCATAATGCGTTCAATAAATTCATAAATTATTTTCCTTCTATAAAAAGTGTAAGCCATTAGTAAATCCTCCTATGATTAGAGAGGTATATTTTAACTTTGATTTAACAATTCAGTAGATAAGATCCCCCTATTTTTGGGTGGTTTTAACTGTCGTAGGCATGTTACCCAACTTACAAGAAATTAGGTGTATGTGTAGACACAAAAATCTATGCACTTGGGTACATTTCTAGGTCCTAAATCATACTAATATATACATGATTCCTAAGCAAGTAAACTAGTGGTTGACAACTACTTTTTTCCTTTTTGATTTATCTCTTGTCTTATTTATGGTTTTACACATCTTACAACCTTGCCGAAACTTGACTGATTTATCTTTTATGGCCTCAGACACTAGCACCCAGTTAGGACAGAAATGCCCAGGCACTCCTGACCCTCTCTATCCTTTTATCACCCTTTTAGGCCTCTTTTACTTCTTGGACATATTTTAACACTTTGGGTCGGCCTTTCAATTTTCAATTACAAAATTCAAACAAGGGAATTATATACACTTAGTTGTTTCTCTCAAAATCAGGGGCCAAACACTGAGCATTATCTATTATCACCTAAGCTTGCATCCAAAGGAACAAAGAACATTACAAAGCATCCATCTAGCACATTCAATCAAGGGACAAGGGTTGTATCATTTTTCATACACAAAAAAGGAGGGGAAGTTCATTCTATTCCATCTCACACGTATTATACATTTTCTGTATCTTAGATCTAGCCCAATATCATTGTGTAACTTGCACAAGGGCATATTAAGGCATCATTACACACATTTTCACATAAAACTACATGGAGTATGAAATGTAGTGTAGTGCTAAGTATTAAGTTCAATCTTTGGGTGACTATTGGGGTCAGTTTGAATCCACACTCTACATCTTTATTTTTAGATTTTATGTGGTTTGTGGGCATGTGCAACTAGGTATCTATTTTACAAGTTACAGATGTAAAAAACGACATTAGAACAAATCTAGGGCGACAAACAAAGACCAACAATGAAGCTCCTTGATGTAGGAGCATCATTGTGAATAATAGATTTTGGTTTGTTTAGGTTAACTAGGTGTGTGTGGAGTTCATTTGGAGATTTTTTAATGTATTTAGTCCATTTTGACTCATTTGGTTTGTAATAAGAGGGTTCTCTCCAAAAAATCAAATTTGAATTTCCAAGTTCTCTTGTTAGTGGTTCTTGAGCCTAAGTGTTAGAAAAATATGTTAAATAGTGTTAGTGGTTCTTGAGACATGTTTTTCTACCCTATCACGATCTAATCAACCTATCTAAGCCCTAACTCAACATGAGTGGTCATCTTATGGGTTAGTGAAGAGAATTAAAACCCTAACTAACTCATCTTCTATATTTTGTAAGAGGTGTGTTTGAATGGGGAGGATGGTGCAAAAATACAAAGAGTTTAGAAGGTATAAAGGGCTTTTTAGGAGAACCAAGAAGATTAAGGAGCAATGTAACTCTAGCACAATTATTGATAAGGAATTCTTCTTGAGCATATTCACCATTTTCATGGAAAGTATGTATTGTATTGTGTTTGAGTTTGATTCAAAATGAAATTATAAGTGTTGTTACCATTCAGGGAGGTCTGTGTAGTGTTGTGGGTCCATGAGGAAGCCTTAAACAAGAATTACAATGCATAAAGGATCCTAAAAATGAAGGAATATGCTGACAGATTGCATGGAGGTGAGAAAGACTATGTTTTATAAGTTAAAGAACTTGTAAATGATTGATCATGGTGTGTAAGGAATATAAAAAATTAAACATGGCTCATATATTGAAGAGAATTGATATGACAAGCTTCTAAATGAGTAAAGACTATCAGGGTTTGTAATAATGGTTAATGTCCCTACGTGTATATGGTATTAAAAGCCTAACTATGAAAAGCTAGTTATCAATCCTTGAGAAGGGGTGAGAGAACATATAAGTTGATACATGAATGTTTATCGTAGGATTAGAAGTGGAGATGAGAGTCTTAAGATGCTGGAGGGCAGAGTTAATATTTGAAGGAATTTCTCGTGGTAAGCCAAGTTAGAAACCTAGACTTCATGGGATCCCTTGCACTGTGACAAGAAGACTGAGATAAATAATAAGACAAGGACAATAGAAGATCAAGACCCTATAGTGGAAGGTGGAGATAAAAGTGTTTCATTGGATCTTGAATACTTAATACTTGTAGACTAACATTTAGGGTTGAAAGTTGAAGAAAATTAGAAAGATAAACTGACTGTGCATAATTTGATGCACCTAGAAAGAGTTTAATAGGGTTAGAGGATTGTTTTCATACTTGGTGAATTCTGAAGGGTTATAAAATGATGGCGAAGCTTTTAGAGCATACATAAATGTTGAAAAGAATTCTTAAAGGGATTAAGGAGTGAATTTTTTTGAGAAAGTGTTTGCTCAGTCTTAGTGGCACCATGGATAGTCCTAAGAGTAATAAAATTGAGTTAAGTTGTCAAGAAAAGATAAAGATAAGAGATATAGTTGGAAGTGTGAACTAAATCCTGGTAGATGGAAACAAAGTATTAAGTAATTTATACAAGTAGAACTAAGAGTAGTGAACAAAGTTGATACAATCTAAGTTTTAGAGTCTATGACAGTCTTCATTAATGTTGGAAGATAGCAATTGATGGAAGTAACTTAGGGAGGTTATTGAAAAAATAGTGAAAGATAATTTTCAAGCTGTGGTAAATATTTATAAAGGAGGTAAGAGTCTTACTTGAAATAAAACAAGGTAAATACACATTATTTTGTTATAGGACAATCAAGAGTTGCTTGTGACTTATACAAACACAAGGGCAAGTGAGTGATGTGCCATGAGAGTCTAAATGGGAAGTATATGAAAGGATGGAATGGGATATGAGAATGAATATGAAAAGGGTAAAATGAGTGATAAAGTTATCAGATGAAGTTAAACTAAAACTCAAAGAAAGGAAAATAGATCGAGTAACCATTAAATGAATAAAACAAATAAGTGAGCTTGGAGAGCTAAGAGTGGGAAAGGAGTTTGAAAGGTGTGTAGAAGCCTTGAAAATTCCTTGAAAAAGTTCATTACACATGAATGAAGGATTTTAAATGGTGGAAATAGTTGGGAAATCCCAAACCCTGAGAAAGAGCATGAAACCCTAGGACATGCCTAATGAAGACCTAGAAAAGGAAGAAAATGGTGTTGGGAGTGATAGACCTCAAAAATTTACATAAAGCACAAATGGGATAATGGGTATCAAAAGATTATTTCACTTTTGCATCAAAATTAGTGGGTTGTTTTGGACAGAATGATTTGCATAAAACCAAGGCTAATTGGGAGATTTGGAAAAAAACGGTAAAAGGAGTATTAAAAAAATGAGTAAAGAGTTCGGAGGTGAAAATTTTTAGGATCTTTAATGGGATTAATGGGTACCTGGAAAAATTTCCAGTGAGTTTTAAATCCAAGAAATGAGAATTTTACATTAGAAAAAACACTTTTCTAGGGATAGTAACAAGAATGAAGGGCTAGAGTGAGTTTGAGTAAAGATGAGGTGTTGAAACCTTTTCAAGCATGTGAACATTATTTTTTGGTGAAATAAAATAGGTGTAAATTTTTTCCAAGATTTGACCAATTCTATATAGTTTTGCTGATGAAATGCAAGTTTTAGCAAATGAGAAAAAGTCAAAAGTTATATGGATTTTGAATGTTATTTTCAAGTGATTGTACTAATAGTGTGAATGGTTATGGAATGTCATTATCCTATGCACAAATCCTCATGCATAGAAAATATCATTACCTAAGCATCTATGTAAACACTAGCATCTAGATTTAGTCACTAGTGCTCAGACATTCTTGTCCTCCCGTGGGTGCTTCTGTCCTGCACATTTCTGAGTTCCATAATTTCTAGTGAGCCTTGATGGCAATGCTTCCAGTCTGTTCATATATTCACCTACCCAGATCATCTCCAGATAGTGTAAAATCACCTAAGTCACCCTTTCTCTTCTTTCTCTCTTGCTTAGGGTTTCATATAATTACATGCTTGTTGCTTGTCCATTTATTGTATTTTACCACTTATATATCATACACTATAATAGTTACTATGAAATTAATATTTTAATTCCATTTATAGTAAATCATTTGGTGAACCCGTTCCTTACATGCCTATTATAAGATATTTCATGGTTTCCCATCCCTTTGATTCCAATGCTTCCCCATTTTATATCTAGGTTCAACTTCATAATCTCCTTGTTAAGCGTGTCCTAATCAATCCTAGATCTTGTCTTAACATATACACTTTGTCCTTTGTCCATCAAATATGAATTTCTACCACTTATATCAGTCCATCTACTCTTTTTATCCATGGCTTTGATGATACACCTAAAAAAGTATTGGGCACAATCTCTCTTCCCCTTAGTATCGGATCTTGCACTCTTAATGTTTTATGTTACTTTATGCCTCATGATGTTCCTTATACTATCCTTCTAGGACTCCTTTGGCTATATAATATGCATACGCTTCTTTCTACCCTTTCCATAACACACAAATCCCTTTCTAAACCTTCTTTTATAAATACTGCTATAGTAGATTCCACACCTCATATCATTACTCCTGATGATATTCCCCTAATACATGATGTGAATGAAATTACCTACATTGCACATCCTTCTCCTCTTGGGGTGCACCCTAGTTCTATTTATGTACATGATACATTCTCTATCGGTACCCATGATACTCCTCCCATTGTGTCTCACTCTCGATACACTTCTATTGATCATATGATTAGTTCTTCCAATGTTACATCTCCTCTGCATCTTCCTCATCACAAGTTAGAGCATTGTATGATAGTTTTAAAATGATTCCTAATCCTGAAAATTTCCAAGATCCTATGCATAATTAATTTACTATGGTTTCACATTATCTTTTTACATCCATGAGGGAAATCAATTCCCCTCTTTCCGCCTTGTTTTCTATGGTCATATGGGCTAATTCATACTACTTTATTGATTATGCTCTTCCAAAATTACACCTATTGCTTTTGATGAGTCTTGTTTCTCTACCTCCATTTCTTGATATTCATACTAATGAGCCTCCTAGAATTACATATGTTACATATATTTTGACTCACATAATTATCCTTATGTTTGCACTTACTTTTTCCAATATTGTTAACACGCAAAATGCTACACCTATTCTATTTTCACCTAATGGGTACATTATTATTGCTTATACACTTCCTATTCATCCAGTTGGGATCTTGGAATCTATAGGGGTTTTCCCCCCATCATGTTGAAATTATTCTTTGGTAGCTCTTGTGTTTACCAATGTTCTACCTATTCTAGTTTCACCACATGCATGGCACAATCCTACTCCACATGCTGTGACACATGCACTTTCATATGACATATGTTCATCCTCTTTAGCATATCATGGGATCTTTCCTACTAATCTCATTTAATATATATCCATTAATTGCACACTTTGGGGACATCCAAATTCCCCCCATATTCACACGTTCTAATCAGCAGACACCTATCCATGCATTACTCTTATTTTGCAATTCATATCAATCTTTCTAGCAGTGGTTTCTCTCATCTACACTATGTGTACACCTTGTTACATCTATCTATTCTTCCATGTTACTCCATACACGTCTTTCTACTCATGCTTACTTATGGATCCTTATACTCATGGTATACACACTACATTCTATATAGGGTATAGATCTTTTCGTGCACTATACATACTCTTGCTATTATTACTCACAATGATCACAACTATTTGATAAAAAATCCTGATATATACACTCAGGGGCATCACACTTTCTCCCCCCCTCTTTGTCACTATTTAATGTATATATTTTATAATCTTATCTCCTTTACTACACGCTTTGTGCTTCACAATACATAATTTTCTATACATTCTCACATCTCTGGTGCACACATGTACTGTCATTAATCGATGACACAATCTAGTTCTATGGTTCATACTCAATTGTTGAGGGTCCAATTCTTAAATGAATCTCACATTATCTATGCTTCATGTTAAGTGCTTCATGATACATATTTTATAGCATCTACTCTTACGAAATACACTCAATTCCCAATGACACACTCTAGTGTTACGGTTCACACTTTATTGTTAAGGGCATGCTTCATCCATGAACCTCACATACTCTACAATTGATTCACTTCAAGCTCAATACTTCAAAATAATTCTTTCATAACATATACTACTCTCTCTCTCACTCCGCGCTTCATGATTATATTTATGAGAATCACCACATTGTTGGTTCACATAATTTATCTTCATTACCCAATGATGCACTCTAGTTCCACAGTTCATACTCAACTGTTGAGGGTCAAATTATTAAATGAACCTCACATCCTATACTCTCGGTAAAATTCAAGATCAATACTTAATGATACATCTTTCATAACATCTGCTAATCTCTCTCACTCCCTGCTTCATGACCATCTTTCTGAGAATCACCAAATCGTTGGTTCACATACTTTCTCTTCATTTCTTGATGACGCACTCTAGTTCCATGGTTCATACTCAAATGTTGAGAGTCCAATTATTAAATTAACCTCACATTGTATACTCTTCATGCTCAGTGCTTCACGATACGTATTTTCTAGTATCTACTCTCACACAATACACTCATTTCTTGATGACACACTCTTATTCTATGGTTCATTCTTGACTGTTGAGGGGGGATTTCTAAATGAACCTCATATCATACCCATCCATTGGGGGAAATTATACTCCTTTCATCTTGAAACCTTTCACACCATCACATTCATACATAATTTGCATATCTTGGTTGCATTTACTCTTGTTAGCCTATACTACTTACATGTTGCACTGTTCTTACTATGCTAGCCAAATTATTAGCATGCCATTATCTTTTTATATGTACACATGCACACTCACTTGGTATCTTGAGGTGAATGTAATAATTTTACATATTTTCACATGATACATGATGCTCAACACTTCTCTTTACCAGTCCCATCTAGGCTCTTGGGGACATCTACTTGTACTACTCTCACAATCCACATATTACAGGTTCTATTGTTACATTATTCCTTACTTTTCACTACTACCACTTAATTTTCATTTTTTTATACATGCTTTTACATAATAATGATATTTCTAGCATGCTAACAGGTGCTTCATTGTAGCATTTTCCTTGCTAGATCAATACAAGCATGGTTATAAATCACTCTTTGCTTTCTATTGTTTACTATTGTTTGTAGGCTATGCCATATATCTTTATTGATCATTGTATGTTGTTAGAATCTTTGGCTATGATCAGCTTGTGACATTGTGAGTGATGTACCATGTATGAAACCTACTTTCCATAGTTCATCTTATCTTCCTAGTTGCTTGTTACATTATCTTGTATTGCATGCTAGCTCATTTTTTACTAACACTTGTTTACCAATCCATCTTGTTCACACGTGCCTTGGTTTTGTACCATGCACATCCCCTACCCCTACATGTATCCACACTTAGATATTCATATCAGCTTCGGGTCCTCTCCTTTGGGCCACATTCTCCTATAGTCATCACATTCACCCAAAACGAGGGGGACATCTATTGGGTGAACAAATCACCCCTACAATAGCTCATAGCTATAGTACAACATAACACATTATTAAATCAACACAAGCATACATTTACAAATTGGCCCAAAAACAAACTTGGGTCCAAAATATAGAGCATACACTAGCTCCTAGTCCTAGATAATAGCGGTATGCACTTGTGTCCCCTTGGGCACTAATGTCCTATGGAAAAAATAATCAATTTATCAGTTTAGCATAGTTTATAGTAGTTTTTAGATCAATTCTCTAGTAGCAGGAACTTTCCTCCATTTACAAAATTAATTTTATTAGTTACATTTTAGTTATAATCGGAACAATTAGAACAAAAGGAACACCGGGAAAAAATCAGGGACGTACCATCTGTATTTTTTCTTATTGGGAAGTGTCATGGAAGGAGAGAAAAACTATACCTCTCTCCCCAACACTCTTTGCTTAGCATGAAATCACCCAAAAACCTCACCATCAACATTTAAGTCCATCAACTCCAAGCAAACATGATAAATTTCTATCCTTTACTCTCTTATACATCAGGTGCACACTTTCCTTTACACACTTTTTACATACTTATGCACATGTTACTCTGATTTTTAATATATGGAACTTTGACTACTTTCTCACTCTTCTTTTGTAGGTTAATCCTTAATATGAAACAAGAAGCAACTTACATCAACAAGCACAATCTCCAACAACACACTACAATACATACACTTAACCCTTAAGGTCTACTTCCCTTTCCTAGTCTCCACACTTCACATTGCGATCACTTAATGCTTTATTTATCCACTTGGCACACTATTGACCACATTATTCTCTACAAGATTACAAGATACACACCTTCTATCTACTTTATGCTATCGAGTATTTACTCAAACACATAAAATGGGGGAAAATGTAGACATGAAAATCTATGCACTTGGGTACATTTGTAGGTCCTAAAACTTACTAATATATACATGATTTGTAAGAAAGAAAACTAGTGGTTGACAACTTATTTTGGCATTTTTGCTTTATCTCTTGTCTTCTTTATGGTCTAACACATCTTACAATCATGCCATAATTTGATTGATTTATCTTTTATGGCCTCAGACACTAGCGCCCAGTTAGGATAGAAGCACCCAAGTGATCCTGTCTATCCTAGGAGATCCTAACCCTCTATATCCTTTTCTCATCATTTTTGGCATCTTTTAATTCTTGGGAATCTTTCAACACTTTGGGTTGGCATTTCAATTGTCAATTACAAAATTGAAACAAGGGAATCATATATATACTTAGTTATTTCCATCAAAATTAGGGGCCAAACACTGAGCATTATCTACTATCACATAATGCTTGCATCCAAAGGCACACATAGCATTATAAATAATCCATATAGCATGTTCACTCAAGCGACAAGAGTTGCATCATTTTGCATACATAACATAGGAAGGGAAGTTCATTCTATTTTATCTCACATATTATATACATTTGTTATATCCTAGATCTATCTTGTTAGCATTGTGTAACTTACACAAGGGAATACTAGGGTATCATTACACACGCTTTCACATAGAACTACATAGAGTATGAAATGTAGTGCAATGATTGGTATTAAGTTCACTCTTTGGGTGACCGCTAGGGTCAGTCTAAATCTACATTTGAAATCTTTATTTTAGATTTTATGTGGTTTGTGAGCATGCACAACTAGGTATGTATTTTACAGGTTACAGGTGTGAACAATGACATTAGAAAAAATCTAGAGCAACAATCAGAGACCAACAATGAAACTCCTCTTGAATAGAAAAGATCAAAACCTAAGCATCTGGATGGATACTAGCATCCAGATTCAGTCACTAGTGCTTGGGCGCTCTTGTCCTCCTGTGGGAACTTATGTCCTGCACATTTCCGAGTTCTAGAATTTCTAGTGAGTCTTGACAAAACTACTTCCAATATGTTCTAACTATTCACCTACCCAAATCATATCAAGATAATGCAAAATCAACCAAATCACCCTCTCTTTATCTCTCTTGTTTAGGGTTTCATATAATTACATGCTTGTTGTTTGTCCATTTACTGTATTTTACCACTTATATAGTGTACACTACAATAGTTACTATGAAATTAAGATTTTAATTCCATTTATATTAAATCAGTATGTGCCATGTGCAATAATTAAGTATTTGTGTGATGTCAAGTAATCAATGGAAATATATAATATTGATAGTATAATAAATGTTATCAGATGACATGTTAGCTTTTTAAATAATTATTTTGTGATTGGATTAATTTTCACTTAAAACTCTTGAATATTTACTAAATGCGAGGCAACAAAATTGCACATATATAGTCATTTTATAAGTTTGTAAGCATAATTTTTACGTAAGGTCTTATTACATTGTCAACTTATTTCCCTTATGTGGGGAGACTTTATAAGATCGATGACGTAATAATGAGTTAATGAGAATGAGTAATAGTGTCAAAATAACTTGTATGCCCCATGTATGGGGTTTTTATAATTAATGTATAGTAAAATATTCATAATGCACATAAGAGAGGATAATATAGATAAGATATACAATTGTTTCCCCAAATTAAGGGTAAATCCAATTGATAATATTTGTTTTAATCTCTATATAAGAAACTTGACAAACGGTTATTCTTGTGGATAATGATTTTATGTATGCTAAATATTATACCTTGAGTTCCTATATAGCCAATGTTGGGATATGTGTGTAATGGGACATGTTAATTGATTTCTATGTTGTAATAATTGTATGATAAATGTAGAAGGGAGGTGTCAATTTGAATGATAATCATGTAGGAGTAAAAAATGCCATAGTGCCTAAAGATGAAGATAATAGATATAGATCCAAGGGACATTGAAAAAATTGTGATGATGTAGGAACAATGTAGATTTAAATTCTTTTTGATGAAGAAATAAAATAGAATATGGTTTGAAGCCATAGATAATAAAATATGGATCCACGGTTAGAAAATTGATGTGAACATATAAGATAATTGCCAATTCAAATGATAAACATATAGTACTACAATTTTTTTTTTGTAAATTTGGTTAAATATTGTGTATTAAGTAAGAAAGATAAGTGTCATGTTGGATAATGATCTTGTAGTAAAAAATACAACTTAAGGCCTAGAGGCAAGTTTGTAATGAACGAATGCTAAGAAAAAGTGAATATAGCTAATGAATCATATATGATGTAATAATCCTATAAAACCAAATCCTAATGCCACTATAATAAATATTTTAGTGTAAATTTCAAAGAAGGAATAATCGATGTTTGATCAATGTCATAACATTATAGGCTTGAATGAAATAATTTAAATAACATTATCTCATGTATATTGTAACTATTATCACCAAAAAAGCAACACCCTCTAATTTACATGAATGTATGGATGGGCAATCAGTGTTTTTGGGTAACATGGGATTGTATCTCAAGTTGTGGTACTTGCTACTTAGAGACAAACCTCAAGAGAATGTTGGTTCCTCTACCTATTCCTAATGTTAAACTACTCCTAAGGAAGGAAATAGATCTATATAATCCTACTCTAACAATCCAAGGGACCAGGATAAGGAGGAAATGCATAAAATGGAAAAAATCCTAAGCTAAGAGAGGTGATAGTACCAAAAAAAGGGGTGGAGGTACTCTAATAAGGGAAAAGAGAAGAAAAATTGAGTAGAGAGAGGCCAAACACAAGTGACACATACCCACATCTTTGTTTACCATCTATTCTCCATGAAAGATAACAAAATGAACCTACAAGTGAGAAATATATTCACAACACACAACAACAAGAATGAAGAGGAAAGGAAATGCAACAAAATATAAGCTATGGTTGAGAGAAACACCACAAAACAAAGATTTATCACTTTCTAAGTATGCACATACCATTACATGTGAAGAAGAAGGAAAAAGAACACTTACCAAATAAAAAATGAAGGCTTACAACTCACATCTTGTTAGAAACAATTTTGGCATAGTTTCTTTACATTTTAGAACATCCTTTCTCACAAATGAGAGATTTTTACAATATATAGAAGATGAGAGAGAGAAAGGAGAGAGAAACTTGGATTACCACTTCCAATAACAAAAAAAATTCATCAAATTTATGAAAATAGGTATGGGCACCCTTATAAATCCATTCCCTAATGATACTTTTCTTGCAGGAGAAGGAATAGGCACCATACTTCATCAACTCTAATTATTGAGTTACCTGGGACTGTATCTTTTAATGATGGATAAATTTTCATGTTTTTTACCCACCTACCCTCACCTAAATTAATAAATCTAGTTTTTGTGGTGTAGAGGAAGCTGCGAGATTTCTAAAAAGTCTATTTTTTGTGAAAATTGGAGCAACTGGGTGAAAGTTATGACCATTTTAAGTTTAGGGTGTGAGATGGGTTAAAACTAGTTCCCTGTGCGAGTCCATAGTCCACAATAATCTATTTTATGCCTTGTGATGTGGGTAGATAGAAGATATGAAGAACTAAGGGAAGGAGGGAAGTGTTCCATATGTACCATTTGGCCCCACTTTATCCGCTTTGGTCGTGGGTTTTGTGTTAGGCGGAGTATCAGCTCCAGGGTGGAACTTAGGAATTGTTCCACCTTGATGTTCGGTGCATGCAATCCTAGGTTATTCTGTATTTCTTACTCCCCACACCAAATCTTATCCAGTGTGTTATTTTTTTGTTAACCTGGCCTCCATTATGGGGAACTCACCCCCGATGGAACAAGTTCAATTGTTCCTCATTCCACCCACAATTCCCCACAACACTACCTTCCTTTGACTTACAGATCTAAAGCCAATACAAAGAAATGTTTGCCCCATGAAACTTGATCCAATATTCTTTCCGTAACCTGAATCTCTGTGACACGTTGAGAACTTTACAAAATTCCTTCAATGCGGATCAAAAGGGGATGTAGAGAACTAGATGCTTGTAATAACTATTCCATGTGTTCCCTCAAATCCTGATAAACCCGCGCAACATTGCAAAACCTAAAAGACCTCATTTTCCATATTTTCTTGGTTTTTTGGCTAAGTATGGGCTGATGAGTTGTGCAAAGGGGAGAGAAATCCTTAAAGCATTGAATTTCTCCATTTTTATCAATTTTACCCTTGTCTAAGTCCAAATGATCACTGTAAGTTATCAAAATCATCTTAGGGGGGAATTTTGGATAACAATTTGGTGACTTGATGGGGCTATCTTCCTTCCAGATGAAGAGATCAAAAAAATTGAAGCATCCATTGGGCATCGAGCTAGCTTGAAAATATGAAAAATTATCTGAAACCTGAATTTCTCCCCTTGAATCCACCTGAAGCACTACCTAGACCTAGAGCTGATCTGTCATTGCTTGAATTGAGAAACTCATTAAAAGAATTTTCTGAATTCAGTTTTATGAGAATGAAAAATTGTTTTGAATTGATATTTTCAAATTATTTCCATGAAAACAATAATAAAACTGAGCAGCAATATTCCCAACCTCAAATGCATGAAAACTTGACTTATAGTTGATATGTTGGGGTTGAATGAATACAATTTGAAAACTACCCCAAAATGTGATTTTACTCACTCTGTATTTGATCTTCTGAGATATTACTGCTGATCCTTGCAAATTTGCAACTTTGTTGAACTTATACTTCTCAAGAACCCTCCATGAAATATTGTGCAACGAGACCATGCAATCCAAAAGTAACAAAAAACTGTGCAGGGTACTTAGGGAAAGGAAACCTAGTCTACCAACAAGAAAATGTGATGAAAGCACTTGGAGGAATTGAAAACTAATCTATTATGCCCAAGGGAGGGTATTCCCTTCAATTACAATGCTTGAGTTGGATCCCATTGACTAGGA
Source organism: Taxus chinensis (assembly GCA_019776745.2). Classification (NCBI taxonomy): domain Eukaryota; kingdom Viridiplantae; phylum Streptophyta; class Pinopsida; order Cupressales; family Taxaceae; genus Taxus; species Taxus chinensis. Next base: position 311,652,726 of record CM034146.1, on the reverse strand, counting down.
TATGTAGTTCTTCTCTATCTAATTTTGACAATTGGAAAGCATTGTTTGACTTGCATCTGGAAATCATGTAGGGGCCAATCCATATTGCATCAAAATTTTAGTGTCTTCCTACTTTATCCATCTCTGCATCCCACTTTAGGACTAAGTATCCTTCTTGGAAGCTCCTAGATTTTTCCTTCTTGTCAAAACTCATGTTGACTAAGACCGATCCTTCTCCATTGTTTTCATAGCTTGATTTCTCGGCTCTTCCAAATTCATGAGTTCTACATACCTAACTTTCATGGCTTAAAATTCAAACATCTTTAGCTGTTTAATGAGTTCTCAAGCTAGTAATTCAAGAGATATAAAAAAATTTCTTCTTTACCATAAACTAGTTTGTAAGGGGAGCTACCAGTTGATCTCTTAAGAGTAATTCTATTAGCCCACAAGGATGATTTTAACTTTGTGTGCCAAGTCATCTTATTTTCATTCAAGGTCCTCCTTATAATCCTCAAAAGGTTCTTATTTGTAGACTTAGCCTGCCCATTACCCTAAGGGTAATAGTTTGAAGAGGTGCTCAAGTATATGCCATTATTAATAGCCCAATCAAATATATTTGTGTCAAGGAATGCTAATGCATTATTAGAAATGATCATGGAAGGAACACCAAACCTAGTCACAATGCCTTCATAGAAGTCCAAAATACTAGCCTCATTTGCATCCTTTAGTGCAACTTCTTTTGCCCACTTAGTGAAATAGTATGTCGCTGTGAGGATCAACTTGTTTCCCAAACTTAAATGTGGGTTAATCAATCCAATGAAATCCAATCCCCATTGCATGAATGAATGATCTACTGAGATGGGATGGAGTGGAAAGGACACTAAACTTTCCTTACATGTAAATAAGGCACACTTTTTGCATCTCTTAATACATTCATAACAATCATTGAAAAGGTTAATCCAGTAATAACCATCTTTCGTGATCTTGAGAGCTATTTCCATTAGAAAAATGCATCCTCCTGCTTTTCCATCATGAAATTCATGCAACATTCTCTCTATCTGATCTGTCTTAACACACCTCAAGAGAACACCATTCACATAATTTTAAAATAGGATTCCATCAATAAGAACATAAGGAATAGACTGAAGTCTAAAATATCTTGTTTTAGCTTTTCTCAATCCTTGAGGGCATTGGCCTGTTTAGAGAAAGTGCATTACATCCCGAGTCCAACAATGAATAGGTAAAGCATCAGCTGGATGTTCTTGGTCATCCCGAAGCACAAGGATATATTTTTCATTAGTATGTTGGTATGAAACTAGTTTCTCACATAGTCCCTTTCCTCTTACTAGCTTAGTCACTTTGATATCAATGTCATATTCCATCACCTTGTTTATCTAACCATCTCTTTTTTCATTTAGATTCTTGTTCAAGAGGAAGTATTTCACACCAACATGTGAGAATAATAGATGAATCTTGTTTTTGGATACTAAATGTCTGAATTTATTCGAACTTCTTATAACAATAAGGACTTGTTTTTCAATAAATGATTATCTCACCTTGTAATCTTGAAGAATTTGGCTGAAAAATGCAACAGGTTATTCTAAAACTTCTCCATTCAATTACACTCGTATGACAAAGATTGTTTCAGTGCCTCTAAAGGCATACAAAATGAATTCCTTTGAGAAATTTGGGTTAATAAGAGTTGGATCATGTGCAATATCCTTATTTATAGCTTCAAAGATATCCTTTCCTTCACCTATCCATTTGAAATCCATGCTCTTCTTTAGAATCAGTGTCAATGGCTTGACAAGATTGGAAAAGTTTGGAACAAACCTTCTGATAAAGTTGATCCTTTCTAAAAATCTCTTAAGTGATTTTTTTATGACTAGGAAATGAAAATGCAAGTATGACACTAACTCTGTATAGATCAATGGTTAATCCTTATTTAGAAATAATATGGCCAAGGAGTTTACCTTCATGAGCTAGGAAGATGAATTTTTTAGGATTGAGAGAAACTCCAAACTGCCTACATATTTCAAATACCTATCTCAAATGGATAAGATGATCAACAACATTATTGAAGAACATTGTGATTTCATCAAGGTACATACGAACACCTATGAATTTCATGTCCATGGCTCTTTGGAAGGTAACTCCTAAATTAGATAAAACAAATGGAATTTTCCTATAGGCATAGGTTCCCCATTTCGTAGTACAGGTTGTCTTAAACTAATCTTCCTCCTTTACCATGATCTGATTATACCCTGAGTATCCATCTAGGAGAGAAGACTTTTCTGAACCTACTACCATTTGTAATATTTGTTCTATTAAAGATAGTGGGTAATTATCCTTCAAAGATGCTTTGTTTAAATATCTGAAATCAACACATTGTATTATTTCTATGTTCCTTTTCCATGATGGAACTAGATTAGTAACCCAAGATGAATACTTGATAGGAAAAATTATGTTTGCTTCAATCAACTTGTTCAGTTCTTTCTTCATTAGAGGCTCTATATGTGGATTAACAGGTCTCTATTTTTGTCTTATAGGCTTAGCAGTTGAATCCAACTCAATGGTGTGTTGAGCTAAACTAGGATCAAAACCCCTAAGGTCTTCATAGCTGCATGCAAAAATATCAAAAAATTCTTGGCAAAGTCCTACAAAGGAATTTTTTTCTTGTGAAGTGCTTACCTTGTCAATTTGAAGAAATTTTCCCTCACCAGCTGAGATGGGTTATGAGCCTTCACCCTTGACCATGATGTTTGCCTTTTATTTTCTAAACTGGTCACTAGGGTTGAAAATGGATTCCAAGGTCACTAGGATCTTGGGAAGTTTATTTGATATGAGTTGAACCACTTGGTCTCCATACTACTTATCCAAATTATCCTGATTTCTCGAAGAAAAATCAATCTCTTCTTGAATGAAATTTAAAATCTATTGATCACTCTTAAACACCTGTTGAATTTTGTCATTGTCTAGTACAACCACTCTCACTATCATCCTGATGTGAGGTTGCACTTTGTCTCTTTTCACATTCTCAACAACATCAAATTTTTCTCCAATTGTAGCCAACCTGTTAGCAATTTCATTCTATTTTCTTAGAATAGAATGGATGTTGAAAGCTTAAAAATATTCCAAAATATCCCTTACTATGTGCTTGTAGGCCTTGAGAAAGTCATTCTTGGCTGCATTTGATCCTCTAATCTAGTTCACAATAAGCTCAATATCCCCAAAAGTTTACAATTTTTTGATGTTCTTCTTTCTTGCCCATTGAATACCATGAATGAGGGACTCATGCTCTGCTGTGTTTTTGGAGTAGCTAAACTAAAATCTACAACAGGAGTAATAATTCATACCTTTAGGAGATACAAGGACTACACCGCCTCCTGCACCTTGTCTACTTCTTGATCTGTCAAAGAACATTTGCCAAAGACCTTTCTCTTCTTCATCATTTGGATTGACAATGCTAGGAAAATGTGGATTCTACTCATGTAAAAAATAATTACCCATGCCATTTTCTTCAATCTGCTGATATGGATCAAAGTTATAGCATGCATTTTCCCATTAATCAAGTAGTAAGTCATGAATTCCCTCAATCTGAGTATCTACTTCTTGAGTACTTGGGAAATCTTCTTGATCAAATATGGTATAATTGGAATTTATGGGGCTAGGAACATAAGGTTCTATATGGTATATAACAATTGATTCAGACCTGATCGTAGCCTTAGTGCCATATCTAGTTATGAAGAACACATGAGATTGATCAACTGATAGATATCCTCCAATTTTGGCGGTGAAGTCTCTAGAAAAACATAATGAAAAGAGTGGAGGTAGATAAATTATAAACACATCCTGAGGGGTATAAAATTTGGGGTATGCATAAAATATGAGGCGTAAACCTCTGATAACCCCAAAAATCCCCACTTATGTTCCATCTAGCTGCACTACTCCCTTAGAAAGAGATTCATACTTGAGACCTAGTAGGTCTTCTACTTGCTTGGGCATCACTGAAATATTTTCTCCAGAATCAATCATACAATTGTGAAACAAAATGTTTTTAATAATCAATGAGACATAGAAGGGTGGATGTTTCATGTTCCTTCTTGGTTGATCCTCCTTTTGTTGCATTGCATTGGTAAGAACTTTTTCTTGTTCCTTGGATGACTCATTTGGGATAGACAAGTTGGTTATAATTTCTTGCAAGAGATCTCTTTGTCCTGAAATTGCTAATGATTCCCACATTAGTTTTCTTCATCTGTTCAAGGATTTTGAAGGGATATGAACTATCTCTTGTTTGCTGCATCTTGCTTACAATAACATTTTCCTGCACTTGAGTTGATATAGAAGGTCCTTTAGGCTATTTTTGCACATTTAGAACTACATTTGAATTACCACCTCCTTGGAGTGTCAAGGAAGCTTGAGAAGGACATACATTTGCTGACTGTTCATCTTCAATAACTCTCTTCTTAGATCTAGTATTTGCATCCACACCTCAAGGGAAATTCTAATTTATCCCAAAAAATTCTTCCACTTGCCAATTTACAAGGGAAATGTCACGTGGAGGTGTCTCTTAAGTGAAAATTTACTGCTCTCTCGGGTATGAGCCTTTCACAACAAAATAATGTTATTCTAATTATTATTCAAAGAACATCATACACTTTTATAGGCAATTATGCATACTAAAAAATAGGACCCTTTAACAAAATAGACATAACCACTACCATAATATTATGAGTTCTTGTAACAAATCGTAACATTCAAAATATTAAATAATATAATAATCCCATTTAAATGCTAATTTCCTAAAATTCCCCCTCTTAGTGTTTACATGGGAAGAAGCACATCTAAAAAAAATGGAAACAGAATCGTATGCCTCCGTATACTTTTAGGTTTGTATACTGTTGGCTTGGATTTTGCTGTCTGGATCTTGCTACACATTACCAATCCACTTCACCACAATGAACCCCATACCGGATTATCACACTTCCACTGATTCACCTACATACGTGAACTCAATAGTTCCTTCTTTCACTTCTAGTGAACCCTAGATTTCACCGGCCGATCGATGTTAGAAGTATGATAGTCGAAGGATCTCTGTTGTTAGAGGATCACTCCAGTTCAGCTACCCTCTTATAAAATTGTTCTCGACATCCAAAATACACATCCTTCTCATTTCAATCATAACAAAGGATAGAAACCACGTGCCATTTTATTCTAAACATACCACACAACTAAAATAATATATAAAAAGGTGACACTAGTGATATGCGCGACCCCTTCGTTGGTGACTGATGAGAGGTGTTGATCGCCCTTTATCCTCCGTTGCTTCCGACCTCCAGCGTCATGATGCTAGCTCAGAAAAATTAGCTTTTGAGGATCAATGGTTTCCAGGACGTATGGTAACACCAAAAATGTGTCCGTAAGGCAATTTTTTTATTTTCCAGACTTTTAACATGACTCAATTTTGACACTTTTAATAACAAATCACAAAGACTATACAATGACACAAATTTTATATTGACAACATGACCGACTTTTTTTTTGGAACTTGACTATAAACTTAATTTTGACTAAGTGACTCTTAGTCAATATTACTAATCCTAAAATCACCTTACAAAAATAACTCTTTAGACTCCATAAATAATAATAAATAATTGTATGACTTAAAATTTTTGACTCAAAAATACAAACGACTAAATACTTTTTATACTAACTATCCATTTACAATACATCATAAGGACATCAAAATAATTACATACTATGCTAATGGCTATCGACGAAATAACATTTAAAAGCACTTAAACCTAAATAACTAAAATTATGATTTTACAAGAAGCTGGTTTGACCACACAATGATGTTAAAATTTAGGTGTTATTGATGCAAAATTTCTTGTAATTCTGTTGTCATGAATCACAATGATGGATGATAAAATTGAAGGATCCGTACATCAAATTATTTGATCTGAGTGTAAAATATGGGTGGAGCAGATCACGAAGGATCACAGAACCTTATCAAAGTCGATTAAATAACAAGGATGAATGTATTTGCAGAGGTAGAATAATGTGACGATTGGAGTATAATGCACATAGACGTTAGTGTGGTGCAAAGCGTTGCATGTGTATGCTGGAGCTAAAAATGAAGAAATATCAGGATAAACAACAAATCTATAGGCATGCAAAGTGTATCAATGGAATGATAGAAAATGAAGCCCAAACATTGATCGAAGACCGCAAAAATTGGTAGTTGATATACAAATTTTCGCATAGATGAGTTTAATGCAGGTGATCCAAAAAAAATTCAATCTTAAACAAAACTATTACAATGCTCCTCAAACTACCACCAGGTGAGCTATCAAAACCTTTACATAATCTGATAAACAATTGAGATCTAATTGAATTCACTGAACTCCATTAGGAACATATGCGGCCTAGTTATGCAATATTTTTAAGAACAAAATAAAATATATAAATTCTCTCTAATTCACACGTCCGCTATTTATAAAACTTCTCATATAGAATATATGTCCCTTGGAAAAATTCACATCATCTAAAAAATACACAGTAATACACTACCCAAGAAACACAAGTCAATTTCTTTGATACCCACTGACAGAGTGCAAGAAGGGTGAATGAACCAGCAATGGGGTTTACACGAGGTCCACTCTACATATCCAGTGCTTGAATGTTTTAGATCTATAACATATGAATGAACACTGAAAAAGGTAACAGGTTTGCTGCAAGGTACATGGTTTCCGCTCGCTCGTTCTCTAAGTCTACCTGATGAAAAAGGCATGGGTGGAGTGAAAAAACCATAGAGTCCCCTTTCAAAACTTGTTCTGATAGCAGATCTCAAGTATGAGCCTTTCAGAGTAAAATAATGTTCTTCTAATTATTATTCAAAGAATATCATACACTTTTATAGGTAGTTATGCATCCTAAAAAATATGATCCTTGAGAAAAATAGACATAACCACTAGCATAATATTATGAGTTGTTGTAACAACTCGTAACATACATAACAATATTAAATAATATAATAATCCAATGTAAATGTTAATTTCCTAACATTCTTTTGCTGTTGCATCTTGAGGAATAAATGTACTTTGCACCATTAAAGCTTAGTTCATAATGCCATTGGATCATGTTGCTTGATTGTGTGGAAGATGCCAAGGGAAACACCACTCCTAATTTTGCACTAGATTATTATGAACAAGAACCAAAGCTTGAGATGAACTAGCCACATTTGGGTTATAAGGTTGAAATGGCCTTACATGAGGAAACTGACTTTGGTTTTGAGGAGCAGCTTGGGATGAAATCTTGTTTAGCTGATAAGAGGACTTATTTTGTTGGTATGGAGGCTGATAGGGTCTAAAATTTTGAGCTTGCTACCTCTTAATGGATACCAACTCATTCCTAAATTTTTACAGTTGTTTCATAACTTCTTGTAACTTGAAAAAAGTACTTGAGGAAGTATATGCTTGACTAGAGATTTGGCTTCTTAGGGTTGGAATAGGGGCTAACTCATGGGTTTGATGAGAGGTAGGTGTCCCAATCTCTGGGAAAATAAGCATAGACATTTTAGGGGCTAGTTTTCTAGCTTGTATTAGATAATTCTCAGATCTAATGGCTATTGTATAGGCATCAGGTAACTGAATAGAACCCATGGATTGCATCATAACAAAAATATCAGAATTCAACTCTCTTAATATGTAAAGAAAGGAACCTTGCGGAGTCGGTCTCAAAAGAGTTGGAATTCTGTCCCATGTCCTTTAGAATTTGAAATTGAAATCTGCCATGAGCTCATTGGGAGCTCTCTTGATCATTATTAGCTGATATAGCAAGGAGATATTGTCTACATTTTACCCAAATTAATTACAAAATGTAGTGCCAAGTCCATCCCAATTGGTGATAGATGCAGGTATCAAGATTCTATACCATTGAAGTGCTTTACCTTTGAGTGAAGAAGACAAAATCCTAACTGCTACATCATCTTCTATAACTAGATGAACCGAGCATACATTTGCAACATCCTGAATGTTCTTAGCATGGGTAACTTGATTCTCACTAGTGAAGAATATAATAATTTTGAGTGCATTTACTATGGGGTCCCCAGATTTCACCTTGAAATCTAAGACTACCCATTTGAAAAAATATCTCTCTTTTAAAATAACGGGTCTTTTTGTGTTTTTATTGCCAAAAGATATTTGTATTATGTTAGGATATTCCCAGTTAATCATATGAGCCAATTTTGACAAATTCCTAGATGCCCAAACTCGTTTTATCCTTCCGCCAAGTTTTGTCTGTGGGAAATTTTTATTTAATTATTTATTGAATAAATAATGCCCTATTTGAAGTAAATTGTGCTCCGGTTGAATCTTGTTGCGATTTTACATTTCAGTATTCACTCGTCTCATTAGGGTTTTCACCAAGAATGAATTCAGGGCATTGTCTACAATTTTTGGCAACGTTTTTCGCTTTTATTTATTTCTTTTGTGTTTTTCTTTGGTTTTCTCCTCAATTTCTCTGTGAAATTCCCCTAGGTCAATTACTTCGCCAGTATAGTCTGTTTAATTAACCGAAGCACCTGGAGATCATCTACCAACGCAACGCCAGAAGGAATCATCCTCAAAATGCAAGCTTCTAACCAAAAAAGATGAAGTCATGCACAAAAAGCCTCTCCTAGGCAAGTCACAGTTTTTGGGAATGAATAGGTTTAAGCTGCAGTGGGATTTTTGGTAGCAATAGGTAGGTGAAAATTTATTACCTACCTTGCAGGGTGAAAATTCCCATGAATTCAAAGTCACTTAAGCTGTGATGGGAAAATTAGAGTTGGCGGGCAGGCGGGAATTTCTTACCTGTCTTGCAGGGTGAAAATTCCCATTATAAAATAAAGAAAAAATCACTTAAAGCACCAATGGGAATTTTTTTTTCCTAGCAAGCTAACTTTTCTCATCGAAGGGTTTTATTTACCCATACAAGTCGCACTTTTCTAAATGAAGCTATTTCTAATACAAGTCACACTTTTTAGAAAGTCACTTAAGTTGTAGTGGGAAAATTGGAGCTGACAAGCAGGTGGGAATTTCTTACCTGCTTTGCAAGGTAAAAATTCCCATGATGAAAGTCAAATCACTTAAGTGGAAGAAGGAATTTTTAGAGCTATGGTGCAGGGTGAAAATTCCCATCAGAAGTTGACTTCTTAAATTTATAATTCACCTATGCCAAAAAGTGCGACCCATTTGGTGATTAAACAATGATATTAATAATATTTATTAATAGCTTTTCTGCCTAATTTTGGCACCATGGATGAATAGAAAGTCAATGCATGAAGGATAGTCAAAGATAACTAAAGGTAGCATGCTAAAAATAAATAAATAAAATTTATTTAATGGAAGCCAACAACATGCAAAAATAGGCGCCCAATTTGGGTGAATAAACATCATTATTTATTAATTAATTGTCAGGAATAGGGTGAAAAATTATTAGAAATAGAATGCTGAGGGTTATATAAGCACAAGTTTCCATAAAGAAGATGTAATTAATTCTTTTTGTAAAGGATTGCAGCCTAGACAGTTTTGGTGCCCAAGGAAGGAGGATTTTTGCATCAAAAAGTGTTTTTCATTGCCGAAAAGCTTTAAAGTTTGGTGCTTAGGGTTGGAGGAGCTTTATTTAAGCCTTGTTAATTATCTGCATGTTGGTATAAGTGCCCAGGCAAAGTTGAAAATATTTATGCTTGATTTGCATGTAAGCAAAGCCTCAAATTTTAGGGCAGCGAGTTTTATATGCAGATTTTTGTAATAAAAATCAAGTGTTCATGCTCTGGATTCCGTCTTTGTCTGAATTAATTGCAGGTATATCATACAGGTGCTTATATAAGTTAAATAAAGTTAGAATCAATGTCAGGTACATTGAATAGATCTTCCAAATATGAAGAAATTACTAGATCTGCACCAATTGCAAAGAATTATGACAAGATTAAAAGAAAAAAGAGTTCAGACAAAGGTTTCTTGATAAAGATTGCTTCGGCCATGATGAAGCGGGATGAAATATAAGGATCAACGGAATCATGCATTACTTCCAAATTTTTTGATATCAATGACATGGATTTAGGCCCTGAACCCCTCTCCGAATTGATTGACAGATTTAGGGCTGAAAAGACGTATCTTATACGGGAAATAAAAAGTAGTGGAATTATTCGAGCTTCAGCATTCCCAGTCACAACTCAGTTTCTTGAATTTTTCATGAAGTGTGCAAGGTCATACCATCTCCTATCTAGAACAATCTAGGATGCTGTGGGAAAGATGATAATAAGGATGGATGCAAAATTTATCATTTGTTGTCTGAAGATTCCAATGCTACCGGTGGTGACTATAATTAACATGCTGGACGCTAGCAATAGATACGATAAACACAAAGCATACTGTGTGTGGGCATAATAACTAGAAAATATATGAAGAATCCCAGGTCTCCATCAAAGTTCCCGAGGACTCTTCCATGATCCAATTTAGTGCAAGAAGTGGATGATATTACTAAATTTCTATGTAGGATAAATGGAGAAGCCAACACTCACAACTTCCGCTCATGGATGTATGCCTTCATTAGAACCATTGAGATCAACAAAGCTGATTTAATAATCAATTGGGCAGAGATCATCACTGATAACATCGGTGAGCAGCTCCGAAGTGTGAGGAAGACATACAACTTCAAGATGACTTCATACCTGGTATACTTCTTGTTTATGATCTAGTTCAGTTATAGTCTCCCATTTGTAATTTCCCCTCTATGTACTATAAGTAGAGGAAGAACCTATGGGTTAAAGAATCGAAATTTGTAATCAACATTCTTATGTTCCAAACTTTGAGCTGAAACCCCTGATTTCTACAAGCAGAGGAATATAAAAGATATTTCCAAAGAACTTTGTGTCAATGGTGCATTTTACTTCTTATTTTCTTTCTAGATATGTTCATAAAATTTGTGTTATTATAAATCTAGATCTGCAATTTTCCTTTGCTTTAAATTATGTGCTTAACAATCTATTTGTTTTAATTTATGTGCATGAAATAAACTATTTCTTGGGTTGCACATCCTCTCTAATTTCTTCCGTTTCCTATTACTTTCCTTTTATGCAGATTTTTCCTTTCTTTTACAGCTACTTACTTGCTGCAGAACCGTATAGCTATGGTTCACGAGCTACATGGTTAAAGTAGTATCCAAAAATAGATATTAGGATATATAACTGAAAAAATCTTACACGGGAGCCTCACTGGTAAATGAGGGAGATCTATCTCATGACTGCCTAGGTTTTAATCTGTGTAGAAAATCTAGCCAACAGTTTTTGGAAACTCTGCTGAGGAACAACTATCTTTGCAGATCAAAGCTTATCTCTTGCAGATAAGAGTGTTTTTCCATTCAAATTTCAACCTGGCTGAACATCCATTCACCCGATCTATGAAGGAAAAAGGGAGGAATGATCATTTCTACAGATTATAGGAGAAATTCAACTTCAATCATCCTCCTCAAGTTAGAAGCCACATATCTAGTCTATATTCATCTTGATCTGGATCATCTTCAGCATAATCTGGCAGCTAGAATCATCCATCAAGTATACTCTCCTAGAAGACATGCTCCATTCATCATGCAGAATTAGAATCAGAACAAGATAGTACATGTTCCATGGGGAACAAATTTTGGGCCATTGAACTTGACCACGCCTATGCACAATTTGCCTAAAGGGTCTAGAAATAATTTCCCAAAATTCTTTGGATACGGCAAGCAAAATTCAGATGATCACTTGGAAGAATTCTTCATATCTTGTGGTGTGCTTGCAGTGGAGCATGAAGATGCCTCAGTCAAAATTTTCATTGAGACTCTCCATGATTTGGCTGGAGGATGGTTCTATCAGTTAGCCCCTAGAACTATAAAAAATTGGGCGTCCATGCGAGATTTTTTTTTGAAAAGATTCAAACCTTTTAGAAGATGCTAGCACTCTAATCACTCAACTGACATAGTTAAAGAAGGAACCAAATGAGAACATGTGGGACTTTATTGCAAGGTTCCAAAGGATTTTATATAAAATCCCCACTTCTACTGTGCTAAGTGATGAAAATCAAAAGATGTTTTTTATAAATGCTCTGTTGCCCAAAGTTGGATATCAGCTGCAAAGGGAAAGACTTGTGAATCTACTATAAGCACAAAATACTGTTGTAGAGGTTGAAGATGGCTTGATCATGGCTAGAAAAAGTAGACAATCACCCCACGAAGGAAATGGAGCTTCTTCAAGTACTTCTGACCCTTTTTTGTAAAGTTTGGATAATGACATGCTACAAATAAAGAAGCAAATATCTCAAGGAGGAAATGCGACTCCTTCAAGAACATCTCCTACTCGGGCCTTTAACAGTCAAAATTAAAATTGAAATAGACTTACTGCTGCACCACAATGATTGAAAATTTAAGTTTCTCAAAGGAATAACCTGGAAAATAATGAAGAAGATCTTGGCATTGGTGAATCATTTGATGATGAGGACTTTGTAGATCCCTCTGGTGACTCCAACATTGGTTACCTGGACTATGAATCTGACGAGGGATATTATGAATCTTTTGAAGATTTTGATGGTCACATGTTTACGGTGTTCAGAAGGTCCCAAACATGCCAAAATGCTAAAGCATCCACAAGTGGCCAAAGAAGAGAAAGAGAAGATCCTAGGCTAGATGTTACTATCCTAAAAATAGGTAGTATGGTACCTTATTCATTAGCTGCCAAAGATAAGCATTCAAATTCTTTCAATCCAAAACAAAGGGAAAACATTCAACTGGCTGAAGTAAGTCAAACTTTCAATGTTATTGATCACATTAAAAAGACCAAAATTCAGATGTCAGAAGCTGAGTATTTGAGGGCATTTTCTGATCAGCTAAATAGGCTAGTAAAGTATGTGTAAAGTAATGGTCCCAATACTCCAACAAATAGTGTTTCACGAGGTATCTTGTCTAGTCCTAAGATTACTCCTTCAAATAGCGCAACTGCAATCTCTTCTCCTTCTACTTCTTCTCCTGCTACATCAGAAAGGATCGACCCATTCTGTGTGTCATTACTTATTAACGGTTATAATTTGAGTAATTGCATTCTAGATTTTGGATCTTCTGACAATGTGATGCCTGCCAAATTTGCTGATGCCCTGGCATAGGTCTCACATTGACAAAAACCATTGGAAGATTTTATTCAATGGAAAGATAAGTACTTTTGGTTGGGCAAATAAAAGATGCACAGGAAGTAATTTATTCATTCCCAGACAAAAGATTAAAGCTGACTATCCTTGTAGAGGACATCCTAGTATCTTATGACATGTTGTTGAGTAGGAACTTCTGTAAGGAACTGGGTGGAGAATTCAAGATGGATTGGTCTTATACGCACATACCAATCAAGGGAGTTAATCAAAAGTTAGAACCTAAGAAGAAATCAAAGTACATGGTATCAAAATCTAAAGATCCTAGATCTTTGATCTTGTTTCAAGAATATGATCATGGAGTCTATTATCTAGAACTGGATAAAGAAGAAATTCAACATGTGATCCAAGAGCCACATCAACTGGATAATAAGGTTTGGTCCCTTGAATTTTATGGCACTTTCTATTCATTTGGATCCAGTGTAGGCATTGTTCTTATTTCTCTTGAGGGAAAGGTGCATGCACATTCCTTCAAGTTAATGTTTGAAAATACTAATAACATGGCGGAATATGAAGCATTGTTGTTAGGTATGGAGCAGGAAAGAACAATGGGAATCAAGCTCTTACATGCAAAGGGATATGCCGAGTCGATTGTTAAGTAGATATGAGTTCTCTACCAAGTCAAAAAGGATAAACTTCGGCATTATAGAGGCCAGGTTTACTCTGCTATCCTAGATTTTTTGGCTTTCTCTGGAGCTGATTCACTTGCCGTAATTGCAGCTTTATTAAATCAAGATCAACCACCCACATTATTTAGATAGGGGGATTAAAAAATTGAGATGGTCTTCCACCCGAAGGTTCCTGATAACGTCTAACAATGGCAAGTTTTTAATGATGACAAACAGATTGTTGCATTTCTCCAACAGAAGGACAACTTCGAAGAAATCTACTATGAGGGAAGCAATTCACCTCCAAGACAAACTACTATGGGAGAAATGGATGCAAAGGTCTCAGGAAGTCAAGAGATTATTCAGCTGAAGGGAAATAAAATTCCTAAAGGCTTAGTATCTCTTGAGGAAATGTTCGACAAGCATGATCAAATGCTTAAAAAGAATGAAGAAAGTGGGGAAGGTTCTTCCTCCAATACACAGTTATCGAATTTGGGAGCAAAAAATGATCCCAAATTAGTAAATTTGGGTAAGTGTTGTTGAGAGGCAGAAAGAGAATCTTTAACAAAGCTTCTTAAGAAATATATGGATGTTTTTGCCTGGTCTTACCAGGATCTAAAGACATATCAGCCTGCAGAAGTTCAACACTATATCCCATTAAAACAAGAACAAAATCCTTTCAAGCAGAAGTTACGGTGGCATAACCCTACTATTTCAGGGACTATCTTTGTAGAAATCCAAAAGCTGCTAGATGCAAAGATAATTTACCCCATACATCACTCTGAATGGTTAGCTAATATAGTTCCTGTGAGAAAGAAGAGTGGTGAGATTAGGTTGTGCGTTGATTTTCGCAACCTCAATCAAGCCTCCTTAAAAGACAACTACTTCATTCCCATCATGGACCACACTCTACAGGTTGTTACTGGATCTGAAATATTATCCATGCTTGATGGTTTTTCAGGCTACAATCAGGTCAAGGTGGCTGAGGAGGATTAATATAAAATGATATTCATTACACCTTGGGGAAATTTTTCTTATATGAAAATGCCTTTTGGTGTGAGCAATGCTGGAGATATGATTTAAAGGGCTATGGATTTGGCATTTTCTCATCTCAAAGATAAAAGCATAGTAGTGTACCTTGATGATTTGACGGTCTTTTCAAAGAAAAGAAGCAAGCACATCTTAGATCTTGAGGAGGTCTTCATCCAATGCCGCAAACATGGTATTTCTCTAAATCCTAAGAAATCTATCTTTGCTGTAACAAAAGGAAAGATACTAGGGCATATCATCTCCAAGGAAGGAACAAAGATAGATCTAGAATGTGTCAAATCTATTCAGACATTGCCATTGCCAACATCCAAAAAGGGGGTTCAATCTTTCTTTGGTAAAGTGAATTTTCTCTGAAGATTCATCCCTGAATTCACTGAATTAACCCATCATATCTCAAATATGATGAAGAAGACACATGATTTAAAATGGAGCAGTGAGCACAAGGAAGTGTTTGAGAAAATTAAAGAGGCCTTGTCAAAAACCCCAATCTTGGTTTCACCTGACTTTAGTAAATAATTTATTCTTTACTTTTATTCCTCCGAACACACAATGTCAACAATCCTGATGCAAAAAAATTAGGAGGATGTAGAAGCTCTGATTGCTTTCATGAGCATGCCTTTAAAATATTATGAGTTGAAATATAATCTGTTGGAAAAACATGCATATTCAGTGGTAAAGGCATGTAAGGCAATCAAGTATTATATTCTTTCCTCACATACTGTGGTCCTGGTTCCTGATAATACAGTGAAGTCTCTCCTCACCCAACAAGAGTTAGGGCTATTAAGAGGCACATGGGTGACGAAGGTGCAAGAATATGACATAGATATAAATCCCATAAATTTGGTTTGAGGAAGAGGTCTGTGTGAATTGATGACTGAGATGAAAGTAACAGAACCAAAAGAAAGTCAAGCTTTGTCTATGGTTCTTTTTATAGATCTGGTGGAAGAATAGTACATTAATATTGCCTATTTTCTAACTTATGGAGAATGCCTGAATCAACTTTCTCGAAAGGAAAAGCGTAATATTTAAAAAGTCCAAGGACTTTGTCCTTTGGGAAAATGGTTTATATAAAAAATGAATTGATGGTGTGTTTCTCCGATGTGTAGATAAAGCTCAGAAGGATCAACTTTCAAAACAATTTCATAATATGGCTTCGGGTGGTCATTTCTTAGGCCAAGTCATTGCTCACAAGATCCTCTGAGCAAGGAATTACTGGCCCAAAATTTTTCAAGATACTGCAAAGTGGGTGTCTAAGTGTCATGCATGCCAACACTTTATTGGGCGTGTAAAATTGCCCGCATTACCTTTAAAACAAGTTGTGATTGAATAAAGCTTCCAGCAATGGGGCATGTATTTTATTGGTATGCTCAACCCGACATCCAGTGCTGGTCATCATTACATCCTTACAGCTACTGATTATTTCAGTAAGTGGGTAAATCCATTCATGTTAAGAACGTCACTTCCGCGGAGGTGTGTAATTTTATAAAAGAAAATATTGTTATTAGGTTTGGCGTGCCCAGTAAAATAGTAGCAGATAACACTCCTAATTTTTCTTATGGGGAGATAGTCAAGTTTTGATACACTCATGGAATTCAGCTGGTATATTCTTCCAATTATTACCCATAAGGGAATGGCAAGGCTGAATCAAGCAAGAATCTGGTGACTATCATGTGAAAATTAGTGACTGGAAATCAAGGGACTTGGCAAAAAAAATTGTTTGATGCAATGTGGGCACGATGGAATTACACCAAAGAAAGCTATAGGCATGTCCCCTTTCCAGCTATTATATGGGAGAGATGCATAATTTCCTCTTACCTTGGAATTGCCTTCTTTACAACTTTCTAAGCTCTGGAGGATGCCACATTCACTGATGCCATTGAAAAGAGGATAATGTATATGACTGAATTATGAGAAGTATAGGTTCAGAGTAGCCGATAGATTGTTAGAGCATCAAAGGAAGGTGAAGGCGATCTTCGAAAAAAAGGCCAGAGAAAGAAAGTTTGAGATCGGTGATTGGGCCCTTTTATGGGACAAAAGACCAGAACAAAAGGCATGCATGGGAAGTTTGATTCACTTTGGAAAGGGCCTTTTTGTGATCAAGAAGACTACCGAGACAAATATCTTAATCCTTGCTCACCAGGATGGGATTGAATTACCGTTGCCTTTCAATGGGCAACATTTGAAGCTTTTCTGGATATAAGAATGTAGGGTAAAACCTGTATCTATATAAATAAAATTTGTTTATTTTTCTTTGTTTTTTCGGTGTTGTGTTGTTTTTGTTTGCATGACCCTGAGCCCAATAGACAAGATACAAAACCAGAGATGCTGGGATCTCTTCTTTACTCATGTTTCTTTGATAGAGGAAAAGATGTCCATAGATGGAGCTGACTGGTGTCCCCAGATTTCACCGAGAAATCTGGGACTACCCATTTGAAAAAAAATCATTCTTTTAAAATAGCAGGTCTTTTTTGTATTTTTTATTGCTAGAATATGTCTGTATTATGTTAGGATATTCCCAATGAATCATATGAGCCAATTTCGACAAATACCCAGATGCCTAAACTCATTTTATTCCTCCGCCAAGTTTTGTTTGTGGGAAATTTTTATTTAATTATTTATTGAATAAATAATCCCCCGTTTAAAGTAAATTGTGCTCCGGTTGAATCCTTTAGTGATTTTGCATGCCAGTATTCACTCGTCTCATTAGGGTTTTTGCCAGGAATGAATTAAGGGTATTGTCTGCAACTTTTGGCAACATTTTTTGCTTTTATTTATTTCTTTTTTATTTTTCTTCGGTTTTCTCCTCGGTTTCTCTGTGAAATTCCCCTAGGTTAATTACTTCGTAGCATAGTCTGTTTAATTACCCAAATCACTTGGAGGTCATCTACGAACGCAACACCAGAAGGAATCATCCTCAAAATGCAAGCTTCTAACCAAAAGAGATGAAGTCATGTACAAAAAGCCTCTCCTAGGCAAGTCACAGTTTTTGGGAATGAATAGGTTTAAGCTGCAGTGGGATTTTTGGTAGCAAGCAGGTAGGTGGGAATTTATTACCTACCTTGTAGGGTGAAAATTCCCATGAAGTCAAAGTCACTTAAGCTACGATGGGAAAATTAGAAGTGGCAGAAAGGCAGGAATTTCTTACCTGCCTTGCAGGGTAAAAACTCCCATTATAAAGTAAAGAAAAATCACTTAAAGCACCGATGGGAATTTTCCACCTGCCTTGCAAGTTAAATTTTCCCATCAAAAGGTTTTATTCACCCAAACAAGTTGTACTTTTTCAAAAGGGGCTAATTTAATGCAAGTCGCACTTTTTGGAAAGTCACTTAAGCTGCATTGGGAAAATTAGAAGTGACAGGTAGGTGGGAATTTATTACTTGCCTTGCAAGGAAAAAATTCCCATTATAAAAGTCAAATAAATTAAGTGGAAGAAGGGGTTATTGGAGCTGCAGTGCAAGGTGAAAATTCCCATCAGAAGTTGGCTTCTTATTTTTAGAATTCACCTATGTCAAAAAGTACAACCCATTTGGTGATTAAACAATAATATTAATGGTATTTATTAATAGATTTTCTACCTAATTTTGGTGCCATGGGTGAATAGAAAGTCAATGCATGAAGGCTAGTCAAAGAAAACTGAAGGTAACATGCTAAAAATAAATAAATTAAATTTATTTAATGGCAGTGAGCACCATGCAAAAATAGGAGCCCAATTTGGGTGAATAAACATGTTTGTTTATTAATTAATTGCTAGAAATAGAATGCTAAGGGTTATATAAGTATGGGCTGCCAAAGTGAAGATGTAATTAATTATTTTTGCAAAGGATTATAGCCTGAACAGTTTTGGCACCCAAGGAAGGAGGAGTTTTACATCTAAAAAGTGTTTTTCATTACCAGAAAGCTTCAAAGTTTGGCGCATAGGGTTGGATGAGCTTGATTTAAGCCTTGTTAATTATCTGCATGTTGGTATAAGTGCCCAGGTGAAGTTAAAAATATTTATGCTTGCTTTGCATGCAAGAAAAGCCTCAAATTTTAGAGCGGCGGGATTTATATGCAGATTTTTGTGATAAAAATCAAGTGTTCATGCTCTGGATTCCGTCTTTGTCATATATCTTCCGAATATAAAGAAATTACTAAATCTACACCAATTGCAAAGAATTCCGACAACAATTAAAGAAAAAGAGTTCAAACAAAGGTTTCTCAAATAAAGATTGCTTCAGCCATGATGAAGCGGGATGAAAGAGAAGGATTAGTGTAATCATGCATTACTTCCAGATTTGCTGATATCAATGACATGGATTTAGGCCCCGAACCCCTCTCCGAATTGATTGACAGATCTAGGGCTGTAAAGACGTCTCTTATGTGGGAAATTAAAAGCAGTGTAATTATTCAAGCTTCAACATTCGCAACATGATTTTTGACTGAACTTTGATCCATATGGGGTAGCAAAGAAGACAATCTCCCAAGAATACTCACATGTGCCTTCATTAGAAGACTTCTGGATGAAGTGTAGAAACAAGTACAAAGTCAGAAAGAAAGAGTTCAACATGTTATCAACACAACAAGTGTTTGATTATGGATTAGCTTGGATACTTGCAAATATCATAGATGATGGGCCTGTGTTACTTGACACTTATCATTAGATGGGAGGGGATAGATTTTTTCTTCAGGAAAACATTGGTGGATACCACACGATCGAGGAAAGCTCTGTCGCGGTTCTGGTTAACACCTCGAACTGGTTGCTGTTAAATGGGTATTACCTTGATGAAGCTTTGATGAATCAGATCACAATAGACCTTAGTGCATGAGACTCCATCAAAAGAAAGCACGAAGGTGAAAACAGTAGAAGACCTAAAAAGCTTAAAGTACATTAGAAGTCTCAGACACAAGAAAAGGTCACTTATATGGCTATGGTGCTAGTTCCAACTTCTCCAGTGTCAAATCACAACACTTCACTTACCTTTAAACCTCACAGAGATCTTGTCATTCCTCCGTTGAATCCACCAACTTTTATGTTTTCTCCTTAGCCACTTCGATCTTCACCTATTCATGAAGAAGAGCTAAAGTTACAGATGACAGAGTTTAAAAGGGCATTGTCTTTGGACAATTCAGAAGATGACAGTCACGACATTATAGAAAATTTGGATGGAGAGGAACCATAGCATGAGATGGTGGTGCATTTAATGACTTCTCATTCTCCGAAAAGTAATTTCTCAAATTGGCTGGCTTCACAGTCAATCATAGAAGCTAGAGAGGAGATCAACCTGGAGGAACATGACATGCATCTGCTCCTAAGTTTGGACGGAAAAGATAGAAAACCTAAAGTTGTTAAGGTGACTTCTAGGTTGATTATTGAAGAATTTGGGCAAAATTTCACTGAGGTATCAGTTACAGCAGAGGGAAAATAGAAAGGCAAGCTTACAACAACAGCTATATCAGTGACCAAGGTGACAATAGGTCAAACTACTAACGAAGCATTAAAACAAGACACACAAAGACTAATAAATGCTTTATTCCTCAAGCTTTACAAAGAAAAGGTAGAAAAAGATGAACTTCAAAAGAAGGTTTCCTAGTTGTGTGAGATCATTTCTAAGGTTGCCAAACCTTTCTCTCAGCCAATTTCAGCACATGATTAGGTGAGTGATCATCTGATACAGGAAGTGGAAAATGTAGGTAACTAAGTTAAAGCTATTGACAAACAGAAGAGCCTAATCATTCACCAAGTTTCTGTACAACTCGGGGAGGTGCCATCTCATTTAAAGGTTATGAAGGATGCATTAGTTTAGTTGAAGCAACTAATGACAAGCACGGTAGATATGAATACAATGGCTGAAAGTAACTTGGGCACTTTGGTCAAGATAAATAAGCTGCCGAAGGAGGTTTTGATTGCAGAACAAATTGTGCCTGATGGATCGGTTGAAAAGGGGAAGCAACTTTAATTTACATCCTCTTTCCGCTTGGAGATCTTTAGAATTATGCTAAAAAGAATGCGGGTGCTTGAGGGTATGGCATTGTCACTGTCAAGCAATGTATTTGCTTTCACCAATGAGGAAGTGGTTGGGAATATTTCTTCATACAAAAGGAGCATTCCCAACAAAGTGCTTGATTCCCTGGAAGGATCTCTTCTGACGATTCAAGAGAGGATTGATGAAGTTGTTAGGTCTTTCATGATGAATTCAATTAGTAAGATGGTAACGCTACAATCAGACATTAAGAAATTTGGGCCTAGTTTAAAGGAGGCGGAAGGGAGCATCAAAGTTTTGAACAAAGAATTACTGGAATTTAAGATAGAGAAAGAAACTGTGGCTAAAGCAGACGGGAAATTGCTAAACTATATGTTCGAAAAGTATATTCAGTATATATAAAAAAGAAAGTGTAGGAGTTATAGCTGGTAGATCTTCCTTCTTTTTTTTTTTCTTCTCTTATTTCTTATGTCCCCGGATGTAATTGTAAGCTTAAAAGTTATTCGTTTAAAAACCATTACTTTAAATTATTTCGAATGAATCTTTGAGTTAGTGACAGATGTGCATAATTTTGGCTTGAACTCCTGATGCATGTCACTAAGAGAGGAATTAAAGGAAGATGATTGCCAGATGTTCTCTTTACTTCTTGTTTATGATCTAGTTCAGTTATAGTCTCCCATTTGTAATTTCCCCTCTACGTGTTATGAGTAGAGGAAGAACCTATGAGTTAATGGGTTAGAATTTGTAATCAACATTCTTGTGTCCTGGACTTCAAGCTAAAACCCTTGATTTTTGTAAGCAGAGGAATATAGAAGAGATTTCTGAAGAACTTTGTGTCAATGGTGCATTTTGCTTCTTACTTTCTTTCTAGATTTATTCATAAAATTTGTGTTATTATAGATCTATATCTGAAAGTTTCCTTTTCTTTGAATTATGTGCTTAATGATCTATTTATTTTAATTTATGTGCATGCAATCAACTCTGTAAACTATTGCTTGGGTTGCACATCCTCTCTACTTTTTTCCGTTTCCTATTATTTTCATCTTCTGCAGATTTTTCCTTTCTTTTACAGCTACTTACTTGCTATAGAACTGTATAGCTATGGTTCATGAGCTACATGGTTAAAGTAATACCAACAAATAGATATTAGGACATATAAACTGACAAAATATTACACGGGAGCCTCACCGGTAAATGAGGGATATTTATCTCATGACTACCTAGGTTTTTAGCTGTGCAGAAAATCTAGCCAACATACTGGTATGTCATGTTTTGTATTAAGAGCAAGAGGGATATCACCATTGAATCTAATAAAGGGAAAATTCCTCTATGATGTCATGAGTGAAATGGGTCTCAAAACTCTAGATGAATGCAAGAAAGGCCTACCAGGAGGATGAGTTGAAAGAGTTATGTTTGGTGCTGATGGTGATCTATGAACTGATAGGCCTCTTCTTCTTCTCCTTGCTGAAAGCTGTAAGTAATAAAATGATCCTTCTTTTTCTATTTTTGACCTTGTTTGAATCCTTCTAATGAAACTCAGACACCTTAACTGCGTAAACCAGCCGATAAGAATCTTGGAGTCATCAGATGTGTTGGTGTAGAGCCTTTAAAGGAATAAATTTACCAAGATACACACAAAAACTTGGAAAATTGAAAAGATTAACTTATAATAGTCCTATCGGGCATGCTAGAATTGTTATTACAAAAAATAACATCCTCTGATTTATATGAATGTATGGATGAGCAATTAGTATTTTTGGGTAACATGGGATTGTCTCTCAAATTGTTGGACTTTCTACTTAGAGAAAAACCTCTAGAGAAGGCTGGTTCCTCTACTTATTCCTAATGCTAAACTACTCCTAAGGAAGGAAATGTAACTATCTAATCCTACTCTAACAATCTAATGGACCAGGGTGAGGAGGGAATGCATAAAATGGAAAAAATCCTATGCTAAGAGAGGTGATAGCACCAAAAAGAGGGGTGGAGGTACTCTAATGAGGGAAAAAGGAGAAGGAAAAAGGAGTAAGGAGAGGCTAAACATAAGTGACACAGACCCACAACTTTATTTACCATCTTTTCTCCATGAAACACAACAATATGAACTTGTAAGTGAGAAATATATGCACAACATACAACAAAAATAATGGAGAGGTAAGGAAATGAAACAAAATATAAGCTAGGGCTGAGAGAAACACCACAAAACCAATATTTTATTGCTTTCTAAGTATGCACATACCATTACATGTGAAGAATAAGGCATAAGAACACTTTCCAAATCCTAAATGAAGGCTTGCAACTCATAGCTGCTCAAAAACAATTTTGGTAGAGTTTCTTTACATTTTAGAACACCCCTCACAAATGAGAGATTTTTACAATATATATATATATATAGAGAGAGAGAGAGAGAGAGAGAGAGAGAGAGAGAGAGAGAGAGAGAGAGAGAGAGAGAGAGAGAGAGAGAGAGAGAGAGAGAGAGAGAGAGAGAGAGAGAGAGAGGTAAATTGGATTTCCCCTTCTAACCACCAACAACATTCATGAAATTTATGAAAATAGGTATGGGAACCCTTACAAATCCATTCCTCAATGATACTTTTCTCGCAGGAGAAGTAATCGACACCATAATTCATCAAATCTAGTTATTGAGCTACCTGGGACTACATATTTTTTCCTCTTTTTTACCCACTTACCCTCACCTAAATTAAGAAATCTAGTTTATGGTGTATAAGATGTTGAGAGATTTCCAAAAAGTTTAATTTTGTGAAAAGAAGAGAAACTGGGTGAAAGTTATGGCCATTTTAAGTTCAAGGTGCGAGATGGATCAAAATTGATTCCCTAAATGAGTCCATAGTCCGCAATAATCCATTTTATGCCTCATGATGTAGTTAGATCAGATATGCAGAGAATTGAGGGAAGGATGGAAGTGTTCTATCTGTGACATTTGAAAATACATTATCCACTTTAGTCGTGGGTTTTGTGTTGGGTGGAGTATTGGCTCCAGGGTGGAACTTAGGAACTATTCCAACCCAACTTTTGGTTCTCATAGCCTTAGGTTCTTCCACATTTTTTACTCCCCGCACCAACTCTTTTCCACTGTGTTCATTGTTTGTTATCCTGACCTCCATTGCAAGAACTCACCCCCTGGTGGAACAAGTTTTGTTGTTCCTCATTTTGCCTGCAATCCTGCACAACACTACCTTCCTTTGACTTACGACTCCAAAGCCAATGCAGAGAACTATTTGCCTCGTGGAACTTATTCCACTGTTCTACCCATGACCCAAGTCTTTGTAATAAACTGAGAAATTTCTGAAATTACTTCAATGCGGATCAAAAGGGGATCAAGAGAACTGGAGGCCCACAAGAACTGTTCCATGTGTTCCCTTAAATCTTGATAAACCCGCACAACACTACAAATGACATCTTTTTCCATTTTTTCTTGGTTTTTTAGATAAGTATAGAGCTAACGAGTTGTGCAAAGGGGAGAGAAAGCCTTAAAGCATTAAATTTCTCCATTTTTTTAAAAATCAATTTTACCCTTTCCCAAGTCGAAATAATCACTATAAGTTATCAAAATCACCTTGGGGGTGGGGAATTTTGGATAACAAAAACATCATAAGAATTAGAATGACTAGAGAAATGTATGTACTAATTACTTGGTAATGTTGTTATAAATGTTGACACAAGAGTAATTTTAGTTAACAAGTTGTAATTACAATGTAAATGTCATATGCCCCTAATAATTTAGGGACAAAAATTGATTTTGGTGTATGTGGTTATTTTTATAATATCAAATAAGGAGATATAAATAAGGTGTAATAGATTTTTCTTGTAAAATCATATGAAATATTGATAGATAATACAATCATATGAAATATTGATAGATAATGCTTCCAACTCCACTAACGAAAAAAAGATAATGGTAACTTGTGTTATTTCCATTCTCATATATTTATTTATAACTTTATATGTAAACCATAATTTGATACAATTGCCATTTTCAATACAAATGGGTGAATTTCTAGTTTTAGAAATTCATTTGTCTTTTAGTGAATTTGATATTTGGAGCTCTAACTTAGCCACAATTCCAATGAGATAGAGTGTATCTTCTTCTATTTGACCTAGGCTCATACCTAGCTAATGGCAAGCCATCATGCATGGTAAATGTCAATTTTTTGTAATTTTCATGTATATTTAATAAATTAATATTGTGTTTGAACAAGATGTAGATTTGCCTAGAGGTCTAAAATTAGGTCGGATGAAGTTTTTTTTCTGCATCTAGGTTTCATGAGTGAATGGTTTGGACCTTTTATATGATAATTTTTCCACCATACTTGCCCTTCATGGACAATATTATCTTATGTGAAGGTATTTTCTATTGTTGCTTAATGTTTGTGCTTAATATGTTTTTTATCAAATTTTTCTTATGTTTGGAGATATAATACTTTGTTTATGTTTCAATTTTTACAAATATATGTTCACTTGAGAGAGTTTTGGGATGTTTTTTATATGTATACCATGATTACTTTGGGTCTTGATGTAAACAATCAATTCACTAATAATAGATTTGGATCAAGGGAAGATACCTAGCTTGGATCGATTCCCTATGTAAAATATTTAATTGCTACTTTGTGTGGGTTTTGGGACTTAGAAAACTACACCTTCTTGATGCCAATTATTTATGTGACTATTACATTAGAGGATGAGTGGTACATTTTGTGGTTTCCCATTTTTGTCACCATATGACTATGAAAAATGAGTGTAGGCCAAGATCGAGTACTAGAAAAATACAAATGCATAGAAAGAATAATGTTGCAAGATAAAGGAACCAAACATGACCCAAAAGATATCTTGTATTAAAAATGCACGAAAAATATATTTACGAGAGGTATATAAATAGTAAATGGAGAAGTGTAACAACCACCATAAAAGGTGGAGAAGTGTAACTCCCATATATACCAATGACACGTAAGAAATATAAATACATGTGTATGAAAACCATACAATAGAATAAAAACCTACAATAAAATCCCCCTTAAGCGTAGCTTAGGTGGGTAGAAGAATTGGGTCATGTAAATAAGGCCTGATGAAGTAACCAAGTATAAGAGAAACTCTCATAAAGTAGAGAAATGGATAAAACCCATAGGAACCCCCTCCAAAAAGAGATAAATAAAAAATATAGAAACTCTCACTTAGTATTTAATACCCCTAGAAGAACATAGAGAAGACCCCCCAAAATAGAGAGAACAACAGAGAATAAGTGATGAATGGGTAACCCTCAAGAAGATAAGGTATTATAAAATCCAAATAGATCACATAGATGAATAATATCACTGTTAGAAAAGGAATCAATGAAGAATGCATCTAAATCACAAATGGTAGATGTTGCACTAAAATATTTTGGATCAAAGGTAGAGGAAAAATGAACATATGGAACATCATGGAATTGTGACAATGATTGCATGTCATATAATATATCACTAACCAAATCACCTATATCATGTAGTGATTTTCAAGCCCAAATCAAACTAGAATTCAAAATGTAAGAAGGAATTGGTCTAGAAGTCTCGAAAATAAGAGGAAGTTGACCTGAAGATGGAAAATATAGAGGAGATTCATCAAAATATGATGAATGACTAGGAGATAAGTGAGGAAAGTCATGATGCATGCAATCATCCTCCGAAAAATTATTAAGGGAGGAAAGAGGTGAGTCCTCATCAATTCTCTCATCATTTTGACTAAAATTTAAATCTGCATAATCAATACTATAATCATATTTACTATAATATGAATCAACATTAGTCTTCTTGAAAAAATACAAATCCTCATAAATATCCTTAGTACACAGTGAGTAAAATGTGAGTGGAAGGGACTTGTTAGGATTCAAACTTGGAGATATCTTCTCATCTATAGAGGAATAAAAATAAATAGAAAAGTGTGAGAATAAATAAACCCAATAGTATTGATATGATCTTACTAGTGCAATAGTAGAATCACTATACAAATCAATAATGAACTCAACCTTCTTTCCTAAATCATGGTGAGTGATTTGATGTACTTATAAGAGTATAGTTGAAAACATGGTACATAAATAAAATCTTGAAATGTTCCATCACCTATGTAAATAGACCCACCCCTTGATACCTCAAAAAAATGTGATCACCCATCAAAATAGATGGTGTAGAACATGTATCTAAGGAAATGAAGGAAACTTGTGATGAATCCATGTGGTGCGAAGCATCTAAATCAAGAACCCATGTGGTAGGATGCCACACAACAATGATAAGTGCTTTGCACTTAGATTTTCCCTTACAAACATCTTTTTCTTGTGTAAACTCCTAAATTGGTGAACTCTATGTATCTAAACTAGGAGCCATGATATTATTATTATCTAGAGTGTGTGCCATGTGATAAATCTATTTATACATGCACTTATGTTCATCATGTCTATTTTTCATACAATAAGAAAGTTTGAAGCTCTATCTATAAAGTTTGGACTCATAAGAGGGGGTCTCAATTGTTACTTTAGAGGTGGCATGTTTTTAATCCTTCTTTTTGTCATTGTCTTGTTTATTCTATTTATTATCCTTTTTATTTGAATCCATCAATTTTTTATATTCAGTAATTAGGGAACTTGGATAGAAGAACTTCAATATACCCATATGAATAAACTTATCTTGCTACCTATTCAAGGAAGTAGAAAAATCATCTAAGGATGAATTTTTTCATGTGACTCTAACAACACTCATAGTGGCATGGAAGGTAGGAAAAAAACTGATTAGTTAGGACCTATTTTAACATGAATGGAAAGGATCAAATACTCATCCATTTTGTCCATCCAAATTTTTTTCTGCTGTAATCTAAGTGATTTAAATTTTGGGAATAAGTCATGTATAGTGTCAAATCTATCTATACTCAAACTAATGAGACCATTCTTCTATTCATGACTCCCCATTACATCTTGTTTCCCAAATATTTGTTCCAATATGGCCTAGACATCATTAGGTGTGCTATAATATTCTAAGTGAAAGAGAAATTCAAGAGATACAAATAAAAATAATAGACTGTAGGCCTCATCACATTGGTTAAAACAATTTACTTTAATTGCATATGATGTTGGTTCAATTTTAATACCATTGTAATTTGGTGTAAACCCTTTTTCCTCAAGAATATTTGAATTTTGATTTGCCACTTATGATAGTCTAATGTTGTGAGAATATTAACCAAATTTTTATCCATAATGTAGAAAAAGAGGTTTCAGAAATGAAAGTGTAGAAGAGAACACAAGATAACACCCTGAAATTATTAGCAATAATCCCCCAAGATTAAAACTTTATAATTTAGTGCACATAGATTTTTAAATGCCTAAAATTGTCTCATATAAGATGAAAAAGGAAATTATAGTAATACCAATGAAAATACATTGAAAAAATACACACTTTAAATAAAATGACACCTCAAAAGGATCTACTGATTTTTTTAATGAATCTTACAAGTTCCTTCTACTTCCAAATTTTAACACTTGATCATGTGCCTTGAAAAATAATTTACATCCCTCGAGATTAAAATTTTCAATAATTTGTCATGCAATTTGAGAAAAAATATTACCTCTCTTCAATTAAGCACTTTTGGGTTGTGTGTGACCGATGGATAAATTCCATGTGAGCAGAGGCTAGGTCTTGGAAAAGTGGTGAGGTGGCACCAACTAAAGCTCCAAACCTTGGCCAGTGAAAATATCCCACTACATGCACATTCAGGTTCCACCTCAAAATATGCAGCCAAGGCATTTAGTGTTGTCATTTCCACACATATGTATAGCAAAAAAATAACCTCATAGGTAAAAGAACCTTGTAGGTTACACTATAAATAACACTATCTATGCAAACTACTACTACACAATAGTACGACTTGTTACAAGTGTACAAGGTACAACCATCTAACACAAGTACAACCCCAATAGTACAAATATAGCCACCATTTCATGTATACACACACTAGCAATGAATGTACAACCAAAGACACACAAAGGTACAAAAATATGTGCAAACACCCAAAAAAGATATTGAAAATTTGAGGAAAACTTGGAAATAAGGTTTCTCTCACACTTTTTCAAATTATGAAATACCTCCAATTAGCCACAAAAACTTGAAAAATATAGATCCATCATACTTCAGAGCATATTTGAGTTTACTATTGATCTCAGGGTTTTGGCATGATTTGGATTCAATGGCATAATCCATTTCTCATAACAATGCATGAAATGAAGACTTTCCTACAAAACCACTTATTTACTTCACTCTTTTTTGATTCTTCATATCATCCAAAGATGCAAGAGAAGATTATACTCAGAGATCAAATAATTTGTAATAAAAAGATAAAAAATCAATATTCCAAAAAATAAACAAAACAAAACAATAGAATTCAATTACCAAAATGTGTTAACATACCATATGAGAGTGTGGGACAAGATTGAGCACTAGTAAAATATGGATGCAAAAATTTGTAATGTTGTAAGAGAGAGGAACCAGATATGAAACAAAAGAGAACTTATATTCAAAAATCATGAAAAATAACTTTACAAGAGGTACATGAATAATATGTGGGGAAGTGTAACTGCCACCTAAAAAGGTTGAGAAGGGTGATTCCCATCTATCCTGATGAAACCTAAGAAAGATAAATACATGTGTAGGAAAAACCATACAATGGAATAAAAAACCTAAACTAATATATTTCCTATGTCATACATTTAATTACTAGTTTTTGTGAGAATTGGGACCTATAAACCTACACCATTTTGATGCCAATCAATGAGGTGAGTATTATTTTCAAGGATGAGTGGAACATTTTATGCCTGCCAATTTTGGTCACTGTGTGACTATGAGCAATGATATTGGATATTGTGCAACCCCAATGTATTTTACAAGTTTGTACTATGATCATCACTATAGATAGAGAATAATCATTATTACTCAAGAGTATTATCCAATAAGGTGTTCTATAATTGTAAAAATTCATTTGTCTTCTACTTTGTGCATTTCTATTTTTTTATATAGTTAGTGTCACCATCCCTTACAATATGTGGAATATTATATATGAGATTGAGGATGGGGTATATAGTTTTTCATGGGGTCATACCATGTTGACCAATTAGTATCAAAATTTAAACCAATTTAGATAATATTGTGAAGGAGGAATTGGATCTGTGACATTATTACATACTCAATATTATGTGAATATACTAATACACTAAGATCCATGGTGTCTTGTTTAGAGTGGACACATGATCTATGTTAGCATAGAAGAACGAGTAGGTGCCCCATAGTTGATTGGACGAAGTCATATGCAATGCCAAAAGTCATTGGATGGGTTAGTTATAGAAATGTTCTATAGGGGTCATGGGATTTTGGATAAGGATTGGATTCAAATGCACCATTTTTAATTCTGATATGTTTATGGGATAATATCTTGAATATCATGGATTTACTCCACTATAAGTGAGTGAATCAACAATTTTGTGTGATATAAGATATAACCTAAACAAAATTGTCATAGATGAGGACTCATAGGTGTTTGTGGTGGTCAAGATAGTGATTAAATAATAATACATACACCTCATTATTTATGCTTGATAACTATTTCTCTTGTATACATGTTTTTGATGCATTTTCCTCCTGAGTGGGTGTCTTAAGGGACTACCAGGACTGGGTGTGATTGGAATTAATTAAGAGGCATATATAATAACATTTGAGAGATATCACTATTATGCTAAAGTTACCTTACCATTTCCTTTTTATTCTTTTTTTTCACACATTACACCCATCATGTCTACTTATCGCATTACATTCACTTGTTTATGCTCATCACACACTCTTATCCATGCTTTTGGTTATCCTATACCTTTTTAATTACCCCCATTTATCTTATGGATTTCTTTCCTCATTATTTTAAAACCCATGACCTTACGGTTCCCTCAAGGCGTATAACATCACCCATGGGTGATGGTGTTAGGTTTTGTTTTTCCATGTCCAATGCCATCAACCATGGTAAATGACATTGGGTATATATACCTCTCCATTTCTGCCATAAAAATGCCAACATTAACTTTGATCACATTCAAACTGAGCCTCCTATAAGTGGAGAAAATGTTGATTTAACCAGTAACACCAACCTTTGTATAAATAATGATCCTATGTAACTTATCTGCAAATTATTGATCACTTGAGTCAACAACAAATTACAACTGCATATCAATTCCTATAATTATAAAATAACCTATTACAACTTACTAGTTGACCAAAAATGATCTCTTGGGGAATGGAAAACTAAGGTCACTTAACTCCTCTTTTGATTGAGAACAATGGGGCACCCATTGAACAACCTCCCATCCATAATAAGGTCCTTCAAGCCATTCCAAGAGAGACTCTCACTTTATACATTGCTTCTATGAAAATTAGAGGGATCATCCCTTCCATCTCATATGATGGTTCTACTAACCCTACACTTTATATCAAATCCTTTGGAAAAATTTACAAGAATTAAGTGAAATCAAATTCCTATGCCACCACCAATTTATTAGCAAATACACTTATGGGAGGTACTATGGATTGATATCATACCCTTCCATCCAACTCTATTGTTGACCTTGAAATCTTGGTGAACACCTTAATAAATGAGTTTCTATATCATGACCTTCCTGAAAACAATTCAAATCATTTTATCAATTGTAAAAAGATGACAATAAATCAGCCTAAGGCTTCATCAAGTGTTGAAAGAACTTATACAATAAGGACAAACACAACATGTTTGATGAGATGCTATTTCATCTTTTCCTTAGGGCACTTGAACCTTGATTTTGATACAAGGTCATATCATCCTCTCCAAATGCCAAGTGTATTTCAGAAATCAATTTTAAAATTATTCATATAAGAAAGACACATAAAAATATTAATGTCCTCATGTGACTTAGAAAAAATAGTTCTAATGATGACGATGGAGTCATAGAAACTCTTCCTAAAGGAACTAATTATAATAGGACCATCCATATCATTGACCAATCTACTTGTAAACCACAAGGAAATCACCTCTCTTCCTCCCAATTTTACTATCACCAACGTATGTCTAATGAGGAGTTGAGATGATGCCTATCCCAACCATTGACCATGGATATGAAACCCTATCAACATCTTCCTCAACATAATGAAAGATAATTTTGTTGGTGGCATGTTAAATAGGGTCATTCCTATGATAATTTTCATTCCCTTTGATCCTTCACCTATACCTTCCTCTTTGGAATGAGATAGGTTAGATGAGGACATCAAGGTACGTGAGAAATATAAACAACGTGATCGATATGAGGTGGCTCACCAAACCAATGAATGTATTAAGGTATATGATGATCCACTCCCTTATCACTCCAAATATAAACAACCTAAGCCTCATCTTTCTCAAGACAATAATGCTACTATTATTTTTTTGAAAACTCATATTCATCTCTTAGTACATATACAAAGAACATGGTTAACATGCAAGGTACCTAATTTAAAATCACTTTTATTGATCCATTATATCCTTCTTATGAATCTATCCATGTTCTCCAAGCCAAAACTCATATGAACATTACTTAATTCAAGATTAAATAATCTAAATAAATGTCATCAGCCCCTTTGGAAAAAATCCTACACGTCCAATCCCATCAATGGCTTCATCATCCTATTTAGAAACCATCAAATCCTGTGCACATACACGGTTGATCCCATCTGACATTCCTTCTACAAATCCCTATTCCATTGACACCTATAAAATGATACCCCCCAAGATCAGAATGTTGCATATTTCAGCCCTAACTATTGGGAATCCCTTGTAGAACTCTTTCATCTCTCAAGTGAAACCCTATTTTTGGAGTTTATTTACGCCTCACTAAAAAATCATGTTTTTTATGTCAGCACTCTTTTATATGAAAATTCCTTTCCACCTCTTTAGGGCAAGAACTGACCCTCCATGGTTTAGAAGAGAGTATCACACATCAATGTGAAACACTATCCATATTAACTAAGATTTCTACTAATCATTCCTCATGCATTTGTTTCCCTCTTGATTATATGATTTCTGATGAGATTCTATTTTTTGCAAATTACCATCCCCTATTTATTCAAGTATAGATTGACTACACTATAACTAAGAGAGCCCTCATAAATGAAGGTTCTAGTACATGTGCCATTTTTATTGACTTCATAAAAATACTTGGTTACTGGATTGAAAACCTGAAATCCACTAGGAAAAAATATTAGGGTTGTGATCATAGATAGATTCCCCCTATATTACCATTCCTCCTTACACCACTATATGTAGAATTCATGATATTCAACTTCCCCCTATATTATAATATCATCTTAGGTTGAATGTAGACTCATCACATGTACAAAACCACATCATCCTCCTATTATTCTGTTAAGTTCATACACATAAGGGATATTTATAAAGTCAAGGTGAAACTCATCCTTGGAAATTGATGCGGGAGCATAACTTGTAGAGACCATAACTTTTGATCCGACCGTTGGATCGTCCTGAAATTTTACAGGGTGGTAGATATACATTAGTAATATGCTAGGATCAACTTGCATGCAAGGTTTGGTCCATTTTGGCATGTTTTTGGTCCCGGATTCCTTCATCTAGTGGCCTAAAATTGGCTTGTAATATTTTTTTTCACTTTTGTCTAGGTCTTAGAACTTTAATAACTTTTGTTGTGCTTGTTAGAATAAGTCCAAATTTCACGTGAGCCCTAATTTATGAAGGTATATTTGGCACACAAAATTTTGGGTCCATCCGAGTTGTTTTACTAGTGGGTAATTTTTGGCATTTTAGGGTTACTTGGCATTTTAGGGTTTTTGGCATTTTAGGGTTTTTAGAGTAGACATGAAATAAAAAGAGGATGGTAATGATGTAATAGATAAATGTGGATTCTAGAATGAGAAGTAAGCTATTTTGAAACTCTTGGGTTTTATTTGCAAATCTGTTTATGTGTGTTTTTGGAGGTATTTTAACCTCTTGTAGCTAGATTCACATCAATTGGTATCGGACTAGGATTTTGATCTTGCCGAAATAGTTAAGGTAACATATTACATTTTTCTGTGTAATTTTTTTTACCTATATTCTATATGATCATGGCTAAATGCGGGAGGGGAGGTTATGCCCAGATGAATAGGCATATGCAGGAGCTACAAAGACAAGTTGCTAAGCTCACAGGAGAAGTCACCCGCCTTAGAAGGAGACATGCAAATGGGGATGCAGACCCATATAGTGATATTGAAGAAGGATCTCCATTAGTGAATGAAGGAGGATATGAAGAAGATAATGAGAGC
This sequence comes from Taxus chinensis, assembly GCA_019776745.2. Taxonomy (NCBI): domain Eukaryota; kingdom Viridiplantae; phylum Streptophyta; class Pinopsida; order Cupressales; family Taxaceae; genus Taxus; species Taxus chinensis. The sequence goes on along the minus strand of CM034146.1, from coordinate 311,618,560 downwards.
GATGAAGAAACCTTAAATGAGAGACCATTTGAGGAGAGATTGATCCAGGCTTTAAAGGGAAAGGATGATGACATCAAGATTACTGTTCTTGATTATGGTGGAGGGTTACAACCAGAGGAGTTGATTGACTGGTTAAATCACATGGAACAATTATTTGAGTGGAAAACCCTTTCAGAGGAGAATAAGGTTAAGTTTGCATGCAATAATTTGGCTGGAGCTGCATTGATCTGGTGGGATCACCTATAAAATGAAAGAAATAGGAATGGAAAGGGCAAGATTTGAAACTAGAATAAAATGGTAAAGAAGCTGAAAGAAAAATTTCTTCCTATAGATTATGCTCAGACACTCTTTCAAAGATTACAAAACCCAAGATAGAAGGATCTCAACATTGAGGATTATACTAATGAATTTTACAAGTTGTCAATCAGGGTGGAACAGGGAGAGTCTGAAGAACAGAAGGCTACATGGTATATAAATGGGTTGAGTTACACCATACAAGATGCACTGAGTATGCTCTAGATCGATAGCCTAGATGATGCTTATCAACTCACATTAAAGGTAGAAGAAAAGAGCAAGAGGAATAATTTTAGAAGAGGAGTGAAGAGAGGTCCATCATCATCTCCAATGAGAGGCAAGAGTAAGATTTGAACCTACTTACTTTGAACCCAAGAATGATGAACTCATGAATGATGAGGATTCCTACTTTGATTTTGACATTAAGAACAAGCTCATGAGCTACATTCCCATAGTTGGGAATGTAAATTCTGAGCCATAATATGCTCACTCAGATAACCCCTCTACTCATGTGCCACCTGGTATGACACCTCCTCCATATCCTACAAGGACTCTACCCTCCATAATATCACCTTTGAATTTTGTTTTCGTTATGGCCCCCATCCTGCTTATGATTGAACCATACTACACATGGAATAAGGCTCATGGGCATGATGTTTCAAAATTTAGAGCCTACTAATGACATATGAATAAAATCAAAGTAGAGGTTAGGTAATACCAAAAAATTAAATCCACTCAACCCTCTTCTTTTGCACCACTATTTTATTTTCATCACAATTTTTTCTCAAATATAGATGGTGATTATTGGGTTATCTTCTATAAGTGCCAAGTATGGGATCCCTCCCCTTAGTACCTAAGTGTATGGCATGATATCCTCCATCATGAATTAAACCTTCAATGTCATCATATCAATCTCTCCATACTTATTCTTCCCCCTGTTATCCCTCCCTTGATGATATATTCCATGACATTCTCACTCAGATATCTAAACATATTGGTGATTCTCTCTTCACCACATGATCAAAAGTCCATTGTAGTATCAACATTATTTATGAAAACCTATAATACCTCATAATTAATAATCGACATCAAATAATAAATTAAGTAATTCAAATTATGAATGATGCATGCCAATATTTCACATGTTTTCATTGACTCACTCGATTCTACTTGACATGACTCATATTTATTTATATTTTTTTCAATTGGGTTTATTATCTCTTAGTAGGGTTTTTATACAACCATTTATTATTACCTAGATACTTTGGTAATCTATCTATCACCTCGCGTTCGGGTTTCTACGGCCATTACTTCCTACTTTGGATACTTTGGTAATTTATTTCTTAGCTCTCGTTTGGGTTTCTACCCCCATTTATTCCTATTTTTCAATACTTTGGTAACTTTTAGATCATCTCCTACTTGAGTCTACTTATTGTCATTTGGACCAGACCTCTTATTGTCCCCCGTCCCACTCAATCCTATACACACACCTTACTTGATCTATAATCATCATTTTAAACCTTTTACTATTTCATTTCTCTTAGCTATGAATGTTTCTAAATTTGTGCACAAATATGAAAATATAATAATAAAAGTAAGCACACATAAAACATTGCATCAAATACACATGACATCACCAAAAAATACTATCTCTCTCTCTCTCACACACACACACACACACACACACACACACACACACACACACACACACACACACACACACACACACACACACACACACACACACACACACACACACACACACATATTCAATCATTTTAAACATCTTCAATACAATATACATCTCAATAAAATATGACATCCGTCCCTCTAACACCTCCTACATCAACATGATGACATATGATGATTTGAGATGATGGTTCTTAACTAGTAACACATAGGGATCATGATAGTGATGTGGATATATATCAATCCCATGTAACTGATCCTTATGATCTATCCACATGAACGTATAATTTTGTATTATGAGCCACATAAGTCACCTAACATGCAACCATTGCTTGGACATGTAATATCCCTAGTTCCTTCTCCCATGCCATTGATGCCTATTATTGGAAAAGGACCTACACTCATGGAATCATATCTTCCATATTCACCACTACCTATGCATCCATATATCTTTGGATCTCATGATCCACATCCCTCATAAGTCTAAATTCAATCATCACATTCTCGATCTTCAATGACACTAGATCTACCATCACGAAAGTATCTACCATGTCTAGTATACCATTTTGGATATCATGATGTGTAACATTAATTAATGAGTTTCAATTAGCTATGGTCCACTATGTAAAAAATGAGAACCACATACCTCATTAAAAGTCTATTCAACTTTTATTCTACTTGAGTCTCACCTTGTTCTTTAGGGAAATTAACCATGAAAAAATACATCTTCTCCTAGCCTCACAACACTACCTTATCATCATTCCTTGATTGGATAACCATTACTAATCTTGTCCACCTATCTTGGGGCAAAATTGTATTTTATAATCTCCATTGATCCTTTTCTCTCTACTTAGGCCACTCCATTACATATGCCACAATCTAGGTACATATAACCAATAAATATCCTTCTCTAGATCTCTCTAACTGCCACTCATGGTGCCACTAATTGATTTTATCTACTCTCTCCTCATCCTCCATAAAATGTATCTCAATGTTTTCCCCCACCTCTATCACTTGAGGTCCCTCTTCCTCTCCTGATCCCCTTTGTTATTTCAACCTAAAATCCATCTATGGGGTATTCCTAATTTGGTGTGGTCTTAATGGTGGCAAAAATAACTCTTTCCTTTCTTTCCCTCCCCTCTCTAGTAAGTTTTCATCAATACTATGGGTGAGGTAGGAATACCACATGAGTTGGGTGCCTAAACTATAAAGAAACTTTATTCATTGGGTGTGTCTTCAACCACCACACATAATGAGATGTAATCTCTAACATACACTTAAAAACCACTATCATCAGTTAACTGGGCCATTGATCCACTGTCCCTCTATAGTAATTCCATACTATATGATAACATTTAACCTAAATAAACCACATATATCCCAATACCATTGTTGGTCCTCTCTCCCACTGTAATATCCTCAGGGCATGCTCTGTTACATGTAGTGGTGTCCTCATATGCATATACATTAGAAAACACTCATAGATCCATGCTTCCAAAATTATAAAGGGTCCCATGGACATATTCTACCAAAACCAAATCCTATACAAAATTTTCTCCAGATACACCGATGTGGTAGTCCCCCAACTCAACTATATCGCAAACTCTAGTGTATCCTTGAATGACACAATTACAAATAATGGTATTGCTCCATCTACCTTTTGATACAAGATACATGCCATAACCCTACCAGTTACCAAATTTTGGAGATCAAAATCTAACTAATGAATTTGATACTCAACTAAATCATCAGTGAGATTGGATGATACTCATCACTACCTATGTTCCGTTATTCTCAAGTCCTCATTTTTATGTTTTCATTGGAACATCAAAAAACACGTGAACACTCTCAATGGGAAGACCAAAGATCACACATGTAATTGCATCATCTATCATTTTTCCTACATCCCTCCATCTAAAATTATTGAACCTAATCTCCTAGTGTCCCAAAAACAACTGTATTAAATCCAAATCCAAGGGGATATTCACCGTCTACATAAATCCTCCAAAATTGAGGTCCTGTAACTGTGCAACATCCTCCACTAATAAACCCCTCAAAAAATTTGTAAGCCACAACATATCCACTAATTCCTATATTTGAATCCTCTTTGGAACTTGCAAAATATCAAACAACAAGCACACATCATATATATCCAAAATAATCATAAAATTGCAAATCAAATTAAAAAAATCAAACAATCAATTTTTTTCAAGCACCTTCGGCCCTAGACATATCCTTATAGGATTGGCCATCAAGAAAAAACTTTTCTACTACATTGGCCACCTTGTATTAATGCCATTAGTTACCATTCAAAACCTACACTACCTCAACAGAATAAACCACCAAGCTTCAATACCATTCGTTATGCTATGTAAACCAAACGCCATCAACCATGATTTGATCAATTTGTCTAGCATGACTAATCCCATATCTCTAAGGGGTCCTTTCCTATGAATTAATTAAAAATCTTGACCTAAATACTCTAAATACCAAAATTCTCCCAAACCCACCTAGACCTCAACCCAATCTACATTTTTATGATCTTTGGGGCCAATTTCACTAACTAAAATTTCCATTGTATACATTTTTCCATTTTATCCTAGCCACTCTTTTCTAATTTATTAAAAGAACCTACCATTAGATTCACACTACCACATGACCCATCCTAACCACATCGACTACTGCCTTGTACTCTCACCATCGTCATTAAAATTACTCAAATTGGATAATCTTAGATCTCACTTTCTCTCAATCTCAATTAATAAAATGATAAATTAATTACTCTCTTTACTATTTATATCAATGTTTATAACTGATTTCAAAATAATTTCCCCTAATCTTTAGTCCTTCATATCTTATAAATAAAAAATCCTAAAACATTCCATAAATTGTGCCATGATCATAGCATTGAATTGATCGTTTTGACATATTGAACATACCTCTATAAAAACCTACCAAAAATCCACATTTCTCATAATTACGAAACTTAGTTACATCATCCTCCTGACATCTTTGCTAGGTGATTTTTATCTTATTTTACTATCTTCTAGTTCTATTTTCAGTCTGACTTCTTAAGGCTTCGAAGAAGCTATTGCGCTTGCAACATGAAATATAAGAAACATTAGTACGTAAGTGTGAGATAGCTATATTTCATCTCATGGAGTTCATTAATCTCTTTACAACATTTATCTTACTACTTTACTTTAAGCATTTACTTTTAATTTTAGGTGACACATAGATATTTTCTTGAAGACTAACACATGTTTCACTATTGTGACATGAGTTGATCTTCAGTTAGGGCTTATGAATACACATCATTTTTGACACTTTATAATCATTTATCTTGTGCAAGGACTATTGATGAATTTTCCTCTTGAGTGGGGGCCTCAAGGGGAATGCCAATATTTGAGTGTGATTAGACTTGGTCACATGGGATAAACCATAACATTTGAGAGATATCACCATTATGTCATAGTTCCCTTAATTTTTCCTCATTTCTTTATTTTTTTCACACTTTGTACCCGTAATGTATACTTATATCATTATGTTCACTTGTTTATAATCATTGCAGATTCTTATCCATGCTTTCAGTCATCCTAGACCTTTTTCATTACCCCCATTTATCTTTTGGATTCCGTTTCTCATTTTTTACACCCCATGACCTTAAGGTTCCCACAAAGCCAAGAAATGGTGTTGGATTTTTCTTTTCCATGGTTGATTCCATTAACCAAGGGAGATGAAATCAAGTATATATATGCCTCCACTTCTACCATAAAAAAATTGACACATTCACTTTTCCAAAACACTCATTTTCTTGCACATTAGACATTGGCACATATTTTCTCACCTAGTTGATATAATTAAGGTTTTGAAGATTTCCAATTTAAATTTGGGTCACCATAGTGAGTCAAGACTAGATATATTCTACTTGATCATTCCCTTTCTCAACCCATAGTGTTTCTCTCTAGGTGTTTTTGTTTATGGGGCGGATCATGATTCAACAACCACACTGCAAGTAATTATTTATAACCCTCATTTGTACTTTATTGCTTGTATATTGTTGTTGTGTGGATGGTTGGTCACTCATTACTATATATTAGGGTGGATGTATGTTTACAATGATATATTGCTTTGTCTTATTATATTACAACCCTTGGTTTTATCCATCTCTTAACTTACTCCTACTATGAATCCTAGAAGGATTCATAGTTTTATCTTAGATATAGGCCTCAGAAACATATTGTAACACCCACAAAAATTCTACTCTCAAAACATAATAGAACTAATAATTTAATAGTCAAATTTACGGTAACATTTTTTTTTGTTTTAAAAGGGGTTTGCAAAGTTAGACATTTCCACAATTAATAAATTTCTTGGTTAAAGTATTTCTACACAAGCTTGTGAAATTTAGAATTAAATTAATAATTAAATATTATTAATTTACTTCCTAAAATATATTTATGGTCTAAAACAATACATTTACCAAGTTCCATAAATTTAATTACTTATCATGCACCAAGATTCCTTTGTTTTCTAACACATAAGTTTTAATCATTTTGTCTAGCCACTAAGCGGCCCCATTCACCCCATTACCCATGATCTTTTTATTTATTTATTAAATTTCATTCCCACAAAATACCTCCCACTTAAGTGAGTTAGGGTTTAATTTGGGCCATTGGATTAAATCTATCATAGCCCTTAGATTTGGGTTTCCCTAAATATCCTTATGGGTTTCCTTTTATTTCAATTTTCCCCGAAACAACCTCATTTTCTCATTCTTGTTTTGCAAGTTTTGGAAGAGGAGAAGGAGGAGAAGCCATGAGAGCAAGAAGTGTAACCATGATACAATTTTCTTGGTTTTAGTTGCAAAGGTTTTACTATTGAAGATTCTCATTGCTTAATGTAGAGATACCACCATGGATATGTTTTTGTTATTTAATGCAAACATTCTTTTTGAGTTCAAAAATTGGGGAAAAACCCCATTTCATTAAATCTATAGATTGATCACATTTGGGTGTCTATAAAAGGATTGAAAGGCTTAAAAAATTAAATTCAATTAATTACTAGTTGCTGGTAGTTTCCTTTTGATGGTTTTAGGATTAGATTTCAATTAAATTTCAATTTGGGTTTTCACATTCTGGATTTTTAATTTTTCATCAAAAGTGATGAAACCGCCACCCTACATAGGTCGGTGGTCCTGTGACCGCTGCCCTGCATGGGGGCGGTTCATCGACCGCCGCTCTGAGCTAGGCGGCGTTTCTGAAACCACCGCTTTGCACAGGGTGTTGGTTCTGTTCCAAAAAAACAGAACCTTCAAAAAATGCATTTTTCAACATTTTTTTCTACTTAATTTGGTGTTTAATGCAATGTTAATTTTAACTAAGGTGTCTTCCTTTCATTGGTTGCTAGATTGGTGTTATATCTAGTTTCATAACTCAAAATTTCCAAATGCATACCTTTTCCTTTCAAACATACAACCTTTAACAAAATGAAATGTAAATATTCTTTTATCAAACATAATTTGGAATTTCTCTTTGTAACCATACAATACAAATATGAAAACTACAATTTGCAATAACATTATTTTACAATACAAGAACTTCTAATTCATTTCTTTCAATAAAACTAGTCCTTTCCAACAAGGTATACAACAAAAGTTCTTTATTTATTCACTAAATCACTACAACTTGGAATAAATGAAATATTACAAAATTTTCTTTCAAACATACAAAAGTTACAATCTTCCACTCCAAGTGGGAATAATAATATGATCAAATTACAACATAGAGATTCTTCAACAAGGTCAAAACCCAAGTCTTCATTTTAATGTATTCTCCCAACTTTTAGCTTTCAACCTGCATCCATCAACTCTTCAAAAACTTGAATCACAATACAAAGAAAATGGGAATAGGCGATGCTCTCTGCCCAACCTTTAATCCAATAAGAGGAGAAGTCACCCCCTTATTGGCCCCTAAACCCCAACTAAAAGAACAATGAGGGATCTTGAGAAGCATTTGACAACTTTTACCAAAAATGGCTTCCACAAAAAACATACAATCCACAAAACACACAACACATTCAAATGGACATACTCAACAATATTTACAACTTTCCCAATCAACACATAGGCTTGATATCAAGCCAAAAGGAACAAGGAATATGGGAACCACCTCCTTTTCCCTCCCAAGTGAAGTAGGAGTTTCACCCAAAGCCTCCATGTGCACAATACAAATAACAAATACATCCTTATCTCTCCTCTTGCAAATATGCAAAAATATGTCCATGTTTTCCTTTTCAATCCCCATAGGTGAAACTCCCAAACACACTCCCTCCAAAATGCATACCTCACATCTCTCCTTTCCCTCCCTAATGGTCCCATACTTCCATCTCCCACACCCTTCTTAAGGAAAACTACCAAACCACAAAAAACCACATTCACAACACTCATACAATATTCAACAAGCACAATTTTTACATCCAAATGCATAGATAAAAGAATGGCAAGTGGAGAGCCCACCTTTCCATCAAGATTCTAAGATTCTTCACCCCAACAATATTTTAACACCTTCAAGCCAAACACAATCCAAATTGCAACTCCAACAAGCTCCCAATTCTAAAAGTGCAAGAGAGAAAATATAACAAGTAACCCAAAATCCTTCAAATTCAATCAATAAATAGAAATGGGATGTGAGCATGATGAGGTGGCTTCATGTAGGATGCCACTTCCTCATTCCTCCATTCCAACACATAAGTCAAACACCAAGCCCAAAACAATAAATGAACATGTAAGACTTATGACATGCCCACATGACACCCCAACTTGCACACCATACCTTTCAAGAAAAAATTAATTGTGGTAAGTAGGAAAGTGTAATTATTTTCACTTTTTACACTTTGAAATGCATAATTAAGCTTAAAATTAACTTCCCATATCATAGGTATGGTTTTTGGATGAATTTAAGAGGCATGAGACAAGCTTAGCTTGTCCCACAAGCCTCCAAAAAATCCTCCCAAGTTAAAATCCGAATTTTGAAGTTGGGAAAGAGTACACAACACAAATCTAACTTACATCCAAAAGATTTCAAGGATCATCTACCCTCATAATTATACAATTGTCACACCCTTATTTTAGTTAACAAACTAAGTTGGGTTAGCTAATTAAAACACATTAATAATTGTTAATAAAGTGACTTAAATTTCCCAATAATTAAATACATATAACACAACATAAAACACACAATTAAAAGAAGGGAAAACATTACACCACATGGCCACACATGTGAGGTCACCCTCCATGGGAAACCTCCTAACTAGGCATGTAATAACACAACATAAACATTATATATAAGTTGTCAAATTTGACCATGTTACAAAACACCCAACATTATTCTGTGGTTAGTCCCATATCCCCTTTGGATGTATGATATAATGTTCCTACAAACACAAACAAAATACCTCTCTGGCCTCACGACCGCATCAACATCATTGAAAAATTATATATATATATATAATCATCATCATCCAAAATTAAGTAATTCTATCATCTATCAACATATAAAATAATTCAATTCTAACATCCATGAGATCATAATTATACTAAGAAAATCCAAAGTATAACATGTCAGTATAAGATCCAAATAATGCAAATCAACATACATCGAACTGTCTAATAGTGTCATCTAGTGTATCATAATCAAAGTGTGAATCACGACATATCAATAGTCCAAATATTTGCATAGTCTATCATCTACTACTGAAAATATAATAATCAAAATGTCTAAGTATCAATCCAACGGTAATATCATCATAACGAAAATAGTGTCGAAGAGGAGTGGGCACTACACATATAACTATCCTAGGTTTAGGGTTACTATCCTCTAGAATTAAGAAACTAGAACTCATTAAGCACCTTTGGTATCTACATCATGTGTCTAAACTTGAATTGGTCCCTAGATATGAGAACTAGCTGGGGACCTATATTTTCCCATCATACACATACTACAACAAATATGATTGATATTAATGAAAAGGAGAGGGATACGAAGATAGACATCCCAAATGTGGATTATGTAGGGTATAAATTGGAATACATGTAGTAGTAGAATTTGATCTAATGAAATACTTTATTTATAATAGAGACAAGAGTATATGAACATCCTCCTCATGTAGATGCACCTTTAGGTATAGATAATTGATCATCATTGGCCCTCTCAAGACTAATTTAGGTATGGATGTGTGATATTTTGTTATTGAGATTATTTTTCTTTCTTGTTCGTGTTTATATAAGGTATATAGATGGTAAATCTTGATTATATGCTTGTAAAAAATAATTAGTATGAATGTCCATGATTGAGGAATCCAGGGATAATTTTAGTGGCGAATATTCGTAATATGGCGAATATTCCATTTTTGAAAATTTTGAAAAGGCGAATTTTTTGGCACTGGCCAGTGACCTGTTCGCCTAAAAATTACACTTTAATTTTTTTTAGGGGTCGGCTTCGCCTACCCCTTGAAAAATATCCCCTATATAAACCTATATTATTCGCCAGGTAGAACACTTCTACTTCACATTTTTCAACAATATGATATATCCCATATTATAGACGCGCGACAAGGGGGTAAGTTATTGATGCGCGACGAGGGTTTGCAGACAAGGAGATACTGTAGATATTGACGCATAGTAGATGCATGACAAAGATTTTGTTGACGAGCGACATGGAGTTTTTTCGATGAGCAAGAAGAGGGCAGAGGTTGCAGACGCACGACATGATATTTGTTGTCGCGTGTCATTAAGGCCTATTGACGCGCGACATTAAGGCCTATTGACGCGCGTCACTAAGGCCTGTTGACGCGCGTCAATAGGCCTTAGTGATGCGCGTCACTAAGGCCTTAATGTCGCGCGTCAATAGGCCTTAGTGACGCGCGTCAATAGGCCTTAATGTCGCGCGTTAATAGGCCTTAGTGACGCGCGTTACTAAGGTCTGTTGACGCGCGTCACTAAGGCCTATTGACGCGCGTCACTAAGGCCTATTGACGCGCGACAAGGAGGTACAACAGATATTGACGCATACCAGACGCACGATAAAGAGTTTGTTGATGCGCGACAGAGTGATGAGGGTAGAGAAGGAGTTAGTGTTGTTATAGATTCAACTAGTAGATTTGGAGAGGCCTCCACCTCCACCACCTAATGACACACTAAGTGGGTGTTTGGAAAGACTGACGAAGGAGGAGAGGCAGTTTCCCATTTATTTAATGTCATACCATGAATGATGGTGACTTATAACTATGAGCTCATCTATTGTGATGAGGTAGAGAAGGAGTTAGTGTTGTTATAGATTCAACTAGTAGATTTGGAGAGGCCTCCACCTCCACCACCTAATGACACACTAAGTGTTGTCATATTTGATCAGCTAGTGCATTTATAGTAGGAGAATGCTAGCTTATAGGACCAGTTATGTGTATTGTAGAGAAAGAGAAGGTTGTGTGTGATCCCATTCTCATGTTGAGTCAATTTGGTCTACATCAAGTGGTTCTTCATATAGATAGGAACTTGGATGTGGAGTCATCAGATGAGCATGAGCCTTAGTGGCAGGTGAATACTCATTTTACACTAGATTATCAAGTATAAAATCTAGATTTTTGATATATAATATATGATCTATTGGTTCATGTTATTTTTTATCACTTCATGTGTGTTGTTAATTTATCACAATTACTATGTACTATGTATCATGTGATTGATGTGTACAAAAAAATGTTTGTAGTTATTAGTTATGCTTTTAGATGCCTAGTTTTGTAATTGTTTATGTGATGATTAGTGATTAATAGTTGACGATGATTAATTTATTATTTTTTTGGACTTTATTTGTAACATGTTCTCAATTTTTACTTTTTAAAAGTGTTTTGATATTATATAGTTCCAATTTGTGGTGGACAAGTTGGATATATATAATTCTAATTTGATGTGTTGTGCTATAATGGTAGATCACTATATAACTGGCCTTTTGTGATCACTTTCTGATTCGGTATTTGAGAAACTTGTTTAGTCATTGCTTCTTATGGCACCATGCTTAACTCATGAGCATGTGAAGTATACATTTCTTTCTCTTCACTATGTGTGTAATTATATACTCATTATGGAATAAAAATAATCTATCAAGTGTGATACTTCATCCATATGCATTGGTTTTTCTTTCTCTATTTACACAAGTGCTCTACTTGCTCTGTTGTGATGGGAAAACATTGTTGAGTTGAGGCAAAACTTGCTCTACTTGAACTTGCTAAACTGTAATTAGAATTGTTAAATGTTGTTTCTTTGGCTCAATGGTATTATGCATTGGTTGCTTTGCTTGATATTTCTTAATGATAATAGAAATGTTTCTTTGGTTTCTCTTGCTTAGAGAAATTGGAAATTAGTTGTTATATTTGCATTTACTCCGCAGTATTAGGAAATACTTGTTTCAATGTAGCTGTTATTTCCAAATCAAGCAAGATGCATGTAGGAACTAGTCATTTAAGTTTATAATGATAATGAGTTGAGATAAATCTCAAGGATTGATTGCCAAATGCCATAGATCTAGATTTAGTTATCTACATGAGTAGATAAGCGAAAGAAAAACTCGAGAGGGACAATATAAGGTTGAAATTTGAATGAAATAAAGAACACGTACCAACAAGAGCCTAACACAAACTAATAATCAATAAACACATGAATACACTAACACCATAACAAATATCTAGTCCCCTACCAAAATTAAACAGTGTATACACACATCTAACTAGTAAAATTGATTAGATAATTTATTCATTTGATATTTTATTAAAAATGATTGTTGATCATCATGTACATTTATGGATGCTCATTAAATCCAAATAATAATAACAAGACCATTAAAGACAATTTTACTCATCCACAATTTATACATTCATATTTGAAGAGATTTGAAAAATAAATTTATATTTATATCTTTCTTATTTGAATTATAACTTTATTTTGAGAGTGCAAAATACAACTCATCATTACTTCACATAAATTAAATTTGTATTCAATTCTTTCTTATTTGAATTATAATTTTATTGGATAAATTTATGTTCATATTTTTCTTCTTTGAATTATAGCTCTATTTTGAGGGTGCGAAATACAGCTCATCATTACCTCACATTGATTTTGTTACAAATATTGAGAATGTACTGTTAAAAATAGTAGATTACATACAAGTTTAAACAAACATAAAATTTGTTGCTAATTACATGGCGGAGTTCTTCGCAAAATTCAAAGCTTTTGCAACTTCGCAGTCAATAAGAATTGTACGTACCATACTAGAAAAAAAACCTCGACATTTATCTACTCATTAAAGGAAACTTTTTTGAAAATAACCTGAGCTCCATGTTGCGGCCGAATGGTAAAATTTTGAGCAGGTGCATGGACATAAGCAGGGGACAGAGCCCATGAAAATCTTTGCAAAATCATGGCTAAAACCACCTTAGATTCGATCAGAGAAAAATTCATACCCACACATATTCTTGGACCCAATCCAAATGGCATAAACGCGGCTTGATGATTAGCAGCTTTAGAAACTCCTCCTTGAAAACGCCATGGATTGAATTCTTTTGCATCCTCTCCCCACAACTCTTCATCGTGATGGAGTGCAGCAATGGGTATTGAAATTTCAGTTCCCTTTGGAAGGACGAACCTCCCCAGCTTTGTCATTTTCTTTGTCTTTCTTATCATAAATGGCAATGGCGGGTACAGTCGCAACACCTCGTGAAGAATCATGTTCACCTGCAGTGTGATGTGCATTTGTATTTAAGAAAGTAAAATAAAAGGTTCAAGGGAGATAACTCAAATTAGTTTTGAGAGGCGCAGCCTTCTAAATGATACTACTATGCCCAATAAAAGGTTTGAGAGAGATGTTAATTCAAATTAGTTTCAGAGTTTAAAGAATATCACTATGCCCAATAAAAAGTTTGAGAGAGATGTTAACTCGAATTAATTTCAGGAGGCGCAGCCTTCTAAAGTATACCACTACAACCATAAATCTAAATCTTTAAATAGTTGAAGTTTTCAGTAATCTCATAGACCTTTTCAGTCTCATAGACGTAATTAAAACCATTTCATTTTTAATTTACCATTACCACAAATTCATTGCTTGAAGTTTATGCTCACAATTTTCAGGCGAGTGAGAGCGTCGGCGTCCGGGGCGTTGCCATTGTTACAGAAATGAAGCACTTCTTGTCTGGCTTTGTCCTGCCAGTGGGTGTCCATGGCAAGAAGAATGATGCTCCACACCAGGAGAATGGCTGTCGTTTCGTGCCCTGCCACGAACAATGTCTTGCACTCATCAATCACATCCTGATAACCCATTTCATGTTTTCTCATGCCGCCACTGCCACCCATCATGATCGTGCCGAGCAGATCTTTCTTCTCATTTTCCGCCTCTGCATTTTTCTCCCGATTGATGATTATCCGCGACAGGGCTCTCTGAATTTCAGAGTCAATCTTTTGGGCTTTCAAATTGCTTCTAGTAGGCAGAAACCTAACACAGAAAACGGTACCCAGATTAGCCGCAGAAAATTAAACTTAGATAATTTCATTGAGAAGGTTTATGTTACCTGTATCCGGGGATATTAAACTTTCTGAAGCTTTCAGCAGCGAGAATGGCTTGATGGGTCTGTAAATCAAAAATTTGCTTTCCTTTCTCGAAGCTACTGCCGAAAGCAGTTTTGGCGATAATGTCTGCAGTAAGATTACGGAATTCATCACCCACTTCTATTTCTTGCGAACCAGAAGCAATTCTATGGTTCCATCTCTGAAGCATGTTAGCCGTGCTGCCCACAACCACTGGAACCACCATAGCCTGCCTAGTGTTGAAAGTTCAAACTTTAAAATTGATTATCTAATGTAATGGATGTTTAACCAGAGACAATGCTAACAAAAATATAGAGTGCTTTTGGATTCAACTTGTTGTTTTTAGGATTAATGTTTCAGCCAAACCATCAAAATAAAAATAATCTTGATGATACATAGCAAAACACAATCTGAAACATTGATTGCAAAAACAGCTATACGATTGAATCCAAAATTCAACTTATTGTTTTTAGGATCAATGTTTCAGGAAAATCATCAAAATAAAAATAATCTAGATGATACATTACAAAGCTTAATCTGAAACATTGATTGTAAAAACATCTACACGGTTGAATCCAAAAACCCTCCCTGGAAATACTATTGTTCTTACCTTTAATGTTTCCAAATGGAAGGCAGGAGCAATGAGTCTTCTTTGCCGAGCCCATTTCCCTCCTCGAGAGTTGGCTAGACCGTCTCCTGACAGCTGTCTCAGTTGTATTGGTATCTCAGGCTTCTCAAAGCTCCCAGATTTATCACAGAGCACCTCCCTGATAAGCTCCGGTTGGGGAATAACAATTCTTGGGGTAGGACCGAACCAGTATACAAAATTCTTACCTGCAACTCACCATATCAATATTATTGAGTGTTGAAAGACATATGTAAGTTATTATACATGCAAAGGAAAAGAATGAGTTTCCACCATAGAGTTTGGTCCAAGAATAAATCTCAGGAAGAACTCGAGGTAAAATGTCATGTGAGAGATCCATGGATGAAGAATTTGCTGCAATCATCATTTGAATAACTTGGGTTGTGTTTCCATAAAGCAATTTGTATGGAGGCCCAAACACGCCCTGAGATTCAAAGCAGGACTTCAATCGACGAGGAATCCACCATATGTTTATCACAATTCTCACCAACAGTAACAAGAGTAAAAGGCAACCCACATGAACAACGAAACTAAAATCCATCCTCATTCATACAACAATTCAACTTACTAACACATATAAGGTATAGATTGAGGAATTCCTCTCTAATCCTTTGAGGCCCAACTTTAACCACAAGTTTAAGTCAAAGACTCTCCTATATATTTAACAAGTTTCCTGCAGGAAAATGAGAAATATGTTATCGGAATGCGTAATCCTTGTGGCATTGGGGACTTGGTGGTTGTTGCACATGCCCCTTGGATTGTGTGTTCAAGGATCAACCATATCTCCGACCACTGATTTTTCTGCAATTTGAAACCGTCTGGAAACAGATTATCGGTCAAAAGCTATCGCTATTATGCAGGCGAATGCATGTGCATGAAAGCATCTACTCAAAAAAATACAGAATGTGAAACCGCCAGTACCAACCAAATTTGACTGGTGCCCTTTCCAAGTTCGTTTTGTCTTATACAAAATATCAGCCAAGATTAACAGAATACCCAAGGTTTATAATAGTATAACTCTGGTATAATTTATAGATTTAACCGCTCTGTGGTGGAAGATGATAAATTTATCTTCAATCTAATCGTGACTGTGTGTGAAAGTGGGAGTTTTCCACTGACACCAAGCTGGTACAGCTCGAAAAAGGAAGTCTAAAAGTCTTGCATCCTTTTCGAGGATGCACCCTTTACAGAGGGCAGGCCGCAGGCAGGCAATTCCCAAATATGAATTCATAAGTACGAGGGAAAGCCCAAGGTGGAAGTTGGGAACTCATAAATACTAGTCTCGAATCACATCATGCATTCTATGATCGGTGATCCATTCACTCGTAGAGTTTTTGCAGGGCCACGGTAATACCTAGATAACGTTTCCCATGAAATCTCGTTGGATTACTATGCAAACTTCTTATACCTATGGGTTGCTTCAACATTTTTAAGATGGAAGGACAACACATTCATGAGAGCATATTTTATTAATGTACTTTTGACATTTGGATCTGACTTTTAAAAAGACATGTCATGGATGCACATAGGGATTGGTGTATATTCCATTTAGAATATCAACAAAAAGTGTTAATTTAACATACTCTAAGTAACATGAGATTAACTTTAGAATATGTCAAAACAAATTTGATCCTAGAATATTCACATGTTGGCATATCATTTAGATACAAAGACCTAAACACTCATCGAAGGCCCACGAGAATAATTGAGGTCCCTATTATGAGAAGAATAACTAAGAGTAGTAAAGCACATACAAATGCTCAATGCCCAATTCTTAGTACAACTCATATTTAAACCTAATAATGAGAAGAACAACTAAAACTAGTAAAGTGCATGGAAAATCACCTAATACTTAATACAATTCATATAGCAACCCTTATATACCCATTATCTATAAAGTTTACACACAATATATAAAAACAATACATGTAAGTTTTCATGTATTCATATGATCTTTACATTAAGATTACAATATATGCATGCATAATTCATTAATGATACCTAATGATTACAACATCATAATTGAGGTATGCTCATTATAATAAAATCTGAAACCATTTATTTTTCTCTTAGCTTGATCCTTGCATAAAAAATGTCCCTCCTTTTAATTTCTCCAAGTTAGAAGTCAAGGGTCTATGTATAGGTGCACCCCATTGGCATACTAATGGGAAAAAATATAGCTAGATATCTTCTAGAAGGCCCTACAAGATTCCTTGCATCATCCCTTATGCTCATGATATAGCAAACTTCTCTAGATCATCCACGTGCTTTACCTTCTTGTTAGTAGAGGTCCCTAGATCATGCACTAGAACTTGTATTAGGTTGCAGTATAGATTAATTCATATTAAGTTCATTACAAAATACACACAACTATCTGGACTTAGTTCATAGTTGTGCAATAGCTATTTGAAGGACATAATTCAAGGAAAGAAGAGGTCTAATGAACGTGAAAACGCATAAAATAATATGAATACTTAATATTGAATCAACATATAGACATGCTTCAGAAGGGAAAGAATTAAGATGGATTTCTATTAAGATAAAATATCAAACTTCTATGCATAATGCTTACATAGTTTTATACATCATGAGGTGATTGCTAAGTTACCACTCCCTTCTTCTTCTTCTTTTTGTACAAAAAGAGGCTCTTCACATTCTCTATCTAACTAAGAGAGCCCTATATCTTCTACCATTTGTCTGATTGGAATTATACCTTACAATGAGATTGCATAGTTATACAAAATATATTAATGTTGGCTTTCTAATCTTTTTTACACTCCAACACTTTCTAGGACTTAAATAGTTTTCTTGTCCCGAGACAAAAGTTGCTTTGATGATCTCGAAAGTTACTTATGATTTTCTTTCTAAATTATGCCAAATCTTGATTATGCCATACTGTGTGATACTCTACTCATAATCGGCATAAAGGATGTTTTTTTACTAGTTTTCATCCTCTTTGCACTACTTAATCATCCTTTTAGGTTTTAAATTAAGTAGACTTTCCAACATACCACCCTTTCATGTTATCAATATGTAGAAACTCCCTCATAGACAACCCTTGTGGATTTTTAACCTATGTCGTCCTACTTACATATACCAATAAAAATGCACACTTATACTTCAACAAAATTTATATTACATGCCGTAAAATTGTGTTGCTCTTCTTCCTTATGGCTACTTCTCAGTTTTCTTAGATTATTCTAGTTGGTTGTATGGAGTGAAAAGCGATGGTGGCATTATGAGAGATGCTTTGAGTCTATGTGGAAGAATATGTTGTAGGAAATAGTTTGGGGTATTGTTCAGTGTTTTCCCTGTGGGGAGAAATGTTTCCATGTCCCACTTGTATATGTTCTAGTTTGTGAGTGCCTCATTCACTTTGCAAAAGTTAATATGCAACTGTGCTAAGCTTACATTACTTCATACAAAACATTGTCTTTTGCATTGTTTGTAACTTTCCCTTGAGAGTGATGAAATTTTGGTTGTCCTATTGTAGTGTTTCCAATTGATCCCACATTCATTGAGCTTGAACTCTAGCAAATGTATTGTGTATTGTGCTCCTAATCTCGCAATTTGTCACCAACATTGTCTCTATCCTGCAGGGATGTTTACATCACTTTGTCCATATCTTCATCATTATATTCCATTAGAATTTTTCCTTACATTATCTTGTGCACATCTATATCTATTTTTTATCAACCATTGTGTTATGCAATTGTGTGTTCCAATCTAAAATTTCAAAAGTGAGTTGCTTCACTTGTGCCTTAGATTGTTGCAACATTTTGTTATATTAAATTTCAAGAGGAGCTCTACATTCTTCACCTCCTTCTTGGTTTTGGCCACTTGTGCTTTGAGATTCTTCAAAATCTTATTCTCCTTCCAATTTCCCACTAGTTTTCCTATGAGCATGGTTAATTTCATACAATCACTCATTAATTGTTCACTTATGGTATTGATGACAAGCTATGTGAAATTGTCTTCAATTTGCACTTTGAGATTGCACATAGCCATTTCTAATGTTATTTTTTGTTGTGCTATTTGAAGTGGGGTTGTTCCCATATTCTTTTGTAATGTATGCATGCCTTCAATTTGTGTTTGCTGATTTACAGAAATTTAAATATTTATGAGAGGATTGAGATCAAATGAATTTAACAGTAATAAGCAAGATCTAGCATGCAAAGTACATGTACGTATACAAGATAGGAGATAAGAGTGACTTATCTTGTATCGGGAGATATGGATTGATTCTAGGTTGGAAGATGACTGGAACATGCTAGATATAGTACAATTGGTACAAATCAAAAAAATAAGTCTCAAAGTCTTGAATCCTTGTAGTGGATGCACCATCTATAGAGGGCAGGCAAGAAATCTCCAAATATGCATTCATAAATATAAGGGAAATCCCAAGGTGGAAGTTGGGAACTCATAAATAATAGTCTCGAATCACATCATCCATTCTATGATCAGGGATCCATTCACTCGTAGAGTTTTTGGTGGAGGCCCGTATAGGTAATAGATGATGTCTCCCATGATATCTCATTGGATTACTATGCAAACTTCGTATATGGGTTTCTTCAACATTGTTAAGATAGGATATGGACAACACATTCATGAGAGCATATTTTATTAATGTTCTTTTACTGCTTGGATTTGACTTAAAAAAGACATGTCATGGATATACATAGGGATTAGTGTATATTCCATTTAGAATATCAAGAAAAAGTGTTAATTTAACATATCATAAGTAACATGAGCTTAACTTTAGAATATGTCAACATAAACTTAATCCTAGAATACTAACATGTTGGCATGCATTTTTTAGATAAAGAGACCTAAACCCTCATCCAAGGCCCAAGAGAATAAATGAGGTCCCTATTATGAGAAGAACAACTAAGAGTAGTAAAGCACATAAAAAGCACTGAATACTTAGTACAAATCATATTGAAACATAATAAGGAGAAGAACAACTAAAACTATTAAAGTGCATAAAAAAGCACCTAATACTTAATACAATTCATATTTCAACCCTAATATACCCATTGTTATCGATAAAAATTACAAACAATATATAAAAACAATGCATGCATAAGTTTTCAAGTATTCATATGATCTCTACATGAAGGTTACAATATATACATGCATATTTCCTCAATGATACCTAATGATTACAACATCATAACTGAGGTACGCTCATTACAATAAAATCTGAAATCATTTACTTTCCTCTTAGCTTGATCTTTGGATAAAAATTTCCCTTTTTAATTTCTCCAATAAGAGGCCGAGGGTCTATTTATAGCTGCACCCCATTGACATACTCATGGGAAAATATATAGCTAGATATCTTCTAGAAGGCCCTACTAGATTCTTTGCATCATCTATTATGCTAATCATATAACAAACTTTTCTAGATCATCCATGTGCTTTACTTTCTTGTTAGAAGAGGTCCCTATATTATGACACCGAAACTTGCATTAGGTTGTAGTATAAATTAATTCATATTAAGTTCATTAAACAATACACACAGGAACTATCACGACTTAATTTATAGTTGTGCAATAGCTATTTGAAGGACATAAATCAAGGAAAGAAGAGGTCCAGTGAACGTGAAAATGCATAAAATAACATGAATACTTAATATTGAATCAACATATAGACATCCTTCATAAAGGAAATAATTAAGATGGATTTCTATTAGGATCCAATATCAAACTTCTATGCATAGTTCTTACATAGTTTTATACACCATGAGGCGACTGTTAAGTTACTAGTCCCTTCTTCTTCTTCTTCTTCTTCTTCTTCTTATACAAATAGAGGCTCTTCACATTCTCTATCTATCTAAGAGATCCCTATATCTTCTACCATTTGTCTAATTGAAATTATGACTTATAATGAGATTTCACAATCATAAAAAATATATTCATGTTGGCTTTCTAATCCTTTTTACACTCTAACACTTTCTAGGACTTAAATAGTTTTCTTGTCCCAAGAAAAAAGTTTCTTTGATGATCTGAAAAGTTACCTATGATTTTTTTTCTGAATTATGCCAAATATTGATTACACCGTACTTGTTAGACATTGTATCTTTTTTTTGTCATTGATGTTAAGTTTCATGCATTGATGTAAAAAGATGTCCAAGTGGTCTAGGTGAGTTCATGATGTTGTCTAAGGTGTATCATGATGAGTTGCATTGTTATAGCACGGAGTCTAAGAGAGTATGCATGGTTCTTGAGGCCAATTCAAACAAGAAGGTGTCATAATATGAGCTCAAAATGTGGTTCAAGGTTTTTACATGGTCTAACATGCTTAGTGTGATGTGTCAAGAGTGTCAATAGGTCTACATGATGATGATCAAGTAAGTTTCAGTGAAATCATGGGTTGAAGAGGTCATTCTAGGCCTAGTCTTAGACCTAACATGAGTAAATGATGTGGAAACATGAAATATGGAGTAGAGCAAGTCAGTGCAAGCATGAGAGATGTATATTGGCATTTTATGATAATTTTAAAAGATGTATAAGGTCATTTTGTAGGTGTATATGATGTATCAAGTCGAGAATCAGCTGGTAAGTGCATGTACAAGGTCATTTTGAAGAAAGATTACGAAGACATGACAAGTTTGCATGGGTAAGTATTATTTTCTAGAGATATTAAGAGGTGTGCAAGTATTAATGAGAGTTGGAAAGAATGAAGGAGGTTGCTCTAGTGCTTTGGGAAAATTTTAGGTCAGGAGGATCAAGAAGAAGCATGAAAACTCATTTTTAGTCAAACCGAGGTCTTAGAAAGGAAAATACCAGTTTTAAGGTCAACTTTGGATGATTTCTGGGGAAAGTGTGCTTTGCATGTGAGGTTGAGCCTTTGGGTGATGTTTGTACATGGAAGCAAGAAGGTTTATAAAAAATAATGAGGTCATTTGGTTGTCATATTTTAATGAACCATCGTTGACACTTAAACTACTCTATTATGGTTTTAAAACCCTAGGTTAAAAGTGACTTGAGGAAAAAATATTGTACAAGTATGTTGCCACGTTTTTTTGCAAGGGGAAAATTCAAGTTAAAAACATTACAACTTTACCCTAGTGTCAATTGTTTTTGCTTGTAAACCCTCCCGAGCACTCCTCTGGATCAACTCCCCCTTTGTGTGAGGCCTATCCTAACCCTTCAAGTGCTTATATGTGTTGTAATAATATTTCCTAAGTCTTTGAAAGATGAAAAAAAGTTCATGAAGTTCTTCTGATGGCGTGTTTCTCAAGACATATTTTTCAATACACTTAGAAATGCCTATTTTTAGCCTTTCTGAGACAGGTGCACACCCCCCAAAGTAGAGTTGAAGGCCCAAATTCATTAGGAAGTGGTATTGAGGAGAAAAGAGCATATTTCAAGTGAAAAATAGGAAATTTTAGGGAATATTTTAAGGTTTATAAACAAGTTCAATGAAAGTGAGATTTTGAATGTGAAGGAGCTTGTAGTTCAAAATAGTGCCTAAGCTTTGGAAGATGATCCTGAGAGCTCCATAAGGATTTATAGGTCAAACAAGATACCATTGGAAATATAATTCAATTCTATAAATTATGGTGATTTAAATTTTTCATAAGGCTAAAGTGATTCTTTCCACAATCTATTTTTGACGGGCACACTCTGCGGTCTCGAGGAAAAAGACTATTTTAGGGAGTTTCAGGTATAATTAGATCATGAAACCCACACCATTCTTCTAAAAAGGATGTTTGGATTCAAAATCATATAAATAAGTTCCCAAAAAGTCCATCTGGAGCTCAGGAAACTTCGTGTTCAAGGATCTCCTCAAGGTAAGCTTTCGGTACTTAGTTAATTTCAAAGGTGAACACGTGTCACTCCCAGATGAGGGCACACTTTTGTGTCCCATCTATCCCATCCTGTTGGATTAATTAGGACACAAAATTTTTCCCATGCCTAGTTGAGCCCCCTGGTCCACCACATGACCCCGATGAAGCCTAATGATGCAAGATAAGCCCCTTCTCACCTAATCCTAACCCTTCCCGTTATGCAATCATGAAGTGACACTTGTCACTCCTAGGTGAGGGCTTAATTTTATGTCCCATCTATCCTATCCCATTGGGAAAATTGTGAAAAAAATATATGTGCCATGCCCATCTTATCCCTTGCTTCATCATGTGACCCTGGGAAGGCCATGCAGGCCATTTTTCAGCCCATCTCTTTGTCTCGTCAAATCACCTTCCATCACTTGTCACTCTCCAGTGAGGGAATTTTTTCTACCCCATCTATCCCATCCCCTTAGGATAGTTGAGACACAAAAATGCACCCATTTCCAGCCCTTTCCTGGGTTCCTCATGTGACCCAGTCTCAGCCCCCAGAAGCTTTTTGCTTACTTTTTCTCTCTCCTCTACCAAGTAATCATCATGCGACACTTGTCATGCTTAGGTGAGGATGCATTTTTCTACCCCATATGTCATGTCCCTTTGGGATAGGTTGGAAAAAAAATTGTACACCCTCCCAATAATATTTAAAAACCAAAAATTTGTAAATTTTCTTATTGTCATGCTTCTTCCTTCCATGTACGTACGTGAGAGGTGCTATCAGAAATATTCAAGAAACCATTGCAAATGATATCCACTCCAATTTTCCTCCATGCCTTCATGATACTAGCTGAAAAACCAATAATTTTTTTTTTTAGGCACCATGCCAAATTTTTTCCAAAATGACTCCGTGCCCTAAAACGAAAAAAAATCATCTCCCAATCTGGTAAACGAAATCAAACAAAATTTTCACACTCTCCCTCTTTCCTAGGCACCTTCAAGAAGCAAGTGAAATCAAACTCAGAGGTGCCCCAATTTTTTAATGTAATAAAACCCTATTTTTTTCCCCTAACTTATGTTTTTCAATTTCCCATCATTCAAACAGACAGATCTAGCTAAAATTTTGAGCACAGAGTCCAGAAGGAAAACCTATCCCAGTGAAGTTCTTTTCGTCACAATATAAGGTGTGGAGGGGTGGTTTCTAAAAATAGTAAGTATCTAGTGCCCTCATGTACTATAAATAGAAAATTTCTCAAAATAGTAATACCTTTCAAGGAAGTTAACTCAGAAAACAAGAAAGATGACAAACTAGGCATTCCAACCCAAAAAGGCAAAAAAATCCAAAAAAGAAACTTCCAAAAAAGCAAATTTCTAATAATATAAAGTGTCCAAATTTTTTAAATAAACATCTAAGAAAGTATTCCTAGATGTTAGGGGTTCCACAAAACTTATTCCAAGTCAAAAAAGTAATATTTCCAAAAATAGCAACTCCCGAGCCCTAACTGCTAAAAATAGTAAGTTCTCATTTTGAGTGCAGAAAGTTGTTGTCATATCCATTGTGGATCATCTTGTTGATTTTTGTCAACATGAAGTTAAATTTTTTTGGTCTTGGTCCCACTTTGGCTTTGTCATTGGAATATTCAAGATTGGGTGATAGTGATGTTACTCATACAGATCTAGAGGATCTCAAGATAGGATGCTAGGTGCACCCAAGGAACATGTGTAAGAGAATGTCTACACGAGTGGATTATATGTTGTGGGTGGTCATCCCATGTTAGTTCAAATCAAAAAGTTGGTTTTTTCATGTTCACATCATTATGATTCAGATAGTCGAACCATAATAACTTATAATAACTCGATTCTAGCGGTACTCACTCCTAAGGCAATCTCTCAATATATCCAAATTCTAGTCTAGAGAAACATGGTCATCATTACAAAATATTTTTCATCAAGTGATTAGTCTAAGAAAAATTCCTATCTCCAAGGCCTTGCACTGGGTTTGTAGTTAAAATAGGGTATAAAACCATCTTGTATGTCCAAATCCCTTTCTCGAAGTGAATTTCATGGGGGTTTCTAAAATGCAGTCATCCTCCTAAGCCGACTAATGGGAGAAGAAACAAAAAAATATTTCCATGATTGGATGGCCCATTTAATACTCACCATCATTGAGGGTAGGAAGATGATATATTGGGGGTAAATAATCAGTGATAACATGCATCACCAACTACTTCAAGTGTTGGTTTCCAAGAAGTTTGGAATGACTTCATACTTGTTCTACACCCTTGCTAGCACAAGACCATTCAGAGGTTTGAAACTCACCCAAAAAAAATTCTCAGAAGACTCCTACATATGAAAAATATCCACATCTAAGCTTCAAAGAAAGAAAACAACACTTTTCAAGAGTGAACGATGTGTTCATGATGTTTGTCATCAGGTTTTTGGAAGGAAACCCTCACTCAAGGTTGTCTCTGCAAGTTGTTTCTCTAATCACGAGGCATGGGTCCTACTTCATATAGTTTTCCCCCTTTTCATACATCCAAGTACATATATTCAATCTTGATCCACCGAATCTGCCATGGTATCTCAACGACATGATCATATTATTTGAGATGTGTAGGAAACTTGTTCATATCAATGGTAAATTAAGGCACCAAAAGAAGAAAACTGTTGTTTTCCCTGTCTCTCTCCGGATCTTCTCCTAGAAAAGAAATCATGAGGCTTCTAATGTGCAAGTTTCCATCTCTCCCTTGAACCTGTATTCATACACCTCAAGAGCGTACTTTGATATTTAGAGTGATCCAAATTCATTTCACCCTTCTGACTTGCATCATGCTCCGCAAATTGAAGACTATTAGGTGAATTGTGCAAACGATTTCAAAGTCATTGAATGAGATCGTATGAGGATGAAAATCTAAAAAATGGAGAGATTCATGCTTGATTGGTATGAAAATGGCATGGAGATGTATGACCCAGAATATCATGCAGTGAAATCCTCACCCATTCCATAAGTGTCTTGGAGCATCTGCGAATTGGGCGATGTAAAGGAGCGGACCAAGGTAGTTATCAGAAGAAAGAAGTGAGTTGCCCTCATTACATCAAGGAACTTTCCAACTCTCCAAAGGAAATCATTTCATCATTCCTTCTCAAAGGTCACTGAGAAAAATTTCATCTCAACTCACTTGGGAGAACATTCAAAGTGAAAGGCAGTGGAATCAGAAGCTCCTCACTACAAAAGATTACACAAAAAGGCAAGGACAATAGATGACCCTGTGGTAGAGTTAGAGCAAGGGGAAATTGATCCAATTCATCCTTTGGTCCCTCAGCAGTCCCGGATTTAATTAAATTTAGAAATTAAATCTAAGGATATTACAGAGCCACCACTGAACCAAATAACATGTAAATGCTAGAATATAGAAATGACACAGGAAAACTAAGAAGTAAATATTAAATCCTAAGCACAAGAGATAGGAGAAGAGACTTAGCTGAGTTATGCTTAATCTAGGACTGATTTGAAATAGGAAGAATGCTAAACAGGTGGGGCAGAGTGTCGTAAATAATCACAATAGATTCTGTAATTCATGAACAAGGTCAGACATGGGCGTCCGGAACAGGGCAAGGGTACTTGGGCCACTGATGATCACTTTTGGGTGTCGTTGACTACTCAAGAGCTTAGATTTTGATCTATGGTGTGTCAAAAATATGTCACAATTACTCTATGTTGATCACCTAATGGTTTCTCCTTGATCACGGAGATACCTGTAACCTGTAAGAAGAATATTTACCTACAAAACCCACAAACCACATCAAATCCAAAAAAAGAAAGATGTAGAATGGGGAGTCAGACTGACCTCGGTGGTCACCCCGAGAGTGAACTTATGAATGAGTGTTGCACTATATCTTAGACTCCATGTAGTTCTTATGAGTGTGTGTGAGAATGATGCCCTATGATCCCCTAGTGCAAGTTGCACTTGATAGCGGGCTAGTTAAAATGTAGCAATGTAGTAGAATGTGTAGATGGAATATAATGATCTTCCCCTTTCTATGTTGTGTATGCAAAACATACAATCCCTTATCCCTCTAATGGATACTAGATGGATGCTTTAGAGTGATTTAGGTTCCTTATGGATGCAATATTAGGTGATGATAGTAATGTTTAGTACTTGGTCCTTTATTTTGAGCACATAGCTATGTATTTATATGATTCCCTTGTTTAAATTTCATAATTGACAATTGGAAGGCCGAACCATAATTGAAAAATATGCCCAAAAGATAAAAGAGACCCAAAGAAGCGAGTAAGATAAGAAAGGGTTAGGGGCATCTAAAGAGGACATGAGTGCCTGGTTATCTCTCTCCTAGCTGGGCGCTAGTGTCTGGAGTCATAAAAGATAAACAAGTAAAGTTTTGACTAGGTAGTAGGGTGTGTAAGACCAAAAGAGAAAGTAAAAGGCAAAGAAAAATGCCAAATATAGTTGTCAATTATTACTTTTCTTGCTTGGGAATCATGTAAATACTAGCATGCTTTTAGGACCTAGAAATATACCCAAGTGCGTGATTTTTTTTCTACCGCCCCAAAGATTCTCATCCTCCACTATTGCACTGACCCCTCTTGCACAAGATGTTCCTTAGATCATTTTAAGCAAGAGATAACAATCATGCCAAGTGTTGAGCCTGAGATGAATAAGATATTTCCTTGGGTGTAAGAAATGATCACAAAAGAAGCCTGCACAATATAACAAGTGGAATTTCTTAGCTTCTCATCCATCACCTCAATGGTAAAAGGAAAGTATGGAAATTTATCTCAAGCAACTTCACGCTTTTTTAGCAGTGCCTCGGGAAACCAATATGTAGAAGTAGTCCAACCAAAGGTAATAAAGCCCATTGAAGAAATGAACTTGGCTAACTATAAGATGAGTACCATTCCCCTCAGCTCAAAAAATCACGAGGGAGATGCATATTTGTTTAAGTAATCTTCCACTCACCTTCTCATGAGGAATTAAGAGTATAAGGAGAGAATTGATCAATTATAAGATCATATAAAAACACTCACCTTGTATGTTCAAACTTTTATGGATCTAGATCGTTCTTCATCTCTTCCAATCAAATATGTTACTCCCATCAGTAGCTTCGATCTGGATTCTATTAAGAAAATGCAAGGCTTCACCATGCAATGGAGAGAAAATGAAAAATGTGTGAACAAGATTGTGGAAAAAGGGAAATTGTTGCTTCCATAGATGATTTCATTGTTTAGGTACATGTGCACAACATCCACCAAGGTCAGAGTGAAAAGGGATGAAATAGAGAAATAAAATGAACACTATGATTAAGTGTTTCCACTGGTGACATAAATGGGGAAAGATCATTCTCACATATTGGTAGATAGTAAAATGTTCAATTCTCCATCCAAATATTTGTCACAAGTATGGACTAGAAATCTTGTCACCCAGTATGAGATGTTGAACAGTGCTCTGGATGAGTTGGATTCAAATGAGGAACATGTTTCCAAGATGAAATATGATGTCAAAACTAATATACAAAAGCTTGGGGCACCTGTAATTAATGAAAACACCTCAATAGGTGACTTGTTAAATCCATTTAAGTAACTTGTGAAGAAAGAATCCGGGGATCCCCTTTCCTTCAACAAGGACACACTAGATTCTCTCACTAAGATAAGAGCTACAATATCAAGCACCACAAAGAAACACCAGTCTTGGTTCACAAAATGTAAAAAATATCAATTCCATCTTGGATAATTAGATCAAGTCTTTATGCTTTTTTCATATTCCCTAGGTCGAGAAATTTGCACCTGTGGCAGCTCAATATAGTAGAGAATTCAAAGGATTGGAGATATTCCCAAAGGTTCTCGGTATAGGTCCTTCAGAGAATGAAGCAGAATCAGTAAGGGTAGTGTCTTCATCTGAGTATTTATCTCTCTTCCTTTCTCTCTCTTTCATCCCCCTTTCTCTCTTCCTTCGTGTTCTATTTCTTCATTAGGGGGTTGCACTTTTCATTTTGTTTACTTAACTTTTGTCATATTCATTTAAATGTGACTGTAGTTGACATTGTAATAAGTCACCATCAGTTAAAAAAAAGGGGACTTATTTTCATTTCTAGGAATATAAAGATTCACATGTTATAAAAGACAAATAAAAGGTCATGTGGGGGTTAGGTGAAGAGTATTTTTGAAATCTATACATAGTAATGACTTCCTCGTTCAAAGGTGTTTTCAATTTTGTAAGTTCAAGAGTAGATAACTACCAAGAATATGAAAAATATAGATAATTCTTCTATTTTCCTTTCCATATGTTCTTCTCTCTCCCTCATTATACAACTTTGCGCATATGTCAATAAATAAAGGAGTTTTTTACTTTTTTGGATGAGTGAATAAGTGAATTTTTATGTTCATGGTTTCATCTTGTCTTGATATAACTAACAAGGTTGTTATTCTTTCTCAATTTTGTGTCTTGATATTTCTGGTTAATCATGCAAGAATTTTTTTTCTACTTATAGTATTAGTCCCTCTCCTAATTTCTCACTCCCACATTCCTGCCTTCCTAGAAAATTCTTCCCTTTCAAAATATTGCAAAAATTTTCCACAGGTGCAATGGAGTGTTTCTATTGGATCCCCAATCTATGGGTAGACAACAAATTTATTTTTCATTTCACATACAATAATGGAGCTTCCCATTCAAACAGAGGGACCTAATCCTAAAGCATTGGTGAAAGTCAACTAATTTGTCCTATTGATACATTGTTTCACCAACAAGGTCCATAGTTTATTAATTTTAATAGTGTGATGATTTTATGATGAAGAGGAATCCTCAAGATTTCCATTGATGTATTTTAGAT
This sequence comes from Taxus chinensis, assembly GCA_019776745.2. Classification (NCBI taxonomy): domain Eukaryota; kingdom Viridiplantae; phylum Streptophyta; class Pinopsida; order Cupressales; family Taxaceae; genus Taxus; species Taxus chinensis. The sequence goes on along the minus strand of CM034146.1, from coordinate 311,588,674 downwards.
CTTCTAACAGTATGTGGGCCCCACCCAAAAAGTTAAGTTTATGGAGTTTTTCAATTTTTGCAAAATTTTTCCATTGAACCTAATGAATAAATAACCATTTATGGAATCCTAGGAGTTTCAGGTCATGGTTGAGGTTGTAAAGTGCAAAGAGTGCCCTATCTTTAAAGATTGGTTTTTGGGGTTGAAAATGATGTTTTAAGCAGTTTTCTTGCAGAAGAGTTTTGAGGATTCTTATGTATAATTTATGGATTTATGATCACATGGTGATGTATTTTACTTCAATATATTTATAGTGATATATAATACTTGCATGGTTAAGGTCATTTGAGGTGGTATTGAGCCTCATGCTTGAGGACTAGGGTTTGGTACACAAGAGCAAGCTTGTTCTTGGGATGGTTTCATGACATGAGATGTTATTTCTAGATGATTCATGGTTTATGGATATTTCTAAGGTCTAATAAATTTTTTATAAGTGTGATTCATGCCTTGGTGAAGTTTTTTTGATCTTTCACATTCATATTTGGTGAGCAGGGATCTTGAAGTTCTTTTTGGCTTCTTGAGTCCCAATGGAGAGATTTGAGCATGGAGATGATATGACTGACCTATGTGATGTTTTGTATGATTTCATAATTATATTTTCATCATTTTTTGATGATGTTTTCTCTATGAAGGCTTACCCAGGTGATTTGAGGTAAAGAGACAAGAATATAATCCAATTTATAAAGCTCATTTATAAGTGTTAGAGCTATGGGCTTGGAGCGAATTTTGGAAGGATGAGAGGGAAGGTTTTGAGGAAATAGAAGAAGAGGAATATGGATTGAAATTGATGAAATATGATTCCATGATGCTGATCTGATGATGGCGAGTTGAAGGATTTCATCCATATATGACCTAATTGAGAAAACGACCTAGTTTGTGTGCATGGGCTTGAGCGAGCTAGAGGAAAGTGTGTGATTGTCATGATGGGTCAAGAACAGGTCAGAAAAGAGGTATATGGAGATGATAAGGGTAGAGAAGAAGGATCTATAGGTAATTATACCAAATCAACATATGAAGGTGCAATCTTGAGCATGAAGGAAGAGAGAGAAGTTTAAGAGAGTTTTTTGAGTGCATGGAGCTGAAGTAACGATCACCATCAATTGTATAAGAAACAATACATAAGTGATCTTCATTATCAGGTGGTTTAGTGGGTGCTTGATCACCTCAAGGGGTGGTAGCATCCTTTTATAATGGGTGCTATACTAAATAGGGGTGGGTGTTCCTTGTGAAGTGGGTGCTTCACTAAAAAAATCTTGTGTGATGTGTAATAGTCACACAAGTCCTTTGTTTTATATAATATAAGAAGAGGTTCAATGGGTATTCTTACCCTTGAGAGTTTCCCATATAAATATGGTGTCTATGTGTTTTGTCTTGCATCTTCTTATTGTGTATGTTTGATTCAATGTTTAATAAGCACCCATATGGTTAAAGGATGATGAATGGTTTGTTTGAATGGTTCACACAAAGAAAAGTAATTAAAGTAAAAATTTTATATGACTGATTCAACCCCCCTCTTTTTCATTGTGCTTCCAATAATTGGTATCAAAGCAAGGTACTTATGAAGTAATTTTAATAACTTGAAAGAGATGTTTGAATCAAAAGTATGGTAGGCAATATAGTTCAATATTTGATGGAAATCTTGCTCATAATTATATGTTGCTTGAAACCCTTGGGGTTTGATATTTGACATTAGTTTTTTGATGTTTTCACTCCCATATCCAAGTTTCCATCTATTTTAGTTATTGAAGAGACTCATGAAGAAGTCAAAACAAGTCTTAACTTAGTTCCTAATGTATGGGGCCCTAAAGAAGAAGATGAAGGTGATAATGACGTCCTAGGATTAGAGCTTATGTATTTTTTAGATATGGTTAAATCTATAATGGAAGAGGTAGTGTGTCATGAATCCTTAATCATGAAGTTAATATATGAATAGTTCAAATAGATCCATGGAGCAACGATGACTAGTGTGGTTAAAGTATGCAAGTTGGAATAAAAATCATGTATGCCTAAGGAGAAACCAAGTATCAATGATTATAAGCATGAAGAAGTCTCCATCCAACTGAAGGAGCCATTTGAGGATGTTATCACCAATTCACCACCAAGGAAGAATAGAAAGAGAGGCTATTATCATCTTTGATATGTGAAATATTTTGGTTTTTATCACTTTTTTACAAGCGATATCGACATAGGATTCTGGACAAGAAGAAGATGGATCTATGTACATGCATGGTGATAGTTCAATCCATGAAGTTTAGTTTTAGGTGGAGAATATTACGAGAACACCAAAGTGACTTGAGAAGGATGCGACCAAGAGTATAAAAAGACACTACAAGAAGGAGGTATGATAGTTATTTTGAAGATAAATTGAAAGTTGTGTAATAGTATTTGGGGGTCTGAGTACCATAGTTGATCACCACTTCAAGGTTGAAGGTTTTTCATGAAATTTGGAAAGAAAGTATTGCATGTAGTAGTGCATCCCTAGACCATGAAATTATAAGTTTGTGTTGAGCCTATAAGGGTGATGGATCTTACAAAAGGTATGTTGTTTCTTGAAGATATATTGACTCATTAACATCAGTTAGTTGTTGAGTCCTCCATATTCATGAAAATTTATTTTAAGTTCATTATCATGAGGAAGAAACTTATGACAATACTATTGGTAAGGTTTAACCTACGGATTATAAGATTAATAAGTGATCCTGAGGTTTAAAAAGATAGAGAAAATATTTGAAGGTCAAAATATTCTTTACATACTACTAACATAGCTGTTCTGTTGGTTTGAGCACTACCATAAAGTTATCAAGGTATGAAAATCTTCTTGAAAAAAGCTTAGAATCCTGTATGCTGGATTAGTTGGACACATACTTTTTAATTCATAAAATCATGCATAGGTATGTTTGATGCTATGATGTGACCTTGGTTATCTCTGTAAATGCTAATGGAGGTCTTAGAAGGAATTCGATTTTCCATGTTATGAAAGTTGTCAGTCTCTCCAAGGTGTTTTGATGTCTTTGAAAAGCTATGCCACAAATTGGTCTATATTTCTATAAGGTCTGAAGTTAAGAAGCTATTGCAGAGGTAAAATTAGGACAAGGCACTTCAAAGAAGATGTTATGAAGACTACTAAGTTGATTTGATTAAAGAGTAAATGAGTCATGATCTCAGGGGAATAAGGTATGATGTATATTGAAGTTTTTTAGGGTCTTGAAGGCCTTATATTAGAGATGGTAAAAGTATTATGATGACTCAGGAAGATACCATGAAGCATGAAGGACTGTATAAGTCAAAGCAAAGAGGTCTGATCCAAAGGTTGGTGCCATATGATATGGATCTTTGATAAAGTTGAAACAAGGTCTAAATATGACGTTTCTCTAAGTGTTACATGTTGTATTATGTAACTATAAAAGAAAAAGGCATTAAAATAATGTCAGGTTTGAGTCTACTTGATGAAAAACAAAGAATCAAGACTATAAACTTTGAGAAATTAAAGTAGCACTTGAAATCCTCCCTTGAAGCTTTGTGAAAGTTTTAAAAGTTGTGTAAATGTGTTTTTGAAGAATCCTAAAGTGTGTGAATAGTATTACAAGGTGTCACAAGAAGCTTGAGTTTGTGATACTTGAAGAAAGTAGATTTAATGGGATAACATGAGGTACAAAGCTATAAGAAAGGTGTATCATCCAAGTGGGAGTCTATCTCATTACTTGCCAAAGTGAAAAAGGAGGTGTCTTGAAAAGAAATGAATGCATCAAAGGAGGTTCTAGGAGTCTAAGAAGTCACAACAAGGTTCAAGAATCTGTATGAATAAAGGTATGAGCTTTGTTTCAAGCTATTGGTTTCAATATGTTGGTGGATGAAGGAGGTGCCAAGAATAATGAAGAGGTAAGTTTTTTTATTTTTGGAGCCTAGAACTATGTTGTGAGTTAAAATGTGTTGATATTAGTTTGGTCTATGAAGGATCCTTGATGGTCTTGGAGTTCACTTGAAAAATTTGTTGATAGGTCTCTTATTTTCATTTGATGAAGATATACCTGTTAACGTAGTTTTCCTTGTATCTTGAGTGAGTGTATAAATCCTTAGCAAGTCTGTGATAGTTATGATGGGCATATTGATAGGTTTTGAATAGAGAATGAAAATATTGAGTTTGTTGAGATGTTAAAAATCCTTCTTTGTCATAGAAATAAAGTTTTAGAGGTGATTTCAGTCTCAGGGGGAGATGAGAAGGTTCAACAAGGGTATTTCATGATGTTTCATATATGCTTAAAGGAAAATGGACTATGAAGATGATCCAAGAAATGATAGGTACAAATGAAGGCCTTGAGGATGAATGTTGTTGTGAATGGTAAGAAAATGACCTAATTTTGATAATATTATAGTGGTAATATTGTACTTAGGACTGAAAATATGATGTAATAAAATAAAGTGACAAGAAGATGGTTTCAATATGGTATGAGTCTCTACAAGTATGTTTAAGTTAGGTGAAGCATATAAATAATACAAGAGGATATGACAGAGTTTATTCAAAGACAAAGATTACAAAATTGATAACTACATGCCTTGAAGTCCTTATTCTGAGTTATCTATGGTTCAAGTAAGTGTTTCTATTTTTCTTAAGGCTATATGCTTGCAAGAAGTGTTTTGACATTCCTAGAAGGATTTAAGGATTGAGATTAAGTATACATGAATGTTTATGCAGAAATTTTGACACATCTTAAAGGATACAATGCTAAGTAGAGATAAAGGGAACTATTTTTACTTCTAGAATGGTTACTTAAATGTTCAAAGGTTTCAAGGAGGTGCATGGCATACTTATAAGAAGCATGAACTAAAATTATAATAATCTCTAGAGGTTAGGATTTGGTTAGGCAAAAGACTGCATGAAGACAGGAAAGTGAAGTTCTATAAAGGTATGGATGAGAATGTTGTTATCATTTTCTTATACATAACTAGTTAAGAGAATTTGAGGGCTTATGAGTACGATATTTTTTGTGAACATAATTGAAACTTATCTCAAAGAATATAGGTTGTTTGAGAAGGTCTAAGATACATTTGTTTGACACTTATTGGTTGAGAAAGTCTACCTTGGGTCTGCTAGGTACTGTCATGATCCACATTAAGCTAGGAGGAGTCGTGAAGGTTTGTGAAGATTTGAATGTTGGTCATAGGGGGGTATGAATGATATCAAGAAATTAGAAAAGCTGAGAAATGTTTGCATTTAGATAATGGAAGCTACATGTATGATATTTGAGTTAAGTATGACTGATCTAAGTGTGAGCATGATTTGGGTTTGATAGAGTTTGAAAATTGACAAGATGATTCATGAAGGAAAAGATGTTGTCTAAAATAAGAAAATACCAAAATTTGAGTGTTGATCTAGGGGGAGTTATGTGAGATATTTGAATACTAGAACCATAAAGCATCAACATCAGTTGTCAAACGTGTGTGCACATAGACCAAGTAAGTTAAGTCATTGTTGTTATTATGTCTTATCAAGTTTATTTCATGCCAGGATGTCATATTGCCTTTGTCATAGATGTCAAAGGGGGAGAGTATTCTCATAAAACATGAAAAGAGGTCTCAAGTAAGTCTTGTAGGTGTTTATATTTGTTGTTGCCATCAATGTTTTTGAAGGTGGTTTCCATCAATAACAAAGGGGGATATTATTAGACATTGTGTATTATTATTTTCATTGATTTCAAGTGTTATATTGATGTAAAAGGATTTACATATGGTCTAGGTGAGTTCATGATGTTTTCTAAGGTGTATCATGGTGAGTTTCATTGTTATAGAATGGAGTCTATGCAAGTATGCATAGCTCTTGAGGCCGATTCAAGCAAGAAGGTGTCATAGTATGAGATCCAAAGGTGGTTCAAGGCTGTTACATGGTCTAGCATGCTTCATGTGATGTGTCAAGAGTGTCAATATGTCTGCAGGATGATGAGAAAGTCAGTTTTAGTGAAAACATGGGTTGAAGAGGTCATTCTAGGTCTAGTCCTAGACCTAACATGAGAAAATGATGTAGAAATATGAATTATGGAGCAGAGCAAGTTAGTGAAAGAATGAGAGATGTGTATTGGAATTGTATGACATTTTTAGAAGATGTATAAGGTCATTTAACATGTGCAAATGATGTATCAGGTTAAAAATCAGATGGTAAGTGCATGTACATGGTCATTTTGAAGCAAGACTATGAAGAAAAAACAATTTTTCATAGGTAAGTATTAGTTTATGGAGAGATTCGGAGGTGTGTAGGAATGGATGAGAGTTGGAAATCATGAAGGTGATTTTTTGAGTGATTCTGGAAAATTTTCAGGTCAGGAGGATTAAGAAAAAGTAAGAAAACCCATTTTTAGTCAAACAAAGCTCTTAGAAGGGCAAAAACCAGTTTGAAGGTCAAATTTGGATACCCACTGGGGAAAGTGTGCTTTACATCCAAGAGGATAAGACTTTGGGGGATGTTGTTAAATGTAACTAGAAGGTTTAGAAACACTAATGAGGTCATTTGGTTATCATATTTTTATGAACCATTGTTAACACTGGAACTGCTCTGTTATGGTTTTAAAACCATAGATTGAAAATGACTCGAGGATAAATGATTATAAAGGTATAGAATTTATTCCTTTTTCTATTGTGATTTTATGATGATATTTCCATTGATGTATTTTAGAGCTTGTGACAGTATGTGGGCCCCACCCAAAAATGTAAATTTCTTGAGTTTTTAAGTTTTTGCTAAAGTTTTCCATTGGACCTAATGAATAAATTACCATTTATGGAAGAATGGGAGTTTTAATACATGTCCATGATATTTTTAGTTCATGGTTAAGTTCCAAAAGTGCAAAGTGTGCCCTGTATTTGAAGACTAGTTTTTGGGGTTGAAAAGGTAGTTTTGAGAAGTCTTCTTGCAAAAGAGTTTTGAGGATTCTAATATATGATTTATGGCTATATGAGAACATGGTGATGTATCTGACTTCAAGATATTTCCCTTGATATATAATACTTGCATGGTTGAGGTCATTTGAGGTGGTATTGAGCCTCATATTTGAGGACTAGGGTTTGGTATACAAGAACAAGCTTGTGATTGGGATGGTTTCATGGCACAAGATGCTATTTTTGGATGATTCATGATTGATGGAGATTTATGTGGTCTTATAAAAAAATTATAAGTGTGATTAATTCCTTGGTGAATTTGGTTTTGATATTTCAAATTCAAATTTGGTGAGTAGGGCTCTTGGAGTGCTTTTGGGCTTCTTGGGTCCTAATGGAGAGATTTGAGCATGGAGATGATATGAACGACCTATGTGGTGTTTTTTATGATGTTGTCATCCTTTTTTCATCATGTTTTGATGATATTTTCTCTATGAAGGCTGACATAGGTTATTTGATGAAAAGAGACAGTTATATAAGTCAGTTTATGAAACTCATTTATAAGTGTTAGAACTATGGGTTTGGAGAGAATTTTGGAAGGATGAGAGGGAAATTTATGAGAAAAGAGATGAAGAGGAAGAGGGATTGAAATTCATGAATTATTCTTCCATGATTCTGATACGATGATGGCTATTTTAAGGAGGTCATCCATACATGACCTAGTTGAGAAAAAGACCTATTTTGTGTGCATCGGATTGAGTGAACTAGATGAGAGTGTGTGATTATTATGAGGGGTCAAGAACATGTCAGAGAAGAAGTATTAGGAGTTGATAAGGGTAGTTAATAATTATCTACAGGTCATTAGACCAAATCAACATATGAAGGTGCAACCTTGAGCAAGAAGAAAGAGAGAGAAGTTTGAGAGAGTTTTTTGAGTGCATGGAGCTATATTAGTGATCACTATCAGTTGTAGAAGCAAAAATACATTAGTGATATTCATTTTCAGATGGTTGAGTGGGTGATTGATCACCTTAGGGGATGTTATCCTCCTTGTATAGTGGGTGCTATACTAAATAGGGGTGGGTACTCCTTGTGAAGTTGGTGCTTCACTTAAGAAATCTTGTGTGATGTGTAATATTCACACAAGTCCTTTGTTTTGTGCTATCTAAGAAAAGGTTTAGTGGTTTTTCTTCCCCTTGAGGGTTTCCCACATAAATATGGTGTCCATGTGTTCTCTCTTGTATCTCGTTCATGTGTATGGTTGATTCAATGTTTAATAAGCACACATATGGTTAAAGGTTGATGAATGGTTCACACAAAGAAAAGTAATTAAGGTAAAAGTTTTATATGATTGATTCACCCCCACCTCTCAGTCATTGTTCTTCCAACACTACTGTGTGATAATCTACTCAAAGTTAGCATAGAGGATGCTATTTACCAGTTTTCATCCTCTTTGCACTACTTAATCACCCTTTTAGGTTTTTAATTAAGTAGACTTTCCAATAGACTACCCTTTCATGTTTTCAATCTATAGAAAATCTGTCATAGTCTTCCCTCATGGGTTTTTAACCTATGCAGTCTTGATTACATATACCAATACAAAATGCAAACTTATACTTCAACAAAATTTATATTACCTACTACAAAATTGTGTTCCTTTTCTTCCTAATGGATACTTCTCATTTTTCTTAGATTGTTTTGGATGGTTGCATGGAGTGAAAGGAAGTGGTGGAATTATGAGATATGATTTGAGTCTATATAGAAGAATATGTTTTAGGACATAGTGATCTAGTTTTCGAGTGACTCATTCACTTTTCCAAAGTAAATATGGGACTGTGCTAATGCTTGCATTAATTCATACAAAACATCCTCTTTTGCATTATTTACAACTTTCCCATGAAGAGTGATGGAATTTTGGTTGTGTTAGTGCAATGTTTCCAATTGATCCCACATTCATTGAGCTCGAACTCTGGAAAATGTATTGTGTATTGCGCTCCAAATCTCGTAATGTGTTACCAATATTGTCTCTATCCTATAGGGATATTTACATCACATTTTCCATATCTTCATCATTATATTCCATTAGCATTTTTCCTTGCATTATCTTTCACACATATATCTATTTTTTATCAACCATTATGTTATGCAACTGAGTGTTCCAATCTAAAAGTTCAAAAGTGAGTTGCTTTGCTTGTGCCTAGGACTCTTGCAACATTTTGTTATATTATTTCAAGAGGAGCTCTACACTGAGTTTTTTTGTGTATCATTTTGTATCTAGTTTATGAAATATTAAGAGGGTGAACTAGTCACCCAATTATTTCCCCCACTCATTTGGGGTGCGTGAGATAGACAAAGGTGATCATGACCAAAATGAGGAAATTTGAAACTAATGTGTACATTTGAAATGGAAATCCTGTAGGGAGAATAGTGAATACACATGAAAATAACCATCATGTATGCAAATAATGGGAAAAATTCTTGCCAAAAGTGTTAGTCACAAAGAAGTATACATGATGTAATAGAAACAAGTCACAATATGCAATAGCATTACAAAAGACCCAACGAGTAGCTATTTGAATATGTGGGACATCACTCAAGATGTCACAAGATTATCAAATCCTTCAAGGTTTTACAAGAAAAAAAAACAATGGACATATGATATAGACCACAAAAAATGGAAATCAAGACACAAACAAGGAAGATAAGATATAAGAAAATCAAAGAACCATGATAGGAAGTAGGCCTACGATACAAATGCTACACATGAAGCATTAATTAGAATGTTAAAAAATTGATAGGATGCCACAATGTTTACAACTAAAAATATGAATGAAAGTAATACATTTTATAATGATAGAACCTGAATATAGGAAAATAAGAAAGGGAGATACCCCCAGAAGCCTCATTAGGACTGGTATGGTACAATGCCAATCATCATACATCATGTAGAAATATGTAAGTGATTTGCATTCACATCAAAAAGTACCATGTGAATGTGCATGTGTGTATGGAAAAATAAGAAAGCATACAATGAACCCAAGTAACATGATAAGTAGTGTGTAACATAGAATAAAATGAGCAAGCAAGGATTCATTCAATCAAGATCTAAGCTAGTAAATTTGATTTTTTTTTATAAATCTATGAATATGAAACATAAAAACTAGAAGAGGGGAGCAAGGTTTCCCCCCGTGTATGTGTGTAAAGTGATTTCCATGTAAGTAAATGTGCCCTTAAAAATCATGTTTGGACATAGAACACGAATGTGTCATCAGGTAGCGAGGGGGGAGAATATGCCCTAAGTGTGTATGCCATGGTGATGTATCCAATGAGGATAGGAGATGAGGGGTCACTATCTTATAGTGTGAAGGAAGTATTCATGTGATCACGATAAAAGAATCTATGGCCACAAGGGGGATACATGTGGAGAAAGATAATGTGAAATGGGCCTATATGTACCATGGGACACTTGTGTCCTATGAGGAGACCTGTCCACATGAGGTGGACTATGAGACTAATATATCCGTTGTGAATGGGGAGTATAAGCTATATGTATAGGAGATCTAGTTGTATGTATAATAGTAGCAATAGGAATTGTAAGAGATCTAGATTCCATAAGAGTATGTTCCAAAGTCATGTGGCCATCATGAGAATATCTAGAAGTAGGTGCACTATTTATAGAAGTAGTTGAAAATTTAGTAGTAGGAGAAGGAAAAGATAATGGAGTTACAGTGGTATGCCTCAAATAGTAATAAGGTTAATCTCATGTAAACACTTAAGGCATAAGTAAACTATGGATGTCACGACTTTGGAATCTCCAAGCCAAGGGATCCCTAAGATCATGTCACAATGTGCAATGGTAGAGCCAACAATAAAATGTATATAGATAGTGAGAGGCATAATAGTGACATGAAGAATGAAATTTCAATGATAAGTAAGGATCCTAAGGGTCATTTGAGATAATGAAAACCAATAGCTTGTAAGAAAGATAATGATCATGCATTGCGTTTGTAAGTAGGATGCACCATAACATTATTGATATCATGAGAACCAATATAAACGTCAATGCATAATCTATGTGATGAAAAAGAGCGTGAAAATAAGCATCAGTGAAAGAGATGATAGGTGAAGGTAGATTAGAATTACCAACAAGAAATGTAAGAGGATCATCTGTAGATGAAGGAGGAGGAACAACATGATAAACATGATTTGAGGAGTCAGGAGCTAATTTTTCATGCTTAGGTAGTGGATAATTGAATATTTTTAGCTTTCCATTATCATTAGTAATTTTTGGAATGGAAATAGTAGATTCAGGAAACTTAATGTCATTATTATCAAAGATCTTGAATGATATGCATAATATTAAAAAACTTATAAGTAGAATGACCATTGCATCTATGATAATCAAAATGTGCATGTTTGTCAAATTTATTGCCACAAGGCCTATTAGGATGTAGCTCAAGAGGAGGTGGAAGAGAAATCAAATTTATTTCAAGGATTTGAGGTAACAACATATGTGGTGGGTATGGAAATGGATTAAAAGTGCGATGTGTAGGTTGCAATTGTAACTTTATAGTTTGAGATATAACATTGATTGTAGGATTAGAGTCACTAGGATTTCCCTTGAAGGAATATTTTCTTGGGAACTTGTTAGTAGAAGCATCAGAAATATTAACATCGTATTTAAGTTTTCCTAAAGAAAGTAACTTGATCTCTCTAGTTTTCAAAGTATGACATAATTGATCAAAATTGTGAAATGAATCAAAGAGCACACACTCTTGTAAAGGAGGTAATAAGATTTAGATGGAAATGCCTTATGATCCAGATTCAGCCAAGATATTGCTCATTTTAGAAAGATTAGTCTTATAACTTGACACATAGTCACTAAGATGCTTGTTCATTTCGTGCCTCATTTTGGAAATTTGTGCATATGATATACTATGCCAATATCCATGGAAAAGTGAGCTCGAAACAAATTTTAAAGAGGAGTAAAAGATTGAATGGAATGCAAAGGAAAATCGTAAAACCATCATAATGCATAGTCCTGTAAGCTCCTGGGAAACACTTGGTCAAGGGTGTGTCATCACAAACATAATCCAAGCATACAACATGAAATGAGTGAAGGTGATCTTGGGGATCTCCATGGACATCAAAGAGAGGAATATTTGGTGAGGAAAAACTGGGAGGAAGTGGATAAGAATAAACCTTAGGTGTAAGAGGACTATGAAGAAGAAGTGAAGAATCAAGGGATGGATAATAATAATAAGAAGCCTTATGCAATTGATGAATTTGAGTTTTTAAATCATGATATAAAAAATCTAAGGCATGGGTTCCTAGAAAAGTGTTATCTTGGATTTGGGATATGAGGGGCGAAGATAAGTGAGCGGTTGGTGTAGAAATAGGCATATGAATGGTGGATACCCCCACAATGGTGGGGGAAGAATAACATTGAATAAAAGAAGGGATAACAGTAGAGAGTGCCAAGGCGCAAACCATACTAACATGAGTAGAATTTTCACGGGAACGATGAGAAACTAATAAAACATCAAGGACATGTGGCACACGAGTGGGATTATCATGTAATGTGAAACAAAAAGTGGTGATAGCATTGAGTTGTGCCTAATCCACATTCTTGTCTTCATCATAAGAGTGTTCACTATCAGAAGTTTCGATATCCTCAAGAGAAACTCAATGGGAATTGAAGATGGGGTTATAATGCGTGGTTTTAGCCATATTGTTGGAAAAATTATGGGTTTGTGAGAGAAGATCATTATGTTGTGGGAGAACAAAGTAAATAGTATGAGTAATGAGCATGAAATATATATCCAAGAATGGGAATGTAACGATCGGGCTCACAAAATTATTTAAAGAAGTTTAAATATTTATCAAAGGAATGTAATCAAATGAATATAATAGTAAAATGCAATAGCTAACATGAAATGTACAAGTATGTAAGATAGGAGATAAGAGTGACTTAGCTTGTATTGGGAATTCTGGGCTGATTTTGGGATGGAAGATGTCTGGAATAGGTTAGATCTAGACCGTGTGAGATATATTTGGAAAAAAGAGACACGAGAATTATTCAAATAGGAGCACCCATAGGAGGACATGACTACCCAGGTACTAGTGTCTGATATGGGTGCTAGTGTCCCTACAACAGCTCTACATCTGGTCTTTTCAGGGTCTAAACTTAGCTTCTTCCTTTCACTATTTGTCACATCCACTTCATTGCAGGGTTCCTCTATCATGCATGTACTTAAAAAACAAACCCTAGCTACCTAAAAAAATCGCAAGAAAACATTAGATGAAATAAATAATCCATTTTCTTAAGTCATAATGACCTCGGATGTCACCCCAATTTGATTTTCACTAAGCACTGCACTACATTTCAGAATCTATGTAGTTCTTGTGTGTGTGTGTGTGTGTGTGTGTGTGTGTGTGTGTGTGTGTGTGTGATTGGAAGCATGTCCCTTGAATCTAGGTTTCCCTTGTGTTAGTCACATTAAGATAACATGATACAAATATTCCCCCCCAAGATGAATGTGTGATATGGAATTCAAAAATGTCCCTTCCAATGCAGTGAATGATGTATCCCAAATGCAGTCTTTGAATTTTTGTCTTTGTCCAAGTAGTAGACAGTAAGTATTAGACCCAAATGTCATGCCCCCTTAATAATAAGCAAGTCATGTATATATATGATTCCCTTGTTTGAATTTCATCATTAACAATTGAAAAGAAGACCCAAAGTGATAAAAGAGACTCTATAAAAGATATCAAATGATGTGGAAATTCAAAATAAAGAAAAGGAGGGAAGGGACAAGAGTACCCAAAGTGGATAGTAACACCTGGGACATTCCTATCCTTAAATGGGCGGTAGTGCCTAGGATGCTTGGAAGATGTAACAATCAATACAAATGTGGGTCACACGCCATTTAGTATCCAAAAGTAAAGTGGTCATTCTAGAAAAAAAATAACAAGAGTGTGGGAAAGACAAAAGTAATGAAAGAGTAAAACAAGTGTTATTAATGTCCAGTCTTCTTGCTTAGGAATCATGTATATAATAAAATACTTAGAGGCGTCATGTAAGTAGAAAGTGTGTGATTTCGTGACTACATTTAGAACATCAAATTTTCCAAATCTACTTCAATGGTGCTCACCAGTGATTGTGAAGTGGTATCTTGTGCACTCATCTGGGTGATATGGGGGTTAATGTGTAGATGTGTGATGAAGGGAGGACCAACTTAAATTTTTGTGTTAGTGCAGTGGATTACTACACCCACTAAAATGTTCAAGTATACCCTTAATCAGTTTATTCTAAAAATGACTATTTAGACTTGATGTTCTGACATTTGTAGCACTTACTAGAAGTAAGTATGCAATGATTGATTTTTCATGTTCTCCTTCTACTTTTTGTTGTGTATTTGCTTCCCTTTCTATATTGTTATGTTTCTTGCGTCACGATATTTTATAATTCTATCTCCACTAGAAAAACTTATCCCGCAATGTAATGTGCATCCTTGGCCTTTTTATCTTTCTCCTCCTTGTCTTTTGTGACCTTTTCTACTTCTATTCTCATTCTCTCTTCTTCTTCTTTATTATCTTGTTCCTCTTTCTTCGTGTTATCTCCCTTTTTCGTCTTTCTCTCTTCTTTTTTCTTCTTTTCTTCTTTTCTTTTTTTCTTATTATCTTCTTCTCTCATTTTGGCCACTCCTTGATAATTTTATTTCTCCTACTTCACATATTCTTTCCCATTTTTGTTCTTCCGTGCAACTCTTATTTTCTTCCCTAGCTTTCTAAACCTCAACTTGCGTAGTTGCTAACATTTTTTTCTTTGCCTTGTGCTCCTTACACTTCCATTATTCCTCCTCATATTGTGATCATTTGTATCTTCCATGGCATATTTTTATTTTTTCTTGATATATCCTTCTTGCTGTTGTTATATTATGATGTCGAATTGCGCAGATGTTTCACGTTTCTCTGGGAGTGGTGTTGAAATTAAAGTTATGGCTAGTGTAGGTTGCACAAACATTTACTCTTGTATACTATGCTCTGGAGGAGTATGTAAGTCTAGTGGAGATGGAGGGGGAGTGGGTGTACCTATTTTCTATGTGGAGTCTTTTATAACACCAAACATTATTCTTTTATGTGCCTATGCTTTTTGCCTCTTGTGCACAAGTTATTCTCTTTTATGTGCATATGTGATCTCTACTTGTTGTGTGGGGGCTTATTGTTCTATCTCATTAGGTGAAAATGAATCCCTTTCACATGTGTTAAATTCCCATTCTACAAGTAATGGTTCTCCTTGAGATGATTATTTGTACACTAGATTGAATGAGTTGGTGTCTGACCTCCATTTTATGCTAGGAGTCACTAGGATTTCCTCCTCCAAATATTGCAATTCAACTCCTCACAATAGTGGTTCAATTTTGGGATCAAATCCTACATCCTTGGTTCATTGTATTATATTCTTCAAAATATGTTCTTATGTGACATCCTTGCGGCCTATGTTGATTATGAGGGAACGTGTCATTTATGGAAGATTTACCATTTCTTCATGCTTGATTTTTAGCTTTATAGTTTGTACTTTTCACAATGTTTTCCATGTGAGCCATTATTTCTCTTCGGGAAGGTACATATTTATGACTATATTATCAAGTTCCATTGTGCTTAATTTATATTTTGAAAATTTCATCTTCGTAAAATCTAGGTTGGTAAACCATGATGGAAATATGGGATTAGTTTCCACTTGAAATTGAGTTTCTAGATATTTTGTAGTGGCTTTTTTATTTCCTTTCATTTTCCTTCTTGAATGAGGTTCCATTTTCTCTACAGGTTGAAATTTGGTTTCTTTTTGTGCACTTATTCTATTTTTTAGTTCTCTCATAGTTAATTGTGTTAGCCTCATAGTGCACAACAATTGCACATTGGTAGGAATTATACCATACACTAATATATGCATGAGCTATCTCCATGTTGATGAATAATGAGAGTGTCTTTGGGTACTTTATGTTGGGTCCTTTTGATCATGGTATGAACTTGTTATGCAAAAAAGTAATCTTGGAATACAGATCTATGTACACACATACTTCTTTTGGTATGGCAAGTTTGTACTAAGAATTTCCCTTATTCTTCTTAGCAAAATTCTAATCTTTTACATATCTTCTTAAGTTATATATGGATTTGTTGGAATGAATTGCGCAAACGTATCATGCAATGAATATTCATCTTCATCTTCAATGATGCCCTTGAGGGTGCATTATCATGTCAAGAAGAGAAAATTTATCAACCATTGGTATATGAACACATTTCACCCAGTTGTTGTTGTCTTCTACATATTATCATTGAATTTGTGTGTAAGAAATTCAAGCCAGTTAAAATTAGTGCCATCCTCCCACATCCATGTAATGACATCTAATACATCCAAGGATGTTTGCTTATTGCCTTGGGTAGCTTGTCACTACTATTTAGCTACAATCTCCACCAGGATCTTCAATGCGTGAATTTTGACAACTCTCAAAGGGATTCCTCTTTGCTTGTATAATTGGCCATATATGAATGCTATTGATTGTTTGACATGTGGCCTATTAATTTTCTAAGTGAGCATATATATGTCTTGATTCGGAAATCAAGTGGCTTGAGAAACCATGGATACATTTATGGGGACTTCATTTTACATAGTGAACCAAATTTATTTAGTATAATGCCCTCTCATGATTATCTACATGAGATCGGGGTGGTACCCCATGTATGGTAGTTTTTCTATCCAATCAAAAACTATTCATCACACTAGGTACTTTTACACTATCTTACCTTATGAAACTTCCATTTAGATTGTAGGCCTTTATATTCCCCATTCATTTTCTACTCTTGTGACAAGTTCATGATGTGGTGGATTAGTCCACTTTGTATGACTTAACATTGGGTAAATCCCCATGTCTTCCTTCTTTAAATCACTTTGAGGAAGGAATGTGATGCCCTCTTCTTCCATCATGCATTGGAATTTGGTTCTAATGGGTCAAGTGAATGGGTCCACCATTATTGTTTTAGTTCTTTTATTCACACACTTGATCTCCAATTTTCAAATTTCTAAACTTTCAAACTTCTTCTCACTCTGCAATTGTATCTTCATACTCAACAAATTAAAATAATTTTTATGCGATATATCTCTTGTTTATAGCCCTTCTAAATACAATGAAGCCATTTTTAATCCGTTTATTTCTTGATCTACCCCCTTAATTGATTTTTTCCATTGGAGATTTAGCTCGATGTGACACCAAATTGCTTGTTAAGTAAACTTTCCTCAACATCTCAGCTACTTGATGTGTTGGATGTACATCTTGGTGAAGAGTTGGTAACTTTTTTATGATTTAATTTTTTTGAATTTTGCTTTTTGTCATGTTTGCTTTCTTTCTTCTCATGTGGATTTCCCGAATTATTTATTTTATGTAATTTTTCTTCACTTTAGTTCCAACATTCCTTTTTCCGATTGTTTTAAGGCTATCTTTAGAAATTTAAGTAATCTACACACACTCAAACATAATTGATTAAATATACAAACTCATATCTACCAAATTTACATGAATTTTGAAACTTTGTAATCTATTGATGTGCTGAAGGGACATATTATCATGTTCTTAATGTTTCAAAATATTCATTGTAGGATTTTAGCCCACTTCTATTAATCCTTCCAGGTAGCACACTTCCCTATAAATCCCATAGTATAACTGTTACCTATTTTGTGATGTGGTGAATAATATAAGGGCATTTCCATCTGATTCATAGATTTCCTGAGTGCACTTAAAACCTTGTTTCATAAACCAATACCATTTGTTATATCTATAATTATATACTGCAAAAATTTTGGTTACACTGTTCTTTTTGAATTTATTTGTACATATCCCTATTCCATTGCGTATTATTCTTATATTCCTCCATTTTTATACAACCTAAAAATCTGATCGCTATGGAATCTTTATCACCTAACCTCGTGATTATTTCAATGTGGATACTTGGCACAATGTATTCCATTGGCATGATTGTTTTTTTTACATAGACGAATTGGAATGTTTCCTGCAGTGCACTTCTATTATAACTTGTTCTATAATCCTAGAGTACCAAAATTATTTTATCTTACCATTCATCTGTTTGTATATTACATATTTTTGTTAGCATCCTTTCTAAGACTTTATTTCCCCCCACTTATCTATTAGCTTGCATATGATATGTTGTACTCTGGTGGTATGCAATCATAAAATCTTTTGTGAGGATTTTGAGGGTGTTATTCAAGAAGTGCATTTCCCTATCACTGAATAAATTTTGTGGGAATCCATATCTGGTTATGATATTTTCATACAAGAATTTATGTGTCCCTCACTTCCTAATTTGGAGTTACTGAAACTTCTACCCATTTTGTGAAATAGTCAATTGTTGTAATGATGTATCTGGATCTAGACCTTATTGATGGTGGATGAGTTGGGCCAATGAAATCTATCCCCCATTTTTCAAATGGTTGTGTGGTTAAGAATGGATTGAGGGGAATTTCATCTATTTTATTTGGTTTCCCCACTCTTTGAAAGATATTGCAATTTTTCATAATGTGTTGTGTATCTTGAAATAAAGTTTTCTATTAAAATCCACTTT
The DNA here is from genome assembly GCA_019776745.2 of Taxus chinensis. Classification (NCBI taxonomy): domain Eukaryota; kingdom Viridiplantae; phylum Streptophyta; class Pinopsida; order Cupressales; family Taxaceae; genus Taxus; species Taxus chinensis. The sequence continues at coordinate 311,570,137 of CM034146.1, read as the reverse complement.
ACAAAATTTTCTTTACAATCAATTCTCTTGTGAAATATCCTCTTTCTATACTTGCATGAACTTAATTCAATATTGGATCTCATTCATGTTCCAGTACACATTGTGTAATATTTGATCCTTCTCCAATTTATACAAAAATCCATTTAAGATGTTGCAAGGAAGTGATTTAGTAACTAAATGCATTTTCTACTTTTCTATGTGGTGATCTGATAAAATAACACATTGAAGGAACTAGAAAATCTCTTTAATTTTCTACGGTATTGTAATAACCTAGAATAAGTGTGCATCAAGTTTATCTTCATCCAATTCATCAGGTTCTTCCCCTTTATTTATGATTATTAAGTGGTTTGGTCCTACATGTTCTCTTCTAGGCTTAACATTTATCTTAAATATGTACTCTTTAAATAAAATGATCCATCTTAAAATTCTTCTTACTAATAATGGATTATTCACTAGATACCACAACACTTGATAATCAATGAAGAATTTGAATGGCATTGCCAACGAATATTTCTTGAATTTTTGAAGTGTGAGAACCATAACAAGAGCCTCTCATTCTATGCTTGAGTAGTTTTTCTTAGTTGGGGACTATTTCCTACTTGTAAAATGGATGGGGTGATTAATTCCTCCTCCTACTTGCACAAGGATTGTTCCAATTTTGCTTCATGAAGCATCCACATATACATGAAATTTTTGTCCAGTCTAGAAAAACTAGTATGGGAACACTGACTAACTTCTTCTAATCATGTAAATACATTTTTTTACATTCTATGTTCCATTCAAATTTTGTGCCTTTTAGTAATAATTGCTCCATAGGTTACATGATGCTAGCATACACCCTAACAAATTCCCCAAAGTAGCTAGTATGTCCAAGGAATGCATGAAATTATGATGGGTTTATAGGGGGTTTGAGCCAAATGATAACCAATTTTTTTCAAGATCTACAAGATTCCCTTATAAATAACATGGCCAAGTAGTACTCCGAACAGTGTTAAGGAAAATGATTTATTAAAATTTAATTCAATGTTCAATACTCTACATAATTTTAACACTAAATTACCTTAGATATATTCTCTTTTCATAAAGAGAGGACCACCCAATCATCCAAATATACTTCTAGGAAGTCATGGATGAAATATTTAAATGTAGTGATAACAAATATGGAGAAGACTGCAAGTGTGTTTTTAATCCAAAAGGCATTACCCAGTATCCAAAACTACCCCTTAGTTTGAAAAAGTCATGTTTTCCTAATATTATTATGCAATCAATATTTAGTCGTAGCCGTTAAATCCTTCTGTAAATGAAGATACCTTGTGTCTTGCTACTGCTTCCAAAATTACATCTGTGAATGGTGTTGGAAATAAATAATTGAAAAATGCATCATTCAGGGGTCTATAATCACCAAAATTTCTAATTTCTCTTATTTTATTTGGTTGGGTGACTACTGAGATGACCCAATATAATTTCTCTATGTGGTAGATTAATCTCACTTCCACTATGAATTCTAGTTCTGCTTTTAATTTTCCCTTTATGTTTGGATTCAATCTATATAACCTTTTCTTGACAAGATTTAATCCCTCTTTTAATTCATTGTCCATTTATTCTAATGATAGGTACACTCCCTTTATTTCACTAAATTTAGTGGCAAATACACCTTCATATTTCTACAATATCTGTAATATTTCAGACATCTCTTTTCCATCTAATAGTATTTATTGTGCCTGATAGGCCAACATATTCTACCCTCTTATACACTGATTCATCATATATTTTAACTTTTCACTTATTCTAGGTGTCTTCTACAATTATGGACCCTTCTTTTTATTCTATAAATTCATATTGTGCATATGTTCCTCTTCCTTGTTGCCCACTTCTTTTTCAACTGGTACATGTTCAATACATTTAGGTTTAAACATTACTTCTAATTCCATATTCTCTTCGTCATTAGGTTATTATTTTTCTTCCTTATTATCTCCTATCCTATGACACACCTCTAATATTTGATACATATCCCTTTTCACTGTTTAAGTCCCATTATTTTTCTATGTGTAATTCCCTTCTTGGTTTCTCCGGGGTCTAGGAATTCAGCTCCCCCTTATGAGTCAACATTTCCATTACAAAAGAATGTTTTGATCCTTTAAAGAGTTGCATCAACCATGGGATTTATATCTTTGAACGTAAATGTTTGAATGAATATTTATTATACCTTTATCCAATTGTGTGTTTCTCTCCTCCTCTCCTCATGAAAATACCAAGACTTTTGAAATGGTGTTAATGTTTATGGAAAGATATAAACCCACTACTGTGGCTAACTATTCAAGAAGATTTCACTAGAAAATATCATGAATGTATCCATAGATATAATCTAAATGGATATTTTGAAATGGAATTCCCATAAAAGTCTCAACTTACAATTTTTTTTCAACTTCTCCTGTAGCTAGGGAAACTTTTAAGGAAATTGCGGAAAAAAAAACGTCTAGAAATCGTGGTGATTTTCATTGTAACCAGTTTCGTAATTGTGGTGAATCTAGTAAATACGAACATTGATTAGTGGAAAAAATGGTACAAACATAAAAAAAACAGTTACTAATGAAATGAAGAATCCAACGTTATTTATCTAATTCTTAAAATTGATTTGGTGAATGTCCTTTGTCGAATTTCCTCTCCAGGGAAATTAAAAAAATATCTTTATTTCACTGACTTCATATTCTAGAAATACGAATAATAATGAAATTTTCCAAATATTCAATAAGAAAACATATTATTCATAAGGATTTCAAGGCTATTTTAAGGACTATAAAGGGTAATAAACCTACTTTTACATGCAACAAAAAGTTTCTCATTCAAAGTTTCCAAATTCATCTGCCATATTTGTTTTAACATTGTTAGTTTAGGAGTAGTTTCAGTGTTTCTGACGTAGAGCCCTACATACACTCCTTATAAAACACCCATAAATGCATTAGAAGATTCAAAACCAACTTGAGTAATCACTTTTACTCAAAGATCCATCACCTTGCTCAAAAGTACTAAAATGTATAAAACAATGAATCAAATCCAAAAACCACTTTAAACATGCTCATATCCATCATACACACATGATCAAGCTACAAATTTAGTTTCACATCATCATTTTCCTTGCTTTTCCACTTAGACCTCAATTAAGCCTTAGACCTTGCAAACTAAGTTTTTCAGGAAAAAATCACAAAATATTCATCATCAAGCTTGACTGGTAAACTTTTAGGATACCCATTTGGCTCATTTAAGTGTCTAAAAAAGTTTCAAGGATAAACTCTTCACTTATCAAAATTTATTCTCAAAATATCATTTTCTATCCCTTCCAATTAGCCCTCCTACTACACAAAGCTCTGTGTTGGTGATAATCTACAAACATTCAAACAAAGATGGTTAGCATTTCAAATACCCATTAGGGCCTTCTTGCTTAGGGGTAAGTTTCATTTTCCATCTCCTTCTATACTTCACCCAACACCAATTTTTTTCTTTTTGGCTTGTCTAATAGGCGTAGGCTAGGGTTTGGTAGTTAAAACCCAGGGTTTGATTCTTTTCCACTATTACAACTCCTTAGGCACCTTGATCCAACTAAATTAACTCTGTTTATGCTCATCTAATCATCCCCACACTCTCTTACCCTTATCTTTCTCATTTTCATGTTTTTGGCATCTAAAAGGTTTATTTCACCTCTCACTCCACTAGAACAACACTTCATTCATGTTCTCCTCAAGATTTCATCACCCTTATATCATCTTTCTTGTTATATTATCACTTTTTGGGTTATATGCCCAATCTTGTTTAGTCAAAATACAAATTTGGTAAACAAGATTTGGCCTAGAAGCCCAAAAGTTGTAATATAACAAGAAATATGATATAAGGGTGATGAAATATTGAGGTTAACATGAATGAAGTGTTGTTTCAGTGGAGTGAGAGGTGAAATAAACCTTTTAGAAGCCAAAATCATGAAAATGAGAAAGATAAGGGTACGAGAGTGTGGGGATGATAAGAAGAGCATGCACAAAGTGAATTGAGTAGGATCAAGGTGCTTGGGGAGTTGGAATAGTGGAAAAGAATCAAACCCTAGGTTTTAACTACCAAAACCTAGTCTAGGCCTATTAGATAAGCCAATGAGATGAAATTTGGTGTTGGGTGAAGTATAGAAGGAGATGGAAAATGAAACTTACCCTGAAGCAATAAGGCCCTAATGGGTATTTAAAATGCTAACCATATTTGTTTGCATGTTTGTAGATCACCACCAACGCAAAGCTTTGTGTACTAGGAGGGCTAATTAGAAGGGCTAGGAAAACGATGTTTTGAGAATAACTTTTGATTGGTGAAGAGTTGATCCTTGAAACCTTTTCAAACACTCAAATGAGCCAAATGGGTATCCTAAAAGTTTACCAATTAAACTTGTTGATGAATATTTTGTGATTTTTCCTAGAAACACCCAGTTTGCAGGGCTACAAGGCTAAATTGAGGTTGAAGTGGAAGAGCAAGAAAAATGATGATGTGAAACTAAATTTGTAGCTTGATCATGTGTGTATGATGGATATGAGCATGTTTAAAGTGGTTTTTGGATTTGATTCACTATTTTATACATTTTAGTACTTTTGAGCAAGTTTGGCTACTTAAGCAAGGTGATGGATCTTTGAGTAAAAGTGATTAATCAAGTTGGTTTTGAAGCTTCTAATGCATTTATGGGTGTTTTATAAGGAGTGTATGCAAGGCTCTGTATTATTTTCACATGTTATGGGTTTGTTTTTTTCATAATAGACGAGGGATCTATTGGGTCCTCACCCTTAAAAATTCATCAAAGTACACAATAAAGGCATATAACTATACTATTTGAAGTTAAAAAAGACATCCTGTAGGAGGAAACAACAATATTGACATAACAACTTACAAATTGACAAAATAGATACATGATATAGAATACTATTCTTGTTCACAGTTCCATATGAGCAAGAGGACCTAAGACTGGTTCAAAGAGTGATTTCTCCTTCCTCTCATGAAATTTCTTGTAATTTTACATGACCAGGAATATGCAAAAAAATTGACTAATGAAGTAAACATACATCCCCATTTCAATCAAATTCCTATGGGATGGAGGAGGGCCACTTAACCCTTTAAAATATTAGCCTTCCCTTCGGGCATGACCAACTAGTCTTGCATCATTTTTCAACCATAGGGGAAGGGTCATCTTCCTCTTCCCCCTAACATTCGTGACTCAGAGTTATCCTTCGAGTGTAATTCTATGCACATTGTTCTCTATTTGAATGCCTTGCACACATTTGGCTCCAATCTTCCTACTTTCTTCAACAACTAGGAAATGTCTTTTGTTAGATAACCTACATCAAGAATTTCACCTCCTACCCCCATAACCTTTGGGTCAATTTTTTTCTAGATAGGATTTATGTGACCCTCAAAAGTAAAATATCACTTAGAAAAAATATTCTAAACTAAGAATTGATACATTTGAAAGACATGGGTAATACTAGCTATCCTAACAAGAAAAAAAAAAAATACATTGTCAACAAAAAAAATCCTCCATTGACTCCATGGGATTGGGAAAGGTTGAGGTATGATTGACAAAGTCCAATTCAACGTTACTAACATAACATATTTTGTGCAATAAGCTCCTTAGAATGTAAGACATATGGGGTAAATAGAAATATAGATTTTAATGGAAACTCTAATGGCTAAGCAACACATGATGAGAAAATAAAGAGAAAGTTCAAATTCACATGCTTATATAGCTTGTGAACTAGACCAATTATAACTTTTCCTTATATAAAATTCTCCACAATAAGAATATCAAAACACTTACATTTAATTTAGATTTTTACAAACTGTGACAAAATAGAAAAGTGTAATTGAAGTTGGTCTTGCTTTTTAAGAAATAAATATTGCTACTATTAGACTTTGAGTTCTCATGATAAACCAATTATATTTGAGCCAATATTCACATTCACATCATCCCCTCAAACATTGTTTCAAAAAGGATGTTATTTTCCATTCATGGGAAGCTACATTAATGTGTGGCACCACCTTATATTTATTAACCCACTCATAAATCATAAATCATATTCATGGTTTTAGATTAATATATTATATGACAAGTAGTACATGTCACTTTTACACCTAAATTTTGATTTAAAAAATATTCAATACAACTAGTGATAGACTTAAATAAAGTCCCTTCACATCACCAAATTAGGCACTCAAGTATAAAAATTGAAATAATTTCCATATGTGACATTATTTAATCTATGATGCAGTTGTAATTATTAGTATGAATTTCATTATGATGCATTTCCTTGCTTAACTTATTATTTTGGACTAACAATGCTTTAAAAAAGTAGTGGTTTTTGTTGTGGACAACACCTCCCTAGACCCCATACTTTAAACTGAAAGAATTGGAACCCTATGATGTATTTAGAAAAATAATGAAACTATTTTGATTATGATAAAAAACTATGTTTTAGTTACAATTTTGTCACATTGTTATACATAAAGTATGATTTTTGGGACTAACAATGCTCTAATAAGGTTTTGGTTTTAAGTATGAATTTACAGGTCATTCATTTGCAAAGGAAATGGGAATTTTTGGTCTATGATGGTTTACAATTTTATCACATTTTTCAATTTAAATTATTATTTTTGGACTAAACATTCTTTAACAAAATCATGGTTTTTTTGGAATATATAGGGTAAAAAGAGGGTTTTAGAAGGTCCCACAACCTTATACAAAGAATCCCATCAGGCCATATTTAGCAATTTAGAACATAGCAAAAAAGTACCCATGTAGATTCCAAAAAAAGGAAAATGAAAAAGACAGCAGAAGAAAGAAGATAACATCAGAAGAGCTTTTTCAGCTCAGAGATAGTAGTTCTAGCTCTGGGGGAACCCGAGTACTCCACAAGTTACTCTGCAAGGGTGATGAGCTTTGAGAAATATTTGGCAATGGCACTCCTGGTAGAATCAGTGAAGGCCTCCCAGGACTTCAAGGTTGTGAAGGCACACTGGAGCTTGTTTAAAATAGATGACACCAAATTGACTCTGCGCTCCTCCCTCTGAGAGTTAGCAATCGTAGGATCGGTAGGAGTTGAGTTCAAATTTGGAGAAGATTTCATAGGGTCAGTAGGAGGTTCGTTGTTACCGAAGGGTAGAATGTCTCCAACAGTCTGAGAAGTGGGGTCGTCCACATGCTGGTTCGTCTCCAACTGTTCCAAGGCCGGGGAGTCAGGATAGAGCTTGGCGAGGCCCATAATGTCTTCGGCAATGGCGGTATCGGGGCTTGAGACCGGGGAGGTAGCTTTAAAACTAGTGTCAGTGCCTTCCAACAATAGGTATGAAAGGTGAGGGGGGAAACCAGTGGGGTAGAGGGCTCGGAAATAATGAGGGGAGGGCTAAGAATGGCGACGTCTGAGTTAGAGTCAGAGGAAAGGTGCAAACAACGGTGGCACCGAGAAGAGCGGAGGGAGGTGGAGGAGGGGCGGGGGGAAGCTGAAGGAGAATGGCGATGACAACCAATTTTGGGGGGGAAGCGGATTAAGTCAGCAAGCGAAGCAGCATAAAAAAAAGTAAGTACAGTAAGGTCTGGTGGAGAATAGCCCCTTCCCTGTCACGAGCCAGCTGAATAGAGTGCTCGAGAGATTGATAGAGGAAAGCCACAAGATTAATCTTTTTTCCCCAATGCAGATGAGCAAGGATGAAGAAGTGAGGGCTGTAAACCAGATGATAATGGCCGTCAATGGTGAAATAACACATTACAACTTTAGCGACTCTATTCCATGGCAGAGGCAAGGAATCACTTGTGTAGCTAGAGAGATATTTGACCGGCTTGTCCCCTAGAGTGATGAAATCCTACATTTCCGCGTGCAGCAAGTGCTTAAAATAGATGTCGCTAGCGGTAGGAAGACCCGTGGCATCAGCGATAGCATTGGTGGAGATAGTAAAACGTGTGTTACCAATCTGTACCCTCCCCTTCAACCAGGAAGCCATAACTGTGTATGAGACTAGGGCCGAGTATCCTGCCATCCTCTCTAGGAAAGTCATGATTGCATTTTCCAGTAGAATGTTCCAAACCTCCACATCTTCTTTAACCGAGTCACAGGTAGTAGGCTCAATCCACTTCAGTTTGCCACCCATTGTCGAGAATTTTGGAAAAGCGCAGAAGAGAGAGCGATGGGGGTCCTTTAAAAAACCAATTAAGGCATGGGAGCCATCAACTTTGCCATCATTATCCTCCCGCCAGATCATCATATGATTAAGGGGAGGAATTACCCCATGCGTGCGGAAATCCTCCACATCATAACACATCTCCCTCATCAAATGGTTCTACGCCAAAGGTCTTTTCAAAGTAAATCAAACATAAATGCTGTCACCTTTTGAGGAGGCCATAAAGGTGTTGCTGAAACCCATATCTGCTCCCCCTTCAACCAGTCAGCATTGGGATAGGTCATTCTGAGTAATTTGGAAGAGATCAGCCGGGAAGTTGTCCATCTAGGTTTGTTGACTCTCAAGGAGAAATCTAATGTTAGCTAGGTGGTCCGCCACTTTATTCCCCTATCAGAAGACGTGCTGGAACTGAATTTGTTGGAAATTTCTTTGTAGAATTCTGATATCAGCTATGATATTTTGGATTGACCATTGACTAGAATTAGCTGATTGCAGAAGATTGATGATGTTGAGGGAGTCACTTTCAAATTAGAGAGGATCGTCTCTGAATTTGATAGCCAGCTCAAGGCCCTTGAGGATGGCCATGGCTTCCGCACGATGCTTGGTGCCATAGTTAAGATTATGAGTAGAGGTAACAACGATAGAGCCCAAGGAGCAACGAAGAATGGCTCCTCCACCTGATTTACCAGGATTTCCTTTCGAGGCCCCATCTGTATTAAGTTTTCTCCAACCCTAAGGTGGAGGAAGCCATTGAACTAATCCCTGAGCAAAGGAAGTGCCTTTACTTATAGGATGAATAGCCAACAACTATTACCACTCTCGGGAGTTACAAATTTGGATTTTTTGTTGATATTTGGACCAGAGGTGAGAGTTGAGATTATCCTGGAAAGTAAGAGCAATCTAGGTATCCACCCATTCAGGTTCAATAATCTGGTCTTTGAATATTCTTCTGTTCCTTTCTTTCTAGATGCCCCATATGCCATGCGGGAGAAGTTTCCAGGCCAGAACCAGAGCCAGATGAGTGAAGGGGGAACTCCATTAAGAGAGGATGTCCTGAATGGACTCAGGGAAGGTCCATAACACACCCATCCTCATTAAGAACCAATGCCAGATAACTCGCGAAAAGGGATAGTGGATCAAAATATGGGCAGAGGATTTTGCCTCCTTAGTACAAAGCACACATCTAGTGGGAAGGAGAAACCCCTCCTTCTTCAGATTTTCTCCAGAGAGGAAAGCATTCTTATAAGAGATCTAGGAGAAAAAACCAATTTTGGGGATGATCTCCTTCGGCCAGAATTTGGTGAGGGGGGAACCAGAGTCAACACAATGCATTGAGAGATAAGTAGCCTTAAGTGATAAAGAGCCAGACGGGGAGAGGGGCCAAATTAGCTTATCATCATGTTGGGATAAGGGGATATAGATGGATGAGAGCATAGTTCTAAGTGAAGTCAGGAGCATGCTCTGATGTTCACTTATATCATCCCAAACCTGAATATTCCAGGAGGGAATGGAATTCACCACCTTCCAATAGCCTGAAACTAACCTTCCCTACTTATTAATGAGGCTTCTTTTCATAGGATCCCATGAAGGATTGTGATCAAGTGGCTCGTCCCCAATCCAATGATCCCGCCAGAAGTCAATAAGTCTGCCATTTCCAAATCTCCATTTAGTGCTAGCCCGGATAATGGGAAGGGAACTAGTAACAAAATTCCAAATGGCCGAACCTCGAATTGGATTTGAAGTGAGGAAATATTCATTATTAGCAAGGTACTTAGCTCTGAGAAGCAGAGCCCAATGAGAGTTACCTTTAGCCACATCCAAGCCAAGTTTGGCCAGGAGGGCCACATTCGTGTCAACCATCCTTCTTAGACTGAGCCTACCTTGAGAATTCAACTTACACACTTCCTTCCATGAGACAAGATGGATCCTCTTTCTTTCTTCTGTCCCAGACCACAGGAAGTGCTTTTGGATTTTTTGCACCACCTCCTTCACCGAGTTGGGAAATTTGAGGAGGGACATGAAGTAAGTAGGAAGACTTTGGAGGGTAGCTTTAACCAGTTGGAGTTTTCCAGCGTGACTGAGTAGAGCCCCTTTCCAGGCTGCGATATTTTTTTGGTATCTTTCAATGACTGGATTCCAGAGATTTTTAGATTGCTTACCTTGGAAGAGGGGGCTGCCAAGATAAGAGGCAAGGAGGTCCATGATATTGCACCCAAAAATATCCGCAATCTTTCTCTGAGTCCTAGGTGCAGTGTTGATGAAGGAGATGCTCCTCTTGTTGAAGTTGATTATTTGCTGAGAAGCTACTTGGTAAAGAGATAGGATATCCATGATAGCTTGGGCTTCAATCACAGAGGCAACACTTAACAGCAAAGTTTCATGAGCAAACTAGCTGTGAGTGGCAGAAGGGAAGCTAGAGGTGATTTTCAGACCCGAAATGACAGACTGAATTTTCGCTACCTTCAGTACTCTGCTGAGGGAGTCCGCCATAAGAATAAAGAGGAAGGGTGACAAGGGGTCACCTTTCCTGATACCTTTTCTGCTTTTGAAGAAACCAGCCGGAATGCCATTGATAAGAATAGAGAAGTAAGGAGTCACAATACAAGAGAAGACCTAACTACACCATCTTTTATTGAAACCGTATTTTTCCAGGACCCTAATTAAAAAAAGCCAGCTGACTATGTCAAACACTTTTTACATATCAAGATTTAGGATCATTCCAGGGGATTTCGAGTGATAGGCCGAGTGCATAGCTTCATGAACCGTAATGATACCACCTTGGATGAGCCACCCCTTAATAAAACCGTTCTGGTTTTGTGAGATGAGAGCATTCATTAGGGGTTTGAGCTTGGAGGCCAACATCTTAGTGATAATCTTGTAAGTGGTATCGCATAAATTGATTGGCCTAAAGTTGGAGACATATTTTGAACTATGCACTTTTGGGGCAAGGGAAACGAAGGTAGTATTCCATTATTTTAGGTGATTGTTACTGATCTAGAACTCATTAACCGCTTTGAAGAGATCCTGCTTGATGGTCTCCCAGAACACTTGGAAGAAAGCAACAGGAAACCCGTCTGGGCCTGGAGCTTTGTCCCTTTTCATGGCGAATATTGCTTTATGAATTTGCTCCATATAAAAAGGTTTGATCAGATTATTGTTCATCTCAGAAGACACAAAATGTGGGATATGTTGGAGCATGGAGGCCATTGATTTCTTTGAAGGAGGCTGATCTACTTAGAGGAGGTTAGAATAGAAGGAGACAAGCTCATTGGAGATATTGGCCTCAAATGTTAATAGGGTACCCGAGGATGACACCAGCTCTCTGAGCTTGTCTCTGCTCTTATGCTTGGAAGCAATGATGTGGAAGAATTTGGTGTGACGATCCCCCTGCTCAAGCCAAAGGGATTGACAGCATTGCCTCCAATAGGTCTCCTCTTCTTGAAGCGTGTTGTGGTAATCACTGAGGAGGGAAGTTTCTTTTTGGTGAAGGTGATCCAATCTCCCCTCAATCTCCATTTGAGTATAGACTTTAGCTAAATCTTGAGATAACTTCTGTTTGCGGAGCTTGATGTTGCGGAAGACCATAGACTTCCATATTTTGAGTTGTTTTTTAATTTCTTTGAGCTTGCTGGAAAATCTAAACATGTTAGTGCCCTCAATATTGATATTCCACCATTTGGCAACAAGAGGGTTCAGGTGATTATTCTCAAGCTAGGAAATCTCGAACCTGAAGGGAGGATTCTTGGTATTCAGATTGTGATTACACTCAGCAAGAGAGGGCTATGGTCAGAGGCATCCTGGGGGAGGGATTTGAGGTAGAAGTCAGGAAAGAGAGAGATCCAATCCAGAGAGCCCAGAGATCTATCCAATCTTCTTTGAATATGGTTCCTACCCAATCTGCGGTTTGACCAAGTAAAGGAGGAACCGTGAAGTTCCATGTTAAGTAGTGAATTCTCCTTGATGAAGTCAGCCAAAGCTTCCATGCTGGCGGTCATGGCAGGAACTCCTCCCTGTTTTTCTGAAGGAAAAAGGGGACAATGAAAATCCCCCATTATTAATATGGGGATTTTACCACAAGTGTTGATGAAGTTTGTGATATCTTTCCATAATTTCCCAAATTAAGTCTCTAAGTTGGGGGCGTAAACATTGATGGCAATCCAAGTGGAGTCGGATCCAACCTCTTGGAAGAGTATGCATAGAAATTTGGGGTGCTTGAACAAACAATCCCCTTTGAAGCTTCTGGGATCCCATAGGGTACAAAGTCCACTCGAGTTCCCTGCTAAAGGTTGAGATTCAAAAGAAGTAGCCGGCCAAATTTTTAGGAGTCGATCGTCTTTTTTTAGTTTAGTTTCCTGCAGCATTATGATATCAGGAGAGTTTTGGAATTTGATATCTTTGATGACTCTTTGCTTTTGAAGAGAGTTGAGCCCTCTTATATTCCAAGAGATGATCTTCATTTCTTTGATTTGGATTTTCTCCCCACCACCATGGGGATTGTGTTCTACGTTCCTTGAGTGACATTGAGAGCAGCTTCTTATTGGAGTTTGATATTGCTCAGAATCCTTCCCCTTACTTTTTCAGTGCCAATATCAAGTTTCTTGCTGCTGATCCTTGTATAACAGAGGTTAAAGCTGTCATCAGAAGAATGGGCCGAGGGGGAGATGACAGAGTCCAAGGGAGGGGGGAAGAGGGGGGAAAGGGGGGAGACTCAAGGAAGGGGGTTCCGAGGAAAGGGGGCCAGAAGTGGGAAGGGGGGGGATGGGGAGGGAAAGAGGAGAAGATAGGGGTGGAGGGGGGGAGGAGGAAACAACCAAGGAGAGGTTAACCTTCTCAGAGGAAAGGGGGGGAGAGTTGAGGAAGATAAAGGGATGATGGGGGACAGGAGGGTCATAGAGGGGGGAACAACCTTGGAAAAAGGATCAGAGGAAGTGTTTATTTCTCCTTCTTCTAGGAGAGCAAAGGAATTAGAGGTGGGGATGATAGGGATCTCAATAGAGGATGGCTTAGGAATAAATCCTCTCTTAGTTTTTGGGGAAAGGTTTTGGGTTTTGGGTTTCGGCTGAGGTTTGGAGGAGCAACTAGAGGCCCGATGGCCAATGCTTTTGCAGAAGGAGCATGCTTGAGGAATATATTCATAGTCAATATTCTATTTATAGTTCCCAAGATTTGATATTAGCTCTATCTCTTTTGGGAGGGGATAACTTACATCAACATTAACACAAAAGCGAGCATGGATGAATCTAGTTTTAGCTTTAGTTGCTTGATCAATAGCAATTAGAGATCCTATGGAGAGGGCAATACCTTCAATAAACGCTGGATGCCAGAACTCTAGGGGGAGCCCTGGGAGGCAAACCCATATTGGGGCTTGGGTCATGGATTCAGTGTGTGGGTTGAAGCCTGGAGACCATTTCCTAAGGTAGAAGCCACGTCTGCCAAAAAACTAAGGGCCACCGAGAAGAACTCTCGCGAAATCCTCTTTCATGTTGAAGGAGAATAACATGAAACCGTTAGGCATTGCTGCTATTTCAAGTGCTCCACATGGTTTCCATTTCAACCGTGCCCATTTTTTGATATCCTCCAAAGGGGGTCTAGGACCCATCAATTTACCCACCAAGGAAAGATCACAAGAAGTAGCAACAGCCTCCGTGATGTGAGAGGGAATGCGCAGTGAGAGGGACCCGTCTGACAGTAAAGGAGAGAGCTTTTCTTAACTAGGAGATGAGGTGGAACCCTCCACTATTTTATTCCAGGCCTTAGGTGGCTTTGGAGAGAGGTCCCCTAACATGAGGGACCCCTGATCCAGACCAGAGGGGTCTGGCATTCGAGATAACACCAGAAAATCAGTAAGCGACTGCAAGTGGTTTCAACAACGACCTAGGTTTTTGTTACCTATGCTTAAGCCTTAAAATTTATCACGAGGTTTACAAGAGAGTTACAAAGAAGGTATACAATAAAATCATGGTTATAAGTATGACATCATAGGATTTTTTTTGCAAAGGAAATGGGTATTTTCAGTCTATGACAGTTTATATACCATCATCACATTATTAGCTAACCCGTCAATGTTTATTCATAATTTTAATTACAAGTTATAACATGTTTAATGGGTGGCAAAGCAATGTGGTAACCCTTGTTCATTTTTATACTCTATAACAAATACTCTTAGAGCCTAACAATTTTTTTATAGTTATGAAACTATGTGGATCTTGCAGATTTATTCATTGTTTAGAAATTTTCAAGACAAATATCTCGCGAATATTAGAAACCCCGAATTATTTGAAGAAAATACACTACATGGAAGCCATTAATTAGTGTAGTCTTCACATCATTACATATTCAAAATGCTTACTGAGGACTGAAATTATAGTTTACAAAACAACATGGAGCTATCTTATTGGCTTGCTTCTAACTATTGCTGACAAATTCTTAGTAGAGATATGTTATGTGAAATGTGAATTAGTGTGGAGTGATTTTAATGGTTAAAAACTGATAAGGTTATCAAAGGAAGGACATTGCAAATTGTGAATTACCTTAGAGAATTATTATTGGCTCGTACTTTGCAATGACTGAAATGAACTACTAAGCAACTGACATCAGCTGTAAAAAACCATGAGTAGCTCAAAGCCTCAAAATCAATGTAAAACATATAAATGGCTTAATAGACTTCAATATTGCAACGGTATACCATCATTTCAACACAAACTAGCAAGATTTACACGAATCTTGAAAGGATTTCATACTCAAACACTTGGTATATAAGCTATAACTGAGCGTTTAAAGTCTAAATTCAAGTGATGAAAAAGTAAAACAAAGTATTACCATTTTATTAGATTGATATTTTTGCATACCTATAGTTGTTGACGTATTTTAAATATCATCATAAATGGAGGATTACTTGCACACTTTCTACTTGGAATAGATATTTGGAAACACCATTTTTGACAAACAAGTCATCGGTGTAGAGCATTAGACAACCTTGAAAATGGAGGTAGTAGAAGCTAGATTGATAGAAAATGATGATGATGGAGACCGGGATAAAGAACAATACATGGCAAATCTAGTGGCCATTAGATAAACATGGATATATATTTTAACTATCAAACAAACGGTAATGCCTTGTGTTGACTTACTTTGGGGCATATTGGGTGATAATGTAAATTGTATAGAAGGAATTATAAAATCCAAAGGAGGAAATTTAATTAGTAATATAACTAAATATGTTATTGTTGTTTACTACCATCTCCCTCCATCTAATATTTAGTTCAATCAAGAAACATGTGAAAAATGGGGAAAGAGCATTAAAGCTATGATTGTGCTTAAATATTGGGCAGAGGACCTAAATATTTTCAAGTCTTAAGTCTCCATCGATAAGATGAATATACGATATTTCAGACGTAAATTGAGAGTGTGAATTACCCTAATGAATAAACTACTTAGAGCACCAAATATTGTCATGTCAATTGGACCTACGTAGCCCTACTAGCCATGATCGTCAATGATGAAAGGATACCTAATATGGATAGAGTTTTAGCTTATAACCTCTACAATAATATTATGAGCTCAATAGATAAGAAGGAAATTTTCTATATGATTCATTACTTTTTGTATACTATGTGTTCAATCCAATAATTTTAGAGAGTCTTGAGTTGGTCACCACAACATTGACATTTAGTCCCCATGGTATTTAACAATATGTACATGCATAAATATAAGAAGAACATGGAGGTGATCTATAATAACTACTACCCTGTGATATTTAATGCCGTACATGACACCCCTATGCATAAGGTAAGTCAGAGAATCATCAATTCATTGAGAAATTGGGGATATTTCTTATGTTACCTAGTTTGTATAGTAATAAGAGTAGAGGGGATTCTATTTATACCATTTAGACTACCTAGATATGTTTCATACAAGCAGGCTAAGCAATATATTGCATATCTATTTTTCAATGACATCAGTCATGTGTAAAAGGAACAAATGAAGCACAAGTATACTTATCCTCCTCTTCTTTTCTCAATATGTTTAATGGTCTTGACTAATTGAAAAAAGTTGAACATATTGGAATCACATAGTACATGATTCCAATTGAAGTACCATACTTTAAGGGATTTTGACCTAGAAGGAATGGTATCATAATTCTATGAACACACCCCCTGTATGCATACTTATAACTACAGTAATCAAAAGCACAAAGATGATCTAGTTTACATGAATGCAAAAAAGGATCAAGTAGTGGCCATTTACATGAAGAATTTTTGTCACATATGTACCTATTGGGAAGCTTTCCAGAGTTTGAGGAATATAGCTTAGGCTCGAGAAATGATTAAAATTAGAGGAGAGGAAGATTCAGATGAACATGGTACAAAACCTAAACAACTCAAGAAAATTCTTGATGGAGTTCCTCCTTCATCTAAAAGGAGAGTTTTTCCTTCTCACTCTGCTCCTTCTCTTAACACACAAGTGTCAAGTCCTGTAAGAACCAAATGGGTATTTGTAAGTTCACAAGTGACCAATCCTACTATAATTTACCCCTAGTAAGTACTATTACAACTTTGGTTATTTCGCCTTTATTTTCTCCTTCATTAGTTCATAGTTCTATACGAATGGTTTATCCTTCTTCCACTCCACTTTCTCTAGGAACTTTCACCAGTAGTACTCTAATCTCTACTAGCTCTTCTTCATAAATTAGGTAAGGGGTGATCATGGATATTAGCTTTCCCTGGTTTTTAAATTCCTTCCCTTTTCCTTGGTTTTCAAATTCCTCCTCCATCATCCCTTAGTTTAACTACTCATATTGTGTCCATTTATTTGATTTCCTCTATCTTGGCACAAGTTTTAATTCCTATTTCGTCTTCTTCTTCACCCATTCCTTTAGTTGTTTCTTGGACACTCCTCTTTCATTTCCAGTGATTTAATCTTTATCTCCCCATGTTAGTGCATTAACTTCTTGTTAGCCTGATGTAATTACTACAACAAAATAAAAGTCAATAAATGTATCTTATATAACTATTGTTTCTACTTCTTCAATAATTGGTTCCATCCCTCCCACTGTTGTATTCTCTCCAGATCCAACATAATTTGAAATTATTGTTAGAAGGCCTTCTAAATCCATGTTGAAGGAACCAATATAGGACCTTCTCCCCCCCTTTTCAGATACTTCATCCAATTCCTCCTTAGTCATGGCATGGTATCTAATTCCACCATTTCTTCCTCCGATCATACCCCATGTCGCTCAAATGTTTCTACCATAGGCATGCATATGCCACTTCTTCCACTTCTTTTTTTCATTCCCATTTCTTCTTTCTAAAACTCCATGACCACTTAGAGTTTTATGAGTCATCTCTTGTATCCTCTTGAACATGTTTAGTATTAACAAAATTTACCATAAATGGTAAGGTATTCTCTACTTTGATTTTTATAACTACAGTTGTATCTACTACCCTAAAATAAACATGGACTCCTTCTATTGAGAAAAAAGAAAATTGCTTCTGTTGTGGCACATATATTGAAGATTTAATGGTAACACTCAAGTACGATTCTTCCTACAGGAACTATGAAGAGGGTGAAAAAATAAGAAGTTAGCCTGAAGGGGAAACTCTTATATATATCTAATCAAAGCAGAGGAAGGAATCTTAAGAATATCGACAAGAAATCACATAAAGGTGAGGAATTCATGGATGCAGATCCTTAATCAGTTATTGATGTCACTCTAGCAAATGAAAACTGATTTAGTTCAAAAGAATGTAGGATCATTTATATGTCTGTTCATGCCCGACAGTGGATGACATTGCCAAATAATATTATACCTAATGTGTAGATGGATTTGAGAACTTTGTAAGAGTTGTTAGTATCTATAAAAACTCACAAAGATGTATTAAAGACATGAGGGTTGCAACATGCAAAAATCCAACAAAAATGCCGATGAACAAGAGGAGTTTCCATTATGGAAAAACTTATTGGTTGTCATAAACAAGGGGATTTGTCTCAATGTGTTGCATATCAAGAGTCAATGATTTGAATATGAGGAATATTTCCATGGGTTACATTTTGAAAGTAATTGAGTGATTAGAAGGCAACAGGATGGAAGGGATTGTTGAGAAAGATATAAAGCACCAAGAATAAAGCTACTAATATTTTATTGGAAGATCAAATTAATTCACTATATCATCCACATGGGAGGTTGATCCAAACACCTTTATTTGAGAAGCATTTATAAGAATTCATCTCCACTTTGACTACTAATTTTGCACAAGAAAATATGGATGGGAAAACATATGTTGTTATGACATTAGTAACTTCTATAAATAGGAAAGTGGACAAAGATTCACTTCTAAGTGAAAATGTTAAGTCTATTTGCAACAGAGTACTATTTGTAATTCAAGAAGTACCTGATTTGACAAGGCTTCCTATTTTGGACTTGGGCTATATTGAGGAGGAATTCAAATCATGTGTGACTGAGATTCAATGAAACCAAACATAGTTGACACAAACAACTACAAGTGGAAGCTCTAAGTAGATATTGTAATTTGACAAAAAAAAATCCTAATTAAAGGATTGAGATCAAATGAATATAATAGTAATAAGTAAGATCTATCATGCAAAAGACAAAAAGGTATAATAAATAGTGAAATAGGAGTGACTTAACTTGTATTCAAAGATCTAGGCTGATTTTGGGTTGGAAATTGAGTGTAACAGAATGGATATGCTTCTTTTGGAAAATTGAAATCTATAATTCCCTCAAACAAGACTGCCAATATGAGGACACATCAACCTAGGTGCTAGTGTCTGAACTAGGCACTAGTGTCCTAGTAGATGCTCTATTTATGATCTTCTTAGGGTCTGAAATTTTCTTCTTCCCTTCACTCTTTTCCACTCTAGATTCACTGTAAATTTAACTTTTACACATGAACCTATAAAACAAACCCTAGCTACCTGCACAAGGCTGAAACAAAGATTCCAAGGAAAGGATAGAAAATATCCAAAATTTCACAAATCAGTTTGAAGGCCTAAAGATGAGAGAAGAAGAATCCATTGCTGCATATTTACTCAAAGTTGATCAAGTTGTCAACTCCATGAGAGGTTTAAAAGAAGAAGTGAAAGAGGACATGGTGGTTTAAAAGGTATTGAGAACTCTTACTCCCACGTTTTATTCTAAAGTTTATGCTATTGAGGAAGCCAAATATTTGAAGGTTATGTTGATGGATGAGCTTCATGTCATCTTTATTTCATATGAGATGAGGATTTTTGACTATAAACCTATCAAGAAGGAGATTGCTTTCAAGGATGAGAAGAAGCCAAAGGAGAAGAAGACTAATGATGATGTTGCTCCTGAGATTGATGATGATGAACTATTTGTTATGATTTTTAGAATACTGAAGCTTGGTTTAGGTAAGTAAAAAGGAAAGTTTCCTTTTAAATGCTTTAATTGTTGTGAAATAGGTCACTTTTACATCAAGTGCCTTCATAAGCTCAAGGACGTAGATGATGATGCACATTATGAAAATCATAACAAGAAGACTCACATGCTTGATAAAGGAAAGATGAATTTCAAAAGGTTTGACAAAAAGAAGAAGGCCAAGAAGAGTTTCTACAAAAAGAAAGAATGTTGTTCTTATGAGGCTAGTAGCTATGATAGTGTTTCAGACTCTAAGTTTGAATGAGAACATGAAGATGTAGGTGATGGAGTATTGTTCATGGACAAAGATGTTATGAAATATATGAGTGAATATTCCATATTATTTTATGACTCCATGCACTCTAAGGAAGAAGAAGAAGGAGATGACATAAATATTGAGCTTATGTGTGTTCACAAAAAGCTAAAAAAAGTTGAGAAAAATAACAAGAAGCTGAAAGCACAAGTCAAGGAGTATGAATTAAAGATCCATGACCTTGGGGAGAAACATTGGTTTGTGACAGGTAAGCTTGATGAAATAGTCAAATGGGTAGAAATACAGATGAGTTCCATGAATTTGAGCTTACAAAAAAATGAAGAAGAGAAGATCCTTGTAAAGAGAAAACTATCCGAGGAAGTTAATAGAGCTAAGACATTTCAAAATTTTTAAAAGAGCACTAATGATCTTGATGATCTCTTAGATAGTCAAAGGTCTACAAGAGACAAGACAGGGTTAGGGTTCAAGGAAGACCTCAAAGGAAAAGAGGTGACGTAAAATGACACTATTTACAATAAGGAGATTAAGGTCCAAGCATCAAAGAGGAGAAAAAGGAGAGAAATTCCGAAGATAATGTGAAGAAAAGTCCATAAGGCATCACAATACATCAAGCTATGAAAGATCCTTTAATGGCTATTATTATACATGTAATGGATTTGGACATAGGGAAAAGGAATATAGGAGGTTTGTTAGAGATGATCACCCATGGAGGGATAATAGAGATGAGAAATCAGAAAATGCTACTTGTTTCAATTGTCAAGAGAATGGACACACTGCCAAGTACTACCTATATGAGTCATCCATTCAATTTTGGAGAGAAGAATGCCTAAGAGGTATGAATAAAAGAGTATGATTTAATTAAAATTAAGTTGGAAATATAGCTAGAGAATGTTTTTATGGCCCTTCAGAGTAGATTAAGATAATTCATACTCTTAGAGTGCAAAAAAGAGACAAGGCAGGTTGCGGGAGCCTAGAGAAAACAATGTTTTTTCTCCTGAAGAAGATGTTGAAGAAAATCGAGAAGGTTCTCAAGTTGTAGATTAGAATAAATAATTAAGAAGTGATTAAAATTTTTCTAAGAGTGCATCAAACCTCTTCAGTATGTTTTTATAGACTCCTTATGAATAAGGATGTCTCTACTACGCTTCTTAATGATATTGTCATCCATATGAAGCATGGTGTTAAGAGGGATCATGATTGGTTGTAATTTTGATACTATGGGAGTGTTGTGATAGTGTCAAGGTGTGTTCATTGTGGTCTTGAAGGTCTCAAGTTTGTTTTGAATTTATTTTAAATACTGACATGTTGCAAGAATACTAGAATCATGAAGAACAAGTTATTCATTTTTTATGATGACTTGCTCATATCATTAGATAAAAGGTGTAAAGGTGCATTTTAGGAATACGTATGAGTTGATTGGGTATAAATGTTATGTAATTAGTGCTTGATTCATGTATGATATGTCTCAAGAGTGTTTATACATCACGGAGCTAGTATGGATATGGGTAAGCATTGTCAGGTCTGTGGAAGTGAAAACAATGAGTTTTTTTTCAGTTGATAAACATGGTTACAAGTTTGGGTGAGGAAACTTGGGTATATAATATTGCCTCTAATAGGCGTATGAGATGCAAATATGGTTTACAAGGCTATATAGGCCTAGAATGAAGAGTTAAAACTTGATGAAGGTATGTGGAAACTGTGCAAGTGCATCAAAGACAAGGTATGTCTATTGAATTCATTACTTGAAAGGGTAGCATAGTAATAAGGCAAGGAATGTCTTGTTGCTGACTATGCATGAAGGTTCATAGTAGGTTTATATGAGTACATGAGTTGAGGAGGATCTAGAGTTCTCACTACCCTTGAAATGTGAAGATAATACTATTGTAGGACTTACATGGTTGATCATTTGCATCATGACAAGGTATAAAAGGCTGTGAAGTGGAGAAATGGTAAGCTATATGTGTATGGAGATTACATAGGTCATGAAGAGCTTATATTGATATTCAAGCAGGTTTTCTAGGTGTCAAGAAGGGCTTGTTAGGCCAATCCATTGTTTTTTGTAAGCATAGTTACAAGGAGATTAAGTGTAACACCCTTGACTATTGTTATTTTCCTCCTTTGCATTCAAGTGTTGATATGTGATTTTCCTTATAATGATATGTTCTTCTGGTTATTGGAAATCATGCTCGAAATGGATACATATTTTATGCTCTTAAGATCCTTTGAATGAACTGGAATGACTTCTCTGAATCCATTTTTCACTTCTGGTAGGTGATTTGCAATCTAGTTTAAGAGTTGTAAACTTGTGTTTTTATCTGACTCATCCTCGGATCAATTTTAGTGATCCAAGGGATGTTTTAAATTTGCTCCATTGAGTGAATGGTAAAATTTACATTCCATGAGTTAAGATACACGTTGGACTGAACTTTGTTGTTGCAAGTTCTTTAATTTCTATGTGAACGTACTTCCATTCAGTAGGTTGTTTGGCTTGGGTCTTTGAAGATTGACCATGACAGGTCATTACTGATAAAAATGGGCATGCAGCCTGTTCACAGCATAAGAGAGATCCAGGGTCCTATATAGGATTAACCTATAAGATCCTAAGCTAGGTAAAATAAATATGTATTTTTATCTAAGCTATGATACTTGATAGAATTTTGAGCCTAACCTAAAACTCCTTATTCTATCTTGATTGGTTGAATTGTTGATTTGCAACCTAACCTAAGCTCGGTACTAATGGGGATTGAAAAAGCTACTAGGTATTAAATTAACCTAGATCTTAAAACTACAAGGTATTACTGTAACCTAACCTAGTGTTCTAAACAATGGCACTTTGAATTATTTACCTAAGTGGAAATTATCTAACCTAATTGCTAAGGCCATGGTGGGCGTTAGTTGTTAGTGTTATATCCTAAGGTATAAATTTAAATTCTACCTAAGATCTAACCTAAGCAATCTAATCTATCCTAAACTAATGGATACGAATTGGGACTTAAGTGGTCGCATACATATTGGTGATAGATACTAAGGAATTTATGGTGTTGATAAGGTTTATTAATGCATACGGACTACCAGCTTTGGTAGGGGTTAGTTGGTTTGGCGGAGGCTTAGGTGGCAGTATCACTAAAAATGGAAACTTATGTTAACTTGGACTTGGCACTCGCCAGACTTGGTAGGCGGTGGAAAGGAGGATTGAGCAAGAGATTTGGAATTAATGAGATTAATTATTTTTGGTTATTGAGCCCGAACTACCTTGGTAGGCATGCCAACGGATTTTTGTTGGGTTGTTTCAATTTACATGTTCTCCAATTTTCTTTCTACACGCGCTCTGGTTTTTTGAACTAGCAGATTAAATTGCACTTCATGGCTATTTTTGAGGTTTCAAATCTATTTTCTTTTTGTGGAATATATAAGAGGCATTGTGGAAGAAGTATTTGGTTGTTTGATCTTTCGTGGAGAAGAGGAGAAGAAGTGAGTTTGGCTAGAGGTCTTCTTCGATTTCACAGTGACACTATCAGGCATGATAGGCTCTAACTGTTAAAATCTCTTGCTTTCCT
This sequence comes from Taxus chinensis, assembly GCA_019776745.2. Taxonomy (NCBI): domain Eukaryota; kingdom Viridiplantae; phylum Streptophyta; class Pinopsida; order Cupressales; family Taxaceae; genus Taxus; species Taxus chinensis. Next base: position 311,546,718 of record CM034146.1, on the reverse strand, counting down.
CTAAGTGTTTTCATTAAAGAAAATTTTCTCTGATGAGTTTGTGCATTTTATGTTTTATTTGGTTAATTAATTGATGGGTTTTGTAAAACTTGCATTCTAGGTTTTGAATCCGTGATATACGTGATTCTGTTGGAAGATTATGTTGTATTGTCTTTTGCACAAAGGAACTATGCATACGAGAACAAAGTTGGTAACTCTGTTTGGCTTCTTCGGTTGTTAGAAATTGTTGTTTGGTTTCGACTTCATTTACTGCCAATAATTGTTACTGAGTTCTACCTGTGTTTGTCGAGATTAGTGTTTGTGAACTTGTTGTGTTTTGTGAACTCGAGCTAGTAAGGAACTCCAGTTCTTATGGATACTTGCAAACAGGTTCGAGCTATTTGTTGGAAACTTGTTTTGGTGGAAAGAATCGATGTAGAGATTCTCGGCTCTATAGTGTTAGCATTTTATTTCATAGTTAAATGGACTATGGATTAACCCATATATGGCTTTTTGTTTTTGTATTTCACCTTGCGAAAACTTTGACTGTTGTCAAATTTTCATGCATTGGATAAAACCTGTATATGGCTTGGGTTTTGTATTTCATCTTGCGAAAACTTGACTATTTTTGGAACTCGCATGCACTTGGAACTTGTGTTTTTTATCTTAGATAAACTAGACTGTTGTTTAAAGCTGCTTAAGGCATGGTACTTGTGAACTATTGTCCTTATGACTATTTAATTGTTATTGTAGGTTCATTATGAACCCGGATTTCATGTTTTGTTATCGTTGGGTCTGAGCCTTGTAAAGAAACTTACATTCCATATAAAACAGGGTTGATAGGATGTTAACTATAAAGGGAAGCTCTTTTCTTATTCTAAACTGTATGTAAGCAATTTCATTGTACTCGGTCTAGCATTATGGTGCTGGTGTATTTATGAATTCGTGATTTTTATATTGTGATGCAACATTATACAATCAGTTGGTTACTCGGTGTTTTGAATGGAAATGGTAACCTGAACGTTGTGTTGGTTCAGATTTTATAGTCTTTTGAATTTTTCATAAACTAAAGAGAGAACACAATGTTACTTGAACTTGGTTATAAGCATGTGAATGATCTTGACCCTTTTAGGTAGTTTATGCTTTACATTGTGCTCGGAATTGTAATTTGAGTCTTGGTAAATACGTATTATATATATGATGTTTTGATCTTTTCATTTGTTTGGAAACCCAATCTGTAGTTCTTGTTGTGATGCGTTGACATACTGTTGAGATAGTTCTACCTTGCCTGTACTATTGGGGAGTTTTGAGTGTTAGCAACTACTCAGATTTCTTACCTCTTGTTGGGTCCATTAAATGAATGTTATGTCTTAAAATATTGATTGTGATTCAAAATTGATTACGGGATGTGTTTGAACTTCACTATTTTATTATCGAGTATAGAAAGGGGAAAATTAATGGTATGGATTGATGGAACTTCACTGCTGGATGGTAAAGGGTTCTAAGAAAGAAAAATGTTTGCATGTTTTCTTCTTACCTTGAGGCTGTTCTGGTCCAATGAAAGAATGTTAAGTCTTTGAAAGATAAACTGTGAAACTTCACTATCCATGGAATGTGTATGAGCTTCATTGTTACAATGTTCCTAATGGAAAGTAGAAATCATGCATTATAATGGGAAGATTTAGAAGGGAAGATAAAATTTATTTTTCTCTTTCCTTGAAGTTGATTTTTTTCTCTTTCTTTGGAACTCTTGCATGAACTAAAATGTAAGAATAAGAAGAGGTAAAACTGTTAAATTAAGTTGTAAGAAATGATCATAGATTGGGATTATATTTTTTTAGGACTCCTTTTCTAATGTAGATGGGTTAAGTTCATTGGTTGGAACCTCCTAATTTTTATTCTTATTGGAAAAGGGAATCAATGTTTATTAGTCTTTTTTTTTATATACTTGTCATTTGACTGAAATGAAGTAGAAAGATATTGAAGATAGGTTGGCAAAAAGAAATTACAAACTTGTTGTTGACTGTTAATCCATCATTCCTTCTTGGATTTCTTTCATATGGATCTGTTTTGATGAATACCTTAAAATGTTGAATTATAAAGTAGAGGACCTTTAAAGGAGTAGTTTTAATCATGATATACACCTATTTTTCCTTGCTGATGTTATGTACTTTGGCATAATGGGAATGGTTTCTCTCCTTCTTTACTTGAAAGTTAGATGAAATATCCAAGAGGGAATATGTTGTAAACACTCATGTATCTTATAGTAAAGGTAAGTGTTGTATTATATTTGGTAGGATTGGAAGCAATGAGATGTTATGATTTGTTGTTTGGTAAAGATAATTGATAGGATCAATTATACTTTAATTTGTAAGAAAAGTTTTATAGATTATATTATGTTCTTCTTTTTGTTAATCCTAGTTTAGTATTGCTCTTCTTTTTATTGATATTACTTATGCTTAGGGAGTATGAAATACTAGTTATTCATGAAAGTAGGGTTGTTTTTATTGGAACAATTAGTGGAGTGCACTTCGTTTTAAGGCTTAGTGCTTATCATGTTCAACTCATTGAACTGACCCGTGCTAGCAATTTTTGCAGATGGACTTCGTAAGTGATAACAGAAGGCAAAATTTTTTATGATGCATTGGCTGATCTAAGTTGATTCTTGTGAAGAATTTTGATTTGTTCTTAAGTTGTATTGAAAAAGAAAAGTTATTCTCTTTTTAATGAAGGCTGCTGTTATGTAGTATGCCTGAAATGTATAAGTTTTGAAAATGAATTGAAGAATGAGAATCTACTTGCATGGATTAAAATTATCTTGTACTTTTGTAAAAGAAATGGAATCCTATCCTATCGATATTCTTCATGTTATTTTTATATTTCAATAAGTGTTCCTTGATAAGTAGGAAAAAAGGGAATTAGAGTAATTCCCTAATTGTGATGTAACTAAATAAGTTGCAGAATTTCATTGATCTTATCTAAATAAATCATAATATTAAGGTAACGTGTAATGAAATTACAATGAAAAATATGAAATTTGTAAAGGACATAAAGGGTGTGTCAAACCCTAGAACTTAACCATGAAGAGGAAGAATCTTCCTCTCTTATGAAAAAGTAGACAAGAAGGAAGATATGATTTATAATCATTAGACTTCATTTAATATAGTCTACTAAGTTACAACCTCGGTGGTTGTTACACTTCCTTGAATAGTTAAGTCACATTAAATGGAACTTAAGAGGTTGCTGTCCTTTCTTATTGGTAGTTGCTTGTTGAGCCAAAGTTAACGAACATCAAAAGAAATCTTAAGTTAAGGAAGTTCTGCAAGGGTTAATGGAACCTGATTTGGAAAATAATTTAGGGAGAGTTGGATTAGAGTTTGGGCAGGGTTGCTGAAATCTGCCTTTAAGAATCCAAATTACTTAAATTTTAACAATCTCCTAGGGGTATGTATATCTCGACGAGGTTGTTCTATAGGATGCTGGCACACACCAACTGAAGGGTTGTACATTTGAGAAGATTAGGATCTTCTCGAGGATACAAAACTGTAGTTGACATGTGGCAACACCCTTCTACATTGATCATCTAGATCTACACACTTTTGGACTTGAACTTAGTTTCTCTCCAGGACTGGGTAGTAGTGTAGTTATGATACGAAGTAGCCCTCTAGGACTCATGGTACCTTGGCACATGGGGTTGACTTATGTTGACCCAATATGACAATCTATCCTAAGTCTTTGTGAGCTCCTTCCTATCATAACCTACGTTGTTAACCAGAACTTGGATTAAACCTTGGGCAAGAGGGCTGACGGAAGTCAGTAAAGGACATTCTAGATAACAATGGAGTGGGGGTGAAGGACGTATTCTAGATTGATGAGTATGCTATCAAGGAATAAGTAATACGAACAATTTGTTAGAAATATTTGGCCAAAGTATCACAAGCTACTGATTGCGTTGTCCTATGTCACCTAGTCTAGGGATCGTGATGTAGATGAATATTGGTAATAACTATTTAGTTAGGTTCCTTAGACAAATCACTCAATACCCAGATCGGGGTAAGAGAACCAAGTATACAAAGTATACAGAAAAGTATTTAATGCTTAGTGTTAAAACATGAATAGATCGGTAGTTCACTGAGTCATGAAATGAATAGATCGGTAGTTTACTGAGTCATTACAGCTGCATATGGTTATCTATTATAAGAATGGTTGTTTTGGAATGTGTGTTCTAAATTACGTATTTAGAAAAAAGAACATTACTCAAAAAAAAAATTCCCTTGTTTCTAAAGTCTTAAAATAGGAATGTTACATTAAGTCATGAGCTAAATCAACTATGATAGCATGAAAAGAAGGCAATAAACACTGAAAATATGCTTCACGTCTGTGGTGTTGTTTTTTACTCATCTCCATGGCATAAAACCAAGGTATGTAATCTTATGGTTGCATAGGAAATTAGAGGATGGTCTTATCTTGTCAGGGGGAGTTATAAGGCGATGGTTCATATGTTTAGCATGCTCATAATGCAAGGAGAAGTTTGATTTTTTTTATCTAAAGAGGAGCTTTAGGGATTTTTGTCTCAATGGTTGTTTACAATATGATATGCAAGATAAATTTTAGTTTATGGGTGTTTCTTCATAGGTTAATACTGATAATGAGTCAAGCATGATATCTTCATTCAGAATCATGATAGTTGGCATGTGTCAGTAATTTGATATGATTTTTCCCAAGGGGAGCTACAATGCTTTCGTGATGAAATGAAGCCAATAATAGAGTCTAAAGAAGAATGATGGGTCTATGAGCTTGTTTGATGATTTTGGTTTATGTTTCCAACCAAGAGCTTCTCTTGATATGTTTATGAAGATGAAGGCTATGTGCTTTGTCATTAGCGTAAAAATGGGGAGAAGTACTAGGTTATTTTCCAACAGTGACAAAGGGGGAGATAGTTGGCATATGTGTGCTAGTGTTGTCATTGATGAAAAATGTAAATTAATGACAAAGGAGAATGGAGGAGTAGAAGATGAAGTTTGCAGTGATGGTGACATGGCAAGACAAGATGTGGTAGGAGTGCAAGAGTGTCATGACTGAGATCACTTGGTAAGGCATGATTTATTGAGTAACTAGTGACTTGTAGAGGCATGGTGGTGATGTGATAGGGTGTCATGATGATGTCCTAGATGCTTTATAAAGTGTGTGATGATGTGATATAGTCAGTGTGATTTACACAAGTGTGAATGAGTGGAAACAATGTAAGTTTCTTGGTCTAAATGGCCTAGATATGAGGCCTAGTCAGAACGATGGCTTGGTATGATGGAATTAAGGCATGAGGTAGATGAATGAGCATGGTCAAGGAATGAAACACATATTGGTAGAGTGTTGTGATACTCATATGAATCCTAGAGTGTAGGTGCATGTTGTGAGCATGATTGGTATGTCTAACATAGACCTAGCTCTTGAGGATGGAGGCCTAGTAAGGCATTATCATCATTTACAAAGCTATGTGAGACCATGATGGAATGCATGTGTATGAGACATGTTTTCTCAAAGGTGTTAGGTTATTTTGAAGTGCCTTGAAGCAAAGATATGATGTTTACCTACTCTGCTTATACATACAGTAGACCTAATATTAGGACATAGTTGGGAAATTCTTAGTGGTTGAGAATATGCAAAGCTATTTATGGTTAAGTGAGAATTGGTGAAGTTGAGGGAGGTTGTTTTAGTGTTGTGGAATTTTTTTAAGGTTAGTTTGAAGAATATTTTTCAAGTTATAAGGTTTTGAGCAATACCAAGATCTTGAATGCATGTTTACTATCTTGATATGAGATAAATCATATTGGTTTTCACGTGCAAGGTTTTCATGGGGATATGATACTTCTAGGGATGTTGAGACATGAAACTAATAAGATTTTAGAGTTGGAATGAGATGAAATGATGCCATATGATTTATGAATAATTGTTACGAAGGTGAGGTGGTCATAAACCCTTCATAAAACCTAGTTCACGAGTGATAAGAGAAATATTCTCGGTATGAGATCATACTGTATTTAATCATCAAATGTGATGAGTGGAGGATAGAGAGGACTATCCCATATTTCAAATGGTGGTGGTTTGAGGTCTTCACTGTAAGTGGATCCCACTCAAATTTGTATGTTTCTAGGAAACTTTGTTTTTCTCTTAGGTTTTCCACTTGACATATGAACTAAATTAGTGTTCTGAGGTTTATGTGAGCTATGTTAGATGTTTGGAGTGTTATTATATCTTGGTGAAGTCATTTTGAGGTTTACACATGTCAAAAAATGAAGACTTTTTAAGAGCTAGAAGGAAGTTTTAGTAGTCATGGAGAATGGATGTTCTTGGGAATTTGTGGACTTGGTGATGAAGGTTGATGGAATTGGGGTGTTTTAAACATCCCATATGACATGATTAAATCCTTGGCTGAGCTCTAGATATGAGATTAGATGGCATGAATAAGGTCAAAATTTGACCTAGTTTGATTGGTTTAGGACAACAATGCTTTAGTATGAAAGACCAATATATTGGCTTGTTTGATGATGATTATCCATTTGAGAGTGATGAGGGATGAAAAATTATCCTATTGCATGAATTTTTAGGTCATTATAGTGACACAAAGTGTGTGAGAAATTCTTACTTCCAAAACTAGTTTATGGGAAGTTCAAGTTTCTTGAAGACAAAAACATTTATGATGGATTTGAGAGTTGAGTCATGTTGTCTGACATGATTGGTAATGATATTCATGTGATTGGATTTAAAATTAGTGGCTACATGACCTATTTTATTATTTTTTGATATGGGTTTTGAACTTCATTGTTGAAGACTCATTCCTGGAGGTGTCCAATTTGAGTAGGAAACAATCATACTCAGTACTATCATGAAGGAGAAAGATGATACAAAAGATTGTGAGCTTATGGAAGATGTTGATATTATTTCCTTGACATATGTAGAGCCTTTGGGGGTTATATGGAGCTTATTTGTTTCCTTGGAGTCTATGGTGTGCTTGGTGGAGAAAAATTTGCTCTTGTTGGTCTTGTTTTGCTTATTGAGTGTCTTGGTCCTATGCTGACCTATATGGTCTCATGTTATGATTTTATATTATGTATTATAGTGTTTTCTTGTTGTTATGATTGACCTTAATTAACATGGATAACCAAGTTGTTTTTTAGAGTTGATTCATGTATGTATTATCATTATTTTCTCATTTGAGCTAGTTTTGGGAGAGTGAGGCATGTGCGAGTTTAGAGAGAGTGTCAAGGTGGTATGAGGGAATCAAGAAAAATATGAAAAAATGAATAAAATTTTGAGAGATATAGAAGAGAAGAGAAATAAGGTTAATATACCTAATCATCCCATAAAGCATAAATATTGAGAGAAGTAGGAGAGAGTGTGTTTGAAGATGGATTTGAGAGGGTGAAGCTGAAATTGTGATCACTTTCAGTTATAGCAACAACCTATCTTCAGTGGTCTTCATCTTCAGGTGGTTGAGTTGGTGCTTTGTTACCTTAGGGGGTTATAGCCTCCTTATAGGGTTTGAGACTTTATAAATAGGGATTGGTGCTCCTTGTGGGGTTGGTGCCTTACTAAAAAAATCTTGTGTGATGTGTCATATTCATGCTAGTCTTTTGGTTTAAGTAATATAATCAAAAGTTTCAGTTGGTTTTATTCCCCTTGAGGGTTTCCCACTTTACATCCTATGTTCTTGTGTACTCTCTCTTGGTTATGATCATATGAATTATTATTTCATGTTGTTAATCTCACATTGATGCATGGTTAATGAATTTTGCAAGTTAAATACAATTTGTTAAAAGGTTATGAAGGAATAATTCACCCCCCTCTCAGTCCATTGTGCTTCCAACATTTTACACAGTATTATGATCTCTAAGATCACAAATTGACTCTTCCAATGTTACAACGGACTTTCAAGTGAACATACAACTATAGGAGATAATTCAAATCCTTTGATAAAATCCAAGATTCCTTATTACAAATTCAAATCCTCATTTTAGTGGGAAACTAAATATGAGGCCCTAGAAACCATATAGAGTCATATGCCTACTCTTTTCTAAACATGACCATTTCAATATATTATGGAGAAAGACATGGATCCTTATTGATTACAATATGAATCATTAGGATTATTAGAAAATTATATACAAGGTTGATCCTTCTTATCTAATTCTCCTGTATTAGACTTCTAGGATTGAAAATTTCATATGAGCTCTTAATTATGAGATATTTCATTTTTCCCTTACTGTAACAAATAGCCTTTTAATTTTCTTGTACAATTAACCTCTCATACAAGTGTACATGGCCCTTGAATCCACACTTAAGTTATTTTTTCCAATTTCTCATATTATTCTTTTCTTCATTCTTTCTAGAACTTGTCACTTACCTTTATATGATTCCTTATTCCATATTTCTTCATGATCCATGATCCCAAATGACTCAATTTACTCCTCTTAAAATAGACATGCACATACACATCTCAAATAAACAATTAGATATAAAAATTTGAGACTTATGAGTACCTTCATGATCTTATTTCCACCATAATTTCTCATTAGATTCTTTTAATATCCAAGAGTCTCTCATTCTCTATTTTTAGAAAAAATTCTTTTTCAATGGTTGTTCTATTGTTTATGGAATGCTCTAAGAATGCCAACTCATCCTCACATTTCTCTTCACTATTATAGAAAAATAATTATTTGATGGAAAAATTTCTATCATGGACACTCCTAATTACTCCTCCAATTCTATAATCTCCTTCATGAGGTCTTCTTTATGAGGAATTGTAATAGTTTCAGCTCTACTTGAAAAATTCACATCAAATTCAGGTCCTTCCTCTTTCTTGATTACTTCATGAAATATAAATTTTTCCTCTTCATCATCATGAATTTTTCTTTTTTCTTGGTCATCTCCATCTCTTTCATCTTCTCACTTGGGGATTACCTTCTCTTCATAACTATATTATAGTGTTAAGGTATCAATTTGGACCTCCCGTTCATTAATTTTTTTACTTGTAGTCACACATTCAAAGACTTTGTTAAAATCAAAGTCTCAAGGATTAGTTGTCTCTTCAATATTCTTTAAGCCTTCATTGATACTTATCAATTTAATTTATTATTATATATAATATTCTTCCAATATGAATCCTATCATTGGTTCACAAATGTAATATTTATGTGGCTTTAACAATCTCTCTTCTTTTTAAAGGATTTTTTTAAATCTATTTTCTTATCCTTCTTTTTTATAATTCACCTTATGTCCCACTTCATATTTTTCATTATCTTCCAGCCACTCCACATGATTTCTCCCATCCACTCTATCATGAGCTCTAACTCGTTTACTTTTTCCTTCAATTCAATCATCCCTTTTTCAAACTCTAAGTCTTATTTTTTTAGTATCTTTCTTCATATATTTATTACAAATTTTCTTCACACTCTTCATTTTCTTGCAATTATATTTTCTTTTCTGCTTAACAATACCTCACCTAAGTCTTTTATACCTTGGTACTTTCTTCTTCTTAGGTTATCACCTAGGTCTTTTCCACCCTAGTCTTTTGGTCCTCTCTAATGGTTATCAAGACTTTTACTTGAGTTTAAATGAACTCGTTTTCAAAAGTTTATATGATCTCCTCCTCTTAAGGAATATTTATTCTTTCCAACTACTATAACCACATTTAACACCTCTTATCTTGTTAGTTATGGAGTTTTCTACTAGGAGATTCCTGTGTTAAACTAAATCACATAAATATTGAAATATTATTAAAAAAAATATGAAACATACTAATTGAATAATAAAACTCACTCAAAATGAAATATAATCACAAAAAAATGCATATTCTAAATTCCCAAGATATTTTCTCGCTCTAAGACAAAAATGATGCAATGAACTATAAACTTGCTCTTTATAAGCATCACAATTAGATCACTGACATCACAAAATAAAGGTATTCAATATGATGAAAACTATTTATTAATTTCAATTTGATGAAATTGAGATAATTTTTTTTTTTTAATGTTTCTAGCCATTCATTATTACTATGCACATACCTCTTAGTCACTTCCCTGCACAAACACCAATAGTCATGAAGAGTATAATTATCAATATTCTATTTTGCACTATTTAAATATACTTGACTATACCTTCCTTAAACACTTACATCATCATGATATTAATGGATTCATCACCAAAATAATTATATCTACATTCCCCTATCATCTTATTCACTTCCCATATTTGTAAATGTACAAAATTACTTTAAACGTCACAAAACTAGTTTACTGGTTGTTAAGTCTAGTTCACTCAAAGTGATATTTGAATTAAGAAATCCATCCCAATGGATTTTAACTTCAATATATTCACCAAGTAATACAATTACATATTCTCATACCTTTATCTAGCTTGGAGACAAAAGAAAATTCAAGAAAACTTTGTTTTGACCTCTACCCTGTATATTAAGCCTTCTAGCCCTAATTTGAATGATTTTTTAAGATATAAAACATTCCATAGAGTTTAAATTAGGGATATAATGATTTTTGGATACTAATTTGGATCTTGTAGGTAATGGTGAAAACTCTCAAGGGGTTTCTTAAATTAAAATGCACATTTTCCACTTTAATTGTGCTCAAATAGGGTCTAGACTAGGCCTAGAAAAGCAATGCCATCATTATCTCCTTCTGTACATTAGAAAATATCATGAAACTAGAGAAATCATGTAGAGGGGGTTATACAGTCCCTATTTTAAAAAATTTAGCCAATTCCATTGGATAAAGCGTGAATTATAAATAATTTTCCCTCCAAACCCTAGATCAGGGTTTTGACAGACCGACACAGAATCGAGAGCCTTTAAAATTCAATATTATGAGAAAAACTAGTTTTAGAGCTTGATTCCAAATCCTACAACTATGTATGATCATTATATAAATTTTTCCTCTTGGTTCTACAAGGTGATCATGCATAGATGATTCCCAACAATAAGATTTGCATATTATCTACTACTAAGAAATTTGTTTTCAACCCTTTATCAGTAAAACCATATTTACAAACATAAATTAGGATTGGATAACTTATTAGAAAATGAATTACACATTCATTGCAGCCTGAACATCCATAAAATCATCAAAATACCATTCATCCTCCATTTTGAAACGTATAATGCTTCCAAATTTTGATTTCTTCCTAGAACCAGGAATCTCCTTTATTCCTGTATTTAAGAACATAGATCTAACTTACATGTATTGGCTCTCATAGATTTATTCTTTAATTCCTCACGTAGAGGTGATGTATATCTATCTACAACAACTATCCTATATTTGACACTCTTTACCACAACTTTCTCAACCTCCTATGACAAGGTAAAAACATGCTATTTTTGGCTTCCTTAATGTTTGTATGATTTTTACGTGTCTTACAATTGTTCTAGGTGACTGTTAGGATGTAATTACATTTAAAATGAATATTAGAATAATTAGGATCCCTTATAAATCACAAAAACATACCAACATGACCTTATAATTCCTTTACATAGTATTATAATCTCTAAGATCATAATTGGACTCTTCCAATGTTATAATGGACTTTCAAGTGAACATACACCTATAAGAGATCATTGGAATCCTCTAATAACATCCAAGATTCCTTATTACAAAATTAGATTCTCATTTTTGTGGGAAACCAAATATATGGCACTAGAAACCCTATAGACTCAAATGAATTTTCTTATCTAAACATGACCATTTCAATGTATAATGGATCAAGACATGGATCTTTATTTCTTACAATATGTCTCATTAGGATTTTTAGAAAATTATATGCAAAATTAATAATTCTTAGTTAATGTTACTACATCATTCCAAGAGAAATAATGTCAATTTATACATGATTTTATAACTTTGGATGCATTGTGTGTAGTCTAACAATTTAGGGAGCTCTTAGTTGGTCACCACAATACCAACACATGGTCCTAAGAGTTTTTAAAAATATGCACATGCAAAACTACTGAAGGATAGTTCAGGTAATAACTACTACCCTGTTATTTTTCACAAGGATTATTAATACATTGAGACATTGGGCAAAATTTTGGTGTTACCCAGACTGTATAGTAATCATATTGGAAGGGATTCTCTCTATTCAATTTAGAATAATTAGGTTTTTTCTACAAAAAATAGCTAAAAAATATATAGCCTACTAGTTTTTCCATAAGACCAGTCATGTAGAAAAGGAGAAAATGAAGAAAAAGTATACACATCCTCCTCTACCTATCCCATTTGTCTCTATAGTTTCAAATGATTGGAAAAAGGTGATCTAGAGGATTTTTTCACACTTTGAATGTTTCCAAATTTTCCCTAAACATGTTACTTACAAAAGAGCAAGGTGAGAGACTTCAGATAATTTATTGAACACTGAAAACGAAGGTCGTATGCATAAATTATTGCACGCTGAAATTTTTGGAAATCTGACATAAAATTGGGACTACTCACAATTTTGAAATGACATGGATGCATGCACACTCACCATGTGGACCAATCAAACAACGAAAAGTGGCAATGTGGTATTGGATAAAATTTATTTTGTACCTTCGGTCTTCAACACTCTTTATTGGATGGGTGGGCCTTGCTATTTGCTGGCTAGAGGCTCTCAACTAGGGTCGAAACACTCTTTTTGTGAAGGGGTGCCTTTGCCTCTGATTCTTCATATAAATATTTTGAAACTTATTTAAGTACCTTTGTTATTCACCACACTATGCATGTGGGATATTAAGCATTATGTTTTAAATTATGGTATGCATTGTTGCCATATATTTGGACCAAGTTAGTAGGCTCAATTTTCCAAGCTCTTACTTCCAGCTTGGAAGAAATGCCACCTCATCAACTCGCCAACTCCTCACATATCCTGAACTACTTAGAAGACCCCAAATCCCTTCTTCCAACTCACCACACTCCTTATCTCCCACCGATTCCATACAAGGAGCCAAAACATCTTCCAAACATAGCCACCCTCCTACTGGCCATTCAACATGGCCTCAGCCATAAGTAGCCCCATAGAAAACACAACATACCAGCCACCCAAATTTATACTCACCTCCCATCACCTAAGTGATAAATTTGGGTTTTTTCCCCACTCAGTCAATAGACCGTCGCAGGAGGTTATGGGGGATCAATCCACTAACCAATCAATTACTAAAAAAAAAACCCTCATTGGGCTATAAGAAGTGAACATATTATAAAACGCTGATTTCACTATATGAAGAGGTTAAGTCCTATGATTGTGTTATTGTGATAACAAGGAAGTTTTCCTAAAGTGAGATTTTGAGAAACTTGGGATATTTTTCAAAACTTGGTATAAACTAAAACGTTGTCCAGAAATCCAAGACGCTCCTTTTGCATATGTTGTTTTCCCATTTTGAAGTTTTCTTGATGTTTTTCAAGGCATGAAAGTTGTTGGAAGATAGATAACTGAAGGGACGATCTTCTTTAAGTGCTTTGGGAAGTCGGAGGACAAACAATGAGATTTGCTAGGGTCCTTCAAAGGTACGAAGACACAAAATTATAGGTTATGGATCTATTAATGTTAATTGTAATTTGATTGTACTTTTTTCTTTGGACAATTTTTAATAGGTCAATTTGTATGAACATGGGGACATAGGAATTTCTTAACCCCGTAAACAATTTTGGTGTTGTATTTTATTTCTTCTGATTTTTAATTTTGATTTTCTGATTTATTTCCACATTTAATCAGTAATAATTAAATCCATAAAAGAATATTTAGTAGATTATGATATTTTGAGAAAATCAGATAAAGGGAAATTTGAATGGTTTGATTAAACAATGAACAACAATGAATTTGGAAATCATTTATTTCAATTCTGGATAAGATTTAATTCAGATTCTAATGAACCTTAGATGCATATAAATATCAAATTATGATAAATTTAAAAGATCCATTGAGTTAAAAAATTACAGAGTAGAAAATCTACCTATTTATGAATCTAAAGGACAAGAGAGTAGTAGACCACATGACATCATTCCACTTAGACTATCATACTCTAAAGTTTTTTGGCCCAAAAGGATGAGAGACAATTTTTCTAGAACAAATGTGGCATGGCCACTTGTATCTATAAACATTAACACCACAATGATGACTTGGTTTATAAGGATGAGGTCAAGGACATTTTTTGGCCATTTATATTAGAAGTTTTGGAGTTACCTATGCACCTATTAGGAAACAAGACATAGTTGGTGGATTGGAAGTTATGCCAAGATAAGAAATAGGTAGTGAAGAAGAGAAAGAAGAATTATATGACCAAATTACCGATCCAAGTTGTCTCAAGAAGGTTCTTATTGGTGTGCCTCGTCCATCAAAAGAAAAATATAGTTATTCTCATTCTTCTCCTTCTCCAAGCATACAAATGACAAGCCCTAAAAGGTCTATTAAGACAACCACAAGCCTGAAAATTCCACAAGAAACTAGTCTAATTCTTAGTATTTCTATGGTTAGTACTGTTGTAATTTTACCTCCTATTTCTGTTCCTTGTCCTTCTACTTCTTCAGTTCCTACTTCTATAGGTATGGTTTCTTCTTCTATTCCATCTTCCCTTAGACTTTTCACTTGTAGTATTCTCATTTCTACTAGTTATTATTCTGAAGATGAGGTAGGAGGATATCATGGGATATTGGATCCTACTAGTTTTAAAAATCCTTGTTTCTCTTCCCCTATTTCTACTACTATCATTGTTTCTCCTTATCTCCTTTCTTCTATTTTGGCACATGTTTTTATTCCTATGGCTTCTTCTTATTCACACATTTATTCATTTATTTCTACTCCTTTTGTTTCATAACCAATAATTGTATCATTGTCTCCCCAAGTCATTATAATCACTTCTTCCTATTCTATTTTACTTAGTAAAAAAACTTCAGAATCAATGAGTGTAGATCCTAAAACAATTTCTTCCACTTCTTTAACTTCTTCTTCCACTCCTATGACTATTGTATCTTCTCTAGATCCAACATCATCCGAAACTCTTTTCATAAAACCATCTAAGGATAAGTTGAAGGAACTAATACAACAACTGTCTAGTCATTTTCTTCATCCACATCCTCCTCTACCTGTCCCATTTGTGTCTATAGTTTCAAATGATTGGAAAAAGGTGATCTAGAGGATTTTTTCACACTTTGGATTCTTCCAAAATTTCCTTGAACATGTTTCTTACAGAAGATAAAGTCAAGAGACTTCCGAATATATATTGAACATTGAAAACAAACGTCGTATGCATAAATTATTGCACGCTGAAATTTTTGGAAATTTGACATAAAAATGGGACTACACGCAAGTTTGAAATGACATGGAGACGTGCACACTCACCATGTGGACAATTCAAACAACGAAAAAGTGGTAATGTGATATTGGATAAAATGTGTTTTTTTCCTCTGGTCTTCAACACTTGTTATCGGATGGGTGGGCCCCACTATTTTCTGGCTAGAGGCCCTCAGCCAGGGTCGACACACTCTTTTTGTGAAGGGATGCCTTTGCCTTTGTTTCTTCATATCAATATTATCAAACTTATGTATTTAAGTACCTTTTTTATTCACCACACTATGCATGTGGGATATTAAGCATTATATTTGAAATTATGCTATGCATTGTTGCCATACATTTGGACCAAGTTAGTAGGCTCAAATTTCCAAGTTCTACTTCCAGCTTGGAAGAAATCCCACCTCATCAACTCGCCAACTCCTCACATATCTTGCACTACTCAAAAGACCCCAAATCCTTGCTTCCAACTCACCACACTCCTTATCTCCCACCGATTCCATACCTAGCTCAGGGAGCCAACACATCTTCCAAACATAGCCACCCGCCTACTAGCCATTCAATGTGGCCTTAACTATAAGTGGCCCTAAAGAAAACACAACATACTAGCCACCCAAATTTATACTCACCTCCCATCTCCTATGTGATGAATTTGGGTTTTTTTCCCCACTTAGTCAAAATACCATCACAGGAGGTTGGGGGGATCAAGCCGCTAACCAATCAATTACTAAAAAAATACACCCTCATTGGGCTACAAGAAGTGAACATATTATAAAAGGAGGAACTCGCTATATGAAGAGGTTAAGTCCTATGATTGTGTTATTGTGATAACAAAGAAGTTTTACAAAATTCAAATTTTGAGAAACTTGGGATATTTTTCACAAATTGGTGTAAACTAACTTTTATTCTAGAAATCTAAGACACTCCTTTTACATATGTTGTTTTCCCATTTTGAAGATTTCCTGATGTTTTTTTAAGGCACAAAATTTGCTGGAAGATAGATAACTGAAGGGAAGAGCTTCTTTAAGTGCTTTGGGAAGGTGGAGGACAAACAATGAGATTCTCTAGGGTCCTTCAAAGGTCTGAAGACACAAAATTATAGGTTATGGATCTATTAATGTTAATTGTAATTTGATTCTACTTTTCATTTGGACAATTTTTAATAAATCAATTTCTATGAACACGGGGACATAGGAATTTCTTAACCCCGTAAACAATTTTGGTTTTGTATTTTATTTCTTCTGATTTTTAATTTTGATTTTATGATTTATTTCCATATTTAATCAGTAATAATTAAATCCAGAGAAGAATATTTAGTAGATTACGACATTTTGAGAAAATCAGATAAAGGGAAATTTGAATGGTTTGATCAAACAGTGAACAATGTTGAATTTGGAAATCATTTATTTCAGTTCTGGATAAGATTTAAATCAGTTTTAATTCATATTCTAATTAGACTTAGATGCATATAAATATCAAAATATGATAAATTTAAAATATCCATTGAGTTAAAAAATTACAGAGTAGAAAATCTACTTTTTTATGGATCTAAAGGACAAGAGAGTACTAGACCACATGACATCATTCCAATTAGACTATCATACTCTAAGGTTTTTTGGCCCAACAGGATGAGAGACACAATTTTTCAAGAACACATATGGCATGGCCACTTATATCTATAAACATTAACACCACAATGATGACTTGGTTTATAAGGATGAGGTCAAGGACATTTTTTGGCCATTTGTATTAGAAATTTTTGAGTTACCTATGCACCTATTAGGAAACAGGACATAGTTGGTGGATTCGAAGTTAGGCCAAGATAATAAATAGGGAGTGAAGAAGAGGAAGAAGATTCATATGACCAAATTACCGATTCAAGTTATCTCAAGAAGGTTATTGTTGGTGTGCCTCCTCCATCAAAATAAAAATCTAGTTCTTCTCATTCTTCTCCTTCTCTAAGCATAAAAATGACTAGCCCTACAAGGTCTATTAGGAAAACCACAAGTCTAAAAATTCCACAAGAAACTAGTCCTATTAGATTATTATTTCTATGGTGAGTATTATTGTAAGTGTACCTACTATTTCTGTTCCTTTTCCTTCTAATTCTTCAATTACTACTTATATAGGGATGGTTTCTTATTCTATTTAATCTTCCCTTAGACTTTTCACTAGTAGTATTCTCATTTCAACTAGTTCTTCTTTTGAAGATGAGGTAGAAGGATATCATGGGATATTATATCCTACTATTTTTAAAAATCCTTGTTTCTCTTCCCCTATTTCTATTACTCTCATTGTTTCTCCTTATCTCCTTTCTTCTATTTTGGCACATGTTTGTATTACTATGGCTTCTTCTTACTCACACATTTCTTCATTTATTTCTACTCCTTTTGTTTCATAACCAATAATTGTATCATTGTCTCCCCAAGTCATTATAATCACTTCTTCCTATTCTGTTTTACTTAGTAAAAAACATTAGAATCAATGAGTGTATCTCATACAAAAATTTCTTCCACTTCTTTAACTTCTTCTTCCACTCCTATGACTGTTGTATCTTCTCCAGCTCCAACATCATCTGAAACTCTTTTCATAAAAACATCTAAGGATAAGTTGAAGGAACCAATAAAACAAATGTCTATTCAATTTCTTCATCCACCATTATTTCCTCCTATCACACCATATGTTTCTCAAACTTTCTTACCAAGCATGCATGTGTCACTCCCTCCAATTCCCTCTTTCATTCCCATTTATTCTATTTAGACTCCTATGGTCACTCAGAGTTTCATGGGCCATATCTTGGCCCATTTGGGACTTATTCAACCTCAACTAATTTTTCCTTGGACACCATCAACCTTACAAAAATTGGCAAGGCCTTTTTATACCTTACCTTCTATAAAAAAAATTGCATCTACTACTCTAGAATGAACATGGACTCCTTGTACTAGGAAAAAAAAATTACTTCTACTATGACACAACTTGAAGAGCCAAAGGTGCCACTCAAGTATGATCTCCCATTGGCACCCTCAAGTGGGTCACAAAGAGGAAGTTTTCCCAATTATCTACTCCTATCTACATGGAAACAAAGGAGGACATTTTGAGGATTTCTAAGAAATCACACATAGGGGAAGAAATCATGGATGCATACCTCCAGCTAAATATTGATGCCACTTAGTAGAAGACAACTGATTTGGTTAAGAGAATGTAGGCTTGTATTGATGCTCTTTATGCTCATAAGTATGTCATTATGCTAAATAATAGTTTTCCCAATATGTAAATGACCTTAAGAACTTTGTATGATCTATTACTTGTTTTAAAAAGTCATCAAGATGTAGCAGAGAAAGGGTTACAATATAAACAAGGATAACACAAATGTATGATTAGGATTTTTAGGAAATAAGGGATAAAATATGTGGAACATTCCCACACAGTAGAAACTAATATGCAGTTCATAATATCAAAGATCTAAAATTAAAGTGTAGAAAATAAAAGAATGCAACACAGAGACAATATTTAATGTGGTTCACCCAATTTGGGCTATCCACAAAGAATCACTTGCTCAAATTTTTATTACAAGATACCTATTTCTCTCAATACAATACCCAGATCTGTTTGGAGCTATACTAAAAAAAATCTCCTGAATTCACACTTGAACTCACACACATATACCATGTATAATACCATACCATATACACCAAAAGCACACCAATAGGAAACTGCATAAGCAATTTTACAATACTGTGGGTATCAAAACCATGGGACAAAACCACCCCATAAGCCTATGGGTCAAAAATCCCACTTATATGAGAAGAGAAAATTTCCTAAGATATCAAGCATATTTTTCGAGGCCAATTTTGTTTCTTAGGAGTTGGGCCCCTGAAACCCTACTACAGGGGGCTACCGCCCTTGGACCCCTGTTTAGGGCCTGGCTTAGCCCCAAACCCTGGTGAGAAAACTATGGAGACTATATACAAATTTTAGTGTATACTCTTCAACACTTCCACAAATGAAAAAATGCTCCAAAACATAACAATATTCCACTTGGAGACTAGTTTTCCTCTAAGAAAGCTTTTCAAACCTTCACTGTCATCCATGAAGACCAAAAAAAGTTGAATGCAACTTCAGTTTCTCCCTTTTGACCACCTTGGTCATCATGTCTATAGGATTTTGACTGGTATGATTCTTCTCCAGCTTTAACTTCTCTTTCTCCAAAGCTATCCTAATGAAATGGTACCTTAACTATATATGATCCATCCTAGAGTGGAAAATAGAGTTCTTAGCTAGGTGTATAACACTCTAACTATCATTATGTAGCCCCCTTGCTCCTTATTCCCTAACTCTTCAAGAAATTGTTGTAACTAAATCATCTCTTTTCTTTCCTCTATGGCTGCAACATACTTAGCGTCTGTGGTTGACAAAGCCACAAGCTTCTGTAGTCATGAAATATAGCTCACTGTTGTCCCACCTATAATGAAAATATAACATGTCATGTTTCTTCTACTATCTTAATCTCCAGCCATGTCTGAATCTACATAACCACGCAACGTGGTGTCCAATCCACTGTAGCACAAAATTGTCCCCATGGTCCCTCTCAAGTACCAAAGGATCCACTTTATTACATGTTAGTAATTTTTACCTGGATCACTCATGAATCTACTCACTGCTCCCATTGCATGAGAAATATCATGCCTAGTGCACACCATGGCATGCATCAAACTTATAACCATTGATGAGTAAGGTACCTTGGACATATGGTTTCTCTCCTACTTTGTCTTGGGATACAACTCCTTTGATAATTTGAAATGGCCTACCAAAGGAGTCCCAACCGGTTCAACATCATGCATATTAAACCTATCAAATACCTTCTTAATGTACTCTTCTCGAGATAAAGTCACCTTCTATTCCTTCCTATCCCTAGATATCCTCACACTAAGGATTTGTTTGGCTACCCCAAAATCCTTCATATCAAAGGAGTCACTTAGCTTCTTTTTGAGTACTTTTATTTCCTGAAACCAACATGTCATCCACATACAAACATAGGATAATATAACTGTCATCCTAAAATTTCTTTATTTATACACAATGGTCAGAATGACATCTAATATAACCTTGCTCCATCATGAAGCTATCAAATTTCTTATACCATTGACGTGGAGCTTGTTTCAGGGCCATATAAGTTCTTCATTTTTCACACAATCTCCTCTTTACATTTTACCCCATAGCCTTTAGGTTGCTGCATATATAGCTCCTCCTCCAAATCACCATGGAGAAATGTAGTATTTATATCTAGCTGATCTAAGTGCGAGTCTTCTGATGCCACTATTCCAAGAATAGTTCTCATAGAAGTCATTTTTACTACAGGAGAAAAAATATCATCAAAATATATACCTTTTTTTCTATGCAAACCTCTTGACCACCAATCGGGCCTTATATCTTTTCTTTCCTCTTCTTCCTCTTTAACTCTATACACCCACTTGTTTTGCAATGCTCTTTTTCCTTTGGGTAGCTTCACCAAATCCCAAGTCTAGTTCTCCATGAGAGACTGATGCTCCTCATCTATGGCTTCCTCCCACTTCTTCCTGACATCTACCTACATTAATTCATCAAATATCTCTGGTTCTCCACTGTCAGTGAGTTATAAATAATAATGGGAAGGAGAAAAACGTTCAAGTTATCTTCTTACCCTAGAAGAACTCCTTAATATAGGAGTTTGGGGTTCCTGTTGAGTAGGTTCCTGAAATTATTCATGGGGCACTTTCCCATCTAGAATATCCTCTACCAATGCATATTATTTCTTGGATTCTTCCTTGTTTTCCTACAACTGTTTCTTATACATAACTTTCTCATTAAAAACCACATCCCTAGAGCAAATGATTTTCTTGTCCTTAATACTCCAACATTTATATCCAAATTCATCATCACCATAACTAATGAAAGTGTATTTTTTTGATTTAGCCTCTAGCTTGGTCATATCATCCTTGTCAATATGAACAAACACCTCACATCCAAAGACTCTAAGAAATGAGTAATCAAATTTCTTACCATACCAAGCCTCCGTAGGTATGCCTCCATCCAAGGAATTTAAGGGTCCTCTGTTTATAAAGTATACATCTGTGCTCACCGCTTCTTCCCAAAAAGAAAGAGGAATTCCTACATGTAACCGCATGCTCCTAGCTCATTCCATTATTGTCTTTTTCATCATTTCTGACATCCTATTGTACTGCAGAGCTCTTGGATCTGTCTTTTTCCTGTGGATTCCATTATAATAATAATAATCATCAAAATCATTTCTACAATAATCTCCTCCATTATCTGACCTGAGACGATTTAGCTTAAGACTCGTTTCATTCTCTACCAAGACTTTCCATTTAACAACAATTTCAAATACATCAGATTTATTTTGAATGCAATATACCCAAAATTTCCTTGTTGCATCATCAATAAAATTAACATAATAATTTGAACCCCCAAGAGATGATACCTGAGCTGGCCCCCACACATCAAAATGTATCAGCTCTAACTTACTCTCTTTATTTATAGGTACAACCTTGAGAAATTTTACTCGCTTCTGTTTTCCATATACATGGTTATCACAGAACTCCAAACCAGTTTCTTTATATCCAGGAAAATTATTCTTTATGAACTCCATGCCCTTATGGCTCATATGACTGAGACTATAGTGCCATAATGTTTTATCTACATTTGAAGCCATAACATTACAAGCATTAATACTATCAGTGGTTAAATATAAGGTTCCAACCTTTTTTACCTCTTGCCACCACAAGAGTACCCTTGGTAACCATCACCATCATTAGTAGTTAAATATCACCGTTTAACCATCATCTCCTAAGTGCCATGCTGATACCAAGTTTTGTCTTAATGTAGGAACATGTCTAACATCCTTAAATAGCCATGTATTCCCATTCTACATCTTAACCTGAATAGAACCTTTTCCAACTATGTTGTAAGGCTCATCATCAACAAGATACACATGCCCAAAATCCCCTTCAACATAATTAATAAAATAATTCCTATGTGGAGTAGGATGGAAAGAATCCCCTGAATCTAAAACCCAAGATTCAAAAATATTATACAAAGAAATAATCAAAGCATCTTGGCATACATTACCCGTTTCCACATTTGCCTCCTTATTTTCTTACTGTTGTTTTTTCTTATCCTGAAGCTCCCAACAATCCTTATTTACATCTCTAGTCTTTCCACAATTCCAGCATACCATCTTGCTTTTGGATTTTGACCTTACTTGATATTTTGATTTTCCACAGCTTCCTCTATTCTTCTGTCTCCCTCTAGTTTCCATTGTCAAATCATTCCTAGAAGTAGAATATTACTCAAATATTTTTCTTCATATTTCCTCACTTAGAATCACCCCTACAACATGCTTGAACTTCAACTTTGAGTTAGCTGGAATAGAGTTTCTTACTGCCATTACCAGGCTATTCCAACTCTCAAGTAAAGAGCATAGAATTAATAAATCCCTAACTTCTTCATCAAATTCTACTGTAACTAAAGATAGCATATTCAAAACTATATTAAAATCATTTAAATGTTTTAGTAATGAACTATTCTCAGACATCCTCATATTAAACAACTTTTTCATTAAAATATCTTGTTAGAGGCACAAGGTTTTTCATATAACTTCCCTAATGCATCCATAAGCTATATTGTAGTCATTTCCTTTGAAACATTAAATAATATTGAAGATATAAGACATAGCCGAATTGTCCCAAGTGCTTTCCTATCCAACAAATACCATTCCACATCTGTCATGTTGGAGGGTTTGTTCCCTTTTTCAGACAAGGGGATATAAATAACCTTCTGATAAAGGTAATATTCCATCCACATATTTCAAAGACTAAAATTATTCCCATTGAATTTATCAACCTTTGATCTTCCATCATTTTCCACATCTCTCACTCAAGATAAAAATTTAATTGTGATTCAACACTTCAGCAAACCAAACCAGGATATGATATAAATTGTTAGGAAATAAGGTATAAAATATGCAGAACAATCCCACATAGAATCATAGTAGTAAAAACTAATATGTAGAATAATATCACAAATTTGAAATAAAAGTGCAGAAAATAAAAGAACAAAACATAGATACAATATTTAACATGGTTCACCGAATTTGGGCTACATCCACCAAGAATCACTTTCTCATATTTTTATTACAAGCCACCTCTTTCTCTCAATACAATAATCAAATCTATTTGGATCTATACTCAACAAACTCTCTTAAATTCACACTCAAACTCACACACATCTACCATGTACAATACCCTATCATATGCACCAAAATCACACCAATAGGTAACTGCATAAGTAATTTTATAATACCATGGGTATCAAAACCATTAGCTAAAATTGCCCCATAAACCTATGGGTCAAAAATCCCACCCATATGAGAAGAGCAAATTTATCAAGATATCGGGCACTTTGTTTTAGGCCAAATTTTTTTCTCAGGAGTTGCACCCCTAAACCCTGGTGAGAAAACTGTGGAGAGTGTACAATAATTTTAGTGTACAGTCGTCAAAATTTCCACACATAAAAATGAGATCTAAAATATAACAAGGATAAGTTCCACGATGTCATAAACAAGGATCTTTTTCTCAACGTGGAGTTTTTAAAGAGCACCTTGGGGCCAGAAGTTCCTTGCAATGTTTCAACTTGCATGTTCATAATTTTTGCAAAGCTGCATAAAGCTCCCCTACCTCCACTACCTTGAAAATCAGTCCACATGTATGGTCCATGTTTAAACTTATGGTAAGGATCAACATATGTAAATATGAAAAAAATTAGAGAAGGGTGTCATTAATGAATACATGCAAGGGATTATATGTTTAAGGAATTTGGCTGATTCCCACATTTTTTATTTAAAACTCAAGATTGTTGAGCACTCTAGAGACCTAAAACAAGAAGAAAATCCCTAAATTTTGTGGATGATATGTGTTGGAGTATTGTTGAAGTGGAATTAGCATTTTGAAAATCTATTTCAGTGTGGAACTTGAAATTGCAACTGTATTTTCATATGAGTAAGTATTTCAATGTCATATATTTTCATTTTTCCTATGTTGTAGGTTTGTGTTAGGTTGTGAGGCGAGTTATGTTTTCAATACCTCTAGTTCCTTCCTCCTTCTCAAGAGATTATTTTTCCACCACATTGGCCTCCATGAAGATTCAATTATCTGGAACCCCTATTTCATCCCATCTTATATATGATCTAGATCAAATAATTGACATAGATTTATGTAATGTGGATCTAAATGAGTTCCTTCAAATGTTGCATATGGATGACAAGATCAAGTTCAAGACCTCAATTGATGAAATCTATATTTATTTAGCTACTACATTTCAACCTTCAATTCATTACCTAGAATTAGTTTGGGTATGTGTTGAGCATTATAATCCAGAAAATATGGAGGTACTTGATAAGATTAGTGCTAAATTTCTGTCCTTGACTGCATAATATTTTGGTGAAATGTTGGGACTTCCTGAAAGAGAGGAAGTTGTATACGTAACTATTGAATCAACAGGTTAGTTGTGGGGTTTTCACCGTGTTAAGTTCTCAAAGATAATGAACAATCAATGGCTCATGAAACCAATAATTTATGCTACTAGGATTCCTCAAAGGTTGACCAAAGTTGACTTCATTGAATATTTTGGATTCCTCATCACTTTGTTAAATACAATTGTGGGTAATGACTTTACTTATTAATTTCATGACTAAATTTTTAGGTTCATCCATATTATCGTCAACTTCAAAGAACATATTCACTAGAGAGAATTGATCAACAATTCTATTCATGATTAAATTATCAAAATAGTAGTACAGATTCATGAGGGTTCATGAAAGAAATGTGATTTTTACATGACCTCCTTCCTATTTTATGATTTCACATTCCACAAGTCAATTCTTGGCATTCCAAGGATCAATGAATTCTCTTAATAAAGGGTATATGATGTCTACCCTTAGCTCAACTTGGAAAACCATAAGTATTATTCCACAAGGGCACATGATGCATTCTTTTATCCTATCATTTACTTGTCTACAGATGAATGGGAATAATATAGGATGTCACCCAGTGATAAGGAAGTAATCAATGAATTTTGATGTTATTTCATTTAATTCAAGTCTTTCACATACATCATGCTGAGTGGCTTCTAAGGCACTCTATATATGTTTCCTAGGTACTTAAATGATAAATTGGAATTACTTGAGTAATCTAGAAAACTTGATGAATTTCAAAAGATTATAACAAAAAATCATAAAACTAATGTTAAGTTCCCAATAATTATTAGGATATATATATTCCCTATAGTGGTCAAGGCTAGACTCTTGGATGATGAGATGAATAGGGATATCATGCAAAACTTCCAAACCAAAATAAATTATGACATCAAGTGGATAATGTAACCAATTATTGGCAGTTCATATGAACATGAGTCTCAATATGAGGACTACTAGATGAACTATAGGGATGAGGAGGTGAGGCTTAGGGATTTTTCCTTAATGAATATATCTCAAGTTATTGATTGTAAAATTGTAGCTATCCTTGACAGTTTGATAGATGATAAGAATTTGGTAAGCAGGTATTTTATTGAATAGAACATAGCATCTTAGCTAGTAGCACCCCTTTATTGGAGAAAATAGGATCCAAACCATCTGTATGAGAGAAACCAAAAAGGTGTTGATTTATCTCTTTATAATATTATAGTTTTGAGAGAATACAAGCCTTCAAGGGAAGTTAGGGATATTATTCCATCTTTGTTGAAGGGGGAAACTAGTTTGGACCCACTAAATGGAAAATCACCTCAAATTTCTACCAAGAGACCAACATCTAGAGAAGTGGAGGAATTAGGTACAACAATAAGTAAGACAAGAACTATTGTTTCACTTTTAACACAATAGGAAGAGGAGATGTTGATGAAAACAATGAAAGGTGCACGTATCACTCAGGCCACATCATATCAAGTTGTGCCCCTTCACACCTCAAATCCCAAAGTGTGTGTTTCTCAAATGGAAATCCAGGTGGGTGCTATCTCTCATGTTCCTAAAAGATTTTGAAGTAAGAAGATGATGGAGAAATAAGGAATGGGTCTAATATTGGGTGTTTTACATGTGGAGAAATAATATGATCCTATACTCAAGCACTTTTTAAGGGGAAATAAAGAAAAGGTGGTGACACCTAAAACTTAAGCATTTGTAAGTACAACCATTCTTGGAGCTACCACAGGTGATGAGATTTCTTCTAAAGTAAAATATGAGACCAAGGTTGTTTATACCACTCTAACTCTGTCAACACTAGAGGTTCCGACCATAACTAATATTCAAGAAAATTAAGTTTAAATAGTTGAAATTGTGGAGTGTGAAGTGTAGGATCCTTCTCATGAACAATTTTTAATTGACTTGTTGTATGGTTTAGGTCTAGACAGTGTGCTGAAATTTTCATACAGGATGTCCATGTAGTACCTATTCAAAATGTATCAACAGAAGAACATGGGTAGTTCCCAACCTTATCTTAGAATCCTATGATATAGGTAATTACATTAGTAGAGGAGAACAATATGGAGATAGAAAAAAATCTAATCACTGAGGTTAAAGAAACTATACCAATATATCCTCTCAAATTAGCATTAGACGTAGTGGAAAGAGTAATTGTAACTCATGAAGTTATAGAAAGGATGGAAGAAATGAAGGATCAAGATTTAATTGAGGAAGACAAAGTTGATAAACAAGAAGAGCCAGCTAAAGAGTTAACTCCATCTAAGGAGCCAAGGGTTGATATTGAAATGAAAGGTCTAACAAATACAACTATCTCACACCCAACCCTTGTGTAAGAAAAAGAGAATGTGGAAACCCTATAAGAGTAGACCCTTGATTATAGTCCCACCATCTCTAATTTACAAGAAATTGTGGTTGCTTCAGCTACTTCACAGTAATAACAAAAAATAAAAGGAAATGAGGATAGTCTACGTGTAGGATGGTTGAGAAAAACACTCCTTAGGAAGAAGAATGTGAAGGTGAAGTTAGAATAAGTGGATATTAAAAGTGTCATCTCTATGAGACCACATAGGGTACTCGAAAAGGATAAAATTTTATCAAGAAATGTGGTGGGGCCACAAGGAGATAAATTTGTGGAGATTGTTACTCATCAAGATGAAATTCAAATTACACAAGTCCCATTGGTGAATCCAACCACTAAGGGTATGAAGCATAAGGTCATAGTTGCAATGGTAGGAATCTTCCAAAAAATGGATAAATATAAGGAAACAAAGAAACAACAGAAAGAGAAAGTTGACATCTTATCAACTTATGTGAAAAAATGATTTCACCCTCTTACTGAGAAAAAAAAGTTACTATTTTTATCATCCTTGATGTATTACTAATTTTTGATAATTTAAGATGTAGTGGAGAGGACATAAAGAAATGGGAAGAAGAATTGACTAGAAAAGGAAACAATTTCCTCAAGAATATTATTGAATGTTATAAACAAGTGTCGGAGAAAATTGAAGATGTTAAAGCATAGATTGAATTTTTTTGTAATGAGATGGAGTATTGGGATCAAATGTTTTTAAAGATAAAAGAAACTATTTCCATGAATGATGAGCTGGTGGAAATGGAGGGTATTATTCCCTTTGATTGTAGAGGATGGAAATATGAGCATTGGAGAGCCATCGAATTAAGAATGGAAACCTTAGGAGGTTGCATAAGAAAACTCCAAGACATAAGGGATAAAGTAGGAACATATATTGATGATATTGACTCTAATATTAAGAAAATGATACCCATCCAAGATACTCACACCCTAGGAGATACATATGTGAATAAACTTATTAAAATCCTTCAATATCATATTAGGGGTGAGTTTGGGTCTTCAAAAAGTTTTGATTATTCATCTATTTAAATGTTTATTCATTTGGAAGGAATTATAAATAAATTAGCCAAAAGAAGAAGGCTATTTCAATTGAGTTTGATAGAATTTTGTATGAGAAAGAGAAAATATTTCTTTATCACACTTGGCCTGATGAAGATCCCATTTTGAAAATGTTTATAAGGTTGGATGCATACATGGACAAGTTAGAGGAAAAAGGAGGAGTGAGAAAGTCAACCTTGACTCTCCTTAATTTCCCTCTTCTTTCTTATTCCCTCATATTGTTTATTATTTCCCCAATTCACTATTCATTCAAAATGTAGAAATCAAGACAGATGATTACATTTACAACAAACTCTTTCAGAGTGCACATAGAGAATGATTACATAACATAATATAATTTTCTTGTGAGCACACATGGAATGGTGACATGGAAATAAAAGAAAACATAATTTGTTGGTAGTAAATAATATTATCCTTCCTCCATGAATCCAATCATGATTCAAAACCGCTCTAGCTTGACATATCAAGATTGAATATTTTTAGTTGGAACTGCATGTAATGCCCAAAAAATTAGGCACATAATACAACAATAAAAAAATGGGACTAATTTTTTTTTCCTACATCTCCATATACACGACACCACATGGGAATGATTTGGGTGACTCAAAATTACACAAGACATTTATACCAACATGGAACCACACATATCACAAAGCGAGAAGTAGTTGGCTTCATAAGGGCAGATGAAACACATAACCAACCCTACTTAAGAGGCTTACATAGGGGAGAGGTCATCATTGTAGCTACCCCTTATCGATCCAAGAAGAGATTTGTCTAGCCTTTGGTTCCTCCAACACACACACACACACACACACACACACACACACACACACACACACACACACACACACACACACACACACACACACACACACACACACACACACACACACAGTGCATAAAATTTGACAGGCCCCCTTTTCCCTACATCATAACATGCTCTTATACCTCCACTAATAATAGCCATGAATCCCCTTCTTTCCTCCAAAACAACACACACTTCTCCCTTATTCCTCCCTTTCACTAGCTACAACTTATTCCTCCAAAAAAATAATGATGAAACCTCACCCCAAAAATAAAACAAAAAAATCACACGATACACATGATGATAAATCATAGCTACATTTCCAAATGATAAGGAAAAAACAATGATCACATTGACCAAAATAATGAAGCACAACAATAATCCAGCCATATTACAAACTTATAAATAGGACCTTCCTTCAACATGATACTTTCATGAATATTTATTTATTACAACCATGTTTCAATAATCAATCTTAATGGATTGGAGAGTACTTGATACATGAACATATATTATTTTAATTTTTCTAAATTTTCTTTATATCTTTTAACATTTAACTTAAGGTGTTTTTAATTGAATTTGGATCATATACATTGTTACAATTACATGTTTAACTTGTTTGTTAATAGGTATTTATTTACCCACGAGGCTACTATATCTTATTCCTAGGATTATTTTTGGTGAAGGCATCTTACTTGATTTTTTTATCATACCTTTGTTACACAATAAGGACAAGTGTAAGACCAAAAGAAGAGAAGTTCATAGTTTTAAGGATTAGGGGTCATGGTTCTTTCATTCATTTATACTTTAATAATTTATTTATTCCACAATAAGTATTTTACGACATGGGTTGTTTATTCATGATAAGAAGGTTTAATCACGTTACAAGGAATGTCAAGTTTCACTTTTCCCATGGAGAACATCTCATGATTACACTCCTGAAGGCCAAGCACTAACTACAATTTTATTACAGTTATGTTCCGATAATTAGTTTAAGGATTCAAAGGCACTTAACGTGACAACATAATTTCTCTTTTTTTTCTATACTAAACTTCCTTAGTTTTGCTTCACATCCAAATTAAAAGGTTTTCCTAATTAGGTTCATATTCCTTTTGCAATTAATTATGTAACCCATTTTTTAATAAGGATATTTGTATGCTCATGAGACTACTAGTCCTTGTCGTAAGGAATTCATCTCTAAGAACATGATTACACAGTTTCACACCATACATTAATTTCACAATAAGACAAGTGGGAGAACAAGAGGGAGTTGGCTTTATTTTAAATATTAAGGTTCACATTCAAGTTTACACATCATGGATTCCCTTTCTCACAAAAAGATGGTTTAAACACGTTACAAGAAAGATCTAAATTTTGTTTTTATCCTAGCACATCATCTTATGGTTAATTTTTACAAACTAATAATAAATTAAATTTTTGTTAAGTTCCAAAATTAATTCTTAGCATTGTATTATAGAACCCAAACAATAATTGGAATTGGGTATTGAATTCACTTATAACCCCAACTCCTAAAGGTGACTTCAAAAGGGTAGTTAATGATATTTTCCACCTAAAGCATTTTATTATAGTCTTGTGCTAGCCCAAGAGGGTTTACATTAGATTTAAATCTAGTTTCCCATGGAGTACTATCTTAATAGAACACATTCTCCTTACTACACACACAACTGCCAATATTAGGAGGAAGACACATACTCTAGACAAAGTTTAACCATTACCATTACTAACTGTTGAGTTCATAAAAATGTCGCTAAGAATACATGATATGATGATAATCTAAAAATTGAGCTCTTATTTCCTTAAGGTAGAAGGTTCCATCGAGTATAATAATTCAGGTTCACCTTAAGGTTTTAGTTTTCTATGTTAAGAAGGATCACACGAGAAGGGTAGTCATGAAAGGGTTTTATACTAGGGATGACTATTTTTTTAGATTTATTTTCTAAATTTTCAAGGTAAATAACACAACAAACTATATATTTAATCATCAATTTCACACTGAAAAATGCACTATAAGAAGTCAAATTCAATTTCATTTAACATATATATCCAAATTTTATAATACATAATTCTGAATCAAAATGACACCCATGGTTACATACACATTTTCCAAACACCCATAAACAATAGAAACTCAAACATATTATAAAATTTCAATAATAAACCTTTAAATACATCACAGAATGTTGGTTTAGCATTCACAATTTCATTGTTTCAAATAATATGCAAAAATTATATTTTTAGTGACACTTCACTTCCTCCACGTCTCGGTACCTGCAGCTACCACATGGTCAACAAAATGTTGGCATGAAATTCACCTAAATCTATGATAATTAACATTATTATTTTTTCATTTGCATAATCATAATAATTCACACAAAAATAGAGAGGGTTAAAGGTATATATAATCATTTCATTGCACTTCATTTCTTAACTACGGGAGGAGAGAGAAAGAGATAGAGAGGAGAGAGGAGAGAGAACACTTTTTACAAAGGTAAAATTTCACACAAAAAGCCACAAGATAGAGTTTCATACAATTATTTATAAGTTTCAATAAGTTTTCACGACGATTTTTTAATTTGACTGGATTCCTACGGTCTTCTTTTACATTTTCCTACTAGTTGCAAAAACATCCAATTTTGGCTCAGAGACTAAGAAACCATGTTAAAAACTATATTACGATGGGAAAATGAAAAATAGGTAAATTCCTACATGTTCTTGTATATAGAAATAATTCACATGAACTAATGAAATTTAGAACTGACGAACGATTTACAAATGGAGGCTAGTTTTCCAAGGCCATCGGTCATAATCGGACTAGTTACAAAAACAACCAATTTTAGCTTGAGGGCTAAGAAACCACATACAAAACCTGAATTCTAATGGATGAAATCTCAATGGAAAAATTCCTACATGCTCTCCTATATATAGAAAATTCACTGAAGTTTAAAGAAATAAGAACTGATAAAAAACTACAAATGACGACTAGTTTTCTGGAGCCACTATTCGTAATCAGTCTAGTTTGATCTAGTCAGCTTTTCACTTTTAGTAGCTTCCTAAAACTACAAAATGGGGTAACAAGGCTGCTAGAGGGGAAACAAAAAGAGCAAAAATGGTAAATTGGGGTCGATATAAGGCTTGATGCGACTCCTCACATAACAAGGAATATAGACGAAACTTGACATCTCTTTTCTGGGGTTTGGAGGGTTGTTTTGCAAGTCTCCAAAATTTTTGATTTGCTAGCTTTTACAAAGGAACAACTAATAGGTTTACAAGGGAATCAACTCAACTTGTCAGTATATGGGGGTGGTTGTAACTAATTGGTTTGGCTACAAAGTTTTCATATCATCTTTGAATGAGGGTTTAAGTATATGATTTTCACCAAGGGTTATTTGTATTGCGTAAGTTACAAGGTGAAGCTTTATT
This sequence comes from Taxus chinensis, assembly GCA_019776745.2. Lineage (NCBI taxonomy): Eukaryota > Viridiplantae > Streptophyta > Pinopsida > Cupressales > Taxaceae > Taxus > Taxus chinensis. The sequence continues at coordinate 311,514,216 of CM034146.1, read as the reverse complement.
ATTTGCAAAACAAGTTGGTTTAAAATGATAAATTGAGAAATTAATCAAGGGTTTATATTTTATATTTTTTTCAAAGAAAGAACTAAAAGTATGAAAATTATGGAAGATGTAGGTAAGGGAGACCATGCCTGAGGGGTAAACGGTTCGTCCAAAGCTGTGGAGGTCAATTCCATCACTCCACAAGGAATTTCTTCAAAAAGTTTACACATCTAGAACACCCCTTAACTTTCATTTTCTCGAACCTCTCTAAAACTGTTTCAACAAAACCATTTGTGAACATCCCAAAATTGAAGCATCCCATGAGGCTACATTTGTTTGAGTCATTTTGTCAAACAATTAACGTGCTACATTTATGCCTCCATCTAGTTCAATCAATATATAGGAATCCATGGGTTTTTTTTATATTATTGGCCTGACTATCCTAGCTTTCATGAGCATGTGGGAATTTCAAGAAAAAAAATTGATGAGACTTTGACACTCTACCAAGATCTCCCCCTTACAAACTCGATTAAGATTGAATATCTTGAAGTAGAGGATGATTTACAATTCATATTAATATGGATAAAAAAATACCTCTCTCAACATCTAATTTAAAATTCCAAGGACCTTGTATGTATTGTTCTCATTTATCTTATTATGTAAAAAAAGCATTACTCTAAGACTTTAAGTATTTTAGGCTAGCATGTGTTACAAGACATCTTTCCTAAGAACCACCCACATGAATACTTCCCAAGGGTTAAAATTTACAAAGTGGGCCAATTTCCAAATAATTTTCCATTATGTATGCAAGAATACATCCATAACACTCTAGTTACTTACATATTCCATTTGTGGTCACTTAACTTCCCCAACCTAACTTATATAGAAAAATTATCATATTCTCCGTTATCCAATTTGGGATGAAATACTGAATAAAAAAGACTTCATATTACCAAATTCCACACAGACATCTCTATCATACCTATTTACCATCATTTCCTCTTAATATCACCCCATCATTTTTTAAAAAATAACTTGCTCTCAAATATCATTCCTTCCCTCTACTTTTGTGGTCGTCTATGCCTAGTCTCAAGCTCCCATTTTTGTGCATGGAAGGGTGAAATTGAAAAATATTACAGAGACATAAGTGGGATAACGGGAAAGGGAAATTTCAATGTCTTGATAAAAAATGACTACTCAATAAAACGATAAAGAGTAGGAAGTATAAAATGTAGCTGTAAATGTTACAATGCACGTACAACAAGTTTTCAGAGGTAGAAAAGAAAAATAAATACAACTATGAATGAAGTGCCTCCTTATTCTCAATCTTCTTCTTGATGCAGGAGCATCATCCTCGTAGCATGGAGAGTAAAATAAAGTGTGAATAAGCCTTTCTTAGGCACTAAGAAAAAACTATGATTTGTCAAAGTTTTCTATATCCATTATATCATTTTTCAATTTCAAGTTTGAATGTACATTGTAATTATGAAGGTGAAAACATTGTAACAAGGGGTAATATGTCAAGCTTGACTAGGTATGGGAGGTTGAATATGTGTGTATGAGTTGGCATGAGTTTGATAAGGTCATGAAGACCATAAAAAAGAATATGTAACGAGTGTGAGGTGTTTTTAGATATAGATTATCCATAATTGCTATGATTAGAGGACTAGTTGAACCTTCTTAGGGTGACTTAGTCAATTTAGAAGCTAGTTGAGCTTCTTAAGGAGCCAGAATAGGGAACTAAGACATAATGGAGGAATAATTCAAGGAGGAGAAGATGGTAATAGGTTTAAGAAGGATAAATAATGTATGTATGAAGCATGAAAATAAATAATTTTCTTTGGTTTGAGTGAAATTACTTGTTTTAGTGGATTGTGCTAAGAATTGTGCTAGAATAGTGGATTAAAAACCCTCAATGGTATTTATGTGATGAATTATTCTTGATTGTTAACGCAAAAATATTATACATGTGCTAAGGATCATAGTTATAATTCTTATGTGTCTTGAATTTGTGAAATTTGGGTTTTATAGCTAATTGTTCCTTCTCGGGCTGTAGCTAAGGCTTATAGTATATTTTAAATGAACAGATGAATTGAGCTAATTTTCTCAAAATATATCTGCCTAGATGTTAATTAGACGTCCTCCAATTTTCGTGGTGATTAGACAATCACAATAGAAGATACTGTTGATAGTTATCTCAAGTTTTAATGGAGATTGCACAGTGCACAGGTTTGTAGAGAAAAGGACAAGGTTTTTCATTAATATTGAATTTCATAACCCTAAATTAGTATGGAACATAGAATAAGGTAAATTTGAAGAGTTTTAATGATCATGCAGAATCCACCATCAAGAAAAAATCCATTATTTAATGATTGTACAACTGTTAAAACACATCAGAGCAGGGTAGAAGAAAATTTGGGGTTATTTTACACAAAATTGGGATATGTCAATAGATACTGTGAACTAAGATGAGACTTAAGAGTCCATGTAGTAGTGGGAATGATGTTTTATGAGGATTTTATGAAGATAAATTCCATCATTTTGATGCTAGATTTACTGTACATGGTTTTATATGACTATACTAAGTCATGAGGAAAGGTTACAAAATGTTGCGATGGGATAAATGTGTGAATATCTAGTGCTTACAAGTTTGGAACACTTCAAAAATAGTAAAGGAAACCTATAGAGCATGCATTTTGTTTATGAGAACCTACTACTTGAATTTTAAGCATTGAATTAGGCAAATCAGGACCCCAAGAAGCTTAAGGGTAGAGTATAGGACATATGAAGGAACACACATGCTAGATCAATTCAAGAAGAATTATAGGTCTTAATTTGATGCCTCCAACATGCCTCAAAGGTGAGAAAGTGTCAAATTTTCAAGGTCACATTACTTGGAGCAGGGGGTCTAGAACCTTGTTGGATGCCTAATAAAAAGCCAAATCATTCTTGAATCACTGTATTGAGGGCTATAGGGTAGAAAATTAACCATGCATATAAGGTGGAGTCTTGAGCATGTAATGAGAAGGGATGAGGCTCATGGTGACAAGATGAGATAGGATAGTTTGTATATTAGTTAAGCCTAAAGTTGTGTGAAAAAAAATAAGGGTAAAGGGTCAAGAAGCTTAGAGAGTCAAGTGAGGAGGTTAGAAATAATGAACTAGAAGAGAAGAATGGTAAAGAGACAGTGAGGGAGTTAATAACATATTTCAAGTACTTGTAATTGGTTGGATGATTATAAATCAATCTTAAATATTCATGGGTGACAGAGATAGGTGCATGCATACAATGGAAGGTATGAGGCAAGATTGTCTAAGAAGCCTAGAACATGATATATGAACATGATATGCATGAGAAGGTGGATTAGATGAGCTAAGGACACACCATTTTGATATTAGAGCAGGTATCTAATTTGATTAGTTAATAATTATATAGATGTTTTTATTAGTGTCAATTTTGTTTGATTGTACTAATGATTGGATGACAAAGTGATGCAAGGTTGCAGGTAGGTGAAGGAGAAGAGAGACTATAAATAGTCAAGAAGAAGTGAAAAGAAGACTAAGAAGCTACAACTAGAAGAGAGAAATATTGAGCCAAGAAGATTGGCATAGGTGCCACTAAATTTTGCACAGGTAAGGAAGTTTGTATAAAGAAGAAGAAGTAGTCAGATATCCAAGAAGAAGCTTGGATAAGAGAGAGAAAGAAGGCTACAATCTAAGGTGATAGAGACTTGGATAAGAAAGAGAGAGAGACCATGGAAGCTATACCATGGAAACATGTAATAGTTTTGGTTTAAGCAATGAAAATGATGAGAGTGACAGAAGAGAAAAAGAAGAAATAGATGAAGATGGAAAAGGAGATAGCTGAAATAAGGAGGCATATTGAACTCCTTGAGAAACAGATAAAAACTATAGGAGAAGTATTAGCTGACAAAGGGTATGAAGAAGTTGAAAGCACACATGATAAGATGATGGATACAGAGGAAGAGCTAAGCTTCATGAGTGAATCATGTGAAGAGTCTTGCAAAGAAGACATAAAAGGTGATGATGAGTGGTCTAGTGAAGATGAAGAAGAACCACAAAGAGAAGTGCAAAATAATGATGTAAAGTCCATTAAAAGGACATTTTTGGATGCTAATACTATGTTTAAGTTTGATTTTGTAGTTATATAGGGAAACATTGCCAAGGAATCCAGGAAGGATGAGAGATCAAGCAAAGAGTCCATGACAGAAGGAAAATAAGCAATGCATTTGAAGGCATTCAGAAAGGAAGGTATGCAACAAGTAAATAGGAAGCAAGAGAAAATAATGAGCATAAAGGACCTTGCAAAAGAATATGGATACATAATTCCCAAGTGGCTCAAGAAGATAGTACCTAAGAAAACATATGAGGTCCAAAGAGATGCATATGGAAGTAAAGACACCAAAGAACCAGTTATTGTTCTAAGGAGCTGCTAGAAGAAGAAGGTTGAGTTCATTCTAAGAGAGGTAATGGTAAATGAGAATAAAAAAACCATGAGAAAGGAAAAAGGTAAAAAAATTGCATTTGATATATCAGTTGATGACATTATAAGCATAACTAGTGATAGTGATGAATGCATGATTGAATTTCACAAATAAAAGATGGGATGGATTAATGTGGAAGCAGGTGAATGTTCTCGTGGAGGCCAAAATGAGAAAATTAAGGAAAATGAAAAATTCTTGGAAGAAGTACAACGGTGTCTAAATTTAGGACCAAATTTTGATGAATGTCAAGAAGATATTAATGATTTCTTGTTACATGAAGAATTGAAGGTGATATAAGCTTTTTATGCAAGTCAGCCCATGGGTAAAGAAGTGGTGGAAGCATGGAAGGATGATAAATAACAATCACAAGTGAGTGAGGACAAACAGGTAAAATATGAAAATTTGAAATCAGATTTTGTTTGTTTTGATGATAGTGTTAATGATGCAAACCTTTCTCAAAAGATGTTACATTTTAAACAAGATAAAAATGGATTTTTTTATGAGAACATGGAGCAGTTACAAGCTGAGGTGAGTGCATTAGAGCATGCCCTTCATAATGGAGAAGAAAATAACTATCCTAAACCAGCTGGGATGGAGGAATTGGGTGAATGGAAGAAGGAAAATGAGTCTCAAGGAGAAATAATTGTGAAAGGATAAGCAAATGCAATAGTTGTAAGAGAATATTGGAATGAAAAGCTCAGAAATGAAGCAAAGAAAGGACAAAACAAATATGTGAAGAATGAATTGGAATTGGTCAATGAAAAAAAAGAAGGAGAAGAACAACAACATGTAGTCATGCAAAAATCTTCATGGCTTCAAAAGTTTGTGTCTAAGGTTGCTTTCAGTATTGTGTATACAGGTATAACAACTAATAAGGTGAATGGAGCTCAAGATTACATAAGAGAGCTCTTGGAAAGAGAACATGAAGACTCTAAAGACATGAATGAACATGAAACAACAATATGGTACCTAGTACATGAGAAACAAAAAAGAAGAGACAAAGGAGAAAGAAGATGAGATATAGAGAATACACTAGGAAGAAATAAAAATAATAATGACCAAGGATGACATGGGACCTAGGTGCATGTTGAGGAATAAGAAAAAGATGAAGACCCATGAGCAAGAGCTCATGAAAATGTTCAAGTTGGATAGCCTGATGCACAAGCATCATCCTCATAGCTTGGAGAGTACAATAAAATCTAAATAAGCCTTTCTTAGGCACTGAGAAAAAACTAGGCGTTTTCAAAGTTTTCTATTTCCATTATATCATTGTTCAAATTCAAATGTGTGTGTGCATTATTATAGTAAAGGTGAAAAACCTTGCAGTAGGGGTAATATGGCAAGTTTGACTCGGTATGAGTGGTTGAATAGGTAAGAATGAGTTGCCATGAGTTTGATAAGGTCATGAAGACCATAAAAAGAATATCTAATGAGTGTGAGGTGTTTTTAGATATAGATTATCCATAATTGCTATGATTAGAGGCCTAGTTGAGCCGTGTTAGGGTGACTTAGTCAATTTAGAAGCTAGTTGAGCTTCTTAAGGAGCTAGAATAGGGAACTAAGACACAATGGAGGAAGAATTCAAGGAGGAGAAGATGGAAACAAGTTGAAGAATGATGAATAATGTATGTATGAAGCATGAAAATAAATAATTTGCTTTGGTTTGAGTGAAATTGCTTGTTTTTAGAGGACAATGCTAAGAATTGTGCCAGGATAGTGGATTCAAAACCCTCAATAGTGTTTATGTGATGAATTCTTCTTCACTGTTAACATAGGAAGATTCTACATGTTCTAAGGATCATAGTCATAATTTTTATGTGTCTTGAATTTGTGAAATTTTTGTTTTATAGCTAATTGTTCCTTCTTGAGCTCGAGCTAGGGCTTCTAGTATATTTTAACTGAAAGGATAAATTGAGCTAATTTTCTCAAAATATCTATGCCTAGATGTGAATTAAACATCCTCCAATTTTTGTGGTGATTGGAAAATCACAATAGAAGATACCGTTGAAAGTTATCTCAAGTTTTAATGGAGATTGCACAGTGCACATGTTTTTAGAGAAAAGTACAAGGTTTGTCATTAATATTGATTTTCATAACCATAACTTGGTACAAAGCATACAATAAGGTCAATTTGAAGATTTTTAAGATCCTGGAGAATCCACTATGAAGAAAAATGCCATCATTCGATGACTTTATAGGTGTTAAAACACAACAAAGTAGGGTAGAAGTTAATTTGAGGTTATTTTGCACAAATTGGGATACGTTAATAGCTAGTGTGATATGATATGATACCTAAGAGTCCATTTAGTAGTGGGAATGATGTTTTAAGAGGAGTTTATGAAGAGAAATGCCATCATTTTGATGCTAGATTGATTGAACATGGTTTTATATGATTGTACTAAGTCAGGAGAAAAGATTACAAAATGTTGAGATGGGAGAAATGTGTGAATAACTGGTGCTTACTTGGAACACTTCAAACATAGTAAAGGGAACCTATAAAGCATGATTTTTTTTTACGAGAAGCTATGACTTGCATTATAAGCATTGAATTGGGAAAATTAGGACCCTAAGAAGCTTGAGGGTAGTATATAGGACAGATGAAGGAGTACATGTGCTAGATCATTGGTTAGATGATTATAAACCAGTCTTGAATATTCGTGGGTGATAGATATAGGTGAATGCATACAATAGAAGGTATGAGACAAGATTTTCTAATAAGCCTAGCACATTATATATGAACATGATATGCAGGAGAAGATGGATTAGCTGAGCTAACGCTGCACCACTTCTTCTTCTTCTTATACATACAAAAACCAACATTGACAGGTAGTAGCTTCCTTTCCAAGACAATTAAACCCACTTCAGATGCATATACAAATCTAGATTAGTCAATTTGTGTACAGTAAAGTGAGGAGATATTTGTGCTAGATTTATCTCCATGTGCAGGACTGATTTAACCCATAGAGTACTGATTTTAGGATGGCTATGCTAGATCTCCATTTAGAATAGATCCCTGTCACATTATGTTTATTTTAAAAAATGAGAGTATATAAAATAGAGCTATGACTATCCAATTACTACTAAATTGTAATGTTAACTTTGGGTTTTACCGTGGTTACACCTTAATATTTCAAATAAATTGTTTGTATTTTTATGCATGGAAAATGATAGGTCAGAAAGGTAGCTTAGGATGTGACACACTCTATTCTTCATGATGGATGGATTTACCCTATTCTAAGGCTTTATAATTGGCACAACTAGGAGCAATAACTAATGGTGAGGTGCCTCATGCCCTGCAAAATTGACCAAGTTTTTCTGTCACCCTCACGCATTACTCCTACATACTTGACATTTGTAATTTATACCATTGATAAGAGATAAGATCCCTCACCCACTCCTTCATCAACCAACACATTAAAACAACCTTTCTATTTTTTTAAGAATATTTTTTTTCTTTTTTTATTATTTATTTATTTATATATTTTTATTTATCTATCTTTGTTTATAATAATGATCTTCAAAAGGCCTGCTGATAAAGGAGAGGGGGAGAAGAAATCGGGGCATTACACCACGTCTCCATCATTTTTGGCTCATCATGGACTTTTGTCCTTCCCTTTATAGGGTTTTGTTGTTTCTAGAAGGGGATATGGGTATATTCCCTTCATGGAAAATTTTGTATAAGAATGAGGGTCCGTCCTCATTCTAAGGGGTCTAAATTTTGGGTTTAGGCTAAGGTGATTACATTATATAGTTATTAGCAGGAACTGAGATCATCTTGTGCATTTCTCCATTGTGAAATTGAAACATACAGAGTTGTATTCCATGTTCAATGAGATATATTTGAGATGCATCAAAATATAGTCAAGGAATGTAAATTTTAATATGATCTTATGTTTATTGAATCAATTAAATACAAAATAATTCTCCCTGGTGTTTACAATAGACTGGTTACTGAATGAATGATGCATTGTAGTGTTACTTTGTAGTATTTTCTTTGTTTTAAAATCCTTCTTATGGTATTATAGGGGGATGATTTCTTATAACTCATGAGTGTATATTGGGTGTTGTTTGATTGAAGAAATAAATGTTTCATTGAAATATTATGAAAAAGTGTTTGTGGTTGGGATTCTAAAGATTATGTAGTAGTATTTGTAGGAACTTGGTATCAACGAATGAAAATTATCCATTGACATTTATATCATCTTAATCTTTATCTTTCTACATTTCTAAGCATCATAGGATGAATTGGTAAACACCACTATTTAGCCCCATTTAGATGCACCTTCCCCCTTTTAAAATAAGTATTGTACCATTGTAACTATGAAAATCACACCAAATCAGCTTATTTTCACATGTTTCCCTCCAAATTACACCTATCCCACATATTGTAAGCGTGTTTGATATGGATTTTGAAATTTAGTAGCACCAAGCACCATTCCATCCAAAGTTGTTAACAACATCCTTTTGAATTATGCTTGGGATCATATTTTGTTTGTCTTTAGCAGCTTGTATTTGATGTATTAAATGTATGTAATTTTTGTTTGATAATTTTGTTAGTGAACATTGCATATATGGCTATACCTTTCTTAGATTGACTTACCAAAATTATTAGAATATTAACCAATTTTATCCCTCCATTTAATCTACCCTTAGGGTTCTCTCACCCCAGTTCTAGGCATAACCAAAAGTATCTTGAGCTAGCCACTTCCTTTGTACATGCCTCCTAGTGATTTCTAGCACCTGGTGATGAATGAGTGTTATATCTATCCCTAACTACAAACAACACATCATCCATCTATCACTCTTTAAGAAATTTGTCTGTGAATCATTGTCAAGTTTGTGGGGTGTAAAAATGGGAACCAACATGCTTTTGGCACCATCGTCAGGATTTTTTTATGGTTTTTATAAGGGTTTATCAAATTGGTTTTTCTTTGCTATTTTTGGAGTGATTTTCAGTGAAATATTTAGAGTTAATCTAACATTTACAGAGTTCAAATCTCTAGTGGCGCTTTCCTCCTTAATGTTGGGTCAGACCAGTGTTGTATTGTTTGATATATTCTAGTAATAACTCTGCATCTTGCAAAGCTAGAAGGATTAAGGTCTTCTTTCAAGTTAGATCCTGCTAAGAAGATTCTTCCTAAACTAAATGTATCACAAAGAAGAAAGAAACAAATTTAGACACTAGTAGGAGGCCAAAGCTCAAAAGGTAGAGCCACATAGCCCTATTATTTTTATTATTTACCCTTGGTTGGAAATTATTATAGCTCTTCTAAAATTTTTGAGTTAAATATCCCTTGGTATCAGCTTCATTCCTTGTTCCAATAAGGTTATGCACTTAAATTTGGCGAGATCATTCTTGAAATCATCCATTTATTTACAAATGAGAATAGAGGATTTGGTTTTGAGACTGATCCTTTGAGGAATCCCCACAACATTTATATTCCTCTTGAAAAATCTCATTCATAATAATATGGATGGTCCTCCTCCCCATGCTCCTTTGAGATTCAATGCATTTAGACCCATAAATTTTGGGGGTATGCCTGGCTATCCAAATGAATTACCCCATGAGATTAGAAATAGATTTCCTAGGTTTCAAGGAAATAATTCCATATATTGTGATCAACATCTCAAATTATTCCAGAATATCATGGATGACTATGAAATTGAATATGAGGATCTTGTTTAAAATTGTGTGTGCAAAAATTAGAGGAAGATGCTAGAGAATGGTTTAATTCATTACCTAAAGGGTCAATTGATTCTTAGGAATAAATGAGAAATATATTTAGGACTGAGTATGGTGACAAGACTGACAAAAGGTGTCTCTTTTTAGAATTTTAAAATATAAATAAGAACCCTAATGAATGTTTACAATATTTTAATAGAAGGTTCAACAAAACTTTGACAAGATTTCCAACATATTTAAAACCTAGTGATGAATCTTGTCTGATTAATTATTTTGATGTGTTTAACAAAAGTGTAGCCTATTACCTAAGGGATTCGAAACCCTAGAAGTTTGAGGTAGAAATTTACCATGGAAATTCAGATTGAGAATGATATTAAAGACGCTAGTAAACCCCAAAAGAGAGAGGATGTTAAACTTGTCAATCTAGATAAGCCTCAAGCAAGAAAATCCATTAATATTGAGGAGGTAGTCAAGACTTTGGATAAAGTAGTCAAGGAAATTTCCTGACAAATTAGCCAGAGGTAAAGAAATATTTATCTCTTAAGCCCTCAAGTTCAACATCAGAATCAAGGACAAAATATATTTGGGAGTCATTGCATACAAGGGGATTATAGAGCTGATGATAAAGGAAAGAGTACATGTGGGTAAATGTGATAAACAAACATTCATTTATATACATAACAAAGTAATTCCTGATCCATTAGTAAGAAGAGTTGCAGATGTAGAAGAGGAACACAACATTGAATGGTGTGATAGATGCTTACTATGTCATTCTCATTGTAGCCATCCAACTTTAGATGATGATGTCGCTGGATCTGATTTTGGCAATGCATGTTTCCTTGAAAACCAGGAAAACCTTGAACAATTTACATCTTTTGCTGATCTTCTCTATGCTCTGGACTGTTAGTGATTTATGGGCCAATGTTAACAAGGCATGTATTCTCTTACTTTTAAAATTAATGTTTTAATTGATATGGCTCAGTATTTTAAATTTCCTAATCATGAATTTGAATATTTAAGGGATTTAATGATAAATAATAGTATGATGGGGAAATATCTTCCAAGAATGATAGGGAAACGTTTTGTATAAATGTGATTGTTGGACTAAGAAAATGAGTATAACTTAAGGAATAGGAAAGTCAAGGGATCTGTTCCAACCTTAAAATCCAAAATGCATATCCTCACTAATGTTCCCAAGGATATTCCCAAGAAAAGTTTACAATGTAAAAACCTTGTTGTTCATCCAAGTCCAAGTATCCATTCCATATTCTCCTAATTTAAAGGAATATATTCCTTCTAAAAAAGGTAGTTACTTTTCCTTCCAGTACATCCCTTCCTAAATACAATATCTGTGGCATGGTCTAGATCCCAAACTATATATAAATCACTATCCCTTAGGTGAAGTTTCTTAGGTGCTATATTAGCATCCCCAAACCATGACTCCTTAAAAATTTCTTTTAAGTTGAGTTATAAGTGCACAAACAACATTGCTGAATCTAAATAAATCCTACTTGGCTTGAGGGTTGCTTGGAAACATGGAATCAAGGAACTAATTGTGAAAGTTGAATTTGAGTTGGTTGTAAAGTAGATTAGAAAATTATATGCAACAAAAAATAAAAGGTTAAAATAATACATGAGTCTAGTATGGGATTTGATTGAAGTATTCGACACTTTCAATCTTGAATACAATGAAAGGAGTCAGAATGCAGTAGTTGATAGGTTGAGATTCTTGTCATGTCAATATGATAATGAGAATGTGCCCCCATACTGAAAGTTTGAGGTTGAAATGTTTGTTAGACCTTATGTACCTGACAACATTCAACATTGGCAAGTGTTCAATGATGACTCACATATCAAAATATTCTTGGGTTGTTACGGTGAGCATACAAATCAATTAATTGATGTAAAACCTATGATAGAAGTATGTGATAGAAAAGAAACCCTATTTGGGAAGGAAGTGACCCAATTAAAAGAAAAATATGATCCCACGAGGGCTATTCAGCCTTAAATATACCTTTTATAGTGATGACGGAGTTGTAGACAAATTAACTCACATAACAAGATATATTGTTGAATGAAACCAAGGAACTTGTCAAGATCTTAGGAAATTTTGGTTAGGAAGCAACTTGAATAGAGAAGAAAAACAACTTATACCAAACTACTAAAAAGGTATCAAGATTTCCTAACTTGGTCATGTTATAAATTGAAATATTATAGGGAAGATATTTTCCAACATGAAATACCTCTAGAGCCACATACTAATCCTAACCCCATCCTTATAGCTTAGATGTAATAGAAACTCACTAAGATGAAGGATGATGGTATTATTCAACCCACTAGATATTCTTCCTGGGTTACCAAATTGGTTTTGACAAAAAAGAAATTTTTTGATATCAGGTTATGTGTGGACTTCAAGAATTTGAATAAGGCTTCACTTAAAGAAAAACTACCCATTACAAAATATGGGCAACCTCTTGTAAAAGGCATCAGTGTCAGAAATATTATTTACTTTGGGTGGTTTCTCTGGTTACAACTAGGTGGTGGTCAAGAAAATAGAACATTATTAAATTGGTTTCACTACTCATTGGGGAACTTATGTTTATATCATAATTCTATTCATGTTGATGAATGCAGGTTCCACTTTACAGAGAGCCATGGATGTTGCATTTTCTAGGTTTATCAATGAATTTATAGTAGTCTATCAAGATGATGACATAACTATTTTTTTAGTAAGAGAGGTGATCATTTGGAACACCTCGAAAAAATCTTGATTAGATGTAGAGAATTTGGAATTTCATTGAATCCAAGGAAATTCCACTTTAGAGTATAAAAGGACAAACTTCTTGGGCACATTGTGTCTCATGAAGGGGTTATGGTTGACATTTAAAGAGTGGAACCAATTGACAAGGTGACCATTCCCCAATCTAAGAAGGGTATACAACCCTTCTTTGGTCAGATCAAATTTATGAGGAGGTTCATATCAAATTTTGTTGAGATCACTTTATCTATCACAATAATGTTGAAAAAAGGTCAAGTTATTATGTGGGATGATGAGTTATATTCAAGATTTAAAAGGAGTAAAAGATACATTGAAGACTACCCATGTATTAGCGACTCTTGATTATAAAAATTAATTTCAAATATTTTCCATTGCATCCATGAGTTTACTATTGTCTTCTATCTTCTTGTAAAAATATGATGAGGGTCATGAAAGACCCATTTATTTCTTCAAAAAATCCTTGTAGTGGTTTGAATTAAAATATTCAATTATGGAGAAAGAAGCTTTTCCCTTGGTAAGGACTACTAAAATTTTAGGCCCTACATCTTAAGTTCCAGGGTCATTACCTATGTGGCACACACCATGGTTAACTATATCCTTACAAAAATGGAGATGTCAAGCAAGCGGTGTAGGTGGGTCAATAATCTTTAGGAGTATGATATGGATATCCAGACCACTAAGCTAGTAAGAGGATTTGGCTTGGAAAGGTTGATGGCTGAAACAAATATGCAAGTTATTGAAGTGCACAATGTTGATAATGATGAACAACACCCCAATGGAAAAGTGATTCCATCTATCTAGTACCAAGACATTGTTTATTATTTGTAATATTTAAATTGTCCTAAATTTATGGATAAGATTCAAATAAGGACATTAAAATTAGTGTCACAAAAATATATCCCAATAGATCTTGGATTGGCTTGGAAAATTCTTGAAGGGGTTTACTAAAATGTATAACTGAAGATGAAGCTGTTAAGCTAATCGGGGAGTTTCATACGGGATTGTGTGGTGGTCACCATGCCACAAAGGTGAATTCTCACAAAATTATGAGAGCTAGGTACTAATGGCCATCTCTTTTCAAATATGTTTTTGAGATGATAAGAAAGTGTGAAAATTACCAATGTTTGTCTGGAAGATTAAAAGCTTTTGGATCCATTCCCTTGCAACATATTTCACTTGAGGATCCTTTTAAACAATGGGGGTTATATTTTATTGGTGAAATGTTATATCCTTCCAGTACATGACATAAATGGATATTAATGGAAACTAACTATTTTACTAAGTGGGTTGAATCAATCCCCAACAATAAGGCCACACATAAGGTGGTTATGGATTTTATTTTAAAAACATCATTTACAGATTTGGAGTTCCTATTAAACTGGTTGTAGATAATTCTATGAGCTTCATATCCAAACCTTTGGAAACTGTGCGTGATGACTATGGAATAACCCTCACATATGATTCCAATTAAAATCCTTAGGGAAATGGGAAGGTTGAATCAAACAATAAAAAATTTCTTCAAAATACTTAGAAGGACATTGGAGGTAAACAAAAGAAAGTGGGGTGAACAACTCAAAATTTCCTTATGGGATGATAGGGTTACATAAAATAGGTCCACTAGAAGGAGCCCATTTGAGTTGGTGTATGGTGTTCAAGATCTCTTTCCTTTTCATGTTTAGTTGTCTGTTTATTAATTTATGAAACAATTGAGAGATGGAGAGGGTGTTGATCCTTATGTTTCCAAGATCAACCAAATCATTGAGCTTGATGAGGTCAAAAGAGAATCTCATCAGAGACACATTAAATTCAAAGAAAAACTTAAGAAAATATTTGATTAAAAGGGGGCTCCAAGAAATTTCCATTTTGGTGATTTTGTTTTGTTATGGGATATCATGAATGAAGATAAGGGAAATCACATGGCATGTTTGATGCACTGTGGATGAACCCTTACTCCATGGATGCCAACATTAGAGAAAATAACTTTTTCTTAAGATATTTGGAAGGGAAATTGTTTGAGATAACTATTAATAATAGGCATCTCAAACACTTTTTGGATTGAAAGTGTTTTTCCTTGTGTATTGTTGTATACTGTATATTTTTGTTGTTGTTGTTCTTGTTTTATTTTTGTTTTTTATTTTCCCTTTATGGTCCCCTATGGTCAATTATTTATTTATGTTTGAGCTCATGGTGTTCCAATTGATACATGATTAGATGTGTTGTTATACGAATCCCTGCCCAAGAGATTATGCATCTAGTATACTTCATCCATGAGTGTTTTTGTGGTTCTTATGACACCTGCTGGGGGTTTCCATCGCCAAGAAAGAGCCATTTTTGGCGCTTGATTTGATCCTTCTATGTAAATAATGCATTTCCTGTATGCCTTGTGGTTTCTTATCATGTTTTTATGTTGTCTCCTTGGGATTACAACTTCTTATAATATTTTACACTATCCCATGATTTATACTTGATTAAACCATGTTGTTGTAGGGTCAATTATTTGTATTGATATAACATTTTAATAATTTGTGTGTTTCTTGTATATTTTGTAATTTTCAGGCCTCAGGGGTATATGGGTGAGGTCTTAATGGCCTTGGTTGTATAATTGTATCCTTGAAATGAATCCCCTTACCTCAAAAATTATGCCTTATGAAATTCTACAGGATTGCATTCTATGCTATTTCATAACCTATAATGTCACCTACAATGCCCAACAATGAAATATTCTAGTCATCTAGGTGTAAGCAGACATTATAGGTAGTTTTAAAATTTTTATGAAAGTTACAAACTAAAAAGAAACTTTCGAGTACGAAAAGGGAATATTTGAGGAATCTTGTAGGTATTAGATGGGTATTTCTCACTTCACTTTGCCGTAGTTTGTAACTAATTTACAAGTTTCTCCCCCATCTTTGAAGCACAAAAACTGAGAACCTGTGGCATGATCTAGTGCCACTTGACTAAGAAAACATCCTTGTAGCCTATAAATTCATAACTTTATAGTTTCTGCTAAGTTGCAAGCAACCACCCCATATCCTAGGCCTGAAAAATGACACATGTAGAATTTTGTAAGAGAACCTCGGGGATAGATGTTCCTAAAAAATTTATAGCTTTCATGTTCGTAGTTTTTGAAAAGATGCCAATCACTCCCCTACCTCATATACCCAACCAATCAATCTAAGTGTATGTCCCACTTTTAAACTTGAGCTAAAGGATCAACATGAAAATATGAAAAAATATGATTTTTAATGGATAGGTGTGAGGATTATCCATCATTTGAAGAATTTGGATACGTCCCAACGATTTTGACATTAAAAATCAATGTTTGAAAGAACTATAATCCCTAAAGTGAGAAGAAAATCCCTAAATAGTGGATGAGATGCATTGGAGTATTTTTGAAAAGTTAAATTAGTGTTTTGACATTTTCTTTCAGCCTAAAACTAGAAATTGTAACTATATTTGTGACATGGTAAGTCTTTCAACGTGATATATTTTCATTTTTGTCATGTTGCAGGTTTATGCTCGGTTGTGAGATGAGTTATCTTTTTAATACATCTAGTTATTTCCTCCTTTATTCTCAAAATATTATTTTCCACCACATTTTCCACCATGAAGATTCAATAATTTGGAACTCCTATCTCATCCCATATTATGTATTGATCTAGATAAAATAACCGACATAGATTTGGGAAATGCAAATATGAATGAGTTATTTTAGAGGCTACATGTGATTGACATGAATGATTTCATGTCCTCAAATTCATAAAATTTATATTTATTTAGATGTTAATTTTCTCCTTTTAATTTAGTACCAAGAACTGGTATGGGTATGTGCTGATAATTATAATCCATAAAACTAGGGTGGTTCTTGATGGAAGTGGTGTTAAAGTTATTTCCTTGACCCTATAAAAATTTTGATGAAATGTTTTGGACTTCCTGAAAGGGAGGAAGTTGTATATGTAATCACCAAATCAACAAGTCAGTTGTGAGTATCTCACTATTCTAAGTTCTTAAATGATAAAGAACAACCAATGGCTCTTGAAACCTAAGAATTTTTTCTATAAGGATTCCTAAGAGGTTGACCAGAGCCGACTTCAGAGAATAAGTTGGAGACTTCATCACCATATTAAATAGAATTGAGGGTAATGAATCTGACTTATTAATTTCATGACTGGAAATGTTTAGGTACATCCAATTATCCTCGTTAGCTTCAAAGCACATATTCATTGGGGAGAATTGATCAAAAATTATATTCATGATCAACTTATCAAAATAAAAATATGGATTCAAGAAGGTTCTAGAAAGAAATATGAGTTTTATATGATGTCCTACTTTGTTTACAATATGGCATGCCAAAATTCATTTCATGAAATTCCAAGGAACAAGGAATTATTTGAATATAGGGTATATGATGTATACCCACAACTCAACTTGGAAAGTCAGAAGGATGTTTCCATAAGGGCCCATGATGCATTATTTACTCCTATCATTTGAATCTTCTAAACTTTTATAGGAGTAGTATAGGATGTCACCTAGGGTAGGGAAGTAATTAATTAATTTGGGTTCTATTTCATTTAATTCAAAGATTTAACATACATCAAGGTGAATGGTATTCCAAGGAACTCCATATATGTTTCCTAGGTACTTAGATGATAAATGGGCATTACTTGAGTTATATAGATAACTTATTTAAGTTCATAGCTTCTAACAGGGAATCATAAAACTAATGTTAAGTTACCAATCACTATTTGGAGATGCAAATGCCCTAAAGTGGTCAAGGATAGACTTTTGGATGATGAGATGAATAGAGTTATCATGTAGACATTCCAAGCTAAACTAAACTAAGACATCAAGTGGATACTACAAGAAATTCCTTCACATATGTTATGAACATGAGCCTCACTATAAAGACTACTGGATGGATTGTAAGGATGGGGAGCAGGTGATACTTAGGGATTTTTTCCAAATGAATCTATCTTAAAATACTGATTATAAAATTATAATTGGTCCTCTAAGGGTTTGACAAAATGATAAGAGGATGGTAAGTAGATATTTTATTGAAAAAAACATAACATCTCATCTAGTGGCACCCCTTGATTTGAAGAAACCATGAGTGAACCAACCCTCTGCATGAGAGGAAAACTAATCTCATAAGAAGAAATTTTTCTTGAGATCATCTACAAAGGTGTTGAATTTTATCTTAATTATACTACAATTTTGAGAGAATATATGGCTTCTGGGGTAGTTAAGGATGTTATTCCACCTTTTTTGAAAGGAGATTAGCTAGTTTGGACATACTAAATGGAAAATCACATCAAATTTCTACCAAAAGACCAACATCTAGAGTAGTAGGGGAATAAAGTGCAAATAAAAGAAAGACAAAAACTAATGTGTCCCATTTAACACAAAAGGATAGAGGAAATGTTGATGAGAAAATTGAAAAATGCACCTATCACACAGTGCCACTCCACTTCAAGCTATGCCCCTCATACCTAAAATCCCAACCTATCTATTTCTCATGAGGAAGTCTAGGTAGGTGAAACTTATTCTTTTTTTAAATAATTATCAAGTAAGCGAAAGAGGATGAGAGGAAGAAATATCACAAGAGAAATTAAGAATGGTTCCAATCTTGGGTTCTGTTCCTGAGGAGGAGGATGATCCAAAAATCAAGCACTTTGTAAGGGGAAAGAAATTAAATGTGGTGACATCCTACAGTAAAAGAATTTTTAAGTGCAACCATGCTCGGAGCTACCACAAGCCTTGAGATTCCTTCTAAAGTAATAGAGGAGCTCAAGGTGGTTGATACCACTCTAAATTTTTTCAAAAATAGAGGTCCCTACCATACCCTACTATTCAAGAAAATCAAGTTGAACTAGTTGAAGTTGTGGAATGTGAGGTGTAAAGCCTTCTCATGACCAATCTTTTACTGACTTATTGCATGGTTTAGGTCAAGATGTTGGGGATAACATTATCCTAAAGTATATCCATATAGTACCTACTCAAATTGTATTAAAAAAAGAATAAGGAGGAAGTGCCTAACATTATCTTAGTAATCTTATCATATAGGAAGCTACAATAGTAGAGGAGAAGACAACCAGAGACCAGAGAGTAAATCCAACCACTGAGGTTGAATAATCTACATAAATGGATCCTCTCTAATCAACCTTAGAGGTAGTACAAATCAGTAATTGTAACTCATGAATTTGCAGAAAATGAATAGAAGAAATGAAGGCTCATGATTAAATTGATAAACAAGAAGATCCATCCAAATAGTTATCTCCATCCAAGGAGCCATGAGGTTGATGTTGAAATGGAAAGACCAAATGATGCAACTATCTCACACCCAACCCTTTTGTAATAAAAAGATAATGTGGAAACCCTGATAAGATGAGAATTCATAATTCTAGTCTCACCCTCTTTGATTTATGAGTAATATTTGGTTGCTCCATGTACTTAAAAAAGAAAATAAACCCAAGGAGAGGGTAATACCCCAAGTGAAGGATGGTTGGGATAAAAACTCCCAAGGAAGAAAAATGTGAAACTTAAGTTGTAGGAAGTGGACATTAAAATGTATCATATATGTGAGAGCACTATGGGCACCCAAAATGGATATAATTATGCAAAGAACTATCATGGGGCCACAAAGAGATATATTTATGGAGATTCCTAATCCACAAGGTAAAATTTTGAGGGATGATGTCTACTCCTTCTGATTATAAAATTAGTACAAGTCTTGATTAGCTAGGAAAGCAACCACTAAGGGTCTGAAGCATGAGGTCACATTTACAATGGGTAGGTCCTCTTCTAGAAACTGGATAAAGATAAGGAAACAAAGAAGCATCTGAAAGGAAAAGTTGACATCTTTTCAACTTATGTGCAAAATTGGTTACAACCTCCTACTGAGAATCAAGAATATTTTGCTCTACCATTACCCCTAATGCATTGATGATTGTTAAATAATTTAAGATGTAGGGGTGAAATACAAATTCAAATGGGGAAGAGAATTAATTAGAAAAGGAATAGATATTGGTTCCTCAAGAATATGGAATTACATTATGAGTATAAAATTAAATTTCAAGGGAAAGTAAAATTTGAAGCTGTTAAGGCACAATTGTTGAAAAATTATTATAATGAGATGAGATATATTGTCATCTTATGTGTAAAAGGATTGCACCCTCATGTTGTCAAAGTTGATATGATAATCACCCCTAAATAATTATTTCCATGAATGATGTAAGGGAAATAATATGGAAAATGTAAGGGAATTGTGAAGGTCCTCTATGGATTTTCTATATAGGAAATAAAGATGCTAAGGTACTGAGTATGAGAGACCCATTGGATATGGAATTGCTACACTTTAATCCAGGTTTAAACATAAATAATAACTCCAAAAGACATGAGGGATAAAGATTACGAAAGTATATTGATGAACATTTAGGAAGTTACTCTAAGATTGATAAAATGCTTCTCATGATATTAACTGTAAGATAATATCAACCATCCATGAGATACTTGACAACTCTGAATAATTTGATTAAAACCCTTCAACAACATATTAGGGGTGAGTTGGGATCTTCAAAATATTTTGATTGTTCATTTATTCAAAGGTTTATTCATTTTGAAGGACATACAAATGAATTGACCAAAATAAAAAATAAAAATAAGATTATTTGATATGATTTTGACAACATTTTTTCTAAGAAAGAGATAAATTTTCTTTATCATAATGGGCCTAATGAAGATTTAATTCTAGAAATGTTTAAAAGGTTGGATGCATACATGTAAAATTTAGAAGAATAAAGGAGGAGTAAGAAAATAAATCTTGAATCTACTTAATTTCCCTCTTATTTATTATTCCCATGCGTCATTATTTATCTTTACTAATTCATTATCAATCCTCAAAAGGGAGATCATAAAGCTCAAATGATTAGAGATACAAAAAACTCTTTGGGAGTGCACATAAGGAATGATTTCATAGCATAACATAATTTTACTATAAGAACACATAGAATAATGATAGGGAAGAAAAATATAAAATAGTTTGTTGGAAAGAAATAATATTCTCTTTCCTCCATGGGTTCAATCATCATTTATAACCGCTCTAAACTTATATACATCAAGATTGAATATTTTCAGTTAGAACTTAACTTCTCCATCCATTTTAGCACATCATGAACTAAATATACCATCTTTCTATAGTTTTGGTTGTTTTTAGAAGTAATTTGGGTATACTCCCTTAGGGAAGATTTTTGTATAAAGAATGAAGGTTTTGTCTTCATTCTAAGGATTTCATTTTTTTGGGTTTATGCTAAGTTGATTACATTATATAGTCATTAGTAATCACCGACAAGTATAGTTTGTGTAATGTATCCCTTATGCAAATTGACATATATAGAGTTGTATGTCCATGATCAACCAAGATAATATTTTTGAAGATGTATGCTAAGTTAGTTAAGGAATGTAAGTTTTGATGTGATCTTATAATTTATTGAATCAATTAAATACAAAATTGAATTATTCCTAGTGTTTGTAATAGACTGGTTTACTAATTTAATGTTGTAATATAGTGTTACTTTACAATATTAATCTAACAATTTAAAACGTCCTTAATACATTGCAAGTATTATTTGGGGATAATTTATTATATTCTCATGAGTGTATATTGGGTGTTTTTTTAATTGAATCATAAATGTTTAATTAAAATATTATGACATAAGTGTTTGTGGTTGAGATTCTAAAGATTATGTGGTCTTAGTTGTAAGGAACTTGGTATCAATGAATGAAAATGCCCCATTGACATTTATATCATCTTAATCTCTGGATCTTGCATTTTGAGTGTCAAAGGTTGAATTGGTAAACACCATTATTTATCCCCATTTAGATCCACCTAGCCCCCCTTTTTAACTAACTATTAGCTACAATTTTACCTCTATAAATAATGATAAACAAAAACTCATTTATACACGTGTTTCAATCCAAATATACTTACTCATTCCATGCATATTGTGACAAAATTGTTTTTCTCATTGATTTATGAATTTAGTATCACCAAACCACCATTCCATCCAATTTTTTAATAACATCCTAATTATCATCATAGATTTTTCTATCTATTAGTAGCTTTATCTAATGTATTAAGTGTGATGAAATGTCTGTGTGAAAACTCTCGAAGTGAACATTACAAGTATGGCTAATAATTTGTTCCTAGATTAACTAGCCAATATTTATAGGATGATTAACCCGATATTATTACTCCTTTATTCAAGATACCCTTTATATTTTCTGAATCCATGGTTCTGTAGACACCGAAATCGTGTCGTAATCACCTTGGACCCCTACCGAAGCCCTATAATCACTTCCTCATCCTCAACACCTTATCACCTATCTCCTGCACCCCACACATTTTAATTTAACTACTTTAATTAAATTAAGGCCATTTACCTCCATACATATTAATTTAATTATTTTAATTAAGTTAATGACCTTTCATCCACCAACAATATTAATTTAATTATTTACATTAAATTAATTCCCACCCTCACACACCTATTTAATAAAATTTCCTTTATTAAATACACTTCACCTAACCACCCCCATCATTTGACCCATTAACCTAAACCCTAAACCAATATCCTAAATAAAACCTAACATTACACCCATCCCCTCACCTCACATTAAAAGCCTCCTAAGGTCGGTTTTTGCCCCCGAGGAAAGGAAGAGACTATTATCGAATGGCGGAACAACTTCCCAGGAAACTTTTTGAACAACCTCGAGATATCTCCCCTAAACCGATATCTTCACCCAAACCGATGTCGGTTTACCCTAAACCGATGCCAGTTATACCCGGAAGGACCAAACAACCTATATAGACCCATCTAAACCTTTGTAATATGGGGTTGAACCTTCGGCATTGGATTTCCTTATCGCGAATTAGATCTTTTCAGATGCAGCAGCAAAGCAAGGATTAATTTGTGATCAGCGAAGACAACTAGGTTCACTGGGACAACAGTGAAGCTCTTTTCCCAACACCTTCCAACACCGCCACTCTTCCACTAGCGCTTCAGATCAGTAGCTCACCAGAAATTAAGTGTTTCCCTCTCACCTATTTCAGTTTTTTATTAACATCGGTATTACTCCTTACAAAGGATCTTATCCCTTTTACCGTTTCTTCATTCCTCATATCCAGTTTCAGCCACCCTCCTTACCCAACCATTGTAATACCTTGCCCAACCACCTACTTGACTACCTCACCAACCCCAGACCTTCGCAACATACCTATACCTCCTCTGTGATCACCCAACACCTTCTACTAACTCCATTCTTGCCTAAAAACCTTTAAAACCCAGACTGTGTGAGTCCACCAGCCCCCAACCCAACCGCCGTCAGTTCTCCCTAACCATCATCGGTTACATTCCAACCATCATCGGTTTTATAAAACCGTGGTCGGTCTCTATGTCGCTCTGATCTCTACCAAATTACAACATGTTTGTTCTTGGCCTATACCTACCTGAATACCTATTTGACCTTCAGATCTGTATCTAACCTATCATGTTAGCTCAGATTCACCTATAACCAACCTATTTGACCTCTAGATCTCCTTCTAGCCTAACCTGTTAGATTAGATCTAGCCTATTGCATTTTGTATGAGATGCCTAAATCATATTAAACCACAGTAGGACAATATTTACTTTATTTCAGCATTGAATTGTTTTAAAAAGTGGACTAACAGTCATCTAGGAAGTATCGTACTTCCAGGATCTAGCACATGCTAGGCAATCCACTACATATATTGTTTAACTCTCTTTGGTGGTCTTGTTTTGATTCTTATACAAGTAGTTCCTCCTAGCCAAAAGGAAGGTCTCACAATCACTTTGATTTGGAATTCAGATACGCGCACATACAACCTTCAACCATCTCAAACCAGGTATTCCTCTTACCACCTTTACCTTATCTATTTCATCAAGTACTTCTCAGAAAAAACTAAGAAATCAAGTGAAACATTTTGGCACGCTCAATGGTGGGACCCATTCGGGGTTCCTTGCATCTTTCTTCATTCCTAGGTGAAAAATCTATGTGTGTTTGTTTCCCTTCTAATAGCATTCACATTAATACCTTCTCCTTGGTAACATTCTCTTCTTTCTATTTGTTCTGAAATACACATTCCTTTTGGTGTATTTAAAAAGAACCTTCTTATTCTTGCTTTCTGCATTTTAGTGAAAGAGCATCCCTCTTCCTGTTCATCTATTGCTATCATCGAATATCATACTTTCGATTTGGGTTTAAAACAAGTGCACTGCATTCTGATTTAACTCATTAGCTCACATTAATTGAGGGCAACCTATACGCTGGAAGTCATGACCAGCTGATGGTTGACAAACAGAATCATAGAAAAGCACTTCTATCCTTTTCTCTTTCTCTGAGTCTTACCAAACCACACAAAAATTCAAAATACATACATTCTTAAACAACATCCTACCTAGAAGAAGTTGTAGGTGATCACATGATCACGGTATAGTGGGCACCCAACTCGTTGCTCTGTCGAGTCATACTTCAGAGCGAAGCCCGCCCCCACCATAACATTCCTGAAACCTCACCCTTTAGAATTATTTCTTCTTAGGAAGCCTTCCTCACCAAGAAATTCTATTGTTCTGTTCATAACAGTCAGTCCATACAAATAGCATAAGCTGAACAAACGTAATAGAATAAGCACTCTAGGAACGTTCTTTCTTAGTGTTTTGCTTGATTTGCATTTTGAGGTGAGAGCTTTCAATCATCATTTTTTGTCTTTCCTTGCACACTCCCAATCATAGTCAGTGTATTCTGACTTCATCTGAGTGCGCCTGGACCACATCTACATCATTCTCAGACTTATGGGTTTGATTTAACACCAAAATTTTAAATTACAACCACTTTTCTTATTCTTTGTTTCAATTTCACATTAACTGGCTAGGATTATCTTTAACCGGCATTGGTTTAACCCAACCGATGTCTGTCTGAAGTCTTCTTGGATACCTATCCAAAAGACACCTATTTCACTTTCTGAGCTGTAAAAGGCTCCTATCACCTTTCATATTGTTGTTACTTCAATCACAGTTACCTTACGTCTCATCCTGTGTGAAAATTGGTAGTTTGGGACCATCATTTAACAGACTATTTTTTTTTCATAGTAACCGACACCAGTTAAGCCTAACCAACATTAGTTTACCCGAACCGGCGTCGGTCACCCTGTGCTATTTTATAGCTCACTAGCTGACCTAATTCATTCATCATTGATGGTTTTCCTAGTTTTGTTGTGTTCTGTGCCATTCAGACATAATACAGTCTCACCAAATTAGTTCCTACCCACATGGTGCTAACCCATAGTCAGGAAAGTGCACTCGTATTTCACACTAGTCGACTACCCGCTCCCACCTAGCCCTTCACCACCTAGCTCTTCACCTACCTAGCCCTTCATCACCTAGTCCTTCAGCACCTTCCATCTCATCATCCATGGATCCTAATCAACCTATCACCATTCCTATAAGTGACACAGAGTTCGCATGACTCCTGGATCAGAATCCCACTACTTTGAGCCACTACCTCACCCATGCCTCCACTCATGATGCCTCAGGTCAATTGATCTATGGCATGCCCGTATCCTTATCTCCATCCCTAATGATTGCTTCCACCTTGGCTCCACCTCCTACCATGGTGACCTCACCCATTTTATCCCCAGTTGTGTCATAGCTAGGTCCCATGCCATCTTTGACTGCCACATCCGCTACCTCTATAGCACCTGCAGTCTCCACCATACCTTCATCCACCACCCAAAACATAGCATCATCTGCACCTATTGCCTCATATATACCAGTCGCAACGCTACCACCGCCTTGGTGTCAGGTAACCTCTACCCCATTTCAAAACATTTTCTATTCTATTCCCCAATCTCTACCTCCCATTTCTACTCAGGGTCACTACGAGTGTCCTACCCTCACATACCTACTACCAGCCACCTCCTGTTTCATCGGTCATTCAGTTCGGGTATATACCGTCGATGTCTATCTCTCAATTCCCACCTCCTTATTCAACACCCACCATATTCTCGGCATGTTGTATTCTTCATATGTCCCACAACAGCATCCTTTCACTTTCAGGGGTACCCAATCTTCACAACCTAACCATTACTTTATCAAGTTAATGATGGACAAGATGCAGACATTAGAAGCATCTGTTTTCAGCTCCCGCAATTCTCTCACCTATGACGAGATTTGTAATGAGCCTATTCACCCATCCATTCCCATTCGCCCATATCCCGTACACTAGGAGATGCCTAAGTTTAACTGCTTTAACAGTAAGGAAGACCCAGTAACAACATTTGGGATATTTCAAACATGGGTGTTACTTAATTTCCCATGATGATGCTCTACTTTTGTGAACCTTTCCCATGTCCCTAACTGGTCCAGCATTGGACTGGTATAGTGGATTACCTAGACATTCCATCTTCTCATTCAACCAAATAGCCCAAGCCTTCTTGGATCATTTTTTGATTAACATCGTCAAGAAGGTTACCATGACCGATCTTTATTCTACGCGCCAATATGACGATGAATCTATCTGCATATTTTGTCGCTCATATGGTGTAGTCTAATCAACCAACTCACTTTCTAATTACTACATAAACTAAACTCATAAAGCTCTTCACACAAGCCTATGCTAGACATATCTCACCTACCTTACAGGTGAAAACCTTCTGCACATTTGATGAGGCTTTCACCATGGCACGTAAGCTCAAAATTCACGCCATCGAAGAGAAGAAGATATAATTACGAAACCAAAGTTCCTCATTTAAATCACACGAGACTTCCTCTTCCTCAAAACCTCAGACGAGTTATTCCAAAGCCAAGGGAACTACCAACGCAATGGTACTTAAGGCTGGCCCTACTCATCCATCCAATCATGCTAAACCTTCATCCAATCTGTCACCAGTCCAAGCCTTCCAATTCAAACATGAACAAAAGAAATACACCTCAATTGGGGAACCATATTCATTTGTTTTAGAAAAGATTATTAAAACTAATGCCATCACCCTTCCTCCTATCAAACCAGATACTGGTTTTGACCCCTCTCGCCCCATACCAGGTTGGTACAAGGAAAATGACTATTGTAACTATCATCGGGTAAATGGTCACAGTGACAGCAATTGTATCACCTTTAAAAACATTGTTCAGGGAATGCTCGAGAGCAGCGAGTTAGTCCTGGATAACCCTAATGCACTTGCCAATCAAGACCTTCATATATTCAAGAAACCTTTCCCTAACCATTCCCCAGCTAATGATCAAACTAGTGATTACCTCACACAACGAAAGTAATACATGTGAGGTACATGTTATCTTTACCGACTTACCACTTGATTCCCAAATATCTCCTATCCCCTCCATCGAGGAAATCCTAGCCTGAAATCCTTTACCCACATAGGAACCCACTTTATCTATTCCTCTACCCATAGAGGAAAGCCCTTCACCTCCCCATACACCTGCGGAGGAGTCTCTCATTAGCACCGATATCATTTCCCCTTCAGCTTCCCTACCCAGTGAGCCGTAACGCCAATTGTACCTCCTCCACCCATAGAGGAGTACCCATCATCTTCTCCACCTATTCAGGATGTAATAGATTTTTCTGTTACCGCTTAGTGACCATTCTCCATTAGCTACCCGAGAGCATACGAACCTACTTTTGGTTCTATTACCTACAGAGGGCTGAAGCTAGTGAATTCCCTATTTCTCAGACACATTTTACGGGAATACCCACTCACTCCACAGTCTACCTCAGATGAGTCTACCACAGTTCTGAGAAACGTTCTCACTGTTTGGCTGACGAGTGCCTAGATTATGTTGATAGGTCTTTACTTTGGGGGTGTCTCTTTCTCCCAGTCTCGACCCAAATGCAATCATCTTCCACTGACACTTCTACCATTTATCCGAAGAAGTTTCAACAACCCAAACCACACATGAACATAACTCTTGATACATCTTCTATTGTGTCATCCTCATCTATACCCGCCTCTCTACCTACTAGCCAACGTATTCCAACACCATCTCTTGTATCTAAACCCACTAGTGTCCTAGGGGTTGCAACCACATCGAACCTTGCAAATCCTCCTATCAGGATACACTTGACCACATCTTCCCATATACCTATTGAATCAATCCCTCAACCTAAACGAAAAACCCAACCTTCTAATCTGCACACACCAACCTCACTAACTACACCTTTATCACCTTCACTCCTACCATCCATCTTGGGACCTCACCCCTCTACCTTAACAAAATCTACTCTCTCCAGGAGTAAACCTAAAATTCCCTTGACCCCTTCACCATAGCCTATGCAGCTCTACCTAGGCGAACGTTTCATCCTTCATCACCATCTATAACTTCTTTTCCTCCTATACCACCATTACCTTTTATACCTCCTTCACTACCTATGACATTTTCCTCCACCTCACCTGTACCTCCCTCTCAAATTTGACCAACACCTACTGCTACACCTTAGTTGTCCCCTCAAGTCACTAGTCCTCTCCCACCATCTTCCTTGCCATCTACATCACGTGCTCCCCCTACAGCTCTACCTAAGAAAAAGCACCAAAAATAAAAAAACCGTTAATTTCAAAAGAGGTTGTTAAACCTACCCCTTTTTCTGTTGCTGCACCTACAACAAAGAAAGTACAACCCAAATCTAAGACTGCATCACCTCAACTACCACCACAACTACTTAATCTTCCAACAAAACCTACTTTCACTTCGCATTGTGATGCACTGGTGGGATCATACGCCACCATCTTGGCTAACCTCCTAGAAAGCTCTACTATCACTCTCCCTCCTCTTAGACCTTAGGACCCTCTTAAACCTAAGCTAGAAGGGTTTGACGATACTAAAATTTGTGCTTACCATCGTGTGCCAGGACATGATGTTGAGAACTGTAAGGGTTTAAAGGCTGCCCTCATTCAATTATGTCCTTCTGACCCCAATTTTGATGACGATTACCTCCTGGATGATGAACCTATTTCACCCTCACCACCTTCTTCACATCTTCCTCCTACACCTATACCACAACCTCTACCCTCACAGCTCATAGAGTCACCTATGAAATTTGAAATTAACATGGTTTGCATTAGAGAGCTTGCCACGCTACCACCTAAATTTTGTTGTGCCCAGCTGACCTCACAGGGATTTTCTCCTCCACTAGGTTTTTACCCTTCATGTCGCTATACCACTTACCCTACACCTTCTCCATTTTCCAACTCCCCTCAAATCAACATGGTACATGTCACTACACGTGCACAGAAGGGAAAAGAAAAAGTAGTTGACCCACCAACCAATCCTATACCCAATGTACCATATGCACCCATACCTAAAATAACTATCCGCATCCCCATGTACCCCATTTCTAATGGTGTCACACATCACACCATGCTCAAACAACTACACCAATCTCCCCTCAAAATGTCATTATACGACCCCATCCAAACCTCAGAGTCCCATCGTCAAGCCCTCATGGAGGTCCTTCAATCCATTGAAGTTTTACTTAATGACCCCACACATGTAGCATCTATTATCACACCTCATCATGTAACTTCTCTCACCAAATTTCCATCTACCTCATCACCTCCACTTGTTCACCAAGTTGCTATCCTTAGTTTCTCGGATGACAAAATTTTCCCCCACGAAACTGATGACCCAGATCTTACACTTTTCATCTCCATCCATATTGATAATATATGTGTTCAACGTGTTATGATCGATGGGGGTGCTAGCATTAACATCATCTCATCTCACGCATTCAAAAAAATGCGCATACCCAACAACTGCATGCATAAACATCCAGTCATGTTGCGTTCATTCAATGATGCTATCACCTGTACACTTGGTACTATCATCCTCCACGTCCGTGTGGGTCCCCGTACTATTCCTGAGTTGTTCTACGTGTTGGAAGGGGAGTTTCAATACAATTTGTTTCTTGGCAGACCTTGGATTCGTGCCATGGGTTGTGTTCCTTCCACTTTACACCAATGTGTAAAGTTCGAACATGAAGGACGTTCCTATACCATTCTAGTTGACCCATCACCTTTCAAAACCTGCAACATGCTTTACCGGTCCAATGATGTCCTTGTGCTTGTTAAGGTGTCTACCTCCTTTCTTGCATCTTCTTCACACATGACCCCATCCACCAGTGCCATGGTAACCTCACCTTCACCTCAATCTTCTATTCCCACCACTTTTGTCACTTCTACCATTCACACATCAGCTTCCCAACTAATCGACACCTCCATCGATATAACTTCTAATGCTTCCTCTATTCTAGCCACCGCTATATCAACCACTGATCCCTTGGAAGGTGTTTTTCAATGCCTCACTATGGGGGAGTATCGATTGTACAATGTCAATACATTCCTTACTCCACAAGAGTATGGAAACCTTCACCAACATCCTCACTATGATCACCGCATAGGCGAGCATATCCTTTATGGTCCTCCCCACCTCCGTACCCATCTTACCTATGGGGGGCTTGACATTTCCAGTTACACACCCAAACCACCATCACAAACCCGACCTTTTTCGGCTGACCTTCAGTTGCTTACCAACTGCCGATTTTCTTACACTTTCATACACAGCTGTGCCTGGAAGGGTTTCAACTTTTTCCTTTATGAGCAAGGTCATCACACCATTATTTCATGTACCACACATAAACACAATGATCGTAGTGGAATAGGTTTTACTGAACTACCTGCCAAAAATCCCTATATTGAACTCATTAAAGACATTGACCCCTCTCCACCTTCTTCACCTACCCCACCTTCACCACCTTCACCAACAAAGTCGATGGATCCTGAATCTATCCCTCCTACCTTTTTTTTCCATAAATACCATTTCCTTGGGACCTCTGACCTATCACTGTGATGGCGAGGCTCCTTCCTCTCTTACTTTATTGTATCTTGACATGATAGGGGATGATACTCCTTCTATTAATGTCATTCAATGTTAGGATGATGAATCCGTACTCACCTACCTTAGTGCTGAAGACTCTTATATTCATCAGTTGTTACCTTCTGAGATGCAAGCAATGTTGAATGAATCGACCATCGAAGTCAACATCCACACTTAGGATGACCCCCACATTCTCAATATTGGCCAATCTCTGGATGCTACTGAATAAGAAGCCCTCACTTATTTTCTTAAAATTCATAGCCATGCTTTCGCTTGATCCTATGCTGACATGCCTGGCATTTATCCCACTATCGTGGTCCACAACATTGTAACCATTCCTAATGCCAAACCCGTAAAACAAAAGTTGAGGAAAATGCACCCTCACATTGATCTTCTTGTCAAAGAAGAACTCCAATGCCTTCTCTCAGTTTCCTTCATCTTACCCATTGATTACCCCCAATGGATATCTAACATCGTCCATATCACTAAGGCGATAGGGGGACTTCACATTCACACTGATTTCCATGATCTCAACCTTGCCTGCCTGAAAGATGACTTCCCTCTACCTGGAATTGACCAGTTAGTTGACCTTACCACTGGCCATGAGATGTTATCACTTATGGATGGTTTCTCAGGTTATAACCAAATCCTACTCGCTCCAGAGGATCAACACAAAATTGTATTCATTACCCCTTGAAGAACCTTCTACTATTGAGTCATGCCTTTCGGCCTTAAAAATGATGGTGCCACATATCAGCGGGCTATGAATTACATCTTCCATGTTATCATGCATCGAATAGTAGAATATTATGTAGACGATCTTCTCACCAAATCTAAACGTCGCGCCGAGTACCTCACCGTCCTCGAAACCATTTTTGACCGGCTCATTAGATATTGCTTCCACTTTCAACCTAAAAAGTGTGTCTTCATGGTTCTATCAGGAAAGATCCTAGGATTTATCATTTCCTTACGTGGTATAGAAGTTGACCTTGCTAAAGTCAAGGCCATTCTGGAAATGCCTCCACCCACTAACCTTAAGCAACTTTATAGCCTGCAAGGTAAATTTAATTCCATTCACCGCTTCATTTCATGATTATCTGATCGTTGTTAGCCATTTCATCACCTTCTCAAAAAGGATGTCTCTTTCAATAGGGATGACGACTACCACAAATATTTCGAGGCCTTAAAACAATACCTTCTCCAACCACTTGTACTCATTCCACCTAAAGACGACTAACCTTTCTACCTATACATATCAACTATCGATCATTCCTTGGGAGCCATGCTCACTCATTGTGACAAACAACATAGGGAGCATGCGGTTTATTACATAAGCCATACCCTTCTGGACTACAAAACCTGATACACTCATCCTGAAAAACTTTGCTTGGCCTTAGTTTTTGTTGCCACCAAACTTCACCATTACCTACTCAACCATAAAACTTATGTTGTGACCAACACTGACCCCTTACACTTCATGTATGCTAAACCTTACCAAAATCAACGTGCCACATGTTGGCTCATGCTTCTTGCTGACCTAGACCTTGAATTCATCCACCAAAAATATATAAAGGGCCAGCCCATTGCTGACCAGCTCGCTGATGTGCATCTTCCTAGGAATCAATCTTCGAACTTTGATTTCCCTAATGAATCCATTGCTAACCTCTCTTTGGATGATGAGCCTTACCAAATGACCTTATTCTTTGATGGTTCCAAATGTCAGCGTGGGGGTGGTGCATGCATTATCCTCATTCCTCGTGATGGTGAACTCATACCCTTATCATTCAAACTCGAATTTGAGTGCACCAACAATATCACTGAATACGAAGCACTTGTATTGGGTCTCATGACTGCCTATGCCTTAGAGGTTAAGTCCATTAATATCTTTGGTGATTATCAACTGGTAGTAAACCAAGTCAATGGTGTTTATCAGTGTCATAATGAAATAATTCAAGAATACAAACATTACGTCAGCATCATGTTGACTACCTTTGACCACTATAAAATTCAAACCATTTTGGGATCTACCAATAAATTCATAGATACCATGGCCTTCCTCGCTTCCCAAATACCCACTTCGCTTGATGATTCAGACATCTTTGTTACCATAAAATGCATACTGAGACCTTCTTATAAATCTTGTTGTGTGAACCTCGTCTGAACTGCCCTACTAAGCACACAAGTCCTTTGGTATAAGCAGCTTACGGACTACCTTGCCCTTTCTATATTGCCTCCTAACCTCACACCTAATGGTCAACGCACCTTTCTCAAAAATACCTCTCATTATGTCATCATGGGTGGCCTCCTCTATAAACATGACTTTGACGGTATCCTCTTACAATGCCTCACCAGCTTTGAAATCCCCTATACCATTAAATAAGTTCACGATGACATCTGTGGAGGTCACTTTAGTGGCCTTGCTGTTGCTAAACGCATTCTTCACCTTGGCTATTATTGGCTGAACCTCAATCATGATTGTTGTGACTACGTTAAGAATTGTGTAAAATTCCAGCAACATGCCAATCTTCATCACACAACTAGTCATGCCTTACAGGTCGCTCATGACCTTTGGGCCTTCTCTCAATGGGGTTTGGATCTTGTCAGGGAGATCAATCCTCACTCCTCCCTAAGACATCAATGGATCATCACCACTACTGAATATTACACCAAATGGGTTGAGGCCATGCCCCTCACCTCCATTAAAGCTGAGAAGATATGTGAGTTCATCAATCATCACATTATTTATCACTTTGGTGTTCCACATCACCTTATCACTGATAACGGTAAATAATTTAAAAACAAAACTCTACATAAGCTTTGTGACACTTTTAGTATCTAGCTAAGCTTCTCTTCACCATATTACCCACAAACTAATGGCCAAGCCGAATCCACTAACAAAACCCTAAACAAAATTCTCATGAAAGTGGTTAACGATATTGGGAAGGATTGGCATACGCACATTCCTTTCACTCTTTGGGCATACCATACTAGTATTCACACCTCCACCACTGCTACCCCCTTTTCTCTGGTCTATGGTACCAAGGCTGTTTTGCCTCTCGAAGTCCAGATCCCATCTCTCCATATCTCCCTTCAAGATATGCTCATTGATGATGACTTTCGCCAAGACCGTTTAGCACAACTTGAGTTATTAAACAAACTTCATCTTCATGCCCTCGACCATCTTCAAGTATACAAAAAATGCATCAAGCGTGCCTATGAAAAACTTTTCCATGAATGCACCTTCAAGGTCGGTGATCTCGTCCTCAAGGAAAATCAACACGTAACCAAAGTAGAGAAAAGCAAACGGGGAAAATTTGCTCCTAATTGGCTTGGACCATACATTGTGACCCATGACTATGGATTAGGTGCTTATCGCCTGTCTTCACTTGGTAGTAATCCTGAACCTAAGCCCCTTAATTCCTTGCATCTTTGACCGTTCTATTGTTGATTTATAGTCCTATATTTCTTTCTTTCTTACCCCCTCCTATCTTTTCTCTTCTTCATTACCTTTTGATCTTCCTATATAGGACTAGACCCTCGACACCTGTCTTTTGAGATTTTCTTCTCACACCTCAATCAACCTAAAATCACCTTTACCTATCTACCTATGTTCAACCTAAACATTACCTAATTATACCCTACCCGACTCAACCGACGTCAGTTAACCCTTGACCACTGCTGGTCATCTACCCTAACTAACCGCTGTCGGTTCTTCTCCACCTTCATTAGTTCATACTGACTGCTGTCGGTTACCCTGCCTACTCCTTGCCCACATTTTCCTTACCTCCTATTTATTTTGCCTCTCCTACACCTACATGGACCACTTTACCTTCTTCTCTAGCCCTCCACCTTCTTTAACCTCACCTCATTAGCTGATTATCTCTAGGGGCCCACTACAGAGAGCCATATCTATAGAACCTCCCCCCATATATAGGGGGTGGGGGCCTCATGTGTTCGCTATACCTTGTGGCACAATTACCTGTGTTGTTTGACCTAATGACCTTACCTTGCCTATTTCCCTGACTGTTTATCCTGACCCTACCTTTGGTGTACCATAACATACCTACATGTTACGACACCTAACCTACGTTGTGCTTCCTGACCTTATCCTATACCTTGGATACCGGAATCACTTCAACCTTGTTTGGATACACCTATTGACCTTAGACGATGTAGAGTTTACATGCTCTTCAACCTGGTACCGTGTCATAGTTTATACGTGAGTGTGTGTTTAACTGCCACTACCTTTAACCTTGGCCCGTTTACCCATTTTACCTATATGCCTGATTTTACCTTTACTCCTTTCCCCATTTTTCACTATTCTTCTTCACATCCACTTTTATCAAACCAATTGCCGATGTGCTTTGCCACCTCATCAGTTCTTGGTTTGAGGGGGATCACCCTCATTCCCACTTGGGGCAACCACACTCTATTCTTGTTCACATCGCTTACCAATACAAGCTACGCAACAAGAAGGGGAAAAATGTAGACACCGAAATCACATCTTAATCACCTTAGCACCTACCCCATGTACCCCACACATTTTAATTTAATTACTTTAATTAAATTAATGCCATTTACCTCCATACATATTAATTTAATTATTTTAATTAAGTTAATAACCTTTTACCCACACACATATTAAATTAATTATTTACATTAGATTAATTCATTGTCCTCACACACCTATTTAATACAATTTCCTTTATTAAATAAACCTCACCTAACCACCCCCATCATTTGACCCATTAACCTAAACCCTAAACCAATGTCCTAAATAAAACCTAACATTACACCCTTCCCCTCACCTCACATTAAAAGCCTCCTAAGGTCGGTTTTCACCCCGAGAAAAAGAAGAGACCCTTATCAAATGGCGGAACAACTTCCCAAGCAACTTTTTGAACAGCCTGAGATATCCCTCCCAAACCGGCATCGGTTCACCCTAAACCGATGTCGGTTCCCCTAAACCGATGCCGGTTATACCGGAATTAACCAAACAGCCTATATAGACCCATCTAAACCTTTGTAATCGTGGTTGAACCTTCAGCATTGGATTTCCTTTTCATGAATTTAATCTTTTCAGACGTAGCAACAAAGCAAGGATTAATTTGTGATCAGCCAAGACAACCAGGTTCACTGGGACAATAGTGAAGTCTCTTCCCAACACCTTCCAACACCGCCACTCTTCCACTAGGCTTCAGATCAGTAGCTCACTAGAAAGTAAGTGTTTCCCTCCCATCTATTTCAGTTTTTTATTAACATCGGCATTACTCCTAACAAAAGATCTTATCCCTTTTACCGTTTCTTCATTCCTCCTATCCAGTTTCAGCCACCCTCCTTACCCAACCATTGTAATACCTTGCCCAACCACCTACTTGACTACCTCACCAACCCCAGACCTTCACAACATACCTATACCTCCTCTGTGATCACCCAAAACTTCTACTAACTCCATTCTTTCCTAAAAACCTTTAAAACCCAGACTATGTGAGTCCACCAGCCCCCGACCTAACCTCCGTTAGTTATCCCTAACCATTTCTGCTTACATTCCAACCATCATCAATTTAATAAAATCGTGGTCAGTCTCTGTGTCACCTGATCTCTACCAAAATTACAACCTATTTCTGACATATACCTACCTAAACACCTATTTGACCTTCAGATCTATATCTAACCTAGCCTGTTAGTTCAGATTCACCTATAAACAACCTACTTGACCTCTAGATCTCCTTCTAGCCTAGCCTATTATATTAGATCTGGCCTATTGCATTTGTATGAGATGCCTAAATCATATTAAACTACAGTAGGACAATATTTACTTTATCTCAGCATTGCAATATTTTTTTAAACAATGGAATGACAACCATCTAGGAAGTATCGTAGTTCCAAGATCTAGCACATGCTAGGAAGTCCACTACATACATTGTTTAACTCTCTTTGGTGGTCTTGTTTTGGTTTTTATACAGGTAGTTCCTCCTAGCCAAAAGGAAGGTCTCACAATAAATTCGATTTAGGATTTAGATACACACGCATACAACCTTCAACCATCCCAAAAATAGGTATTCCTCTTACCACCTTTACCTTATCTGTTTCATCAAGTACTTCTCAGAAAAACTAAGAAATCAGGTGAAACAGGTTCCAAGTATAACCATAAGTAGTAGGAGCTATCTACTTCCTTTATACATGTGTCCCATTAATTTTAAGCACCTTGTGATGAAAGAGTATTAGATCTGTCCCCAGCTACAAATGACACATCAACCTACTATCACTCTTTAAGAAAATTGTTTGTGTATTTTTTTCGAGTCCGTGGGGCGTAAAATCGGGAACCAAAAGACCTGAAAGGATCAAATAATCTAGGATTTGTGTAGGATAACAATGAAGTGATCAAAGGTAGTTTTGGGAAAACCCGTGGAGATAATTGCTTGTAAGGACATGTCAAGGAAAACCGGGTCATTTTGGGCACAGTGAATGAAGGATCCAATAGAGAAATTCACCTTGTTCTGAATATTGTATGAGTTTCAGGAGGGGTTGGAATATCTTCAAATAGAAAATGGAAATATCTTTGAATTTTCCACATGATAGACACATCAATTTTTGTCCAAGACTTTAAAATCCTTAGTGATGATCTAAGACACTGTAGTTGTACCTTTGAGCCAAAAGAGTTACATGAATTAAAAATAAAATAAAAGGTAGAATTGGATCTTGAACCTGGTTGGGATAGTATCAACATGTGTCTTAGAATAAAAATAATATAAGGTTTTTCTCCTAAAATCCATGTCATGCTCTCGGGTAGAAAAAGCACTCCCAATATTTTAATTCTGCATTGGGATTATGACATCAACAAACAAACAAGCTTGAGTGCAATTTTTGAGGTTGTGTGTTCCATGAAATTTCAACCGAGATGCAAGGGGATATGAGGAATAAATAAGTGCACTCCCCCTTTGCAAGTTTCACTTTCATCACTTAAAACACCAAAACATGTGTGTTAGGAGAGTGCAAACATGAAATCTTCCCCCTACTCATGTTGTGGACACCCTTGGTGCATTTTTCAAGGATGAGTGTCCCTTTCACTTTAACCCAATGTGTAAGGGGACATGGGGGATAAAAATGTTCTCCCCTTCCAAAGGATTTCTTTAATCACTTAAAATTTGTAACTTTATAGAGTGAAAAATGTGAAAACTCGAGATCTATTCAACTTTGGCCCCCCTCTTCATGATGCATGCACCCATGTCACATTTTGAGCTCTTTCTATCCCTTTTATTTTTCCCAAGGTGTATGGTGACAGGAGGGATAAAAAAGTGTGCTCCCTCTTTCTCAATTATCCCCAAACACATACAAAACCATTGTTGAGCCCCAAGAGCCAGTATTCAACCCCTTGCATCTCACTCTCATGAAACCACATACTAACAGTTGTCATGATCTGATGAAAAGAGCATCCTTGTGTCCCTATTTTCCCTTTCCCCCCTTTTCCACCATTTTTAGGGTGCAACTCCTCTTTGTTAGGATTAATATTATTGTTTAAACATTATTAATAATTATTTGTAATATAATATGAGTTCGTTAACAACTCATATTATTAATTGTTATGTTTGTTATTATATTTGTTTAGATGCGAAGTTGTTGATAAACAACTTACATATATAGTTTTGTGAGGATTTGGTTAGTAGATTGTTGGAGAGAATATCTCCATGATTATAGGGGAAATATTCCCTATATACATATGCAATTCTCGTATGAATGTAATGTATCTGAACATCAATATACAGTGTGAAGAATATTATTATGTGAAGTTTATTGTGTAAATCTGGTCTCAAGCTTACATTTGGTACCAGAGCGAATGTTGTGTTAGAATATGGAGATTTAATTTGCATAGGGGCAGCATTATCTTACGTTGCCTCAATAGATGACATTTTAGGGAGGATCCGTGCAATCTCTAAATTCCCCTTTTGTAGACCAGTAGATATTTTCATTTGTGTTGTTTCCAAGACCTTTAGTTTGCTAGAATACAAAACACCTATTTTGTTTCCTTCGGATCATCAATTCTGGCATCCGTTTTGTTATCATCACCAAATCTACAAGTATTGGTTTTACGGTGTCTTGTTTGTGATTGGTGGAGAGTGTATTGGCACTAGAGCACCTACTGTCATGTGATTTGGAGTGGCATGATCTCTATGTTGACCATCACGTGATTTGGAGTCATGATTTGCAATCGACTGAATATTTGTTCTGTGTGCATATTCAGATCTCTTCCTATAGATGAGAAAGAAAGTAATATATGAAGAGCATGTATTTTAGTTTAAAATAGTTATGATATTTTGATTGTGTAATGTTCTGGGTATTTGACTGAGTTATATTGACCTGCGCTGAAGCTTTACATCAGTCTTGATCTTCTCCAACTCTGGGTAGGTCATACTCTTATCTCCCTGGCAACAACGAGCTCCCCTTGACATTATTTTTTAGAATCGAGTATTTTATTGGCTGACTTCTTCCTATACACATAACTTTGGTGCTGGCCTCCCTTATTGCTGAACATGGTGATTGGAGTCTTGGATAGAGCCTGAGAACTTGGCTTCTCTGCAAAGACTATTGTCCATGCATCCTGTAACATTCCTGTCATAAACTACGAGCTGAGAAATCTATAAGTATCACGTAGGTTCTGATTTTTCTCTTTGCAACAGCTCACATAAGCTACCACTATTAAACAGTCAATATATCCCATCCTCCAGTCAATTTTCACAAGTCGTCTATGGTGGTGATGTGGTTTTGAATTCACAAAGATATTCCGCGTGTTTTACTTCACATATATGTTGGCAGTCAATGTTTTGCAACAGAATTGTATGAAACAAAGTTATATGTGCTCACCTCAATTATCTGTCGCCTTTATGAATGTAAAGATTCAAGATTTTGTGTGGATCACAACTCCTTACCTCACATAGCTATGCATTGGTCATTATTCCATAGCATGCAAAGATGCAGATCCCATGGTTTCAAAAAAAAAACTATATGATCCAGAGCTTATCAAATTACACACTCAGCCGATATTTCAAGATCAGACGCCTATGTGCAATTGTGCAATAGGTATTGCAGTCAATTAGTCTTACTTTGAAAGACATAGTTAAGTAAAGTATTAAATGTTTTAGCTTTTCCTTGTCTCGAGTCCATAGATTTGTAATTAATTTTGCAACTCTTAGTCACAAATTGAAGTCTAGGTGTCATTTATGCTTTGTCCAGGTTAAATTTTTTTATAATGATCACTAGTATATTCACTTACGTGGTCATTTTTTTGTTGTATTAATAAGTTTGTTTTGAACTCGTAGTTCTTCATTGTGTTCGTTAGATAGTCAATTAAAATCATTGTTTGTCATTATTGTCAAAAAATTGTATTGCAAAAGAGTCGTTGCGTAAAAATATAAAAAAAAAGTCCTTCAATAAGATATGACTATAGTCAATAGTCATTATTAGTATAAAGTTGTCAAAAGAGTTGATTTGCTTATGTCTCATAAATAGTATTCTTGTTTTTTTTTGTGTTGTCAAAAGTTTCATAAAAATTAAAAAAAAAATCCTTTCGGACACATTTTCGCTTGTATGTGACGTCTGAGTGAAAAATTGAGGGGGGCCATTTCAAATGATCCTCAAATTCATATTCAGCTGAACTAGTAATAGACTAATCGGAGGATGGAGGAAAATGGAGGTCGGAGGTCAATCATTGACCTCTCATCAGTCACCAATGATGGGGCCACACAGATGGTTTGGTGACATGTGTGCAGTGTGGTTTCTATTTTCAGTTCATTTTTTAGTGTTCCTGTTTGTAGTGTGATGGTTTCCTGAATAAACCCTTTTCAAAGATTTTTGGAGGAGTCATGTTTTCAGAATACTCACTTTTAGGAGTAGGAGAAGATTTTGAGGTAGACTCAAGGAATGGTTATCTAGCTAGTGTGAAGCTTGTGGATCTTGGAGATTTAGAATTCAGGTGCCCAGGGAGGAAGGGAAAGTCCCACAAGAACCCAAAGAGGAAGGAAGCATTCCTGCATAATTCGGCTTGACACTATGCCTTTATGAGGGTAAAGAGATAATATATGGCATCTGTACCTGGTCTAAGAAGTGCGTTCAAGAGGTGGTTCAATTTCTTCGAATATGGTTCTTCGTCGTGTTCACATTAAGGGGGTGAAAATTAGTGATTAATAATGTTCACACTAAGGGGGTGAATGTTAGGATTAATATTATTGTTTAAACATTATTAATCATTATTTGTAATATAATATGAGTTGGTTAACAAATCATATTATTAATTGTTATGTTTGTTATTATATTTGTTTATATGTGAAGTTGTTAATAAACAACTTACATATATAGTTTTGTGAGGATTTGGTTAGTAGATTGTTGGAGAGAATATCTCCATGATTATAGGGAAAAACTTCCCTATATACATATGCAATTCCCGTATGAATGTAACGTATCTGAACATCAATATACAGTGTGAAGAATATTATTATGTGAAGTTTATTGTGTAAATCTTGTCTCAAGTTTACACTCTTTAGCTCCTGTCTGACCATGATTGAGCTCAAATATGTTAAACAAGAGTTAAGGTGTGAAAATGATATGGAAAGGATTAATTTCCAAACACTTAACCATTTTTGAATTTTAAATGTATTTTTCCCTTGCTAAAACTCTCTCCCATGTTGATATTCTGCTGGAATGTGCTTAAGACCTCACATGTTTGAAAAACTTATTTTCCACATATCTCATGATCCCGTGGACCAAATCTCTTCAAAATTTAGCCATAAACTCCTTTTTAAAATGGATTCGTGATGATCTATGCTTAATGACATGATATTCCACCATTATAATGTTATTAATGAATAATTTTTCCATCTAAGAACACCTTTTTTCCCCAGAGCATTCAAAAGTATATTTGCATTTTTTTTGATGACCCAACAAGACAAGTTGGTTGAAATTTGGAGAAAATATTATTCATAAAATAAAATTTCATTTGATCCTTTGCTTGCATGATGAGGTAGAATATTTTTAAAGATATGGAGGACTGGTATTTTTGTCATTATTATTCCCTCTTCGATGAAGTTCTCACTTTCCCATTAATTTAGATGAGAGAATCATCTAAAATGAAGAGCAACACATCCTTGTAAAATAATGAAATTTTTGAGACCACTCTCCTCTCATTCCGAAACCTGGAAGACCCACTTCTTAAAATATTAATTCTTACCAAGCTTCATAGTCTATAAATAGTAATTTCTATAAATTTCCATTACTCCTTACATATCAAGAACACTCAAAAGCACTAAATTGATACAACTACTAACAATAGACATCTAACAAGTGTTAAGATTGTGGTGAAACTTTGCACTCTCATTTGTCTCCCATTCATCTCACTGGAGCTTGTCACCATGGAGCTCAAACACTCAAGTTTGGAGCCAATTTCAACTTAAACATTGAGTATCCTAATAAGAGTGATAATGATGTAACAAGTATGAAACTAGAATACTTGAAAACAAGGATTTTGATTAAACACTGAGAAAATGTAGAGGGGAATACATTCTTAGTAATTTATTCATATTTGGCAAGGTCATGTTTGCAAGATACTGGATGGTTCAATCCATCCTAGCAATCACAGAAAAAGGTCATCATGTTTAAGTGATTCAAGAAATCATCTCGAGTCCACACATTGCAAGTATCATAGTAGTGTTTTAGACACTTATTAAATTATTTGTAGTGTGTCCTCATATCACATAAGGAGGGGGCTGCAATAAAAGTGTTTCAATTCAATAGGAGGTTAAAGGAAAAGAACATCATTGTCAAAGAATTATCTCAAGATATATTAGAAGCAATATCTTCATCAACATAAGCTTCCATGTCTCTAGATAATAAATTATCTCTCTTACTATATTTCCTCCCTCTCAAACATTCTATTAATGTAATTTCAAAAAACATGGATGGTAGCCTGTGAATTATATTAATGTGAAATCAACCAGGTTACAATGGATGGACTGCAATACTTATAGGTATTGTAAAGTCATGTGCAAACAAAAGAAAGATTACACAGGTACAACTGAAATTACAATAGCTTCCAAAATACATCCCGGAAGCAAAAATTAATTTAATACTAACAAATGATAAGTTGTAACTATGAAAAAAATAATCCTACGACTATGGAATAAGACAAATATGGTTTAAAAACCATATAACAATAATTAATTATAAAATTCATAATTAATTATTCTAACATTCCCCGCCTTAATTGTGCATTGTCTCAAGGGATGAGGAGAGGAATTATATGAACAACTTGAACTTGTCACATGCAAGTGACTGCATGAAGATATCTACTCGTTGTTCAGCTGTTGGACAAAATTGAAGCTGGATGTTATGCTTCAACACATGATCACGTATGAAATGAACATGTACCTCA
This sequence comes from Taxus chinensis, assembly GCA_019776745.2. Lineage (NCBI taxonomy): Eukaryota > Viridiplantae > Streptophyta > Pinopsida > Cupressales > Taxaceae > Taxus > Taxus chinensis. The sequence continues at coordinate 311,470,896 of CM034146.1, read as the reverse complement.
ATGTGCTTTGTTATTTCATGAAACACTGGATTGCGAACAAGTTTGAGAACACCTTCATTGTCAACATACATGGTGGTTGGTTTGTCCTATGGTATTCCAAGTCCTTCTAGTATGCGACGTAGCCAAATCGCTTCACAGACAGCTTCTCCTGCAGAATGATACTCGGCTTCTGTGGAAGATCGAGAAAAAAAAGTGTTATTTCTTGCTTCCCCATGATATTGATCCAGATCCCATAAAAATTACAAATCCTGAAGTGGATTTTATATCATTAATATTTCCTGCATGATCTGAATCTGAATATCCAAACAAGAATTTGTTATTCTTCTTGTATTCTAGACCAAGATCCATTGATCCTTTGAGATATCTCAAGATGTGCCTTGCTGATTTTCAATGACACACGTTGGGTTCCTGCATGAACCTGGATAGATATCTCACTGCAAAGATGATATCTGGTCTAGTGTAGGTCAGGTATATGAGACTCTCAATCAACTACCGATAGAGAGTGGCACTTACCTCAGGATATGGATTTGAATGAGATAACTGCAATATTTTCTCCATAGGTGTGGAAATTGGTGTGAAATTAGTCATCCTAAATTTCTTGAGTGTTGTCTTGGTATATTTCATCTGAGAAACAAAAATGTGATTCTCTTTCTGCCATAGTTCCAATCCAAGACAGTAATGCATCAGCTTGAGATTGGTCATGTCGAACGATTGATTAAGATATTTCTTCATTGCATTGATCATCCTCACTGAACTACTAGTGATGACTAGATCGTCGACATAGAAAATGACAATTACAATCTCCCCTTTGCTTTTTGAGGTAGACATTGGGATTGTATGGATTGATAACAAATCCATGTTGTATGATATGCTCATCAATCTTGATGTACCATGCCCGGGGTTCCTGTTTGAGTCCATATAGATATTTCCTGAGTCTGCATACCTTTACCTCTTGACCAAGTACAACATATCCCTCAAGTTGATTCATATAGACTTCTTCTTGTAAATCTCCATTTAGGAAGGAAATTTTTATGTCCATCTGATGGAATTTTCAACCAAACTCTGCAAATAGAGAAAAGATCATCTTGATCATTTTGATCTTAGATGTGGGAGAAAATGTCTCCTCTTAGTCAATTCCTTCTTTTTGTGCATACCCCTTTGCTACTAGTCTTTCTTTATACTTGTCCACTATCCTATCTGCTTTATACTTAATTTTGAATATCCAGCTACATCCAATGGGTTTCTTTCCTGGTGGAAGATCGACAAGCTGCCAAGTGTTATTTTTCATCATTGATTGATATTCAGAATCCATGGCATCTTTCCAAGCTTTTGATTGTAGGGATTCTTGGATTGTAGAGGGCTCATCATATTCAATTACTCTACTCATCAAAGTAAAGTTAAATTCTTTTCCTGCTTTACTACGAGTCTGTGGTCTAGGGGTGGATGTATCTGGTGGAACATCCATTCTTGTATCTCGTAATATGATAGTACACCACTTGGGCATAAACTGAACTATTCCCATGGGTCGTGGTTCTATCATATCAACACCATCATCCCCATCATCACTTTCCTCATCTGTGGGAACATCAGTTTCAATTTTTACAACTGGTGAAGAATCTACATCAGGTGAGTCTGGAGGAGGAGACTCTACTTCCTTCTTCTCAAAAAACTCAACATCTCTGCTGGTGTAGACTTTTTTGGTCTTTAGATCCATTAATTTGTACCCAAAGTCTCTTCACTGTACTAAATGAAGATGATTTTATGTGACTTCATGTCCAATTTATTTCTGTTCTGCTTGGGTATGTGCATACTTGCTTTGTACCTGAATACTCTAAGGTGTGTAATCGATGGTTTTCACTTTGACCATGCTTCTTGTGGTGTTACTCCTTTAAGAGAAAATGTGGGCACTCTATTTAAAAAATACACTATTGTCTTTGCTGCTTCTTCCCAGAATGTCTTTGCAAGTCTAGAGTCATCGATCATGCATCGCACCATTTCCATGATAGTATGATTTCTTCTCTCAACAACACCATTCTACTGAGGTGTGTGTGGCGGAAGCATTTGTCGATGAATCCCATGAGTTTGTAGGTAGTCTTTGAACTCATTACCGGTGAATTCCCCCCCCCCCCTCGATATGAGTAGAGAGTTATGATGTGATGACCAGTTTCATTCTCAGCTGTTACTTTGAAATTCGTGAAATTTTCAAAAGATTCAATTTTCTTGCGAAGACAAAAAATCCACATTTTCCTTGAATAGTCGTCAACACATAGCATGAAGTACTGAAATCCAAAATGACTCAGTTTCATTGGACCACAAAGATTGGTATGAACTAGATAAAGCTTACCATGAGCTTGATATGTACTCTTCTGGAATGAAAATCTATGTTATTTTCCTACTAGGCAGTGAGGAAACTTTTCTGTATCCTCTGAAGAGATGGTAGCCCATGTACCATAACATGCCAGTGAAGTGTCTCAAGATACTTGAAACTTACATAACCAAGTCTCTGATGCCATAACTGAGCTGAGGTAGAGTTCTCAGCCACAAGTGCTTGAATGTCTCTATGAAATAAATCAAGTTGGAACATGCGTCCCACATTGGAGGATTTTGTAACTATTTTCTAGCCTCTTGATTTGTCTCGAATCAAACACGTTTTCTTTCTGGAATGACTATCAAATTCAATTTTCAAATTGTGATATAGGAGTTGATTGACTGAAAGTAGATTCTTTGTCAACCCAGGGACATATAAGACATTCAATAGTCTGCAATTGCGTGAAATAAGGGGTAGAGAAATGTTCCCAATCCCCAAAACTGAATATGAAGAATCATCACCCAAAAAAACATGGTTTTTTGAAGGCGTGTCCCTCATTGAGGTAAACCAATCTCTGTGGCCAGTCATGTGTTGAGTGGCTCTTGAATCAACATACTAGACATCACTAGATGACGTGGATGGTTCGCTTGATTGAGTAGTGTACAAGAAGTCTTCATTATCTAAACGTTCTTCTTGCGCAACAATATTTCCTAGTTGATGGGATCTTCTTTTCCAATTCCCCTTTTTCTGTCCTTGATTGTAGTTAGCATGTCCCTTGTGAGATTCTTGTGGAGGTCCAGAGTTATTTGATGAACCTTTCTTGTAAGTATTATACCAATAATCTTTTAAGTCATGTCCTCTTTTACAAATTGGACATTACTTCTTCTGTTGTTTGTCCCCGTGATATTGATTATGATGTTGGGACTTTTGATAGGAATTAGGTTTTCCTTTCCATTTTTGATGTGAAGAAAGTGCCTACTCCTCTTCATCATCCTTATTATGCATGGATTTCTCTTGTTGTAGTAGGTTACTTGTTTTTGAAACCTAACTTTCTTATCTGACACATTTAGTGTTGTGAAAAAAATGTGGTAAGACGAGGGGAGTGCTCTCAAAAAAATGGGAACGAGAGCATCATTTGTGACCGCTTCTCCTAGGGCTAGAAGTGAAGCCCTCAACTCTACAACTCTTCTTAAGAAAGCTTCAATTTTATCATTCTGTTTGAACTTCAGTGTATGTAACTGAATCTGCAAATTTAGTATGACATTCTTTTTTTTGGCCTCATATACTATGTGCAATTTATCCCATGCTTCTTTGGCTGTTTTAGCATCTCGAATGTGGGGTTACACATTGTCAAAGACTCCAAACAAGATAATGAGTTTGGCCTTCTAATCTACCTTATCAAACTGTTGTTGTTTTGTTGTATCAGTAGTTGATCTTGTCAGAGTACCATTCAAAGCAGTCCAGATCTCTTCAAACTCAAGTTGTGTCTTGATTTTAGTCTTCCATGCAGCGTAGTTGTTCCCTCTGAGTAGTTGTGAATCTGGAAGAAAACATTTGGGGGCATTGGTGACCATTTTGTAGAAAATAATGACAGGGTTTAGCTCTTATCACTCCAGGTATAAGGTCTCCCAATCTATATACCATCAGTCCGATATACTGAACCTTTCTATATATGCACCCTTCTGATATACCTAGTGGTATGTGGAAGAAGCTTTCCCTTTCTATATACCCTAGTGGTACGTGAAAGAGGTGTTAATGTATGTGAAAGAATTCAATACATGATACCAAGATAGTACTGAGAGGGTTTTTTGCGATTATTGACACTGGCTCAAAGAAATATCCTCATACGCATGCATAACTTCGTTATATACTTGTATAATTTCTCCGTCTAGATTTATGTTGTGCAATTGTTCACAGATGGATAAGATGGCTCATAGTGTGTGCACTATGACCTTATTACTCCCTGTCAATTTAAAGGGTCGATTCCCATATGACATTGTTGTAGCTATATTAGGCATTAAGTGTAGTAATAGTCATGACAACTTTACCCATAAGCACTTCCCAGAGGCACCATATATACTGAACACTGTGAATGAGATCTAGGATCTCATGAGTGTCACAGAACCAATTTTTATTGTTTTGGATTTCAATCCTCTACCAGTTTCTGAGTAGTTTGCAGTTGACTATTGTAACTTACAAAAGAGTAAAATATTATGAAGTATACAAATTGAATGGCAGGATTTTTTTTGTTTTTCAGGCCCTGGTGGCCTCCGGAGCCCAAAATGACCCACTATGCCAAAAAATTGCAAAAATATCGCTGAAAATGCAATTTCTAGATAGGCCTCCTTTTGCAAAAAATGCCCGGAATGAAAAAACAGGCCTATTAGGAGAATTATTTTTACCCTAAATTAGGGTTTTTCTCGCTAAATGTTTAGAGGGATGTTTAGCTGAGTATATCTGTTTAGAGGTGGTTTTACCTCCAAATCTACCTCCAACTATGGTGGTTTTTCTAAAATTTCCTCCAAATTTCAAAATTGTTTCAAATCAATTTTTTTTGTTTTTGTAGAGGTTCGAACCATTGACCTCCCACTTTTAAAGCTCATGTGTTATCCACCAAGGTGCTTAGATTTGTTTGAGTATAAAATGTAACACATTTTATTTAAACAAGTAAAACAATGAGTAACCTTGCAAAATGTGATGTGGCTGATGCTGCATGTGGAGCTGCATGCGTGGCGATGCTGAGATGGAGGTCGGTTAGAGTTTTCTGCCGCAAAAACCAGATCTACATTTGATCTCTCTGCCACTTTGTTTTTCTCTTTATCACTTTTGCCTTTGCTTGTTTTTTTCTTTATACACCATATTGTATTCAATACTGCCAATAATCTTCTTATTCACTGTTTGCGTATTGATATTGGGTATTTTGTTTTGTGCAGGTTGTTGTGTATGTAGGAGGGACTTCTCAAGGAGGACGGATTGGCCACGGTGTTGTAGTGTGGACGTGGATCGATTCATATTTTAGAGCTTTTATGTAGGTTGTTGTGGTATATGTGCCCTCCAAAAATATAGCTCGTCTGTGATTTTGTTTATTGAGTTGAACGAGGAGTGGACTGTCTTGAACATGTAATTCGATCCTCTTTATACACTTCAAATAGAACTTATCCAGTGGGAGATGCCTCCAATGGAACTTGGTTCCTTTACAAAACAAATCGCTACTTCCCATTAACTATGTATGAACTCGGCTTTGTGAAACATGGTGGGGGCTATGTTGATAGCTTGGTGAGTAGAATAAAACATCAAAACCATCCTCCAAATTTGATAGTACAGATAAATTATCTGTAACTAAAACAATTTAAAGACAAAACCCCTGATGGGGAAAATTTTTATTTTTATTTTGTAGAGTTCCAGGAATCAAATTTTCCTAGTGTAGAGGGCACTAAGGAAAATAAAATTGGCTTTACATTTACCTAGAAATCACACAGTAGATTGTGGGTGTGCAAGGAGACATGGGAAGCTGCTGGAGGCAGCAATGGCTCTCCATTGATGTGGGTTTCTTCTCCACAAATTATTCTTCCTCTGCAACCTTCTCCAACCTTGCCAGGAGATTCAATACGCTTTGGTACCAAATGTAATTTCACAAAACATGGATGGTAGCCTGTGAATTATATTAATGTGAAATCAACCAGGTTACAATGGATGGACTGCAATACTTATAGGTATTGTAAAGTCATGTGCAGACAAAAGAAATATGGTACAGGTACAACTGAAATTACAACAACTTCCAAAATACATCTCAGAAGCAACAATTAATTTAATAAAAACAAATAATAAGTTGCAATTATGCAACAAATAATCCTACGACTATGGAATAAAAAAAACATGGTTTAAAAACCATATAACAATAATAATTAATTAATAACAACAATTAATTATAAAATGCATAAATAATTATCCTAACAATTTATTCATTCATTGGGAATGTACCTTTTAAATATTTCATCTTATTCACTTAAGTAGCCTTTTTTTTCAATGTAAAAGTCCCTTTTCAAAAATAAGAAAAGGACATAATTTCATTCCTAGTGAATGTTAAAGGTCACAAGTGGTGGTGAGGTGAAAATTAACATGGGGGAAAGATGAAGAGACTTTTTGTAAGATATAAATTAGGATGGCCTCTCCATTCCAAAGTGTGAACATTTGTTGCTTGTTATTAGTTGTTGGCCTTTATTTCACTACTGCTGCAAACAATAAGATATATTATTCTACCTCATTTCTTATGTTCTTATAATCTCTCTAATTTCCAAATTTGCGAGCATTATAATCTTGTACAACCAAGAAGGAACTTTGTGTCTTTGATTAACCATAAAAATTTGTGCCTCTGATTTATTAGTCTTGTTGTTGCCTGTATGGTTGATTTATTCCGATTGAATATGGACCTAATCTAGTTAATTTTGGTGAGAATGTACAAGTTCCTACTCACAATATTAAACCCATTTCCCTATTTTCCTACTTCTCTTTACCTCTTTCCAAGAAAATTCTTCTCTTGTACATTGTACAAGATCTTTTCCACAGGTTTAGTGGAGTATTCCTATGTGATCCCTGGCCTAACAACTACCCCAAAAATTTATTTAGTCCTTGCATTCAATATATGGGAGCCTCTCCATACCTATGAAGGAGGGGCCTATTCATATGATCATTGGTGAAAATTACTAATGTGTCGTGCAACAAATTATTTCATCAACACTTTACAAGAAAAAAAGGGTCGGATCATTTGAGTTTGTAGTGATCAATATACATATGGAATAAAAATATTCTAGTTCTAGTAGCACAATATTTCTAACCTTTTTCAATCTCTTCAAAGTGAAATGTCATTGCCATTATAGTAAGTAATATTTACTCCAAAATTATATTTTCAGTAGTAAAAGTGCAAGTCAAACAAATAATGCAACCGAGGGTCACTGTGGAGATTGCCAACAAGATAAAATTGATAGATGTACATAAGTAAAATTGATAGCAGCAAGTAAATATAAAATGAATATAATACAATAAGTCAATCTATTTCAATTTCATGGGCATAGAGCTCATAGATATGTCTAAGTCGAATTAGGAGTGTGGCGAGTCGTTTAAAGCTCAAACTGAACTACCACATGCAACAAATTATTTCATCAACACTTTACAAGAAAAAAAGGGTTGGATCATTTGAGTTTGTAGTGATCAATATACATATGGAATAAAAATATTCTAGTTCTAGTAGCACAATATTTCTAACCTTTTTCAATCTCTTCAAAGTGAAATGTCATTGCCATTATAGTAAGTAATATTGACTCAAAAATTATATTTTTAGTAGTAAAAGTGCAAGTCAAACAAATAATGCAACCGAGGGTCACTGTGGAGATTGCCAACAAGGTAAAATTGATAGATGTACATAAGTAAAATTGATAGCAGCAAGTAAATATAAAATGAATATAATACAATAAGTCAATCTATTTCAATTTCATGGGCATAGAGCTCATAGATATGTCTAGGTCGAATTAGGAGTGTGGCGAGTCGTTTAAAGCTCAAACTGAACTACCACATGAAGAATGTTAGGGGATGGAAATAACTCTTCATAACACAAATAATTACATATGGCAAGTAAAAAAAGGACATGATTGCAAGGGGGCATTTAAAAAGTTAAATACACACTACTATGATGTCATATCCTCACACAATGGTGTTATAGATGTATGTCAGATCACAAGAAAATAAAAATCTACAAACAATATACCACTTATATATACAGAGACATTATAAAAAACTATCACATCAATTGGGCCAATATAAAATGACCTTCCTCTCCTAAAAATCAAAACAACATTATTTGAGATTCTCAAACACCTGATATGATACCAAATAAAGTTGTAGCAACATATTTACTCACAAAATAATTGATTTCTACTCTATTACATATGATGACTATTACAAATATGTAGGAAATATTTTTCCTATAAAATAGGAGATCTAACTATCTCAAAAAACAACTCTCCTAAAGTTGTAGGAGTTGTTCCAACAAATCGTACTATTGCATTTCACTCATATTATTACGTGATTTGTTATTAAAAAAATATAATGTGTGTGTGTGTGTGTGTGTGTGTGTGTGTGTGTGTGTGTGTGTGTAACAATTATACACACCCATATTAATGTGAGTACTAAACACAATACTCCTAGAAGTTGTTATATCTTCTTGCCATGATGGGGTTGTTTTATTCTACACATTCACGTCACTTTGCATAACAATTTGAGCCTTGTAATCTTTATTTTTGTCTTGGAAGATGATATTTTCTACTTCTAATTCTTTCCTTACTGTACAAACTTTGTACTCCCTATAATTATAGTACTCTTGTTTTCCTTGGATTTTTTGACTAGGTCAAGGAATTCCTCTAACTTGTGTTCTCCCATATAGTGCACATAAATAGGACATTCCACCTAATAGTGATATGTCTCTCTACACTTAAAACACTAACATTTACTTTTACCTCCACTCTCATGATGGCCTAAAAAAATTACCTCCATACCTATAGCCCTGAAGTGAATAAACATTACTACAAGATCACTCCAGCAAAATAAACATTACCAAAACCATGAAGAGTGCACACAAAATAAACTCAAAATATTCATAATAGAATGATGTACATATAGGAGGATGAAAGTGAAACTATTACCTAGATCAATGGTGAATAACTCTCACAAACTAATATTGGAACTAGAGTTGACTCCACACAACTAGTAAGCTAACTCAACATAATTGGTAAGATAACTTAGCACAACTAGTACACCTAAGAAAGCTAACAAAAAAAGTGTAGAGATAACATTAGAGAGAATTTTAAGACCACCCCCAAAAAATATTCGTATAAATTTTTCGGTGAATCTGGGAAAATTGAATTTCGTACTAATGGAAAATATGAAGAAAATGCAAATATGCTATTGGTCTGTAACATTTTTTATGATACTGACTGACAACATATATTATGCTATCGATTGATAGTATATGATGTCGGCCAAAAATATATGTAATTTTTTGAAAATCCATTTTTTGACAATAACATTTAAAATGACCAGCTTGACAAGAATTTTGTCCTATAAAATATGGCACAAACAAAAAAAATTTAAAAAGTGATTTTTTGTGAAAAAAATCCAGATTTCACTAATTTTGTATGGGATTTTTTCAATTTTTTTGATGTTAGTACTTAAAATGATCATCTAAATGATAAATTTTTCCTCCCAAAGTATGGCGTAAGAAAATAATCCCATACTTTTTTTCCCCGGACAGTAGCTTTTTTGTATGCTACCGACATGTAGCATAAAATATGTTGTCAGACGGTAGCATATTTTATGCTACTGGCCGACAACATAATATATACTATTGGCCAACATCATACATTATGCTATCGAATGATAGCATACATTATGTTGTTAGACAATAGCATAAAATATGCTACCGGCCAACAACATACATTATGCTATCGGTCGGTAGCATAAATATGCTACCGGCCAACAATATATATTATGTTGTCAGTCGGTAGCATAAAAAAATTCTACCGGATGACAACATAAAGGAAAATATCATGAATTTATATTTTGTGGGATTGGTGAATTGATCCCTAAAATTAAATTGTGCCCAGGAAATTTTTCTGACCCGGTCCTAATTCCTACGCTAAAATTTTTCCAATTTCAAATTTCAAAAACCGGAATATTCATGAATTAACAAAGATTCGCCACTAAAATTTTCCCTGGCTAACATAAGTGCAAGAATTATCCTAATAAACAAATAAAAGGATAAATAATAACCTACATTAACAAAGGGTTCACCTCCTTTCTTATGAATCTCAATTTCTAGACCATCACATTTTCTCGCAAAGTCTATAGTTTTCAATATTATTGGAATATTTCTCACAAACTTTACACTAGGTGACTTTTACCATTTTTTTTCATCATACCACTAGGAAATCTCATGTCTCATGCTCCTATTTGAAAACTTCACATAATAGTTTCACCATGTGCATCTTCCCACTAATTCACTGACCACGAGTGTTTCCTAAATTCTAATACATTGTAACATATATTATTTATCCTTTAAAGTTTTCTCTAAACATTTAGACATCAAAATTTGAGTTCTCATTTTAACTCTATGGTATGTTTAAAGATATACTGATTTATGCCCACTATCTAAAGGGACATGTATCCTTCATCGAAATTCATGGAAGTCTTAGAGAATACTAAAATCTTAAGTCTCACAGGACATGGTAGCACCGATTTGTGAAAATTCAGCACATCAAATATAAGAAAATATTAGAGATCTAGGAAGTGGCACTAATGTGTGATAAGTGTCAAATATTAGAGAAACAAGAGACCTATAGTCCTGATGCGCCAAAATTAGCAAGAACTTGACAAGGTCATAACTTGAGCTCCAAATGTCCGTTTGAGTCTGTTATTTTTTTAAACCACATGTTTCAATGAGAAAAATGCACTGGAAATTGGCTCTACTAGTTTGAGTAAGTTTCGGCACATTTTCGGGCCCTAAATCCACCATCTTGAGGCTAAAAAATAGGATTTAAGTTGTAGTTTGGTTTTTTCCTATTTTTGGGCATTAATTAATTTTAGTCTATTAGTTGCATTATGAATTAGAAATTTGGTAAATCCTCTAATTTAGGAATGTAGAATATGTGTGGCAATATTTTTTCCTGTACGAATAAGCATGCGAACTTACTAAGAATAACAAGTTCTAGTAAACTGCTAAAAACAGTAATTTCCGCCACCTAGAGTAGATTTAGTCAAATTTAGTTAGAGTTTACTTGGTAACTCGAGTTGGGAGTTATTTTCATATTTAGGAAACATTGTAATTCAGTATTCAATAATGAAGAAGGAGATCTATTTTCTTTTTGAGTTCATATTATTTGCAGTATTTCAAGTTTGTTTAGAATTTGGCTACATTATCTGGTATCATTGTTGGTTCAAGTGTTAAAAAAAATGGCAGGAAGAAGAAGAGAAAGAGGAGGCGGTATTTATCAGATGAATAATAATATGCAATATCTGTAGAGGCAAGTTGCTGTGCTTGTTGCAATGATAATCCATGGAGGAAATCAAGGTGGAGATGACACATATGAAGAAGAAGTTTGTGAAGAGGAGGAAACAAAAATGCCACCATTAGCTTTTGAAGAAAGGATGCTTGGAGCATTATAAGGAAAGAATAATGGGATAAGAGTTGATGTTTTAGAGTATGGTGGTCGTATAAACTAGAGGAGCTGATAGAATGGTTGACTAACATGGGGAAATTTTTTGAGTGGAAGGCTATGTCAGAAGAAAAGAAGGTAAAATTTACACGCACGAAATTGAAAGGTCATGCTATGTTATGGTGGGATCACCTATAGAAAGAGTGGTCAAGAAAGGGGAAAGAAAGAATTAGGATGTGGAGTAATATGGAGAAGAAGCTGAAAGATAAATTTATCCCTATGGATTATGCACAAACCCTTTACAGGAATTTTCAGAATCTCAAACAAAACTTACAAACAGTGCAAGAATACAAAGATGATTTCTACAAGTTGTCCATATGTGTAGAGCATGGAGAAACTAAGGAATAAATGGCTGTAAGGTATGTAAATGGATGAAAATTTTCTATTCAAGATGAGATAAGTATGCATAGGATTAAGAGCATTGAGGATGCCTATCAATTAGCCTTAAAGGTTGAGGGAAAACAAAATTGTCAAAGTTTTAGGAGATCACCTGGAATGAATATGAGGGCCTCATCTTCCTTTCAGGGATGAGATGGTTTCAGTGAAGGTAGGGGAGAATAATCTCGTGGATTGGAAAAGAAAGAAGATACGAGACAAGATTTCTAGAATCAACAAAGAGGTAGAGGATTTTCTAGGGGCAGAGGATATGCTGGCGATAGAGGATGGGAGGCTCCACGAAGACCATTTATTTGTTATAGATGTGGTGAAGAGGGGCATTGGGATTTTGAATTCCCACATTCTTATACACATAAAAAGAGGCAAGGAGATGCTCCAAGAGTAAATCTTGTTGAAGCTAAACAAGTAGAAGATGAACATGACCTAGAAATTCCACTAGATGTTGGAGAAAATATGATGATCAAGAGGATGATGATTTCTCCAAGAAAGGATATCAAGGGGGATGCATGGCTGCGTACGAATATTTTCATAACAAGATGCACTTCAAGAGGAAAGGTATGTACTTTTATTATTGATGGTGGTATTTGTGAGAACATGGTTTCAAATGAGATGGTCGAGAAATTGGGTCTACATTGTGAGAAGAATCCTAACCCTTACCGTATTGCATGGTTTAAAAAGGGTAATGAAGTTACTGTTGATAAGAGATGTTTAATAATTTTTTCTATTGGGAACAATTACAAGGATGAGACTTGGCGTGATGTTATTCCTATGGATGCATGTCATACGCTGTTAGGAAGACCATGCCAATTTGATAGAAAAGTTATTCATGATGGGGGAAAGAATACTTATAATTTCTAGAAGGATGGCCCAAAAATAGTTTTTCTACCTCTTAAGGAAGAGGGGAAGATTGAAAACATGATCTCTGCAAAGGAATTTGTGAAGGAGGCAAATGAAACCAATTTTTTCTATGCACTAGTCACAAATAAGGATGAACCTGCAAGTGCACAAATACCAGTAGATATAACATAATTAGTAGAATTTTTTTTTGATGTTATTCCTGATGAGCTACTAGATGGATTACCACCCAAAAGAGATATTAAACACCATATTGATTTGATTCCAGGGTCTTCACTCACAAATCAAACGGCTTATAGGATGAGCTTGACATTGCATGTAGAGTTGAATAGGAAAGTGATAGAGCTCATGAGAAAGGGGGTCGTAAGGGAAAGCATGAGTTCGTGTGCAACCCCAACTTTATTAACACCAAAGAAGGATGGAACATGGAGAATGTGCATGAATAGTAGAGAAATCAATAAAATTACAATCAAGTATAGGTTCCCAATACCTCACCTTGATGATAGGATGGATGTGCTTGCTGGATCTAGGTATTTCACCAAGATTGATCTTCGAAGTGGTTACCATCAGATTCGGATCAGAGAAGGAGATGAGTGGAAAATAACATTCAAGATAGGAAATGGATTATATGAGTGGTTGGTGATGCCATTCGGGTTATCTAATGCACCTCGTACTTTTATGAGACTGATGAACACTGTGTTGCGGGAGTATAATGGTAAGTTTGTTGTGGTTTATTTTAATGATATCTTGATCTTTAGTAAAACTAAGGAAGAACATTTGAGGCATCTAAGGGTGATATTTTAAGTGTTAAGGAAAGAGAAACTCTATGCAAATATGAATAAGTGCACATTTATGCAAGAGATTTTGGCATTCTTGGGATTTATTATTTCAGTAGATGGCGTACATATGGAATCAGAAAAGATACAGACAATTATTGAATGGCCTACTCCATAGAGTATAACAAAGGTAAGAAGCTTTCATGTTCTAGCAACATTTTACAGAAATTTTATTAAAAATTTTAGCAGTATTGTAGCACCTATAATATATTGCACAAAAGGAAGGGAGTTTTTTTGGACAAAGGCAGCTAAGGATAGTTTTTAGTTCTTGAAGAAGAAAGTGACAGAGGCACCCATTTTGGCACTACCAGATTTTGATAAAGTGTTTGAGGTTGATTGTGATGCCTCACATGTGGGTATTGGTGCTGTTCTAAGTCAAGGTGGAAATCCGGTAGCTTTATTTAGTTAGAAATTGAATGAGGTAAGAAAGAACTACTCTACTTATGATGTGGAATTTTATGCAATTGTAAAAGCATTAAGGCATTGGAGGCATTACTTAGTGCCTAGGGAGTTTGTGTTATTTATAGACCACATAACCCTGAAGTATGTGAATACACAAAAGAAGTTGAATCACATGCATGGAAAGTGGTTATCATTTTTGTAGGGTTATACTTTTTCTCTAAAACATAAATCAGGAAAATAGAATCAAGTTGTAGATGCATTGAGTAGGTGTGTGACTTTGTTTACCACTATGGAAAATGAGGTGGTGGTTTTTGAAGCAATAAAGGGTTTGTATTCTTCTAATTCTAATTTCAAGGATATTTTTGAAAGGTTAATTTTTCCATTGTCAGACAATGCATGAGATGTCCTAGATGAGTATATTTTACAGGATGGATACCTATTCAAGGGATGCCAACTATGTATTCCAGTTGGGTCAAAACATATCGAGAGAGAATATAGTGAAACAGAGTTGCATAGTTAGAGGATTGGTATGGGCCATTTTAGTAAAAATAAGACAATAGCATTGGTAGAAGAGAAATACTTTTCTATAAAGCTGAAAAGAGATGTGGTAAGATGTATGGAGAGGTGTCGAATTTTTCAAGTCTTGAAAGGCCATGCATAGAATACAGGGTTGTATAAGCCATTGATTATTCCTAAAGGGTTTTGGATAGATCTGAGTATGGATTTTGTTTTGGGATTACCAAAAACACAATGAGGTAATGAATCAATTTTAGTTGTTTTTGATAGGTTTTTATAAGATGGTTCATTTTATTTCTTATAAGAAAACAAGTGATGTTTGACATGGTGCATAACATTTTTTTTTTTCAGAGAATTTGTTTGTTTGCATGGTGTTCCAAAAACCATTACTTCATGATAGGGACACAAGGTTCTTAATTCACTTATGGAGAATTTATGGAAGAATGTTGGGAACTCAACCAGTAGTGCCTATCATCCTTTAAACTAATGGGAAAATAGAGGTGAGTAAATAAGAGTTTGGGAAACCTGTTAAGGTGCATCCATTAGGGAAAAGCCAAAATAATGGGACATAGCATTACCACAAGATCAAGTTTGCATATAATAGTTCCATAAATAGATCCATAGCTAAGTATCCATTTTTAATTGTGTATGGAAGTAATTTAAATGGGACTGTTAAATTTTGTATAGCTACCAGTTGATGGCACAGTCAGTGATGATGTAAAAGCATTTGCTCGAACATATTACAACAATTACAAGAAGAAGTGAGGAATAAGTTACAGAATAGTAATGATAATATAAAGAAATAATTCAAGATGTGTATAGATCAACAGAAAGGTATTTACATTTAGATGATTTGGTTATGGTATAGTTTATGGAAGGAAAGGTTTCCAAAAGGAACCTATAACATGCTTGAAGTACAAGAAGATTAGTCCCTGTAAAATCATGAAAAAAATAATGATAATGCTTATGAGGTAGAATTGCCAGGTAATTTTGATATTTCTCTAGTGTTTAATGTTTCAATATTTGTATTATTTTCATGGGGATGATGCAGAAATGGGGATGTTATTAATGAAGTAGTAGACTGGAGGCAACCAGGTTACGATGAACTAAAAAATAAGAAGTGGATCAGATTCTAGATAAGAAAACAAACAGACACCATGACATGGGAATAATACAACCAAATATTTTTCATTGTCTATTGGAAAGGATATGGAACAAGAGGAAAATACTTGGGTCATCAGAGTGGGATTATTAATTCAGTTGGAATGTAGATAAATGGAATATATAGCATATGAACTAATCACAACCTTCTATAAGCTACATTTTTTTCAAGCAGGGTAGAATGATGCGCCAAAATTAGCAGGAACTTGACAAGGTCATAACTTGAGCTCCGGGTGTTTGTTTGAGTCTGTTTTTTTTTTTAAAACTACATGTTTCAATGAGCATAAAAATGCAAGTTAGGAAATCATGCCCTACTATGGTTGACGAGCAACCATTTCGGAACATTTTCGGGCCCTAAATCCACCATCTTGAGGCCCTAAAATTAGAATTTAAGTTGTAGTTTGTAGTTTTTCCTATTTTTGGGCATTAGTTAATTTTAGTCTATTAGTTTATTATGAGTTGGAAAGTTTTAAATTCCTCTAATTTAGGAATGTAGAAGATGTGTGGATAATTTTTGTGCCCGTACAAATAAGCATGCAAACTTACTAAGAATAGCAGGTTCCAGTAAACTGCTAAAAAGAATAATTTCCGCCACCTAGAGTAGATTTAGTCAAAGTTAGTTAGAGTTTATTTAGAAACTTGAGTTGGAAGTTGTTTTTCTATTTAGGAAACATTTTAATTCATTATTCGAGAATGAATAAGGAGATGTATTTTCTTTTTGATTTCATATTATTTGGGATAGTATATAGCATGAGTTTGTTTAGAATTTGGCTACCCCCCATCACGTCCCTTCCTCTCAAATCTATTCTAAAAACTAGTGGAGCACGGTGATTTTGTCTTTGATTTCATGTGTATTTCATTAGTAGCATTTTTCTACATATATTTTTCTTTCCATGGTTTCCCCTTTTATTCAAATTGTAGGACTTTATGCCATGTATTCTATGGACACATCTCATTGATTAGGTGAGGAGTTATTACTTTTGTAAGGCAGATTTTTCCTCTCTTGAAGAAAGGATATTCCATGCATTTTTTCTTCCTTTTATAGCTTTTTCACCAAAGCTACCTCCATAGTGGAATGCAAATCAAATAGAGACATGTGGAGCTTTGCCCCCTATATTAAAGATGATTAAGCCCATAAGTGAACTTCAACCGAATCCATGTAGACAAGTTATCATAATTTTGATATATGGGGTAATATATTTTGGAATTATAATGACAGTGATTCAACCAAGTACTTAGTTACTGACAGCTTTCCTTGAGTTAAAGCTCTGGAATTCTAGTCACCTGGTTTCTAGCTCATATAATATAGATTGAAGGTGAAACCAGCGTTGACAAAATACTAGAACCTTTGAATTGTTCCCAAGTCTATAGATAGATGATCTTAATTCCTAATTCCTATTTTTTTATTGTCCTACCAATGATGGAGAGCTTCATGAGAGAGTTTTAAGATAGAGTTCACCCCACACTAGCCTCTCAGTTATCTTCAGAGAAGTATCTGACCTCAAAATATTTTTCCATTTCACTTAAACAATTTTCTATTCCATCCCCCAAGGCAGATCCCATCAAACTTGGTGGACTGATTATTTCCGGTATATCATTGGCTACTTCAACATTCATGATGAGCTTTATTATTATCTCATTATATTTTCATTATCTTATTTCTTGGACATGTGACTATCCATAGAAGTGCATCATAGATCTGCTGGTTTCGAATGGGATGACCATAGGTGAATTATGTGAGATGGATGAACTCTGTTCCAAGACAAAACATATGCAATCATACCCATAGTGATGAATAATTACTTCTTTAGATACAATATATATGGAATATGCACTAACACAAAATAGCTCTCAATCCTCAATACGATCAAATAGAATAATGCAAGTCAGATGTGTATATAGGATGTGAATGTGTAACATCCTCCTAACATCATGGAGCCTATATCCACCTTAGAATAGTGGTACACCAACTACCTAGTTACACTCAGTGTAGTTTTACGGTGGTACACCTAAGAAATCATATCCTGGTAAGTGGGTCAGGGAAACTCTGAGTAAGTTAGAATATCCTAAGTAGTATAATTTTCATGGGTAAATTGATTAAAATAATTCCTACATGGGTAACATGTTCTGGGCTAATTTTGGGCCTCATCATTATTCAGTACCACATTGCTCCTCATTGATCACCCCCAACCTGTTTTGCTCTAAGGTTTTGATACCCACATTTTTTGCCCATGGTTTATGATACCCATAGTTTTGTATCTTGGAGAATCAAGCAGGATCTCATCCAGTTTTTCATGGTCTTATCCCTCGGGATACATCTACAACTATTTGCATTGCATCATTTGTTCATTCAATTCTTCTGTGACCATTATGTAGAGTCTTGTTAAAACATAGCTCCAATACAGATCTGGGTATTGTATTGATCATTAGTGAACCCATGTAGGTCCAAGATTTGAGCAAGTGATTCTTGGTGGACTCTAATTCCAAATTGGGTGAACCATCGTTAATTATTGTCCCAAAAATGTGAATATTTTTTAATAATTAATCTACACTGTTCAATTGACAAGTATGAAACAAAGTTAATTCAGAACAAACTAGTTTCTACAATTTTAAACAACTAGTCTAGTAATAGAATTGACTCCGCATCTGATAACTCTCCCTTCATTCCACTCTACGTGAGTACATCATGCAATATTTAGTATGGTTAGGTTGACCTTTTTCAAGCATGTGAAATACATTTACTAGTTTTCCATTTTCCTATAAATGTCTACCGTGAAAGTCAATATTTGTATTGTTGTCATCTTGACATATATCAATATCAAGGATACAGTGAGCAATATTCAAATCTCTATTTATGGTCATGTGAGTTTGAGTTTTTTCAATTATCGATTTGTGTCTTGATGTATAGATAATAAATCTATTTCATTTATTAATTAGAGTTTGCAAAAATGATCCTAGAGATA